>CM031628.1:19753618-19805822 GCA_018398815.1 Conus ventricosus
TTTATCTGATTTTATGTGATTTATTCTATACCCCCACATACATACTAAATACTAACACCTAACTACTTTACACCACATTGGTGGTCTTTTATTTATGTATTTCTCTCGTCACTCATATATCATTCTATGTGTCTACCAAAAACAGCTACAAATTCCCACTGTCTCAATCCTCTCACCCCCCCCCCCCTCCCTTCTCTATATCCTCTCCCATGTCCCTTCCTGGTTGGCCTCCGTTTCCGTCCGGCTGCTAGTTGCAATCGTTGGCGTTACATGAGAAGATAATGTGGTTTTCGTTCTTCGTTGTCTGTGTCCTAAATGTATATGTTTTAGCCGAAGAAGACTCAAGAGGTCGAAATTGATTTTTTTGTCTTGGTCATGTATGTGTGTTGTGTCCTTGGACGGTTATACTTACCTCCTCTCTTTATACATTTGATTGCTTCATTTTCTGCTCTCATTTCACGCCATTTTGGAACTTTGCCCCACTGCAGTTTCAGTGTCGAATGGTTTTGAAGATCTAATTGCCTCAAAAGAATAAATCCCCATCATGTATTTCCCTTATTTTGCGGTATAATTTCCTTTTTTTTTCACTGCATGTAATACAATCAATCTTCAAGTACAAGACCTTCTCTTGGTTACACATGATTGCAGGCGTTGTACTCACCTGTGTCCCTATTGTGCTCCAAATGCACTAAGTGTCCATTCATTTGTGATTGTAATCTGCTTTGGAACACCTGGCTTGTACTTTGATGGCCTTATGATATGAATATGCAGTAGATCACGTGCATGGAACAATGAAACATCAAATAAACATTATATTTGCGCACTGTCTTTATCATAACGCGAAGCCTTAAGTATGATCAGTGGAGCATTGATTTTTGGTGTGCAGCCAAAGCTTTCCCGAGTGGCTGGTGCATTGTCTCCCCTTGAGGTGTATAGCTGTAGTAACGGATGTTTTACATTGGCAACGAGCGTGTTTTGACCCTGGCAGGATTTTTCGGTATCACAGGGTCCCCTGGGCCACATAATACTCAGTGCCCATGGGCCACTCTAACCACCTTTACCCTGGCCATTTAACAGTCCCTGGCCCACATCAATCTCAGTTCCCCCTAGCCGCAATAGCACAGTTCCCCTGGACGCATTAACTCATATTCTCCCTGGCCCGCACGTAACCTGTTTCCATGGCCTCCTGTTACACTGTTCCTGGCCTCATTAACACAGTTCTCCGGGCCACACTAAATCAGTTTCCCCGAGCCTCATTTAACACTGTTCCCCTGGCCTCTTTAACACAGTTCCCCTGGCCACTGCAACATCTGTTCCCTGGCCAATTGAACTATGTGGTTTTTTTTTCTCCTGGGCCACATGTAACTCTGTACCCCTGGCAACATCTTAACTACAAGTGTCCCTGGCCACATTAATCACTGGTTCCCTGGCACTCTAAACAATTCAATCCTCGGCCTCATTAACACAGTTCCCCTGGGCAACATGACCATTTCACCCAAGGCCTCTTGAACACAGTTCTCTCCGGGGTCACATTAACACAGTTCACCATCGGCCTACATGTACACATTCTACCTGGGCACTTATCCTTCTGTTCCCCTGGCCACTTAACACAGTTCCCCTGGCCACAGCAATCCTCTGTTCCCCTGGCACATGAACTCCTGTTCGCAGGGCCACATTTTAACAGTTCCCCTGGCCCCTTTATCAAAGATCCCCTGGCCCACATTATCACAGTTCCCCTGGCCCACATTAACATCAATTCCTGGCCACTAAAAACAGTTCCCCTGGCCTCATTAACACAGTTCCCCTGTCCCCCCCCCGCCGCACTAACTGTTCCCCTGGCCACCTTGAATACACAGTTCAACTCCTGGCCGGCACTTACAGTTCACATGGACACCATGATCTCCAGGTCTTCTCTGGCCACAATGAACACAGTTCCCCTGGCCACATTACCCAGTTCCCTGGCCCACATTCAGACAAGTCCCGGGCCACATCTATCACTGATTTCCCCGGCACACACATAACCAGTTTCCCCATGCCACAATGAACTCAGTTCCCTGGCCACATTAGTCATCAGTTCCATGGCCACACTACAGTTCCCCTGGCCTTCTTTATATACTCTGTTCCCCTCGGCCCCGCTCTTACAGTTCCATGGCCACATGAGATACACAGTTCCCCTGCGCCAGCATGAACACAGTTCTGCTGGCCTCATTAACATCAGTTGACCCTGGCACAGTAACTACAGTTCCCCCGGGCTCACATTTAGACAGTTGCCCTGGCCTCATGAACACAGTTCCCCTGGCCTCACTTAAAACAGTTCCCCTGGCCTACATTTGCATCTGTTCCCCTGGACACTTTAACACAGCGTTCCCTGGACAAGCAACACAGTTCCCCTGGCACATGATCACAGTTCTCCTGGCACTTAATCAAAGGTCCCCTCGGCCTACTATTACACTGATCCCCTGGCCACATTAAATAACCCCCCGCAGTTCCCCTGGCCTCATGAATACTGTTCCCCTGGCTCCTCACTTTTACTCAGTTCCCCTGGCCACATTATCACAGTTCCCTGGCTACACTAAAAACAGTTCCCCTGGCCACAGTAACACAGTTGACTGGCCACGCATTACTCAGTTCCCTCGGCACTCATGAACATATGTTCTGCTGGCCACTTTAACTCAGGTCCCCTCGGCCATCCTTTACATACAGTTCCCCTGGCACATTAAAACTGTTACCCTGGCCACATGAAGGACAGATCCCCTGGCCACATTTTACTCTGTTCCCCTGGCCAACATTAATTCTGTTCCCCCTGGCACATTATCTTGTTCCCCTGGCCACAATTAACACAGTTCCCCGGGCCCATTAACTCTTTCCCCTTGGCCTCATTTTTACAGTAGAAATTTCTCCATCCTTCTTAACGTAACTTGGTTGACTGCGTCAGTCTGTATGCATCTACCCAATCCTACTGAACCACGTCCAGTCATTGACAAAGTTGAGTTGTTCAGTGGTTTGATAGATCTGCTTTGAACTTAATCGCAGTCTATGATTCATACAAGATTCCCTAGCAAATAATGCGTTTCTTGCTTTTTTCAACGTCTTTAATTGTTGAGAAGTTTTACGCCCTACTCTTACCATGTTAGACAACATGTAACAAAATATTGTTAATGATATATCGGAAAAAAAAAGGGTCGAGTGGACGTACTCTACAGAATAACATGGTAGTGCTTTCTGGTGTAGAGACACTGTTCAGTGCATCGTATATTGTAAAACAAGATGCAAAACTATATAAACGTACTCCCAGTTTATCTCGAATTACACCGTGTGAGACATTCCATAAAGAGGAGGAAAAAACCGTTTTGGCCGTTTATAGACCGCCAGTACGGCTATTCTGGTATAACATCGGCCCAGCATCTGTGACCCATTAATGATCATACCTTAATACATTTTCAGTAAGTTCGGCCAAATACTTTCTGAGATGATTCCTAAATGAAGATAACGGTTATGGGCCGTAAATAGCCGTTAGAAATTGATATAACGGGTAAAAATAATACATCGGGCATCATCAAGACCCCCTTAATGAACTTTGGCCCTACATATGTTACGAAAGATCGGCCAGTACTTTCTGAGATATTTCATAAAGAAGAAAAAACCGTTTTGGGCCGTTTTAGCCTTTAGTAACGGATATAATAGAATAAATAAAACATTGGGCATCAGCCGGACCCATAATGAAACATACCTTACTTTTTCTCAGAAATTCGACCAAAGTAATTTCCGATATTATTCCTTAAGGAAGATAAATAACCGTGATGGGCCGTTATAGCCGTTAGTATAAGAGATTATACGGTAAAATAAAACATTCGGGCATCATCCTTGACCATTAATGATACATACTACACATTTTCGAAAGTTCGGCCAGTAGTTTTGTTTGGAGCGAGGAGTGGAACACATTTTGACCACAGACGGTAGGACAGACAGGACAGGCAGACAATCAGACAGCTTTTCTTCGTTCCCATTCTATAAGAACTGGGGTACAAATACCTACTATGTTTAAATCTCTGTTCCGTAGTATTGAGGAATCGTTACCCACATCGTTTTTTTACCCATCACTTAATTGCACCTGTTATTTGGGGGTGTCTTGTCGTGCTGCTCTACGAAGATAACCTGTTAGACAAGGCTTGTTGATTTCAATGTTTCTTGTGTGATGCCCTAAGGAAGACCTGTAGGACAAGCTTGTTGTTTCACTGTTTCTTGTCGTGCTGACCTAAGTAGAACTGTAGGGAAAGGCTTGTTGTTTCAATGTTTCTAGGCGTGCTGCCCCAAAAAGACCTGTTGGGTCATGGCCTTGTTGTTTCAATGGTTTCTTGTCGTGCTGCCCTAGAAGACCTTGTTTAGGACAAGGCTTTGTTGTTGCAATGTTTCTTGTCGTGCTGCCCTAAGAAGGTACCTGTAGGGAACGGCTTGTTGTTGCAATGTTTCTTGTCGTGCCTGCCTATAGAGGGACCTGTAGGACAAGGCTTGTTGTTTCAAGGTTTTCTTGTCGTGCTGACCTGAAGACCTGTAGGATCTAGGCTTTCTTGTTGTTTCAATTGTTTCTTGTCGGGCTGGCACTAAGAAGGCCTGTTGGCAAGGATTGTCTGTTTCTCAAATGTTTCTTGTCGTGCTGCCTAAGAAGACCTGTACGACAAGGCTTGTTGTTTCAATGTTTCTTGTCGTTGCGGCCTAAGTAGACCTGTAGGACATGGCTTGTGTTTCAATGTTTCTTGTCGTGTGCCACAAATAGTCCTGTAGGACAAGGCTTGTTGTTTTCCCAATGTTTACGTGTCGTGCTGCCCTAAGAAGACATGTAGGACAAGGCTTACTTGTTTCAATATCTCATGTTTCTTGTCGTGATGCCTAAGATAACCTGTAGGCAATGGCTGTGTTGTTTCTCTCAATGTTTCCTTGTCGTGCTGCCTAAGATGACCTGTGGTACATGGCTCGTTGGTTCAATGTTTGTTGTGTTCATTAAGCGACTCAGTACTTCAACGTGTGTTTTCTGGTCTGAGCTCCCACCAGTCAAGCAACTGTGCCAAGTTCTGGACACTTTGGTAGATTTGTTTATTTGTGATCAATTGAGTATGTCGATGGTGTAACTAGTATCACTTATGCAAACTTGTGAACGAGAACATTTTAAGTGTTGTTTAGGTCGGTTGCATCTTGGCCCAACGTTCATGGATAACTGCACAGTAGCAAGCATTGTATGTGGTGTATAAACAACACAGGGCGATCGCGTTATCTTCTGAGGGTCGGTCAGTTGTCTTTGAAGAGAGAACTGATCGACTATGGTATACGTCGAGATCATGCGTGGATGCATGCACTCATGCTTTTATTTGGTTTCTGTGTTTGCGCACGCGCACGCGCTCATGTTGTGGTGGTGTGGTGTGTGTGTTTGTGTGTGGGCTGTGTTGTGTGTGTGTGTGTGTGATGTTGTGTGTGTGTGTGTGTGATTTTTTCTTTGTCTTGGTTGTCAGTGTTGTGTGTGTGTTGTGTGTGTGATGCGTGTGCGTGTGTTGGGTTGTGTGTGTGTGTGTTGTGTGTGTGTGTGTGTGGGTGTGTGGTGTGTGTTTTTCTATGACCGGGGAGGTGTCAGTAATGGATGTAAAATAAAGGCCACGGCTATCCATGATAGGCAAAAGCAAACACTCCAGGTAAGATGTGGGTTTAGGAAATGACAAGAGGAGCAAGATGCAAAGCATAATTACGTACTCCACAGTTGCTCCTTGGAATACGCGTTGTAATATTCATAAAGCCGTTTGTTAACGGCTATTCTGGTAAACATCGGGCAAATCCGTGACCCATAATGAAAAATTCCTACAAATTCAGAAGATCGGCAAGTACTTTCTGATGACATTCTATAAGGAAAAACCGGTATGGGGCCGTTATAGCCGTAGGAAGGCTATATAGGGTATGAGAATTGAGATCTCCCATGACATATATTGATCTCGCCTACAAATTTTACAGAAATGATCGGCCAAGGATTTCTGAGATTTTCCATAAAGAAGTATAACCGTTATTGGCCGTTTATGCCGTTTGTGGACAGTTGTAACGGTAAATAAAATAACACATCGGCAATATTCTGTGACCCATAAGTTGTAATACTTACAAATTTTCAGAAAGATCGGCAAGTACTTTCTGGTGTTTTCCATAAAGAAGGAAATACCGTTATGGGGCTGTTTTGGCCGGTAAGTTACGGGCTATTAGGAATAATTAACACTTCGGGCATCTCCATGACCTAAAATGAACTTGCCTACACAATTTTCAGAAAGATCTGGCCTTGTACTTCTATAAGACATTACCTTTAATAGAGTGAAAAACCGTATTGGCCCGTTAAGGCCATTAGGTAACGGCCAGTTCGGTAAAATATCAATCGGGCATCATCCTCCGGTGACCTCATAATGAACATATACCACAAATTTGTCAGTAAAGATCAGCCCCCAGTAGGTTTGTCTGGAGCGAGTGGATAACATTTTGACCCCGGACGGCACGGCCACGGCACGGACGGAACACACACACACCCACACCACACAACACACACACACACACACACACACGCCTCACAACACACACACTCAACTCACACGCATTTCTTCGTTACCCATTGTAAAGTAACCCCTGTTCTTTTTGAACTGGGAGTACAAAAACGAAATCAGAGATTTACGGATTTTCATTATGGTGCTACTCATTCGTTCAGCAGATTGTTTTTCACGTTTTTCTTGTTCCATTCCCTCCTCTAGGAGGGGTTCGAGGTGAGTGGCAAGTGATACACTTCGGTTCGGCGGTAAGTCTCTCAGTTCATTCACCATGCCAAACAGTGTGGTGTAAGACACAGGGTGCTGATGGCTGGTCAGTTTCAAACCGCCGATGACATCCCGGCAGTTCTTTCGCTGCTTTTGTAACAGGCACCGTTTTGGCCTTCAGGGGTTGGAGTTTTTGTCCCCTGTTGTCATACTCCTGCCATGGTTGTCAGTTTTGCTTCTGTCGTGTTCTGTCTGTATGTCCGTCTCTCTACTCTCAATCACGCATCACTCTCTCTCTCTCTCTCTCCTCTCTCTCTCTCTCTCTCTCTCTCTCTCTCTCTCTCTCTCTCTCTCTCTCTCTCTCTCTCTCTCCCTCGCTTCGCTCTTGTGCGTGCCTATGTGCGAGTGTACTTCTTGTGTGTGTGTGGGTGTATGTGTGTGCTGTTGTGCGCGCGCGATCGCGAGTGCGTGTGTGTGTGGTGTGTGTGTGTGGGTGTGTGTGTGTCGGTGTGTTGTGTGTGTGGGTGTGTGTGAGTCCCAGGTGTGCGCGCGTGTCCTTGTGTGTGTGTGTGTGTGTGTTTGCTGTGTGGCTGGCGTTGCATTGTTGTGTGTGGTGTTTTTTTCTTGCTATTGTATGTATATCCATGTATTCACACATTTTTTAAGAAGCCTTAATTGGGTAGGTGAAGTTTTTGTGTGTATCTTTTCGTAGCTTTGAAGGAGTGGTTCCTAAAAAATTAAAAAAAAACTTCAGGGTTCGAACGCGGCTCTGTTTTGTCATGTAATTTGCTTGTCCCTGTTGTTTGCGCCCTCTCATGGAATAATCCTCTTTGTTTCAATTTCATCAGAACTCGTCAGGAAGAGCAGCATGAGACCGGATTATAGTGCTCCACACAGGTTGTCCTGGTGTCAAAGGATTGTGGTTGAATTCACTGTGATGTAGTGCATGACAAAGTGAAACCCGCAGTTCCAAGGACGAAGAAGAAGGCCAGTTCTAGCCTGCTGCTTGAGGACATCTGGGCTTCCCATGTCTATAATTGTGGGCAAGGAGGAGGGGGCGTGTGGAGAGGGATAGGGTGTGTGGGGGGGAGAGGGGCGGCTTCTGCAGACCTCAAATCAACCTTCGTTTTTCTTGACACATACTACTCCTGGTAAGTTGGATGCCGCGTTGACTGTATCAGCCCCAACGGGTTCCTTCTCAATCTGGTCGAGCACGAACAAAAGTTTACCTCTTCAGGCTAACAATGCCAACTGCTAGAACTGTGCTCGGTGGCAATGTGGGGTACAATACCTGTCAAAATGGCGAACACCTTGAGACGCAGAGAACTGGATATATCTTCCTTGTTCAAGCTCACCCTTCGTTATTTTGCACGTTTACCCCCCTTTTCACATAACATATCTCGTCCATTCTCATGGCAGATTTGTGGCCAATAGTTACGCATTTTTTACAAAATAAATTAACACGCAAAACGGCCAAATATTTGACGTATAATCTGTTTCTTTAAAACGGGGGCCTTTTCGTGCTAGATAAGATCGGTGATCATGATATCCATAGAGATTACATTCTCGTACTGACACTTAATCGCCTATAATATTTTAAAATTATATTGGACGGCAATCCTTACTCTGACACTGCTGGCGACATACTTTTTTTTTCATTTGTCGACTCTTTGTAATCTGGGTTGAAAAAATTGAACCCCCACGTTGGTATAAAGCTTTCTGAATATTGTTGGGTGGTGTTTGGGGTGGGCGATTTATTGGAGGGAGTTGAGTTATATGTATGTTTTATTGGACTTGTTTGTTGGTTGTATAAACAGATCTGTTTTTGAATGTTTAACTATTCGTAATAGAGTATTGTTTGACGTTTGTAGTATCACAAAGTCGGGGCCGATTACTTGTTTTTTGCTGGGTGTGCTTGGGTGTAATGTGTATTTAGTGAACCCGTTGCTGGCGGACCGGCTTGTGTTGTGGATGCGGGTTGGTGTGGTGGTGGGGGTGGGTTTCTTGGTGGGGTGCTTCTGTTGGGTCCCGGGGGGGTGGGGGGGGGGGAGGGGGGGGGGGGGGGATTGTGACCCAGGAGTGTTATGGGGGGGTGTGGTGGGAGTGGGGCTGGTAGGGGGTGGGGGAGGTTCCGTAGGTTTTGTTTCTGTGGGGTGGGTTGGCTGGGGGGGTTCCGGTTTTGGACGGTCTGGGTGTGGTTGTGGGTGGGGGGGGGGCGGTTCTGGTTGGTGGGTGGGGGTTCTGGGTGGGGCGGGGGAGGGTTCCTGGGTGGATTGGGTCTGGGGTGGGTGGGTGGGGGGGGGTCGGGGTTGGTCTCTATCGGGGTGGCTAGGGGGGGTGCTGGTGGGGTTTGCGTAGGGGTATGTTTGGTTCTGGAGTAGGGGTGGAGGCGGCGTAGGGCTGGATGGGGGTGGCTGGTCGTTGGGGGCCAGTTTGGGTGGCGGTGGTGGTGGCCCTCCCCCTGGGGGAGGGGTGGTTCGGGTGGTGGTTCGGGGTCGGGGGGGGTGCGTGTGTCTGCATTTGGGGATTGGGGGGGGGTGGGGTGGGATGGGTCGGGATTTGGGGTTGGGCGGATGTGGGTGATGGGCGGGGTGGAGTTGGTGTTGAGGTGGGTCGGGGGGGGGGTGTGGGCGGCGTACGGGGGTTTTTTTGGGGGTGGTGGTTTGGTGGGTCTGGGTTGGTTTGCGTGGGGGTGGTCGGGTTTGCTTGGGGGTGGTTGGGGGGGTTAGGCCTGGGGTGGTTGGCGTTGGGGTGTTTGTGGGGGGGTTAGGCGGGTTATGGTTTGGGGTGGGTGTGAGTGTGGTAAGTGGGTAGGTGTTCGGGCACTTGGGTGGTTTCTGGTAGGGGGGGGTTGGTTGTAGGCTCTGTTGGGGGGGGGGGCTGTGGGGTTCTGGCTTTTGGTGGGGGGGGGGATGGCTGGGTAGTGGCTGGGGGTGTTGGTTTGTGGGGGGGGCTGGTGGTCGGGGTGTTTGGTTCAGTGGTGGTGTGGTTGGTGTGGGAGTGGTGGTAGTTGTGTTGTGGTTTGGACTGGGGTTGGGTTGTAGGATGGGGGTTGTCTTGGGGGGTGCTGGTAGGTTTTTGGGGGTGGGGTGATGTTTGTGGGGAGGGTTGGGGTGGGGGTGTGGGGGGTGAGGTGGGTGTTTAGTGGTGTGTCTGGGGGTGGTGGGTCTGGGTTAGTGGTTGGGGTGGGGGTGGGGAGGTTTGGGGGGTGGGTGGTGGTTGGGTTGGTGTTTGTTTGGGTGGGATGGTGTTGGGGATGTTTGGGTGGGTGGGCTGGGTGGTTGTGTGTAGGGATTGTGTGTGTGTTGGGGGACGTGGTGGGGACTGGTGGTTAGGGGGGGGGCGGGGGGGGTGGGTTGAGACGGTTTTGGGGTCGGGTAATTATTTTATTGGTTGGTGTTGGGGTTGGGTTGGTGTGGGAGTGGGGTGGTGATGGGTTGTTGGGGGGGATTGTTGGGGAGTTTGTGTATATAGGATGGTTCCCCCCCACACTGTTGGATTAGTTGTAGGTTTTGTAGTTTGTTGAAGTTTTAGTTTTGTTGAGTTGTTTAGTTCTGTTATTTGTTTAGTGTAGTTTTTTTTAAAAGTTTAGTTGTAAGTAGTTTTTTGTTAGGTGTTTAAGTTATTGTTTGTATTAGTGTTTAGTTGTATGTGTAGTTTTTATGTGTCTGTGTTACTGTGATTGAGTAATGTAGTTTGGTTGTGTTGGGGATGTTAGGGTGTGTGGTCAGTGTTTATGTTTATTGTTGAGGTGTTTTTATGTGTGTGAGGTTTATTAGTATTTTTGTTTTGTTTTGTAATTGTTTAACGGTTAGGTTGTTTTTATGTTGAGTATAAGGTAGTTAGTTTTGGAAGTTTGTTTTAGGAAGGATTGTAGTTAAAGTTTAAGGTGTTTAGTATTGATTTGTTAAGTCATTAGTTTGTGTGTATGTGTTTATTTGTTTTTGGTGTTTTAGTTTAGAGTTTTTGTATAGTATAAGGTTAGAGTTATTGTGGTAGATTTGTTGTAAGGAACTTTAGGTGTTTTAGCTAGTTTTGTACAGTAGTCAGCTGTTTGTTGTTAAATTTTAGTTGTATTAGTTAGTTTGGCGGTGTATTGTTGTTTTTTGAGTTATACTGTTGTACCGTAGTTAATTAAAGTAAGTTTTTTTTGAGTTTTTTTGTTATAGTTTAGTTAAGGTTAGTTTTAAGGTAACTGTTTTTTTTTTTGTTTTGTTTATTTGTTTTAAAGTAAGTTTTTAAGTATGTAAGTTATTTTTTTTTAAAAGTTAGTAGTTAAGTTTTGTATTTTTAATTAAAGTATTTTTAGTCTTTTTAAGATAGTTTGTAGTGTTTTTTTTTAAAAGTTAGAAGTTAGAGTGTTTTTTAAAAAGTTTATTTAACAGTTTAATTTTTATAGTAAGTTTAGTAAGTTTTAACTTGTTTAGTCGTTTTTAAGTTTATTGGTATTGTTTTAAGTAGGGAGTAGTTAGTAGTGTTTAACTTAAGTTTTAGTAGTAGTAGTAAACAGTTTTAAGTTTAAGTGTTTAATAAAGGTTTTTTAACAAGTTTAGTTTTTTTTAGTTTATTCAAAGTAAAAGTTTAGTAGTTAGTTATTGTTGTAAATTTTTTAAGTATGTGTAACTGTTTAGTAGTTTACTTATCGTTGTAGTTAAGTTTTTTTTTTTTATGTAGTAGTGTTGTTAAAGTTAGTTATATTAATTGAGTAGTAATAGGTTTAGTAAGTAAGTGGTAAGTTTTTTTTAAGTTAGTAGTTATAGTTAGTAGTTTAGTAAGTCAGTATAGGGAGTAGTAAAGTTTTTCGTTTTTGTTTGTAATTTAGTTTATGTTAATTTGTCAGTTTTACGTAGGAGAGTAGTATATAATGAGTTAATCAGTAAAGTTTTAGTTAGTTATAGTTTAATCGTTTTTTTTTTAAAGTTAGTTATTTTTAGTAGTTTTTTTTTTTTTTTGTTTATAGTTTAGGTTGTAAGTTGTTTTTTTTTTTTAAGTAGTATGGTTTAGTTTTTAGTATTTTAATATAACGTATAGTTAGTAATAACTTAGTAGTTATTTAGTTAGTTATTAAGTATATCAGTTAGTTTTTTATAACAAGTTTTAGTGTAGTTTTTAGTTTAGTAGGTTATTTTAAGTCAAGTTTAAATAAGTTTTTAAAGTAAGTGTAATAGTTAATATTTGAAGTTTTAATTGTAATTAGTTTTAGTAGTAGTTTGTTTTTTAGTTAGTTTGTAGTTTTTTTTTTAGTATAATAGTTTTTTTAGGTGTTTTAGTATTAGTAGAGTAATTTTAGTTTTTAGTAAGTAGTTCAGAGTTTTTAAGTATGTTTGTGTTTTTAGTTTTGGTTAAGTTTTTATGCTAGTTAGTATATTATTTGTATTATTAGTTAAAAAGTTCAGTTTGTTTTTAGTAGTTGATAAGTTTTTGTAAATTTACAGAGTGTTTTAGTTAACTTTTTTAGTTAGTTTTTGCGTGATAGTTTAAAGGTTTGTTAGTTTTTTAATAGTAGTTTAGTTTATTTTAGGTTAAAGTAATTTTGTAAGTTAGTAGTATTTAAGTTATGTAGTTTAAAGTAGGTTTAGTTAGTTTTACGTTATGTTAGTTTTAGTAGGTTAGCGTTATATAGAAGAAGTTAGTTTTTTGTTTTAAATTTAAGTTTAAAGTAAAGTTTTATGTTTTGTTTAGTTTTTAGTTTTTTAATTCAGTTTAGTTATTTACCTAGTTTTAATAAGTTTTGTTGTAGAGTTTTTTATTTAGTTTTTTAGTATTAGTTATTAGGTTTTTATTAGGTTTTTAAGGTAGTTTTTAAATTAGTAGTATTTAGTATTTTAAAAGAGTGGTTTTTTTAGTTATTTTGTTTTAGTAGTTTTCGTGTAGTTAAGTTTAGTTGGTAGTTTTATAGTTGTTGCCAGGAGAGTAATAGGTGAGTTTAGGGTAGTTAAGGTTAGAAGTTTAGGTGGTAATGTGTTAGGAGAGTTATAGTTTAGTTAGTTTTAGAGTTGTGAAAGTTATAAGTAGCTGTAAGGAGTTAACAGTAGAGTTTAATTTTAGTTTTTAATTTGTTTATAAGGTTTTTTTTAGGGTATTGTTTTTTAGAGTTGTTAGTATGTTTAGGTTTGTTAGTATAGTAGTTATCAAGTAATGTAAGTTTTTTTAGTTTTATTAGTTTTGTTATTTTAGGTTAATATAGTATAGTTAAAGGTAGAGTAAGTTTAGTGTAAATGTAGTTGTACCTGTATGTAATGGTAGTGAGTTATGTAATTTAAGTTGAGTTTAGGTTAGTTAGTAATTTATGTAAGTATAAACGTGTTAAGTTATTAGTAATTTAGTAAGGTTTTTTGTAGTTGTTAGGGTTTTTTGGTTTAGTTTTAATTGTTTAGTAATATGTTTGTTAAGTTATAAGTTGTTTTAGGAGTTTTTTTGTTTTTGTTGTTGTTAGTTTTTTAGTGTATTAATACTGGGGGGTTGTTGTGTTAGTGTGGTATGGAAATTTGTTTCTGTTTAATGTAGTGATGTTTTGTTTTTTTTGTACGTACATGTTTTGTTTGTGTGGTTGTTTTTTGGTGTAAAGTTTAGTGGTGGTTGTTATGTGTTGTAGTTGGACAGTTTGTTTTGTTTGTAGGTTTGTGTTGGTGTAGTGATCTGTTAACTTTAAAACCTGGTCAGTTTTGACGATTAGAAAAAGAATATGAGTAAAATAATAACTGAATTTACAATTTTTTTGTATTTATTTTATATTAAAAATATTAAAAATGTTGCTGTACTCAGTGAATCGATTTTAACATGAATTGTAATGGAACTATTTGAGTAACAATGAAAGTAGTTTAAACATTGTTTTTAGTGATTTGGTGTGTGTAATTGATTGGTAATCAATATAGTAAAAAGATCTATAGTGATACTATGTATCGAAGCAATCAATAGCGATAAACATTGAATGTAGGTGATTCAGAAATGCTATAGATATTATCAGGCGTTTTGTAAGGTTAACGTGTCTTGAAGTGTTAGCATCGCTTGGTGTGAAGATATAAGGCCGCTTTATCGTTCTTTTATAATTAAAAAAACTAATTTATTATGTAAATATTTTGAGTAGACTGTTAAAATGGAGACTCACAATACGCGTCTGACGTTTGAAAATCTGCCAGGCCGGCGCCTGGTGAAAGGTTGAGTAACAAACAATTAATCAATTGTTTCGCGAAGTAGACATGGAATCATTAATCTATCAAATGTGCTTGAAAGCGTTGCACTTGCTTCTCTAAAATCCCTGAGTGTCTTCAGTTGGAGCGCAGTAAGATAAAGTGCTATTGGCCGTTCTGATTGATTTTATAACCCCTGTGATGATGTTGGCATGGGATGTCAGGGTTTCAAAACAAGGCAGGAAAGAAGATGTTATAAGCTATCGCGACTTTATTCTAACTGGGCTGATTTCATTGCTTACAACAGTTTAACCATGCAAGTGAAGAAGCAAAGTTAAGGGGCTCTGGCTGGTGAAGGGACTGGCCTTGGAAATCATATTGGAGACAAACAAATTCGATCCCATAGGTTGGGCAATTCGTACCTTTTCCTATTTTTTCCAAAAGAGTTTTGTTTTAGTTAGAGCAGTCTTTAAACATAAAAAATTCTGACAAACCTATGTGTTTTTATGTGGTGTTTTTTAGCACATTTACATCCTGCTTTAATGAACGCTGAAAATTGGGAGTATCTAATTTGAAGCATACAAACATGAGCTGACCTTTATAAAAATAACCTTTCCAGTGAGTTATAGTACGTATATCGCAGTTTGAGTGCAAAACAAGCCAATCACCGTTAAACGTTATAACAAATGGTCTGTAGTAGACAATTGAGTCCCTCTAAGGATTTCTCCCAATTGCTCCTACTTTAGGCGAAATCACTTGACAAACATGTAGACTTGATTATCTGTTTGCAGATAGTACAAAGAGCTTTATGTATTAATCAGAACAATAAGTCACAGCACGTACCATGGTGAATGTTTAAAATATCGTCACGTCAACTTAATCATACATACAATGACTAATGCTTAAAACAAGGCTTTGTAGAAAGGGTCTGGTCGATTCCCTAACTCAACTTTAGAAGCAGCTCTGCCAGTCATAGGAGCCATTGTAAACGTTTTGTAGACTGTGATGAACCAAACTCCGCACACCTAAACCGGTTCTAAAGTTTAGTTTTAAGAATATACATAATGCAAATGATTCGTCGTGTTTATGCTGACTTTGAATCAATCTTGCCACAGTTCTTTGGCACAACAGCAAGAACAAAAAATCACCTTATTAACCCACCATAGATCTGTTCTAATGCGTTTATTGCTGTTAGGTCATGAGGGGTAACCCCCCAACACACATACTGCTGGTCGGTGGCAGGAGACCAGCAGAAGGCACCCAGGTGGCAAGCTGATGGGTTGTAGGCGGCACAAATTTCCTTCCTCGCACACGTGTTGTCGTCGGGAAAACTAGCCTGTGTCGCCGGGGGACGGCTCTCGAGGCGGCGTGACACTTGGCGACGAGGCGCTGGCCACTCTGCGAAAACTAACCCAGTGGCCGGCACATCTAGCGGGGCTCTACCTTTGGGGGGGGAAGGGTGGAATTGTAACTTCAATTGGTGCGCAGAGTGGGGCCTGGACCTATGAGGCAGGCGGCTCGGCGGACTTGTGCAATCGGAGTCTCCAGAGTGGGCCTCTCGCGGGCACAGGTCCGTCGCCCACTCAGCTTTGTAGACGGCCGCCGGTGGCATGACGATGGCTTGGAAACAACCGCTGCCAAACTATTCTTCGACGGCCGCTCTTCGGTCCCAATGATACTTATATCTAAAGCAAAATACATGTCCCAATATGTCTGTTTGTAATGGCTGGAGGACGTTTAAGCAGAACATAGATGGAATCGGGGTTACACACACGTCCAGAGATTTATCAGAGGGCCCATTGCAGTAGTATATTTTTAGAGCAGATGAAAACAACTTCGCAATTACTACTAAAACCAACTAATTCTTTCAGCAATGGTTTTATGTAATCCTGATGACAAGAACGTTATGACTCATCTACACACTGTTGGATTTGCTATAAAGTATCATTATTAGGCAACGCAAGTATGAGACCACGATCACTTAGCGGATAGTTTAGAGGGGGCTGCTCTCAACCAATTGTAATCTTCAGCCTTAAGGTTGAACCTAAGACATGGGAGGAAACGACCTTTCTTCTTTCAGATTGAACAGAGGTTAACGATTCTCTTTTAGCATGCAGCAGTGACATCTGAAATCTCTAGTGGGTGACCTGCATTGCACAATCTTCAGAAAGTACATGACTTTTACTTTGACTGTTTATCCCTTCTATGACTCTGCCAACATCTGATGGGGTGTTTGATAAGTTAGCAGATTCTCTTCATGGGATATCCATAACTAAACCAATACTTTGATCCATCTTTAGTGCACAAGGAGTTTATCATTAGGTATAACATGGATCTGTGGGTTAGGTTGTCGTATGAAACGCTTCCTCATAAAGGCGCTTTCTTTTTCTGTCGTAGAGGCAAAGACATAAATGACTCTGTCTATGAATACGCACAGAAAGCCTGGACTGTATTACACTGTGAAACAATGGGCGTATATCAGGATCAATTTTTTAATGGCTGGATGAGTGTGTTTTATTAGCAGAAGTCTTTAGAATTACAGATCTACAGCTTGAAATCATTACAACTTAGACGCATTCACATTACTTCTCTGCGCCTGGGCCTTTGGACGCTTTCTTAAAGTCTACATACATAAGATTGACATATTTTCCTTGATCTACCCACACTTAGATTGATTGTAAGATGGGGCTGTTGGGAGGCATTAGCATGGCCTCTCAGCCTTACTGTAAAGCTAACAACAAATATTTAGGACGACTATGATCCTACTAAACCGCCCAACTATCTATTGTACGTTAGTCGCATCCAAATCTGCTATGGATGGGCCATGAAGTCAACCGCTTCCTCTGAAGAAACTTTACAATGATAAAAGGGCCTCATGATGTTATATTTGTGTTAAGTATGTTGTCACAGGCTTACGGCCTGATATCCAATAGGACTAAATCTTGGAAGTAGAATTAGGAATACCCGTATGAACTACCTCGATCCCACAAGATTACCCCCTAGCCGCTAGAAGGAAAGGTATAAATGAGTCCTATTCGAACGCCTCTTAACTTGTGCACTAATCTAATCACCAAATCTAAATATGTGTGTCATTCCTGACTCCTACTGTTTTACTTAAAGCATGGGATAAGTTGACAGCTGTTCATAGAATCATTGCTTTTGATCAAGAGCCCTTTTGAGGCAACATCAAGAAAAATTATGATCTTTGAACCCAAGCACTGGGACGCTTCAGAAAAAAGATTCTTTAAATGATATGAACAACAGCTGTTTTGGCAAAAACCATGGAGAACGTAACAATCGTTAAAGATGTAAAATTAGTTACAAAAGAAAACCATGCATATTAAGTTGCTCTAACCCAAATAGCAAGACTTCTTGAAGATTTTTTAGCACAGCTGGTTGGCATTATGATGAAGGAGTAAGAGGATGTTAGTTGGACAAGCCGGTGTTTATCGGCTTTTCTGTATTAGAGTTGTCAAGTTATTGATGGTAGAATTCTGTATGAATATCTTTAAACCGCGGGGGAGGTTCCCAGAAGCAAGAGTTCTTACACAGACAACCGGAGTGTTTTATTTAGACGTCCCAACAGATGACTTCTATAAGGTTTTTAGAAATACAGAAGTGGCTAAAGGCTGCTAAGGATGGTACGACACATGCGACTATCCTAAAACTTAAAGGACTGTCCTTTACTATTCAAGTGAACAGAAAGTGATTGGAATGATGAGGTTGAACTTAATGGGTCAGTTATCAAAGAATATGGTTGGTTTGCGGTCGATAGATGTATTGCGTTGCTAGCCAGAATTCTGTAATGATGAAGGCCTAAGGGCATAAGTAAAGAAGTTGTCAAAAAAATTTAGCATACGATAACTTAAGGCAAGCTCTTTTTGAAAACAAAGTTTTTCATCACACAATGTTTATTCTGCGCTCATCTTCATCAAGTAAATCACAACTGCTGTTAACAAAAAATCACCTAGGGTCTCTAGCAAATTACAAGAGAAACTTACGTCAATCATGTGTTTTCTCATTTGCTGTAGGCATTGGAGATCTTTAAAAGATTAACTTGACAGGCTTGGCTTGTACTTACTTACGAACTTAACAAGAACTTATTTAAGAACCTAAAATAGTACTTATTTAAGAACTAAACTTAAGAATACATATCTTAGTTACTAAACAAGAATTATATTGTTTTGCTCTTGTCTTGTAAGTGTAATTGCTAATTAACTTAAAAAAGTACATTTTGATAACTAAAACGTAAACTTGTACTTATCTAGTTCTTATATTGTACTTTTTTTAGTTCTTAAAAAAATATTACATAGAATATGGATCTACTGCAGGAGGTTGCACTTTTTTTTGCAGAGTTGGTTCTTTTTTTACTGGGGTTGTGGGGGTTTTGTTGTAACTTCTTCTGCTAAGTATGGCGTTAGACATTTGTATGCTAAAACTACCCACACCAACAACAGCAGCAATAACATATTAATACTTCTTATCGTTTGATTGTGATTGTGTTGTAGTTGGCGGTGATGGACATGCAAGTGCTGGCGGCGACGGTTGGATTACTATCTAAACAATTTTTGTTTTGTGGATGTGTTTGCTTTTTGCAGTACTCTGTTCCTTCAGTAGTTTAGCCCAGCCTCATTACGTCCAGGATTTTTAGTTTTTAGTAACATTACTCACTTGCTGGGCACATTCACTTGGGGTGCATTTGCTCCTTCGGAGGTGCACTGCGGACTGTCCTGCGGGTTGCATCTTCTTCTCCTGGATCGTTCTTTTTTTTTATTGCGATATTAATTAATATGATCAAAAATTATATGATTAAAAGTAATTAATCCCATGATAAATGGGAACATAACATCGTCCCAAATCTGTATACATGTCACATGCTAAGGAGTTTCTAGTGACTTGTTTAAAATAACCGGATCTTGTGATAAGTCGTATTATAAATCTTCTTCTGAATCTACGGCGCTATATTACTTACTAACTTAGCATTTAAACTAATCATTGTCTGGCCCATGATCTAATCCATTTTCGACCCTAGCTGTGCTTTATTTTCGTACACTAGCGTAGTACTTCTCTTTGTCTGATGTAGGCAGTTGATGAATCTGATTCAATACTTAGTTCAACACCCTAAATAATGTTTTGTTTTTCCACAAGCAGCCAGAGAGTATATATCTTTCTTTAGGGCAGTTGTCTGTTGAGTAGCTGCTTGCTCCTTCACACTTTAATAGTTCGTCACAATCCATTTTAAATCAATAAAAATATAATATAATACTTTTAAACCATGAGTTTAAACGTTGGTAATTATGCAGTGGCTTTCGGCCGGTTGTTATTGTTATTCAACCTTTGCAAATTGCTTGTTAGGATAAAACCGCCCAACATGGGAAAGATAGTAGATCGCCAAAACTAGTTGCAACTTTATTTTTAGCTTTAACAACAAAAGATTATTTATAATTATAAAGCACATAGACTGCCTTTCTTATTATGTTTATTTTAAATTTATTTTTTGAGTTAATTATAGATTGATTGTGAAAAAAAGATTATAATACGATTTACCACTCTGCTGTGATGGCGGTTCTTGTATAGGCGATCGCGTGTTGTTGGCAAAATAATGTTTAAAATGAAAAGCCGGGCGGATCTGGGAGGTTAGGAATTGAGGACGTTGTTAAGGTTATAGTTGTGTAATTATGCAGGGATTGCTCAAAGACTTTTCTTGGTTCCACCCCCCCCTTTGCTCAGGGACTTAATCCAGAAAATTTTCGTTCATGAAAGAGTAATTTTGAAAATATTAATTTTTAAAAGATGTCTGATGGATGGGACTGATAGTAGGAGGAGCTATTGTTAACGCTTGGCCTTCACTGGGGAAGCAATTATTGTTTTGTAAATTGAGGTTGATGATGAAAGAGAACGTCTCATTTAATAATATTAATATACCCCCCCCCCAAAGGGCAATTGAAGATTTTGCTAAGTTGTGATTGCGGTACGAGGGAAAAGACGAATTGCCACTTAGACGCCATTAATAAAATGTTAAGAGAACAGGATTGCGCCAAAAGACTTTTCTTAAGCAGGGGGGGGAATTTTACCCAGAAATATTAGTTCATAGATAGTTTAATTCATAAGAAAATATTAATTTAAAAGATGGCAGGAGAGTAGTTATGATGGTAGGAGGAGCTGCCATTGTTAATTGCCTTGGCCTTCTCTGGAAGCAATGATATGTTTAGTTAATTGCGGTCTGATGAAGAAAGAGGACCGCCATAACAAAAGCAATAGAAGATTTAGCCAAAGCAAGTGACGCTTATGAGAAAAGGAGGTTTGCTCACTGTGACTTTATTAATAAAAGTTATGAGAACAGGGACATGCAGAGCAAACATTTGACAGATCGTTGATGATGCAATGAATGTGTATTACTTTGGGAGGAAAGATGTCATGTAGTTTCTAACATAACCACGCCAGATACTGTCTGACTTTTTTTGATACGTCAGAAGAACAGAAAATAGCAGGAAATTGTTTCATTGTGGGTGATTATGGGAGCAATCTATATTCTTGACAAACATATTTTTTAAAATCCAATAAAAAAAAGCCCTTCTTATGGATAAGAAAAATATTTATTATTTCCTAAGGGGTATTGGAAAGGAAAGTCTGCTATTGATATCTGTGTTAAGCTTTTGCTAGAGTGTCATGAATCAGATGCGAAAGATGGCTTTCAAAACAAAGCAATTTGGCAAATTTAATCTGCCTGCCCCCAAAAAGAATTAATAAGGCTCGATTTTGTGTTAAATTCGGTTCCTTCGGACACCCACCAGATGGATCTTGCTGTATCTTCGCATGACAAGTTAGAAGAAAAAAGTTTAAGTATGCTCTGACAAGTTGTTGACATGGCTAAAGATACAAAGAGCTGAACCGATTTAAGGATAAAAGCTCAAATTGCTGTGGCTGTGGCTTTACAACTAAATATACATGCGAGGTTTCCATTAAGTATCTAGGCAGGGGTCAAGTTGATGATGGGGAAAAAGAGTTTAAAGGTTCTGCCAAACAGCTGTTTTTAATACAATCATGTCTACATTTAGGAGGAGGGATCCAGGCAACCATCGCATCAACAAGCACTAGTAGAAAAACTTTAATATGATTCTAGCTGAACGCATGTTTTCCTATCAATATCACAGAGAAATTAATGGACAATTCGAAGTACAGAACGCGCAACACAGTTGGCGGTTAGGAGGTTGTCCAGCAGTCTTCCGCGCCATGTCAAAAAAAAAACTGAGAATTTAAAGCAAACTGGCCTTAAACCAGGTAAACGCTATTAATTTAAAAAACTAGCATTATGATGTTGGGAGGGGACTCAAAAACTCTTGCCGTTGGACTAAAAGTTAGATACTTGTATGCTCTGGAGAGGAAGAAGGTCTGTTTGAATTAGAGCAACTGTCCTATATGGAGCGTAGTTGTGTGTATGAAGTGATAGAAGTATTGAAAACAAGACCTCCCGTATTTTTTTTAAGAGAGACTCTCTCTTCTAGCGGCGCTAATGCGTCTAATAAGCATTGACCCGTAAAAGATCCTTTGTTCGTTGACGAGCTGCAAGTTGTCCGCCAATACACAGTTAGTAACAAAAAAATAGTGTTTATTTTTGTTTAAACTTGTTTTATTTGTTTAAACTTTTTTTTTTTGCTCTATTTTGGGTTTAAACGGATCATGTGTTTGTTTTCAATGTTCTGTTTAATTGCATCTGTATCTACATGTCGTGATGTAAAGTCTTTTCTCCTCTCCTTTTGAAAAGTTCATTCTGTTGCCGCCTATAATCTCACGCTCAGCCATTAAGCTCTGAAATTCTTCGTCCGTAATGTTTTAATCCTGTAATGATTTGCTTATTCCTTAATTTTAATGAGCAAAGTTTTTTGTGATTGCTAGGGCTACAATGGCGGTTGTGCTTGAGTAATTTAGGAGTTTATTTTTTTTAAAAGTACTTTCAACATCGTCTTGGCACCTAACCCTTAAACCCGAGTCCTTTCCTTCTGCTAAAGAGGCTGGCGACACCAACCCAGTAGCTATAAATGCATTGCCAGGACCATGCACTTACGCTAGGCTACAGCTGATGAGCCAGTAGTAATTACATAAGAAGAGTATTTAATGCTTTAGCTATACTTATCCAAGTCGACTCCTTCTATTTCCTTTTGAGGTTTAGATATTTGCTCTAAACTTAATGATTGACCCTCCATTTTTTAATCAAGATTATTTTTATGAATTAATCTTGTATTTATTTCTTAGTAATTCCTTCTGGCTGACACTTCATCAATAGAGTAAAACGCATAAAATCAATTACTTATTGAGAATAAAGTCGAGTACTGTTTGTTTGTCTTGTAACCTTCACAGTAACCTTGGTCAGATGATACATGGGTGTTGATTTTCCTCCGTTTTCTAGTAATGTGCATTACTGAACTTAAAGAGGAGCATCCAAGTTTTCAGCCTTTATTTGTATGCCTCTGATTAGCGTTATTGTTCTGGCAAACTAGGTTCGCCCTCCCTCGGAGTTATAAATATAAGCACGAAAAATGCATCGTCAATTTGCTAGTTAGTGATTCTCGTTTTGGGTAAATTCTTAAGCCGACGGTGTCGTCCCCACTTCATCTATGGACTTCTTTCTCTGTAGCATATTTCAGAGCACTGCAAAGCTATTTCATTCTGTTTGTTCTGTTGTGTTCCTGGGGACCAGGCTAAAAAAATGGGCCCTTCATTCAAAGCCTTTCTTAATTTGTTTTTCTTATCAAAGTATACATTGGGTGTTTTCGTAGTTCCAAAACTTTAAATTCCAAGCAATTTCAGGATAGTTGAGTAACATCATAGCATTCTCTCTTTTAATAAAAGTGTGTATTCAGTGATTTGCCAAAATAGTTTGACTTTAGTATCTTATCTCTTCTAGGGTAGGATGTTTGCTGTCGTTTTTTGTCTTCATTTCGGTCGTTTGTTAACACCGTCATCAGTGTATATAAATCCATTACAGTTCCTGTCACTCTTATTAGATCAATACTCTGTTTGTCTCCTAGGTCTTTTTGCTCTACTGCAGTGCTTTTAGGAGATTGCTCTGCTTTTGATTCTGGGCCCCCGAGACTTCTTTTTTTTAATAAAACAATTAATATAACAATTGTTATAATTCAGTAAATATTAAAACAAGCGTACAATAAACAAACGTTATAGATCTGGGAGGGTCAGTCCGTAAGCATAGCTTAGCGTTGTTTAGATTTTTCTAAATGCTCTTTTATTTTTTTTACTCATCTTTGTCCTTATTATATAATTTTCACTTAACACTATTCTTCAAAAACTTCTTTGTCCTTAGTGTAAAATTAATACAACGATTTTTAACTGCGTAGCGTAATAAAGGTCTTTTAAGACTGCATTGTATTTTTGTGTGTTAAGAGCCACACAGGAAACTAGGGCGTGAGTCCACTTAAGGCTAGCTTTTGAAAGGAGCTTTGTCTTTGTTTATCTATGTCTGTTCAGTGAACTGTCATCAATAATATACAGTGTTTCAGTTCTAATATTGTCTATAGTAATGCTTTTAAACCAGTCGCCTCTGTTTGTCGCTTGGATCAACTAGTAAATATATTTATCGTCTGTCCAAATTAAATTCCTTTCTTTGTTTAGGACTTGTTGTGCTTAATGGTTCTGGCAGAATTTACTTTTGGGCTCGTAATGAATCTGTTATATTGTTTGTAACTAATCAAGTACGATTTACAGTTTTCCATAGCAGTAATCCCACAGATAATGAGATCAGTGCGGGTTCTTTGGGCAGAAACTTCATAGTATCCAATCTGTTTTTTATTAGAATATTTCTTCTGCATTTATTTAATAAGCAACATCTTTTAGTCGGTTGTCTTTCAATTTTAACTGGTGCACTCACAAACCATAAAAAACATGCATTTCGGATTGCGCGTTTACCGTCGGCTTTCTTGCGAATATTGAATTTGGTTTTGTTTATCCTTTCTCAATATCCATACAATGGTTGTCATTTGGTGGATCTTTAATTCGAACCACCAGCCCATTTTTTCTTATTTAGTAGTCTTCAAGTCTTTCGTCATAAAGGCCGAAGTTTTTTATTACTACGATCATCTGCAGGATCCCCTTTGCTGACTCCTGCAAACATTGTCTTATTTCAGCTAGTGTTGGTGTGTGGTTAATAGTCCGCGGCCTGAATTTAACAACTGATCGGGACATGCCATTTATTACACAGTAAACCTTCCAATTTGTGGGATTTAAAAACGCTTTCTTTGAATTTTTTTTTTCTCTCTTGGAAAAGGAGTTGTTTCCCTTCAGTATACATAGAACATAAATTCCTTTTAAGACTTCATAGGACTGATTTAGATGTATGTTCTAGTGAGTGTCTGCTAGGTTTTTTATTTTCTGTAATGGCGTGTTTAACTCTTTCATATAATAAATATGTTTTAATTTTTTTATATGGGTTAATTTGTTCTGGCCAGTTCAGGGTTATTAGTAACAACATCAAACTCAAGAGGAGAAATGTCGCTAACTGGGTATTTTAGCTTAAGGAATCATCAGACGACCACAAGAATCGTAGATAAAATGTTAGATCATAAGTATGTTTTTTTTTTAGCGCCCTTGTTAATAGGGGCATATGGCGTCTTTAACAGCTCAAACATATAGAGGGATGCAGAATTTGTTGCAAAAATTGCTTCTGCTTCTGCCTATCTTTAAATCATTCTTGAATCTCCGCTTTAAGACTGTGCTTGAGGACCGTTTGGATCTCTTGGTATTCCTGTTAAACTTTCTCTTTCTTTCTTATTTAGGCTGCATAGATCAGATTGAGGCAACTATTGTCTGCTCGTTAGTACTAAATACTTCTCTGCCTCCAGTTTAATTTCTATATGTTTACGATTGTCCACTGCTAAATTAAGCAACAACAGTAGCATTAAGATCCGACGATTTAATATTCTATTTTGAATGGATAGTTTAGCAGTGCCCGGCATTATAACATCGCCGCGCCATGATCGGGGAACTTTAACTATTAAGTTTGTTCAGGCTGAATGTTGATGGAGTATTTACACTAATTACAGTGTCCTTTTACCTGTTTACGCATGGGGTTCCTTCTCTTGTCGTGTTTGGATCGAAGGTCACAACGTATGAAGTTCATTTTTTATAAATACAAAAAAGCAATATAAATAAAAATATGGATGAATGTTTTGACCGATTGTTCCTGTTGAAGAAGAAGATGATACAGAACTGGGGACCTTCATTGAAATGAGAAATTGAAGGAGAGGTTCTTTACTACAGAGCAAAGTCAAGAATATTGCGAGGAAAGAATTAATCATTCTATAAGAAGCTAGGGCGAGTGCTGCCAGAAGTAGTTGATCTAACGATTTTTTGAGGGAAGATGGTGGGCTTTTGTATATAAGAACTTGTGTGGAGAGCGCGCAAAGGTTCCTTCAACGCATAAACCCAAACAAGTTTTTTATATAACTAAGCACAATTTAAGGCGAAAAAATCTCCCTATTGCTTAGAGAACAATTAAAACTTTTTGGCTGAGAAGCCAAAGCCGTTAGTCGTTTACTGCTAATTGGGGCGGAGCGTTGCCAACACAATCTATTTAATACATTACATACCTCTTCAAGATTTAAGTCATAGAAGCAGATGAACTAATAGCAGAAATTGAAACGAGTTTAAGTGAGGAGACGGTCAGAGAAACATTAGCAACAATTGTTGATCCACATTTGCTGGATGCGCGACATCGCGGCTTACAGCTGCTTTTCCGACAATAAGAGAAGAATCTATGCGCAAATAGCAGAACTTAGTAAGTTGATTGAGAGATAGAAGGAGAAAAAAATAAAACTCGCTGATGCAGATGATGGGACTCTTTTTGGGCAAGAGAAAAAGGCTAGAAATACAGCAGAAAATAAAGGTTTTATGGGAAAAAGGGTAAAATGCATTTTTAAACGCGATTTTATTCTCAGAGGAAATCTAGAATCACAAATAACCAGTATCAGAGATAGTTATAAACAAAAAATACTTCATGAAAAACAGACGTTTGCAGGAATGATGTAGGATTCTGTTTAGAGAATGAGGGAATTACAATTGTTAGTAATTTTAACGGCTGTTGGGTTGCTATCTTACACTCGTTTCTGCTTTAAAGGGTGGTGCGCCAACAGGGCCAGTAGACCCTCCAACACCCTCAGCCTGGGTTTAAAGTTGGATTAGGTAAACAATTGCAATCATCTAGCAAACCTATTAAAGAGTTAGCTGCCAGGGCTTGATGCTCTGCCCGGCATTATAGGCAGTGTTGTTAGTTGGGTTTTGTTACTTATAGGAAAGTTGGGGGGCTGGGTTATATGGCTGGACCATCTGTGGACGCTCGGAGGGCTAGCTGCAGGATTAATTTTTTAGTAATAAATAAAGTAGCTAATCCAGTAAAAGTTAAAAAAAAACTAAACTCAGGTCTGTTCTTTTCTCTGGTGTGGCTTTGTCAGTGTAAAGGTAGATCAACAGGTGGCGTGTTTTGGTTGCATTTTGGCGGTTTGGGGTGTTTATTAACTGGTGGTGGATCGCTTTTTGGGTTGTTTTAATGGATCGCTTCTTCAGGGCTAGGTACTTTTTTTAAAAGGTTGGGGCGGGCCTTGAGTTTAACCTTTTATTGTGCCCCTAAGTCTTGGTCGTATCCGGCTATGTGGATTTCATTTTATAATTATGTATCATGCCAATTGCAGTCTAAGGTCAGAAGGTGCATGTATAAATCCATGCCCTACAACAAAGTTACCTTTGTCTCCTAGCATGTGCAAAGAACGTTGGATACTTGTATGCTGGCAGGCAAATCAACAGCAGGTTAAATAGCTCTTCTAATATTAGCCTAGAAATTGTTTTATGGCATCTAAGCTGTAGACTGATAACTTTGCTAGACTTGGTCTGTGCTTGCGCTCTAATGCACACCATACGTATGTCCTTATGGAATCTTTAAGTTTTGCACGCATGGCATTGTAAGGCCTTTACGTTTATCTATGATAAAGTTGTACAGGCATTTGGGTGTTTTTTGTTCTATTGATCCCAATCTTACTTGTGCTTTTTGGTTGTTGATAAAGAGGTGTGGGCCGGGCCAGTAGTCATAGTATATATCTCTTTTTGCACCCCCACAATAACAAGGTGGCCCTAACCATGATTGACGGTTTCAACTTTTGTTCTAAAATTCAGTTGAAGGAATTAATGTTAAATTCGTGCAAATCTTTCTTTGGCTTTTATTGTTCTATTGTGGTGTTGAAATGGTAAAAAGCGTTGTCGTTAGGGAGGGAGAACTACTTGTAGTTCAGTTAGTATTCGGTCTGTTTGGTAATAAACATGAAAGTTATATACGGCCTTACTAAAAGATTAGGGTGGTTTTTAAATGGTCTGCTTATGAAAAACCGCAGCCAGTAGTTGCGCAGTGTGTATACAGACAAAATTTATTGATTCTGGAAAAAAGCCGTGGGGGTGGGATGTCCATGCTGATGGTCCTCTGTCCTCTCTTATATTGGCGGATTTAAATATCTAGTTACGGGGTTTACAGTCCTAACTTGGAAGCCGTTTGATCCATCTACTGCAAGGTTAAATGCTGATTGAAATAGTCCAAAGATGTGGGGTTATAAAACGCTCCTACATTGTAAGAAGATGTTCTATATATTCAAAGGCTACCTATTTTTTAAATTATTTTTTTAAATAGTTATAAAAAAAGATGCGCATCTATATAAACCTACATAACAAACGTGTGCCCTTAAACTACCCCAATTGACAATAGAGCGGTGCATATATAGGGTTGCCTTTAAGCTTTTGGGTTTAAAGTTATGTGGGCTACATATCTGAAAAGGCTCAGTATTACTGGATCTAATGTTAATGGCGAACAAGGCAATCCACGTAACTCTTTTAAACAATTACCTGATGGTACTATAACTTTTGTTTCTTTTAAAAGAAGAACTTGCAAAGTTGGATATTGTTAACAAGAATAACGGGGCGCAAGCCTCAAATTTACTATATAATTTCCCACTAGGAAGATAGAAGAGAGTACCTTTCCTAAAGGACTTGCCTCGAATTATAGGCTTTCACAGTCAGTAACAAAGATTATAGATTTAGTATAAGAGAAGATGTTTATCAATTTAAAGGCAAATATAAACCTTCTGTTTTCTCGTGAACCAATGTTGTATGTCCATTACAAGAGTTTATGAATCATGTGCTATTTGTTTGCTGGCATGCCGTTCAAACGTTCTAAAGGTTTTGCTTAAAACTGGGGCGGGGGTTTGCGATTATCAGTTATTAGTTTGGATGGTGGAAAGCCAAAAATTTAATAAAAAAAAAAGAATTTAATTTGGATACTATAATTCATTAGATGTAAACAATAAACTAATCAAGAAGGAAAGCCAGTTGTTTGTTCTAATTTATTATTAGGTGCTTGAAGTAGAAGAGCTTACTAGAAAAGCAGCAAGGGTCTCTGTCCCGCGGACGTTGTTAACACTTTCGTTTTATTAAAATAATTTTTGAAATAGTTATAAAAATGATGTTAATCTATATCACCAAGCATAAACGAGCGTGTGTTCTTAAAGTATCCAATTGTCAATTGGCGCGGATCACAAGTTGTAGGAGTGCCCTTAATGAAATTTGGAGTTTAAAGTTATGTGGGCTTAACATATCTGAAGAAGCCCAAAATAATGGATCAATATTAGTAATGAGTCGGGCAATCATAACTCATGTTGCAAATAGCTGATGGTTTATTACAACTTTTTGTTCTTTAAAGAAGTATTGGCGAATATGGTATATTGTTAAAAATTAAGCGAAAGAAAAACTCTAGAATTCTATACATGTCCCACGTGAAGAAAAGAGAGAGTATACTTTCCTAAAGGGCCTTCTTAAAATCTTAGGCTTTACAGTTTGGCCAGAGCTTATAGATTTAGTTATGAGAAGATGTTTAGAAAATTTGAAGGTAATAAATCATCTGATTTTCTTGTGAACCCAATGAGGTTATGTTTCATTTACAACAGTTAATATCAGATACTAATTTGTTTGATGGCTATCCATCTACAGTTCTAAAGGTTATGCCATCAACTAGGGCCGGGGTTTTGGTTTGCGATTATCGAGTAAATCTCAGTTGGAAAAAAAAAACAGTGATGATATTTAAAGAATAATTAAATGGCCCTATAAATTCATTAGATGTAAAAATAAACTAATCATGAAGGAAAGGCAAAGCAGTTGTTTGTTCTGATTTATTAATGGTTTTTAGAAGTAGCAAGATGCGCGCTGTGAGTCATTAAGGGTTTTATATATATGTGTGCTGTTTGCGGGGCATGGGGTGGGGCTTGTGTGGTTAATTGAATTATGTTAATCAATAGCAGGTCTTTATTGAACCTGGATTAATGACATTGTTTGTTGGGCAGAGAACGCTCTTTCTCACACACATACACACACAAACAACACAAACAAAAACAAAACAAATAATACAAACAACAAAAACAACAACAACAAACAGCGGACACCAAAGCACTTAGCAGAATCCTGAATCAATAATAGCAGGATCTGTTTCAGTTCTAATTGGCGGCTGTCTGAAAAGGCAGGACTGAAGAAAGGTTTGCAGGGCGTGAGCAGAACATTAAAGCAGGCGAAAGCACAAACAATAACACAGTCCGATGCAGGGCAGGCGCAAATGTCATAGGTAAGGCAAACGTACATTGCATGATCGTTACTATATTTAGAGCCAACGTCATTTACTATTTTTGAAAACCGTTTACATGCATGATCGTTACTATATTTAGTGCCGCGTCATGTACTATTTTTTGATAACGTACATGCATGATGTTACTATATTTTAGTGTCGCGTCATAGCAGCAAGTTGTTGCAGGGTTTGCACGTGTGCTATATCAATTACACATCCGTATCATGCCAGAATGCTTTAAAAGTTGGTGTTGGATTGCATGTATTTCAGAATGAGTTTTGTTTTTTGCTGTATAAATCATTGAAAGAAATCGCGAGGAGTTTGTGAAAATTTTGGATAAGAATTAGAAACAATGACATTCAATAGTTCTTCTCAGCCAGGCCTCCTCCTCAAAACGCGGCAGCCACTGCATGTGGTGGCGAGTGAACTGACTGGTATTATTGTTTGTCCGCTGTTTACGGGATTGTCTGTTGTTTGTTCGCAGTCGGGAAAAATTGACGGCGCCTTCTCAACCCAATAGCTTCTGATCTCCTCACTGCTTTCACGTGGTTTTTATGCTCTTTTTTCATGTTAAAAGACTTTTAGAAGAAGTCCAACAGTGCGAATTTACAAATATGTATGGAGGAATAACAACGAAATATCTCTCTCAGTCTACGGCGTAGGAAGGGCAAATTCCAAATCTTTGTTTTCAACCCTAATTCCACATTTCACTGTGCATTACTTTCCACTTGTTCTGCTTCAAAAAACTTAAAAGTAGTTTCCAGACATACACCCTCCATATTGACTGTAATTAAAACATCATTTCACGTTTTGTTGCTTCGTTCTATAAGATTTAAATCTCTATCTTTTGGGCCACGGTCGGCTCTTTTAAGGCTTCAGCGAACTAATCAGTCCTCACGGGTAGGGCGCTCCCTGAATAATGACGGCCTGGGCTGAGGATCCTGCTCAGTATAAGCGTGCAAGAGGGTCCAAGTCTGCATTTTTGATTAGGGCGGACCGTGTTTGGATTGAGCTGTATCCATACGAATTTTTAGTTCATTTCATGTCCCTGTAAGAGAAGGTAAATATGTTTGTTCACGTTTCACCAAATCTTATCTAGCACGTAAGCCCCCGTTTTAAAGTACTGATTACGTCAATTTTTGGCGGTTTTGCGTGTTAATTTTTTTTGTAAAATAGGTGTTAATTTTGGCCAAAACTGACATGAGATGGACGTGATTTGTATGTGAAAGGGGGGTTATCGTGCAAAATAAGATGGGTGAGCTTGAACGAAGATATTTACATTCTCTGACGCCCAACTCTCTAGGAAGTGCAAGTTCGAACCCTGGCAGTGCCAGAATAAACTTTCTGCCAGCAGAAGAGCATCTAAGAGTCATGACCAGGACCTGTGCCTTGAAAGTGAAAAGAGTTCAGGCAAAACACTGAAAGTTAGTGCAAAGTGAGACGACTGCTGGCAAGATCTAACAAATTTTAAAAGTAACTGCTATGACTCCACCCAGCAACATGGACAAACGAATCACAGGCAAAACACGACACGTTTCGACCACTAGGTCATCTGCAAGGAAAACACACAAAAACTCCGGACAAACGAAAATGAAGAACAAGCGATTATTTATTTTTGTCGTCCATAATCATTGAATGATTGAAAGCCCGTCTTACGCCGAATTCGACAAAAGTAAGTGATTGCTCGTTCTTCATTTTCTTTATCCTGAGTTTTGTTCATCTTGCTTGAAGAAAGACCTTAGAGGTCGAAACGTGTCGTGTTTTGTCTTGTGACTCATTTGCCCACGTTGGTCGTGGAGTCAAAATAATATTTTTTTCAAACACTAAAGCAGAGGTTATTGCATGAGTGGATGACTGGAGTTGACAGCAGATCTTCCAAAATGAGAAAACCGTCAAGAGAATCATCAGGAAGACTGGCACAGACAGGATCTAGTTCTGCATTCTGGTTTTCAAAACAAACGATCATGGCTGAATTCAGTGCGTCGGATGAAAGCATGATGGAGAAGTTCACTTCTATAAGAAGAAGAAGTATATACGTCCAGCCAACAGATTAGGGCAATATACTTCCGAGCTTCATTCCTCGTTCTAGAGCTCTGAGCAGCCTGTGATGACTTCTGTCTTTATTTCTGGTGGAAAGATGACCTAAATCCAACGTTCGAGGTCAAAGGCAGCTGAGAAGTTCCAGATGGATCTGGTCGAAGAGGAAGAGAAGTACACTTCAAAAGGCTTACACTTCCCAGTTTTGGAAGAACAGGTCTCGGATGACTGCATGGATAGGACATCCTAAGGATTGTGTCATGACCTGGTGATGACTGTATGAATAGGACATCTTAAGGATTGTGTCATGATCTGGCTGATGACTGTGTGGATAGGAATCCTAAGGATTGTGTCATGATCTGGCTGACGACTGTATGGATAGGACATCCTAAGGATTGTGTCATGATCTGGCTGACGACTGTATGGATAGGACATCCTAAAGGATTGTGTCATGATCGGGCTGATGACTGTGTGGATAGGACATCCTATGGATTGTGTCATGATCTGGCTGACGACTGTAGGGATAGGACATCCTAAGGATTGTGTCATGATCTGGCTGACGACTGTATGGATAGGACTCCTAAGGATTGTGCATGATCTGGCTGACGACTATATGGATAGGACATCCTAAGGGTTGTGTCACGATCTGGCTGACGACTGAAGGATAGGACATCCTGAGGATTGTGTCATGATCTGGCTGATGACTGTATGGATAGGACATCCTAAGGATTGTATCATGATCTGGCTGACGACTGTATGGATAGGACATCCTAAGGATTGTGTCATGATCGGCTGACGACTGTATGGATAGGACATCCTGAGGATTGTGTCATGATCTGGCTGATGACTGTATGGATAGGACATCCTAAGGATTGTGTCCATGATCTGGCTGATGACTGTATGGATAGGACATCCTAAGGATTGTGTCATGATCTGGCTGACGACTGTATGGATAGGACATCCTGAGGATTGTGTCTGATCTGGCTGATGACTGTATGGAAGGACATCCTAAGGATTGTGTCATGATCTGCTGATGACTGATGGAAAGGACAATCCTAGACTTGTGTCATGATCTGGCTGACGACTGTATGGTTTTGGACATCATAAGGATTGTGTCATGATCTGGCTGACACTGTACGGATAGGACATCCTAGGATTGTGTCATGATCTGGCTGATGACTGTATGGATAGGACATCCTAGATTGTGTCATGATCTGGCTGACGACTGTATGGATAGGACATCCTAAGGATTGTGTCATGATCGCTGACGACTGTATGGATGGACATCCTGAGGATTGTGTCATGATCTGCTGAAGACTGTATGGATAGGACATCCTAAGGATTGTGTCATGATCTGGCTGATGACTGTATGGATAGGACATCCTAAGATGTGTCATGATCTGGCTGACGACTGTATGATAGGACATCCTGAGGATTGTGTCATGATCTGCTGAGACTGTATGGATAGGACATCCTAAAGGATTGTGTCATGATCTGGCTGATGACTGTGTGGATAGGACATCCTAAGGATTATGTCATGATCTGGCTGACGACTGTATGGATAGGACACCTAAGGATTGTGTCATGATCTGGATGACGACTGTATGGATAGGACATCCTAAGGATTGTTAGATCTGGCTGACGACTGTATGATAGGACATGCTAAGGATTGTGTCATGACTGGCTGATGACTGTGTGGATAGGACATCCTAACGATTGTGTCATGCTCTGGCTGACGACTGTATAGATAGGACACCAAAGGATTGTCATGATTTGGCTGACGACTGTATGGATAGGACATCTAAGGATTGTGTCATGATTGGCTGATGACTGTGTGGATAGGACATCCTAAGGAATGTGTCATGATCGCTGACGACTGTATGAATAGGACATCCAAGGATTGTGTCATGATCGGCTGACGACTGGTAATGGATAGGACATCCTAAGGAATTGTGTCATGATCTGGCTGACGACTGTATGGATAGGACATCCTAGGATTGTGTCACGATCTGGCTGACGACTGTATGGATAGGACATCCTGAGGATTGTGTCATGATCTGGCTGATGACTGTATTGATAGGACATCCAAAGGGATTGTGTCATGATCTGGCTGACGACATGTATGGATAGGACATCCTAGATTGTGTCATGATCTGGCTGACGACTGTATGGATAGGACATCCTGAGGATTGGTCATGATCTGGCTGATTACTGTATGGATAGGACATCTAAGGATTGTTCTGATCTGGCTGATGACTGTATGGTAGGACATCCTAAGGATTGTGTCATGATCTGGCTGAGACTGTATGGATAGGACATCCTGAGGATTGTGTCATGATCTGGCTGATGACTGTATGGATAGGACATCCTAAGGATTGTGTCATGATCGGCTGAGACTGTGTGGATAGACATCCTAAGGATTGTGTCATGATCTGGCTGACGACTGTATGGATGGACATCTAAGGTTTGTGTCATGATCTGGCTGACGACTGTATGGATAGGACATCCTAAAGGATTGTGTCATTATTCTGGCTGAGACGTATGGATGTGACATCCTAAGGATTGTGTCATGATCTGGCTGACGACTGTATGGATAGGACATCCTAAGGATTGTGTCATGATCTGGCTGACGACTGTATGGATATGACATCCTAAGGATTGTGTCATGATCTGGCTGACGACTGTATGGATAGGACATCCTAAGGATTGTGTCATGATCTGGCTGACGACTGTACGGATAGGACATCCTAAGGATTGTGTCATGATCTGGCTGACGACTGTATGGATAGGACATCCTAAGGATTGTGTCATGATCTGGCTGACGACTGTATGGATAGGACATCCTAAGGATTGTGTCATGATCTGGCTGATGACTGTAAGGTTTAAACTTTCTAAGGATTGTGTCATGATCTGGCTGATGACTGTATGGATAGGACACCCTAAGGATTGGTTCTTTGATCTGGCTGAGGGACGGGAGGGAATGGGAAACACCCAAGGATTTTGTCATGTTTGGTGATGACTGTAGGGAAATAGGACACCCTTTAAGGATTGTGTCATGATCTGGTGATAAAGGTTGGATAGGAAAACCTTTAGGTTTGGGGTCTTTGTTTTTGGCTGATGATGTTGGTTTGGGACACCCTTTGGATTGTGTCATGAGGGGCAGAGGGACTAGGGGATAGGAAAATCCTAAGGTTTGTCATGATTGGTGATAAATGTATGGAAGGTTCCAAAGGATTTTTGGTCATGATTGGCTGATGACTGTAGGGGGACGGGGCCCTTCAAAAGGTTGTGAATGATTGGCTGATGACTGTATGGTTAGGCCCATCCTAAGGATTTTTGTCATGATCGGGAAATGCAGCTTCGCCTCCTGAGACCCAAAAGTCGGGGACACCGGGGAAAAGGGGAAAGGAACGTCTTTCCTTCCCCCATCACATGGTTTTCTTCTTTGTGGCCCTTCTGCTGTCCAGTGCCCTTTAAGTTTCTTCTTTCCAAGATATGCTTTTTTCTTTCCAGATTATGCAGGCCAGTGTATGGGTTTTAAAAATTAAAGTTTTTAATGAAAAACATATGTTTAAATCAAAATTTTGCAAGGGCATGTTTAAATAACGGTGTTTGAACTTTGAAAATTAAGAAAAGGTATCGGACCCTTTTCAATTAAATTGCAACCCCATGTCTCAAATGTTTTGGTGTGACTTTTTTTTCGCCGTTTTCGATGTTTGGGAACTGCTTTAGAGAACAGGGAAACCTTCTTTTGGGGCCCAAACCTTTACCCCCCCAAAATTTTTTTGGGCGAAAGGGGCCCCAGAATAAAGGTTTCCTGTTTTTCTGAAAAGTAAGACTTCAAAAAAAGTTTTCCTAATCATTTTCGCCATACAGTCTTTTTTAATCCCATCTTTTTTGCGGGGGACAGTCCCCAAAACCCTAAAACTTGGTGAGCACTGCACGAACCCCCCTAATTAGAGGGTTTGGGGGTTTGTGGCGGCCCTTTCCCCTAAAACGGACCCTTTATGACCGAAATTTAGGGCCCAAAGGGGTTGGGTGGCGTCCCCGGGCCGTTTGTGGGGGAAGGGTTCCCTGTGAAATTTTCATTTAGACACGGAGCCATAGACTTAGTTTTCTGCGTTTAAAAAAATACGTCGCGCGCACACAACACCCCACACAACACCACACTAAACACCCACACCCCCACAACCCGGGAAAAACCCCCCCGGGAGACACCCCGGGGACACTGTAGCCCCAAAACCCCAACCCCACACACACACACACACACAAAACAACACACACCACTTCTTCCCCTATTTTCTGTGTCACTTCCGGGAATGCTGTCTCCCTCCCCCCTCTTTCCCAACAAAATGCCCCCCCAAACCCCCCCACCCCCACCTCCCCCACCCCCCCCCCCCCAACACACACGCAAAACCACAACACCCCAAACACGGACGGACAGACAGGCAGACAGACAGACAGGCAGAGGACAAAAAACACTTTACACGCCGGCGCGCGCCTCACACCGGGCTGAAAAACTGAGAGGAAAAAATTCAATACTGCCCCCCCGCTCCCCTTTTCCCCCCCACCCCTCACGCCGGGCTTGGATTGCGCCATATGAATGCATTCTCAAAATTTCTCCGCCGGTGGGGGCGCTTTTAAAAGCGCTAAACTGATCGGGTTACCAACCCCGGGTTTTTCCTCATTTTCTACGGGCTCCCGGGACGGGAAGACGTTTTTTTATTCGTGTGTTTCGTGCTTGGTGTGTTTATTCTAAAAAAATGGCTTCCCGTTTCACTGAAAAGAGGGGCTCTTCCTTTGAACACCACAAGTTTTACCTTTAACTTGCATGTCGAGTTTTTGTTGAAAAAAAAACGAGGTGAAGCTTGTTCGTTCCCTTTCGAAACCGAAAGAAGTATTGTTTCCCTAGGGGGAAAACAGAAAAAAAAAAAAAAAGTGAAGGGACGTTTTGGAAAAAAAAAAAAAGGCCCTTTTTTAAAGGTTTGTTGGTTAAAGAAATAAAAATTTGAAGGAAATTATTGCTGAAAAAAAATTTAAAAAAGCCAATTTAAATTGCGTGTTTTTTCTATCGATGGATGGTTCCTTTTTTAAATAAATGGCGCTGAAATTGTTGAAACCCGGCCCCAAAGCAAACAACCCTTTCACGCTTTGATTTTTGGGGCGTTGGTGAAAAGGGCCCAAGTCATGTTTAAAAACAAAAAAACGCATCAAAACAGGGGTTTTTCCCTTTCTTTGGAACGCAGGTGAACAGGCCCGGATTCGTATGCTGGGAAAACTCATTCAACTTTTTTGTGGGTTTTTAAAAAACTATCCTTTTTTTCCCAAGTTGGGAATTTTGTAAAAAATGAACTGTGTGGGCAAAGGGCCAAAACCCATTTTTTAAATTTAGGGAAATGGAGGGACAATTTTTGGGGGTTTCGGGAAAAAACTAAATAGGGTTTGGCGGGCCCTTTTAGTATTTACCATTTATGGGGGGGGAGTAGGGGTGTGGCTAGCATTATCTTCTTATAAATGCCCAAAATTATAAAATTTGCGGATGTAAAATACTGGCGATTAGAGCCGCCTAAAAAAGTGGGGCCACAGGTAATTGCTGTAACTCTGCCATAGCCAGTTGAAAACCCCGGGTTTTGAAAAAGAGGAGCGAGCAAACTGGGCCCAAACAACCCTATGTGATGCTTGCTCCCAAGGAGGGTCAGCACCTGAAAAGCCCGGTGGAAAATGGGCCCAAAACGACCCTATGTGATCGCTTGACTACAAAGCGGGGCAGGAAACCAGCAAAGTCAGGGGCAAACTAGGCCCAAACCCCTGTGTCAGGGGGGGGTTAAATGAGGTTGCCGCGGGACACAGCCCGGTAGTTTTTACTTCTTTTTTGGGTTTGTTGGTGTTTGTGTGTTTTGTCCTGCCCCCACGCACGCACTTTCCCCCCCACCCCCCCCCTGGATTTGGTATTTTTGTGTTTGTTTTTGTTGTTTTGGGTTTTGTCCTGCCCCCTGGGCCATGCAGGGCCCCCCACCCCCGCACGCACGTCCCCCCCCCCCACCCCCCCCCACGCATGCACCTAAAGGGTCATCCGCAAGTTCTTATTTAATTCTTTTCTAAATTTAATTTACAATTAACCCTCAAGTCATTCACAAGTCACCCTAAAGTCATTAAACAAGTTCTTACAAAGTCATTTCAAGTAATTCACAAGTTTTTAAACTTAAGTTATTCTCAATTCTTTTACAAGTAAATCCTCAAGTCATTCACAATTCTTAGGAAGTTCTTAGGGCAATTTTTTTTTAATCAAGTTGTTCTCAATTTAAACCTAAGATCTAAAAAATTTAAGTTCTTGTTTTTTTTTAAAAATATTTGATTTTCTAAGATAGTACACACACGCCAAAAAAAACGTGTCTTTGTTGAGAAGGGTCTTGTCAGCGTTTTGCATAGACTTAATAAAGGGGTTTTTACAAAAACAAAGCAACCGCATTGATTCAATTGGGTCTTTTGGGAATGTCTTTTTTTGACCCCCAGGTCTTTTTTTAAATTTGGATTTCATCATTTTTTTAAAAAGCCATGATCTATTTTTTAAAAAAATTTAAAATTAAGTTCTTAAAAAAATTTTTTCATTTGAAATGGATAAAAATTGATGCTTTGTTATTGGGGGTTTTTTTGGCGTGCAGTTGTTCTTTCTGCATTTAGGGGCTCAGTTTTTTTTTGATAGTTTTGTTTCTGTTGCCATTCTTTTTATGTTTTATAACAGTAATAACCGCCCCCGCGCACCCAAGGGCCCCAAAAAAATGGAAAACAGTTTTAATTTTCAATTTTCATAAAGATTTGGGGGGCCCTTTGGGAATCCTGGAGTTTTTATAGCGGGCATTGAATAAACTTGTTTGGGGGTTGGGGGGTGTTATGTTTTCAGATGCTGAAACCTTTAATTTTTTTTGTCTTTTAAACTCTGCTAATTTTCTTCCTGCTTCAAAAACCCCCAGGATTTTTAATGGTCCCCGTGATTCAGCGTTTTGGCTGATTTTTTGGCTTGGTTACTTTCCCACCTGTTTTCAGTTTTTTTGGTTCTGCTGATTTTCCGATCTTTCTTTTTTGAAGGGAAAAAAAATTCTATATAAATTAAAAGTTTTTTAACCCCTTTGATTAATGGGATAACAATGTTCAAATCTTTTAGTATAAATAAAACCCCTAGAGGACTTAATGTCTTTGTTAAAACTGGTTTCTTGCTTTTAAATCATAGTAAGATCTTGTTCGGAATAAATGGGGGAAAATTTACTGACTATTTTTTGGGTGTACAAAACTAAAAAACCGTTTCCCCCAAAATTTTAACCATTCTACCCCCGCTGCGCTTCATCCCTTTGTTATGTTACTTTATAATGTTTGCGGCGAAATTTGTTAAATTTCTTTTCTAGGGCTAAATTTTGTTCGGGGAAACTGTTTTGTTTTCCCCACATGCTGCCAAAGAATACACCCCTCCCTTTTTTGGGCATAATAGTTTTGTCATAAACTTGGTCATTCATAAGTTCGGGAAGGTTTTGGGGGCCCGGGCCTTGAGCTGTAGAAAGTTCTCACTGTTCATGTTTTTTAATAATTATAATTATTTTTTTTTAAAAAATTTGGAGCCCGAAAAAACGGTTGCAAAACCTTGTATACCATTTGTGTTTTTGGAAAGGCCTAAGTGTAGGATACTAAATGTTTGGGGAAAAAGCTTGTTAAAAATTTAAACCGCAGATTTTGGGCCCAAATTTACTTTGGGGGATTCAGCAAAGTGATTGCTATCTTTTCCCAGTTCGGTTGCACAAAAGATTTTCTATTTAAAGGGCAAGGAAAAATTTCCCAGAAAATTTATTATGTAAGAAAAAAATACTTTTATAAAAAAATGGTTTCATCGCAAAAATTGATAGGCGGGCTGTGGGGTTTCGCTTGTTTAGGGGCAGTAATTTTGAAATTTAGTAAAATGGGGGATGACAGGGGGGAAAAAGACATAAAAAAGCTAGGGAAAGCAACTAGCAGCTGCACAAGACGCCTATGAAAGCGGACTTGAGAAATTTAGATTTTATTAATGACACACGGGAAAGAACGGGGCAGGCAGCTTACATTTTTAAAAATTGTTGACCAAGCAATAAAAGATTTTTCTAGTAACAGGAAACCCAGCCCCGACATTGCCCCCCCCAAAAATTTCAGGGGATTTTTTATAAACTCAGAAAAAAAAAGATGCAAAAATCGGGTTTATTGTCTTTGGGTTTATGACCGCCCGTTTTTTTTGGGTTGGGAAAACAAAATATCAGCTGAAAAAAAAATGAAAAAAATTTATTTTCCCCCAAAGGATTAATTGGGGGGAAAAAAAACGAAATTAAAAAGTTTAAGCCAAGCGCGGGGGTCAGTGAAAAACAGCAAAGGAAGGGTTTTATCTAAACAAGCGATTTGGAAATTTATTTACCTGCGCCCAAACGAAAAACAGAGCCCCGCACTTTTGTGAAACACAACTCCAAACGAAAACCCAAAAAAGGATCTTCTATATTTACCCTCTGATGGGATTAGACGAAAAATTTAAGTCCGCACTCACATTTCATTGACAGGGGTTCAAGATACAAAGATGCGACCCTTTAAACGAAAAGAGTGCTTCTGCTGTTGCTGTCCCCTAAAAAACTGATATACCAACGGGGCCCCCTTTAAAATTTTCCCCCGGCATGATTCAAGTCGATGATGGAAAAGAATTTAAAGGCCAAGTGAATCAAATTATTTTTTAAACACAGAGTTACAAATTTAGAAGAGGCATTCCGGGGTTCACAGATCACAGGTTTTTTTTGGAAAACTTTTAACAAACAGTTAGCCGAAAGATTTTCCCCTACCGTATCACAGAGAGTTTTTGAAAACCCCCGCAACACGGGGAAATGGGTTAGGAAGACTGCCCTCTTTTTGGGCCCGAAAATGAATAATGAAGAATTTAAAGGCAAAAAACCATTTACAAGCAATCAAAAAAAAAAAACAATAAATTTTGCGGGAAGACCCCAGTACCCCCAAGAAAAACTATTACCTTTTTGGGTTGAAATTAAGGTACCTTTTTTTCCCGGGGAAGAAGCAAAAGGGGGACACCCCAATCAGGGCAAAAGACCCATTTTGGGGAGGTGTTGCCCCTTAAATAAAAAAATTGAAAAGTTTAAATCCGCCGGGTTTTTTTTACGAAAAAACGACACAACAAAAAAAACCGTCCTCAAAGATTTTTTGTGAAGAAAAAAACTGCGGGAAAATCCCCCCAGGCACCTTTCCGTTTTAAAAAAATTTCGTAAACATTTTTTTGGTTTAAAATGGAAGGCCGGGAAGGAAGCGCAGTTTGAAACAAGAATGGAAAAGGAAGAGCCATGAAAAGATAGGGGAATTTTTTCATGCGTTTAATGCTATTAAGGAAACTTTTTCGAGGTTAAATCAATCCCTTGGCTAAATCATCCGGATCCCCTACAACCCAAAACCCAAAGGGGAAAAAAAGAATTTTCTTGAAATAAAAAAAAAATTTTCGAACTCTTTCAAGCAAACATGAAAAAAGATTTAAATGAATTGGATGAAGCTTGATTAAATTCTTATTATAAAATTTGTAATAAAAAATAAAAAACCCCCCTGTTTATGCGGTCCCCCCAGTGCCCGATTGCATATAAAAAACTCCGGATTAAAAAACACCCGTTTTGTGTTTGTTTATCTAATGACTTCTTTGTTAAAAACATTTTTGTGTTGATCTAAAGGTAGTTTAGTCTTTGTTTTACGTTGTCATGATAAAAAGCCCTTTTTCCCAAAAAAGGGTTCTTTGTAGTTGTCTTTGTAAATATTTTGGGACTGCCCCAACGTTTGCGAGAAAATTTCCCTTTGTTTTTTTTTAATGTTTTTTCCCGGCTCGAATTTAAGGGAAATTTTTTGACCAAAAACCCCAAAAAAAAATCCTTGATCCCCTTTTCCGATAATTCATCCTTCTTTTTCCCAAAAAACCTTCTTGTTGGGAAATTTGGGAAGGGCCAAAGGCGAATTTTTTGGGGAAAATGGGGACGTGTCATACCATCCCGATGTCCTTTAGTTTTCCCCTTTTCCCAAAGGGTTTTTGATGTCTTAAAGTGGGGGATTTTCTATAACAAAACTTTTCTTTATCTGTGTAAAGTACTCTGGACTCAGGATACGGGGTTTAAAAGAATCTTTAAAAAAATTTCAAACATCAAAAGTTTTGTTTAATTCTAAAACAGAAAACCCCAATAAATACGGTTTGCCCAAATTTGACTTTTTTTTTTTTTCATTTATCCCAAAAAAGTGATCATGAAATTTTCTTAAAGTCCTGATAATTAGGTTTTGAAGTCGTTTAAATTTGCTTAAATTCCTCTGGGGCCCAAATTCTGCGTTTTTAAACGCTTGTGCGGATTTCCATAGCCCCCCCTTTAAAAACAGCTTTTGGTTCTTCAGCTTGAAAAGTCTTTTTCTAAAGATCTGCGGATTTAGTTCTGAGACCCCAGTGTTTTTCTTGATGTAGGGTTTTCATAAAATTGTTCTTGATCAAAAGCAATTATACGATAAACAGCTGTCAACTTTAAAACCTTTGGTCTTAAAAAAAATTGTAGAAGTCTGTAATGCAGACTAATTTTTTTTCCCCAAAAGATTAGGCAAAAGGTTTTAGGGGGTTTCCCTTTGGATCCATTTTTGGGCCCTTTTTGTGCTAATGGATAGTCTTTTATGCAGGTAATGGGGGTTCATGAGGATATTCAAAGTCAACTTCTAGAATAAAAACCATGCTTTTGTTTGGGGGTTTTAAACTGCCCCAACCATTTAAATTTGCCTTTTAAAATATTATTTTTACCTGTGTACTTTTAAAGTTAGTAATGGAAGTGTTTTTGCGCCATTCCCCAAACCCCATACAGATTTTTTGGGCGTCAAAATTTCCCTGAGTTGGGTTTAGACCTTTTCCCTTGGGTTCCTAGTTGCCCAAGTATTTGTTTTTTTGTTTTACAGTTTTGGTGGGGACGCCATTCTAATTCCCCCACCAGTCCTTTTTCAATCTTTGGAATCTTTGGTGGGTCAGACAAAAAAATTCAACTGTACTTAAGAAAATTTTTAAGGGAAAGCCCCCCCAGTACCCCGGGGGTGCAGAAATAAAAAGCGCAGGTCCAAACAAATTTTTTTAGCGGTCTTTCTGTAATTTTCAAAGGAGTCCGCTAAAAAAAATTTACATCTGCCATTAAATAGGAGTCAGATAGTTCCCATCGTTTTACAATTAACTTTTGCCAAGCTTTCTTGGCATGTGGTAATCGAATAACTGTTGCCCTTTTCCCCCTTCTAGCTGGAACGCGCCTTTGGGGAGGAAGTGGGGTTCTTCTTTAAAACCTTCCCCAATGTTCATGTACTTTTGGGGTTTAAACCCCCTTTCTAACAAGCGTTGGGTCAAAATATTTTTCCCGTTATTGGGAGGGACTTTGGGGAAAAAGCTAGTGACTCAATGAACCCTTTATTTTGCTGCATAGAGATAAAAAGACATGTTATTTTAAAATGAAAAAACATGTACTTTTTTTTTGGGCTGTGCAATGCATGACACCCCAAAAGGGGTGTCTATGCTTTCATTATTTAAAATGGGGAGTCGTAACCTCCAAGTTATGAAAAAAAGATGGGCAGCTTCCCTGCTTTGGATTTAAAAAATTTTGTTGAAGATTTCATTTACTGTGTGGGTGTCCCCTTTAACTTTTCCCCTAATTTTGATCATGGTCTTTACTTGGGGGTTTTCAATCTTTTGGGGTTAGCTCTAAACCCCCAATCCCAAAAGTGAAATGGGGGAGGCATACTGTTGTTGGGGCTTCCCGGCGGGCATCATGATTTCAGATAAATTCGATTATTTTTTAAAAGTCATTACGCACTTTTTTGCAAAGCGCTGGTTTAAAAAAACTTCTGCCGCCCTTTGGGCCTCTATATAAATTTTGGTTCTGGGGTTTAAAAGCCATCCGAACCCGACAACAATGAAAGGGAAATGAAAAAAATCTGGGGATTACTCATTAAGACGTTTTTTGAAGTTTTTTTTGGTGCTGGCCCTTCATAAAAGGGAAAAATAAGCGGGCCCAAGTCTGCGGGAAAATACGTATGGACCTGTTTTTCAAACCCTTTCCAGTTCTTAAAAAATAAATTTTGATCCTTTGGGGGGGGGCGGGTTGTTAGTTCTGCTTCAGTTACGAACTTTTCAATGTTTTATTTGTTCACTCGCAGTTGCACAGATGGTTTTTTGTTTTTAAAAATTTTCTAAAGGAATTTTTGTTTTCCATGATCTTTTGAAAGTATGCTGCATTAGCTTTTCATTGTTCGTATCAATGTGTAATGCGGGTAGCCCCGTTTTTGGGGAAAAATTTGGGTAAGTCCCCTGGAAATTTTGGCTGGTTGCCTATTGTTGGACTGTTTTTTGGACATTTAAATTGGGGAAAAAATTTTTTTTTCCCCATCCCAAAGTGTATCATTAAAGTTATTGGTTTGTTTTTTTTTTTCAAATGATCAATTTGGGGCTACACTAACAGAAAAAGGTTTTTCCATTGAAGTTAAGTTTTTTGGTGTAGGCCCATTGGGTTTGTCACTTCCTGGTTGGTTTGCGGAAATGATGCAGGGTTTCGAGAACACACCACATAAAAAAAAATTGTCGTCTGTATTCTTTTGTTTAGAACTGCTCTCCCTTTTTAAACCCAAACCCCCAAAGGGAGCGGAAAAGTATGCCTTTCCTACAATCGGTGCATACTTAGCCTTTTAATCTAATTCTAAGACTTCCCCCCTCTGACCAACCAGGCCCCTCATTTTAGTTCCCTTTTGCGGCCCCCCCTCAAAATTGGTTAAACAGTTTGTTGCCCAACCGGGGGGTTTTTAAATATTAGAGGAAAAAAATTGTTTTGTTGTTTAGTCGAGACCCAGACTTCTAGATTTTTTTAAATTTTTTTTTACTTTGTCGATTAAAACAGCTAACATTACTTTTTAAATGGGGGTTATTGTTTTTTTGCCTGGGGAAAAAGAGAAAATTTTCATGAACAACGCTTGCCTTTACGTTTGTTGGGTCCAAAAACTTCTAAAACAATATCATTCAGGCTTTGTTTTAAAGCTCTCCCTCAAGCATTCCTTTTTAAGGGAAATTGTTTTTTACCCTTTTATATCTTAGCCATGTGTCTTTCTTTTTTAAACCAAAATAATTTTTAAATTTTAAAAAAAAAAATTAATCAGAAACAATTTTCAACGGTTTTTTTTTGCGCCCTTGGGGGGTCATTTTTAAATTAAAATTTAAAAACCCCTTTGGGGGTTTTGGTTAAAGTGAAACTGTTTTGAACAGAGTTTAGGGGCTCGTTTATTTTTTTAAAAAATTCCTTTTTTATTTTTGTCGGGTCGGCTGTTGAGAAAAAAATTGCCCTCGCCTTTCTTTGAAGATCAAACTTTTGGGTTTTTGTAGTCATCAAAAACGAACCCGTAAACGATTAAATTTTTTTCCGTGATTTTTTTGAGTCAAAAAGCGCTTTAAATTTTTTGGCAGTTTAAACGAACTAAATTTTGCCGTTTTTAGGTTTAACCTTAGCTGTGTGCTTTTGGAGTTTAGTTTTTAATTTTTTTCCAAACCGCACTTACGTAATGAAAACAGGCCGAGAGCTAAAGGGGCAAACCCCTAGCGGTAAAGCTTTCGGGGGCACCTTTGCCCCTTGTAAGAGACCCAAACTGTTCCCGTGATGCGGCGCTTATAGTCGATGCCCAGATTAAAAATATGTTAAAAAGCATTAAAAGGGAGCAGAATACCCTTTGTTTGGTTTTTTTCTGTATTTTGAAAAGGGTTTTCCTTTGTTTTTGTTGCATTTGTGTAATGTTTGTTTAAACTGAAGGCTTTTATGTCAGGGGTTTTTTAAAACAGCAGAAAATTTCCTGCCATCTCTTCCTTGGGATTCGGTGTGTAGGCCTTTTTGGGTAAACCCTTAAAAAGACATGCTTTTTAAAATTTTAAAAAATTTAATTTTGTATACTACATTGTTAAACTGTATTGTTGAATATTCAGTGCGCATCATTAATAAAAACCCAAAAGTACATTAAAAGGTTTATCGGTTCTTCTTTTTTATCAATTTGAAAGTTTTTACGGGCTCTCACTTTTCTCCCCCTTCCCAAAAAAACTCATTATCCTCCCGGGTTTACCTTAGGTCAATCCCCCAAAACCCTATTTTTTTGTTAAAAAAATCCCTTTAAGCCCAAAATTGTGAAAATGTAAAACTTTAGAACTAGGTCGCTGTTGGAAATTTTACCCCTCCCACCCCAAAAAAATTTTTTTTTCGTCAAAAAAATGTTTAAGGGCTAAACCCGCCCAGGTAGTTTTTGGGTTTGGACTACCGTCAATTGAAAATTGAAATTTTGTTATTTTTGGATTTAAAAAAAATTTTTTCTTGCTCTTTTTAAAAGGTTTTCTTTTTCACACGCAATAAAATACCTTTAAGTGAATGTGATGCAAAACTTTAAACTAAAATTCCTTTTAGTGTTCCCTGTTCTAGGATATGTTGTATGTTTAATCTTCTTTCTAATATATATGTAGTGGGACCTTATTGATCCCCAAACAGTTTGCTAATTTAGGGTTGTAAAAACGTTTAAACTTAAAAAGATGTTGAAATGCTTTTTACTTTGCTTCGGTGTCTGTTTATTTGATAACACTTTTTTATTCATTAAATGTTAGTTCATATGACAATCTTCTTTTAATGCCCCTTGAAAAATATGGCGCATGCGCTTTTAACAACTCAAAAATTTAAGGGGTGGAAAAACGTTTTCCCTCCCAAAATTTACCCCTAAATACTTTTTCCCTCCCTTTTTTATCTGCGGCCGGGTATTTTATGTTTTAGTGTTCTTCATTTTTTGATTCCCTTTAAACGCAAGATCAGGGCCCTTTTTTCCCGGTTAGCCCTAGATCAGAATAGGTTAAAAAAATGTCTGCATTGTGTAAAGAAAAAATTTTTTTGCCCTCAAGGGTTTTTTAGAAATTTTTAACCCATTGCCCGCCCCGATTCTGTACAACTGTCCTGTTTGGGTTTGTTGTTGGGAAACGAGTTCTATTTTGAAAAATAAAAAGTGCAGAGCCTGGAAAAATAAATTCTCCGCCCCTAGGTCTGGGGAAAATTTTACAGTAAAATTTGATCCCCCATCAATAGTAGAGGGCTTATTTGGAAAAAGTTTAAAATTCCCCTTATTTCCCCTTTACCCAAAAGGGTTCTTTCAGTCTTCTTTTCGGGGTAAGAATCGGCATTTTGCGGGTTTTCCATTTTTATAAACCAAATAAAAAGGTTTAATTTTTTTTAAAAAATGGGAGGAATTTAAGCTGAAGAAAATTATGATGTTTTTTACCCGGAGACGCCCTGAGTGAAATTTATTCCCTTTTCACAGCATCGCTCAATGCACTCAATTTCGGCAGAATTACGAAAAATTTGGTTAAATATTTGTACAAAGTTTTAGGCCAAGACCTTTCCCCCAAATTTTTAGACCAAATGATTTTTAATTAAAAAATGATCATTTGTTTGGTGAGGAGGACCAAGGGCAACTTGTTAAACTTAAAAAACTAAAAAAAACCCATTTAAAGTTTTTAGCCGTGGGTTCAATTTTTTAAAAAGATCAGTGTGAAAGATCAAAATCGCCTTGGCCTTGTTAGGGCAAAAAATTTAAGGGGGGAGGCAGGGTTTTTAAACTTTTAAAAAAACTGCAAGAACTCCCAACAGATAACCCAAAGGGAAAAAATGGGGAAATTAAAAGGGAAAATTTTTTTTCAAACAGCAGGGGGAAATTTAAAAAATTTTAATAAAAAGCGAAACCGTTTTTCAGAAGAAACAGCGGTTTTAAAGGGCTATACACGAATCAAAGCTACCCCGCGAGGAAAAAAAACGGCCCTTGGTTTATGCTTTTAAAAAAACCAAATTTGAAGGGGGGAAATTTAACCCAAAAAAATTTTTGCAAAACTAGGGGAACTAGTGAGCAATAAAAAGAGAAAAAGAAAAAACCCCGTTGGGGCTGGATGACGCCAAATTAGGGCCCCGATTTTTAAAAAAAGAAAAACCCCGACCCAAAAGATTTTTGAACAAAAAAGAAACAGCAAGTAGAGTGCTAATACTAACCGGACCAATTACGAAAAAAAGTGAATAGGAAAAAGAGGAAACTATCGAAAAAATTTTTATGAAGACAAACACTAGCAGAACGAATACGAAAGTGTTTGAGAGCATTTGGGGTACATTAGCAAGGTTTTAACGGCCTTAGGTTTTTCAAAAAGTACACTGGTGATGGCTTTACAGGCGGTGGTGGGAGCCCCAAAATTCAGTGCCTCGCCGCCCTTTGCCTTCCCCTGATTTAAAAATGGGGTTAAAAAAAAAACTTTATTTATCTTGCGGTTTATTAAAAAAATTTTGCCAGTAAAGCTTTTTAGATCTTTACCAGGTTATTTTTGGAGGGATTGTTAGTGGCTTTTGTTTTACTGCAAACCCAAAGTAGTTGGCTTTATGGGGGCCCCTTTTTGGGCATTTTGTTCTTGTAAAAGTTGGGGGGTTTATTTAGTAAGATAAAGGGCCCAAATTTTTCCTTTGCCCGTTAAAACCAAAAACAAAAAGCTGTCTTTTCAAAAATTTTATTTGGGCATCGGAACCCGGTCGGGTCTTCAAACTTTTTGGGGTTTGGAAATGGGGATTGGATGACTTAAAACCCTTTGGGGGGGTTTTCTTTTTGTTGAATATTACTGGCTCAGGGAATTTATTTCGTTTTTCCCCAAAAATTTTGTTCATCGCCTGCTATAAGAATTTCATTTTTTTTATAGTTTATTATTATTTTCCCCCCTGGAGTCTGAGGTAGAAAGGGAAACAGTATAAACCAGTGCCCAAACCCAAATTTTACTTTCGACTTGCGTATTGTAAAACATTTTTTGGGACCTTTCTATACTTGGGAAAGGGAAATCAAAATTTTTAGAATTATTTGGGGTCCCCTAAATTTGCTAAGTATTGTTTTTGCGCGTCCCAAACCAGTGAAGGGTCAGTTATGCTCGACTCGCCCGTGCTTGCGAACCTAGCAAACACCAAAAGTAAATACGAATAGAGTCGTTTATTCGTTCTATTCCCCCCCCTTGTTGGCCCTTAGAAGTGCTAAGTTTAAAAATTTTCCATGCTGTTTTATGTCTTGCTGTAAAGGGGCCCGGGGCTGAACGTTTTGCCCGAAAAAAAAAGTTTTAAAGGAGGATGCCAGTCATTTGTTATACTTTCTGTGCGTGCCCCCAAAATTTAAAAGGGCGCCTTTGGGCCAGATTATGATCCAACGTTTGTCTAAAGCCTGTCTTGGTTTTAAAATTGGGTTTTGTTACAAAATCCCTTTTTAAAAACCTTTTATGTTTTTTTGGGGCTTAAAAAGGGGTTAAATTGGGTTTTTCATTGGGAAAGGGGGGTTGCAATTCGTCAAAATAGTCTGAAGGTGTAAAGAAATGGGAAAATTTTACCCCTGACCTCACCAAGGTCATGGTGTTTTTTTTGATCAGAAAACGACAAAAACCCCACCCCGTTGATGCGCAAAAAAACAGCAAAGTTTTTTCTGGTTCTGAAATTTAAAATGAAACGGATGACTAAACCCTCTTTCTTGATGTGGTCGTTTTCAAAAGGGGGGTTTTAAGATATTGCTTAATGGGTATTTACCTTTTTATGAAAAAATGGAGTTGGGTCACAGCCCAAAGTCAAAAGTATTTAGTGCTATTTTTTTTAAGATTGTAGTGCGGCCCCCCCAGAATTTTTTTGCATCGTATATTTGAAACAATCATTTTTATTTCGTTCAAAAAATGTTTTTTAACAATAACAACCCCAAGGGCCCTTCCCTTTGTTTTTTTTTTTTTTGAACAGCTATTTGGGTAACAATTTTCGGGGCCAAATGGTCGCGCTTCCCTGAAATATTTACAAAACGTATGGTTTAATTTTAAGCGAAGCCCAAGGGGGGAAAAATAAGGTTTAAAAGTTGACAAAACAGGGAACAAAATTAGCCAGTTAACAAAAACCCCGATGGTTATTTGGGGTTTTTTCTCCCTAAAAAAAAAGCAATTTAGTAACTTTTACATTACTTCAAACTTAACAATTTCAAATCTTAAAAAAAAAAATTTTTAAATTCAAACCTTTAAAAAGAAGGAGGTTACTATTTTGATAAAAAGCTAGCTAAAATGTTAGGCTTTTCGGCTAACAATTATAAAATTTAGAGTTACACCCACCAAAACTACTTTTGAGGGGGAAAGTCCCCTCGATTTGCATTACATTCATTTTCTTATGGTTTATTTGGATGAGCAAGGGACTGATGAAAAATTATATGATGGAAGGCCCCCAACTGTTTTTAAGGCTCTTCCTTTAGGGGAAAGCTGCATATTGGGGATTATGAAATTTTACAATTTCCCAATTTACAGTTTAAAAGATTTGTTTGTGGGAGGGGTTTGGGTTTTAATTAAAAAAATCAAAAAAACAAAAAAAGGGAAATTTTTAAATTGTGATAAACCCGGGACAGGTTTTGGAAAAAAAAAATAATACGTTATTAAAAAAAAAAATGTTCCGTGGGGCCAGAAGAAAACCCGGGTTACATTAGCGCCTGTGAGGGTGTATTAAATTTTGAATTATGACCCTTTAAAAACGTTTGGGGGCTTTGGGAAAAAAAGGCGAAATAGGGCTTTGTATGGGTTTGAGTACACTAAAAGGTGGTGATTATAAACGCAAAAGGTTGGCGACAGCAAAAAATTTTCCCAAAACTAGGGAAAAGCTGCGCAATCTAAAAAGAAATAAAGTTGGGCCCGTATGAAAATTTTAAAAAGTTCGAAAGCCTGACCTCAAATGGCACTTAGAACCATATTTAGAATGGGACATAAAATTTGAATTCATAAGCCCATTTACATATTTTAGCCGTCAAAAAAGTTTCAGAAAAGCATTCAACTCTGGCCCTTTACATGTAAGTCTTATGCCAGATGACAATAGTCGGAAAGAGATTGAAATAAAGCCGTATGGGAAAAAACAGTACATCCTCCACAGAAGAGAAGCGGTTTTAAAAGATGCTTCTACAAAATTACAGTTCATGCCGCAAATGAAATTAGGGGACGCGTTCACAATAATATTTGAAATTTCTGTCTTAAAAGATAAGGAGAGGGATGGGGTTGTGGGCGTTAGTGACGTCCTTTTTAAAGGAATTCTAATTAGCTGGCAAAACTTAGGCGTTGACAGTCTTAAAGTTACTGTTGTCATTCTTCACAATGGTGAGGATATTAAGGTCATAACAACAAGCAACAAAATCAATATTAGTCTAAATAGAAACAATCTTACAGCACTGAATTGGATTAATCTTACACATTTAGGCCTTATAGGATTTTATTATACTGAACAAGTTTTGACAGAGAGCATGATAAAAACAATAACTGGATTAGATTAAATTCTAGTATAAAACTATGGAGCAGTTAAACTTTATGACAAAAACCCCTCATTGTTCATTGATTTGTGGACAGACTGGTTGTGGAAAAACAATATTTGTCCTCAACCTATTACAAACAGTTTATCGTTATAATTTTAATCATATTGTGGTTTTCTGTCCAACACTTAAATGGAACAAAGCATATCATAATAGAAGGTTTATATGGACTGATGATAACATATTTTTAGTTAATCCTAGCAATAAACTGAGTGAGTGTCTAGAACAGTTTTATAGACTGTTTGAAGGAACGCAAACGCTATTTATTATAGATGACTGTTCGGCAGAAAGAGACATAGTTAAAAAGAGAAACACTTTGTCAAAACTAGCTTTCAGTGGAAGGCATGCTGGGATAAGTGTGTGGATTTTATGCCAGAAATATAACTCGGTTTTAAAAGACTTTAGAGAACAGTTAAAGACTGTAGTTTTATTTCACATGAAAGACAGAGACTCATTTGAAGAATGTTTGCGCGAAAATGATGTTATTGAAAATGACCAGGAAAAACATAGGATTAAACAAAAACTGAAATCTGAAAAGTTTAGTAAATTAGTATTGAAAACGGATAACCCTGCACAGTATGTTTGTTTGTAGATAATCGTTATTTTTTTGGTATTGAAGTCTTACTTGGCAGAGAACAGAAAAACCTTTATTCTGGGCCACTTTCGCCCGAAAACTGGTTGAGGGCGAAGGTGGCCCAGAATGAAGGTTTTCCTGTTCTCTGCTGTGTTAATAGGCAGTACGCTGATTTAATCACACAGGCAGAAACATTCTTGCAGATATATTCATATTTATGTGCATCTCCGTGTACGCTCTTTTTACACATCTCCGTGACTAACGAGTGTCCTAAACTACTGATCTAGACTGTGTTTGTCTGTGTTTGAGAGTCTCAGACATGTATAAGTGCAAGCAGTTCCTGAAGAAATATGTCTGACAGTCTCAAAACAGGCTACGTTTTCAACACCAGAGGGAACCTTCAGAAGAGCGTCGTAAGTGTTTGTTTTACCAGAATTGCAACCATATTTTGGCAGAGAAAGGTATAGTCCAGATTTTGTCCAATGTTAACATATTTTTTTCTTAATAAATTTCGATGAATAACCTACCGACGGCAAACACGACTCTGCAGCAAACGTTGTATTCTCAGTGGGGATACTGTACGTCAGATTTT
>CM031628.1:19806822-19829322 GCA_018398815.1 Conus ventricosus
AATAATTATATTCGCCTTTCAGACTTTGCGATTGAAGTGAATGTCAGCCAGTTGCTTTTCTAGTCAGCCTTGATTCAGAGTCTTTTGTGATATAAATGAAATGAATTAGAGGCAATGGTGAGCTAACACAACCTTTTTTCTTGTCCACCAACTTTCAGTGTCCAGATGACATCACATTCGCCGAGTTTCTTCGTTTTGCTGGGATCAACAATAATGCTCACTGGTCACCTGTACATGGCGTATGTAATCCATGTGTGTACCAGCCTCAGTTTCTGGAGAAGATGGAGACCTTTAGCCGTGATACTGTTTATATCTTGAATACTGTAGGTGAGTGACAAGAGAGAGAGAGAGAGAGAGAGAGAGAGAGAGAGAGAGCAAAGCCATTTAATAGGCTACAGGAAAGGACGCAAACGTATTTTGCCAAAACTTCTTGTTTAGGACAATTTCACAGGGTACAGTGGGGGCTGACATTTATTTTGCCATGTCCATGAGGGTGGATATGTATGTCACCATGATTCCCTGACGAAGACAACTTTACGTGGTACAGTAGGGGGTAGACATGTATCTCTCCATTATTCCCTGCCCAAAATCATTCTACAAGGCACAACGTACAGTGGAGGTTGGACAGATAGTTCCCCAGAGCTTCCTGTCCAAGACCATTCTACAAGACACAGCGAAAGGTAGACATGTAAGTCCTTCGAATGAGACTATAAACCGAGGTTCCGTGTGTGAACGCACGCATAACATCTTGCACACACGTAAAATCCCATCACCAACTTTCGGAAGAGTAGGCCAGTTTGGCCGTTGGTATGGATGACACGTTACACATAGCATGCACCCTGCGTGAGGAATGGAAAGAATGAAGGAAGTAAGGAAAATGAGTGAACGATATTGAACGATACTGACCGGATGACACGGGAAACGACTGAATGAAGCGCCAGCTGGCAGCTCTTCAGTCGGCACTACCCAGGTAGGCAGCCCGTTGTGTAAACAAGTGTTGATTGTAAAGCGCTTAGAGCTTGATCTCTAGCCGAGAATAGGCGCTATATAAGTATTCATATTATTATTATTATTATTATTATTATTATTATTATTATTATTATTATTATATAACTCACTATGACTCCCTGTCCATGACCATTCTACAAGATACAGCCAAAGGTAGACATGTAACTCACTATGACTCCCTGCCCAAGACCATTCTACAGGGTATAGTGGTAGGTGAACATGCGCGCCACCGTAACTGCTTGTCCAGGACTATTCTGCGCTCTACAGTGGAGGACAGACTTGTAATTTGCATTGGCTCCTTGTCCAAAACCATTCTGTAGGGAGCAGTGGAGAGCCGACTTTTTTCCGGCGATTCCTGTGTAAGACCATTGTGCAGGGTACAGGATGGACATGTATATTGAGGTGACTCCCGGATCAATTTGATTCTGCAGGGTAGGTTATAGGATTTTCCTATATAAGACCATCCTACAGTTGTTGTGTAAGACCATTGTGCAGGGTACAGGATGGACATGTATATTGAGGTGACTCCCGGATCAATTGGATTCTACAGAGTAGATTATAGGATTTTCCTATATAAGACCATCCTACAGTTGTTGTGTAAGACCATTGTGCAGGGTACAGGATGGACATGTATATTGAGGTGACTCCCGGATCAATTGGATTCTACAGGGTAGATTATAGGATTTTCCTATATAAGACCATCCTACAGTTGTGCTGTATGGGAAGGACATGTAACTCGCCATGACTCCCCTAACCAGGACCATGTCAAAGGGTTAAGTAGAAGATGGCCACTTACCTCAATATGACTATCAGTTCGAGGCCTTTCTACAAGATGCAGTGGAGGGTGGGCATGTATCTCATCACGACTTCGTGTCCATATCCAGTCTATAAGGTACAGAGGAGGGTGGGCATGTATCTCATCACGACTTCGTGTCCAAATCCAGCCTACCGGGTACAGCGGAGGGCGCAGATGTAGTCACCATGACACATATCCAAGATTGTTCTACGGGTTACAATGGAGGGCAGACATGTATTACACTATTCCTTGCTGTCCAGGATCATTCTAGACGATATATTGAAGATGGACATCTATATCACCGTGATCGTATCCAAGATCATTTTACTCGGTACAATGGATGGTGTGCATGTATCTGGCCATGACTCCCTGACAATGATCATTCTACAGGGTACATTGAAGGGTGGGTATCTGCATGATTCCCTGTCCACGACCATTGTACAGGGTACGTGGAAGATTGACATTTATCTCTCCATGACTTCCTGTCTAACATCATTCTACAGGATACAGTCGAGGGCGGACATGTATCTTACATCACTCTCTCTTTATGACTATCCTAAACGTTACGGTAGAGGGTGGACGCGTACCTCACCATGACTCCCTGTTCAAGACCATTGTCCAGGGAACAATGTAGGGTGGACATGTACCTCATCATCACTCCCTGTTCATGACCATTCTACAGGGTACAGTGAAGGGTCGACATATTTTTCGCCATGACTCCTGTTCAAGACCATTCTGAGGAGAACAGCAGAAGGTGGACATACACATCTGACCATGACTTTCCGTCGAAGAGCACACCACAGGGCACCGTGGAGGGTGGATGAGGCAGAAGGCGCAGAGTGAAGAAATCCTGAGTGGGCAGCATGGACTGGGTGCTGCATCCTGTCTCCAATGACTGAAGACACAGAGCTATATAGAACCTGACTCGTCGTTCATCGCTGTCGCCTTACCTTAGGCCTTCCTGATGAACGTCATTACTGACTCAGAGCTGTACAGAACCTGACCCAACGTCCATCACTGTCTCCTTACATAGGTCCTTCCCAATGAACATTTGACACAGTGATGTATAGAACCTGACCCAACGTCCATCACTGTCTCCTTACATAGGCCCTTCCCAATGAACATTTGACACAGAGCTGTATAGAACCTGACCCAACGTCCATCACTGTCCCCTTACCTAGGGCCTTCCCAATGAACATTTGACACAGAGCTGTATAAAACCTGACCCAACTCCATCACTGTCGCCTTACCTCGGGCCTTGTCAATGAACATTTGACACAGAGCTGTATAAAACCTGACCCAGCTCCATCACTGTCCCCTTACCTCGGGCCTTCCCAATGAACATTTGACACAGAGCTATACAGAACCTGACCCAACGTCCATCACTGTCTCCTTACCTAGGGCCTTCCAATGAACATTTGACACAGAGCTGTGTAGAACCTGACCCAACGTCCATCACTGTCTCCTTACCTAGGGCCTTCCCAATGAACATTTGACACAGAGCTGTATAGAACCTGACCCAACGTCCATCACTGTCCCCTTACCTAGGGCCTTCCCAATGAACATTTGACACAGAGCTGTACAGAACCTAACCCAACGTCCATCACTGTCCCCTTACCTAGGGCCTTCCCAATGAACATTTGACACAGAGCTGTACAGAACCTAACCCAACGTCCATCACTGTCCCCTTACCTTGGGAGTTTACTATGAACACTCAATGAAGATTCAAAGTTATCACTGATGTATTCCTTGACCCTGCAAGCTTCTTGACAGACTCCATTGCGCTAACATTCTCTCCTAGCCTCTTGAAAAGGCGATACTAGTAACACAATTTATTGTTGCTATCAACCGCATCATGATGATAAAGATAATGAGGAAGATGATGATACAATTTATTGTTGTTATCACCCATATCATGATGATAAAGCTGATGCAGAATTTGATGATAATGCTGATGATAATGATGTGCACAGCAGGCGATCTAGATTTCACCTCAAGATACTCCTGTCCCATTATTGCTTCCTCTTCTTTCACAACTCCTTGTCATTTCCCCTCCTGTCTTCTCGTTGTGCACAGTCCTTTGATGGTACCGAGTTTTGGTTTAGCAAAGCGACTGGATTTTGTTCCATCGCCAAACTAACGTAACTGTCTCTTCTTAACTGATACAAGCTTGTATCCATGTAGACGGATGTGCTGCATGGTGACCTGCCGCATTTGTTAATTGGGATTCGATCAGTAGATCAGTGCCTCTGATGGTTTTTGTTTTGTTTGTTTTTTTAAAGATTGCAGCTTTAAGAAACACAGAATCTTTGTTGACACATTGTCACACACAATGACGCTGTCTGTTCTCACAATAGTTGGAACTTCACGCCTTTTCTCAAAAGTGTTGAAGACTTACAGAGCGCAGAGGACTATTCAGACATGACAACCTGGGAAAAAGACCAATCTGCCAAAATTGTCATCGCCTAAAATCTTGACGCCAAATATTTTCTGATTTCAAAATGCAAGAGTACAGAAATAGAAGTAAATATGAATATATAATACCTTTTTTTTTCCTTTAAACTCGGGTTTCACGTCAATATCTCACAAATCTCTCTCCTCTCTCTCTCTCTCTCTCTCTCTCTCTCTCTCTCTCTCTCTCTCTCTCTCTCTCTCTCTCTCTCTCTTCCCCAAAGAAAAACAAAATCTCTCTCTCTCTCTCTCTGTGCATATAATTATGACTCATAATTCAAATCAATGATCTGCTACATGCATGAAACCATATAACAGCAACAAAACCAACATTTCAGTCAGACCCTGACTTAACAATACAAAATTACAACACAAAAAAATTAAATGTCGAACAACGAGGAAAGGAATGGGGAACGGGCGGTGAAGAGAGGGAGAACAAATGCACACTTCATGCGGCGTGTGCCAAAACTTCGGCCGCCTCGGCAGACGAATGAACACGCTGCATTAACAACAAGTTTTTATGGGTTTTTTTCTTCCTTGCCTCTGATGTTAGTATCTGGCGCCATTAGCTCGCCACCACGGCCTGGACTCTCTTGTCCAGATTGCTGTGAGGGTGCAACGTCACCTTCAGACAGGAGAATGGAACAGGTCAGCGTGCGCAGGCAGGAGCCCACCATGTGTTTGATGGAGATGCCGTTGTTCTCTCTGTACATGTTTTAACCAGGATGGTGCTGAGAATAGTTTGCGGCTATTAAGAGGACTAATCTTTTTTCTCGAGTGTATCTGAACAAGCCAAAATTCTAGTTAATAATTTCAAAGTGTCGTGACTGAAGGTGGAAATTGAAGCAAATTTTTAATTAAAAAGAAATGTCATTGGTTCCACAAGACAATCCGAACAGACCGAGCACAGGACAAAGCACGATGCGTTTCGATCTCTTAGGTCTTCCTCAAGTGAAATACACAAGATTCGGGACAATGAAAACAAAGGACGAGCAATCACTTTATCTTCTCATATTCGTCGCAAAATGGGTGTTGAATAAAAACGATGCCATTGTGAAGGGGACTATGGGAGCTAACATAATAACGATGACAACAATAACAATGAATAGTAACAATAGTGATGATAGTGATAATGATGAAAATATCTAAGTAATAAGGGGAGGAATGCTACCACTTTGGTGATAATATGACGATAGTGGCTAAACACAGAGGGGAAGAAAGGAGAGGGTTAGTAGAACAGGTGTGTTTGTTTTAATCGTCAAATGGCATGATGATAATAGTGATGGTATAATGGCTTGTTTAGGTGATTCTTTAGATGTCTTATCACATCAGATCAACCAAGCTGTAATCCAGTTCTTCTTGTTGCCTTTCCTGCCAGTGTGTTTGCTCTCTCATTTCCTTTAACTCCTGCATGTTCAGGGCCTGTGCATCCATGTGGGTCTCTCCAATGGATGGTTGTGTATTACTTCATGCCAAACTCTCCACTTTTTGAAATAGGTTCATGGAATCAGTCAGTATCATGGCTTGTTGAGGGTCAAACTGGCCGTGGATGTGTGTTGTTTAGAACGTAAAAGTGGCGTTTTCCTTTCCTTGTTTCTGTATTTTGGACTGTTTTCAGTACAGCTGCCTCTGTTTCTGTCTCCTCTGTGTCCGTCTGTCTGCCTTTGTCTGCGTGTGCCCATCTGCCTATCTCTGTTGAATCTGAGATCTTTGAACAATCCACTGTCTGTCCCTCAGGCCTAAGCAACAAACTGCAGCTGCACATGACCCATTCTCATCACGTTCTGGACGAGCTGGAGCAGCTGACAAAATATCAGTACAAAGTTTACAAAGCGCAACGGGGAAAATTCGTGTCCTGCCTGGACCTCGTTGGTGTGGCTCGAAGACTATGGAGGGCTTTTCAACTCAATGGCTACATCCCAGCAGAAGATGCGTTCCCGGCAGTTCTCTTGGAGCGGGAGATTTCGCAGCTAACGGAGGAAGAGGCGGCGAGTCATGTGGTGAAGACGGTGCAGCAAGCTCACCTGAACCGGCCGCTAGGAACCGCGGAGTGGGCGGTGTTGAAGAGAGCAAACATGGTGGCCGCTTACCGGAGCGTGCCCAAACAGCTCCTGCTTCAGATGCAGAAGAAGTTCCAGCTGGACTTTGAGTTGTTCCAGTATGACAAGCAGCCTGCAGATATTTTTGGTGGACAGTAGAGGGCTGAACTCCGGAACGAACACAGCCATGTCTGTAGGCGGAAAGTAGTTGTAGCAGATAGAGCAATAACACATCCTATCTCTCTCTCTCTCTCTCTCTCTCTCTCTCTCTCTCTCTCTGTCTCTCTCTCTCTCTCTCTCTCTCTCTCTCTCTCTGTGTGTGTGTGTGTGTGTGTGTGTGTGTGTGTGTGTGTGTGTGTGTGTGTGTGTGTGTGTGTGGATACAGACATGGTTGTGAACATATTAGGGACAGAGCAATATGAGGTAGACAGGGAATGATGAGGCGGTCACTGCAGAGAAAGCCTTGTTCATAGATTTTTAGCAAAGAGTTTATTGTGTTAAACTCCTATTGGAAGAGATCTGCTTGTGATTTGGACCTGTGGTTTGTTTTTAAATACCCACTGCTTTTGTTCTGTTGTGACATCTGGAGATATGGGATGTTGTCCGTGAACTGTCTGTCTGTATATATGTTTGTCTGTTTGTCTGTCTGTCTGTCTGTCTGTATGTATGTCTCTCTCTCTCTCTCTCTCTCTCTCTCTCTCTCTCTCTCTCTCTCTCTCTCTCTCTCTCTCTGGTTCAGAGGTGATCTTCCTTAAAGTGTGGGAGGGAAGATTTTTGCTCTGTGATATCTTGGCATTAAACACCACTTTCTCCAGCACCATGCCTTTTGTGGGATTGCCAACAACACTGGATGCCACTGTGGATGCCCTGCTTCAGCACAACCACCTCACCTCCTGGAACATCACCAGGGAATGAGACAGCACGGCTGTTGTCATCTGCCCGAGGACAGCCCAACAGCAGACAGCATGGCGTGCTAACAGACCTCTCGTGTCGGCCTGCTGTATTTTCGGAAGAAGCCACCCTGTCAGATCAACAGGGATCAAAAACGAGTAGAAGAAAGAAGAACAGCTCGTATTTTCTCTCTCTCTCTCTCTCTCTCTCTCTCTCTCTCTCTCTCTCTCTCTCTCTCTTCTCTCCGTGGAATTCGCTTTCAACATAGATTAAACGCCATCGAAGGACCACCAGAACTGCATGGCATCAAATTCTTACTTTGTTACACACGCTAGTGAACAAATCCTTCAAAGGATAATGTTTCATTTTAATCAGTGGACTGTCCATCCAAAAGTAGAACAGATTCTGTGTTCATGCCAACCCCTACTAACCCAAAGCAGGTGCACACAGAAACACAACCAAGTTCTTAAAAGATATCGCACCTGTCCATAGCGCTACCAGAGGAAACGCTATGTTACCAGCAACGAACATTCTGAACGACAGTAGGCCACAAATCACAGTCTATAACGGCTTTCAGATCGGCAGCATATGGAAGTAACAGTGCAGAAACAGACCTCCCAGAATGGGAAAACCGCCCAGAGATCGTTAGTTTCAAAGAGAGGCGACTGCAGGCGGAAAGTGAAACCAATTTCAAAAAGAATTATCAATGATTCCGCCAGAAAATTTGGGAAGATAAGTGATTGCTTGTTCTTCGTTTTCTCTTGTCCTGAATGCTGTTTATCTTGCCTGAAGAAGACCTAAGAGGTCGAAACGCGTCGTGTTATGTCTTCTAATTTGCTTGTACCTGTTGTTTGGTGGACTTATGAATAATCCTTTTTTAAACAATTTCATCCAGAACTCGTCAGGAAGAGCAGCATGAGACCGGATAAAGTGTTCCACACAGGTTCCTGAGAACAGAGGACTGTGGTTGAATTCACTGTGACATGTGCAAGCACAAAAGAGCAAACCCGCAGTTCCAAGACCGAGAAGAATGCCAGTCTCGCCAGCAGCTTGAGGAAATCTGGCTTCCCAGCCAAAGTTGGAGCAGGAAGAGGGGGGCGAGGAGAGGGGGAAGGGTAAGGCGGGGCGGGGGGGGGGGGGGAGGCTGCAGACCCATCAGTCTTCGATCTTCCATGACACAACACTGGAAAGAAGATGGTGCGATGACAGAATCAGCCCCAAAGGGTTCCATCTCAATTTGGTCGAGCACGAACAGAAGTTAATTTCATCAGGCTAACATACCACAACTCGGAACAGGTGCACGGTGGCCATGTGGGTAACATACCTGTCAAAAGACAACACCTTGAGACGCCCAACTCTCTAGGAAGTGCAGGTTCGAATCCTGGCAGTGCCAGAATAATTTTCTGCCAGCAAAAGAGCATCTAAGAGTCATGACCAGGACCTGTACCTTGAAAATGAAAAGAGTTCAGACAAAACACTAAAGTTAGCTGCAAAGTGAGACGACTGCTGGCGAGATCTAAACAAAATTTAAAAGTAACTGCTATGACTCCACCGAACAACATGGACAAACGAATCACAAGACAAAACGCGACACGTTTCGACCACTTAGGTCATCTGCAAGGAAACACACAAAACTCGGGACAACGAAAATGAAGAACAAGCGATTATTTATTTTTGTCGTCCATAATCTTTGAATGATTGAAAGCCCGTCTTACGCCGAATTCGACAAAAGTAAGTGATTGCTCGTTCTTCATTTTCTTTATCCTGGGTATTGTTCATCTTGCTTGAAGTAGACCTTAGAGGTCGAAACGTGTCGTGTTTTGTCTTGTGATTCAGTTGTCCACGTTGTTCGGTGGAGTCAAAATAATTACTTTTCAAACACTAAGGCAGAGGTTCTTGCATGAGTGGATGACTGGGAGTTGACAGCAGATCTTCCAAAATGAGAAAACCGTCAAGAGAATCATCAGGAAGACTGGCACAGACAGGATATAGTTCTGCATTCTGGTTATTCAAAACAAACGATCATGGCTGAATTCAGTGCGTCGGATGGAAGCATGATGGAGGAAGTTCACTTCTATAAGAAGAAGAAGTATATACGTCCAGCCAGCAGATAAGGGCAATATACTTCCGAGCTTTATTCCTCGTTCTAGAGCCCTGAGCAGCCTGTGATGACGAGAAACAGGTCTTGACGTCTGGTGCAAAGATGACCCAAACCCAACGTTCGAGGGCAGAGGAGCTGAGAAGTTCCAGATGGACCTGGTCGAGGAGGAAGAGAAGTACACTTCAAAAGGCTTACACTTCCCAGTTTGGAAGAACAGGTCTCTGATGACTGTATGCATAGGACATCCTAAGGATTGTGCCATGATCTGGCTGACGACTGTACGGATAGGACATCCTAAGGATTGTGTCATTATCTGGCTGATAACTGTATGGACAGGACATCCAAAGGATTTTGTCATGGTCTGGCTGATGACTGTATGGATAGGACATCCTACGGATTGTGTCATTATCTGGCTGATGACTGTATGGATAGGACATCCTAAGGATTGTGTCATGATCTGGCTGATGACTGTATGGATAGGACATCCTAAGGATTGTGTCATGGTATGGCTGATGACTGTATGGATAGGACATCCTAGGGATTGTGTCATGATCTGGCTGATGACTGTACGGATAGGACATCCTAAGGATTGTGTCATGATATGGCGGATGACTGTACGGATAGGACATACTAAGGATTGTGTCATGGTCTGGCTGATGACTGTATGGATAGGGCATCCTAATGATTGTGTCATGGTCTGGCTGATGACTGTATGGATAGGACATCCAAAGGATTGTGTCATGATCTGGCTGATGACTGTACGGATAGGACATCCTAAGGATTGTGTCATGATCTGGCTGATGACTGTATGGATAGGACATCCTAGGGATTGTGTCATGATCTGACTGATGGCTGTATGGATAGGACATGCTAAGGATTGTGTCATGGTCTGGCTGATGACTGTACGGACAGGACATGCTAAGGATTGTGTCATGGTATGGCTGATGACTGTATGGATAGGACATCCTCAGGATTGTGTCATGATCTGGCTGATGACTGTATGGACAGGACATCCTAAGGGTTGTGTCATGATCTGGCTGATGACTGTACGGACAGGACATGCTAAGGATTGTGTCATGGTATGGCTGATGACTGTATGGATAGGACATCCTCAGGATTGTGTCATGATCTGGCTGATGACTGTATGGACAGGACATCCTAAGGATTGTGTCATGATCTGGCTGTTGACTGTATGGACAGGGCATCCTAAGGATTGTGTCATGGTATGGATGCAGCCTGCCCTTCTCAGGGCCTAAGCTCAGGGACACCGGGGAAAGGGAGGAACGTTTTTCCTTCTCGCCATCACAGGGTGTCTTCTTTATGGACCGTCTGCTGTCCAGCTGTACCTAAAGTTTCCTTCTCGCCATCACAGGGTGTCTTCTTTATGGACCTTCTGCTGTCCAGCTGTACCTAAAGTTTCCTTCTCGCCATCACAGGGTGTCTTCTTTGTGGACCTTCTGCTGTCCAGCTGTACCTAAAGTTTCTTCATTCCCAATGATATGCATATTTCTTTCCAGATTATACAGCCCAGAAGTATGGGTTTATGAAACTTACAATTTAAGATGAAAACATGTGTTTCATCTAAATTGCAATGCCATGTCTTAAATGACAGGTGTATGAACCTTTTCGGATCTTTTCATCTAAATCGCAATACCATGTCTCAAATGATTATTGGTGGGATTATTTTCGACCGATTTCGACGTGAAATGCTGTGTTAATAGTCAGTACGCTGATTTAATTACACAGGCAAAAACATTCTTGCAGATATATTCATATTTATGACATCTCCGTGCACATTCTTTTTACACATCTTCGTGACTGACGAGTGTCCTAAACTACTGATTTAGACTGTGTTTGTTTGTGTTTGAGAGTCTCAGACATGTATAAGGGCAAGCAGTTCCTGAAGAAATATGTCTGACAGTCTCAAAACAGGCTACGTTTTCAACACCAGAGGGAACCTTCAGAAGAGCGTCGTAAGTGTTCGTTTTACCAGAATTGCACCCATATTTTGGCAGAGAAAGGTATAGTCAGATTTGGTCCAATGTTAACATATTTTTTTCTTAATACATTTTGATGAATTACCTACCGACGACAAACACGACTCTGCAGCAAACGTTGTATTCTCAGTGGGGATAGACGCTGTTCAGATTGTGACGTGACCGTCGTAAGAGATGTGTATCATTTCTTATGGGATGGCTTCAGTAAGACTAGTTGCAAAGTGAGATGACAACAGGCGGAAATCCAAACAAATCTTCAATAAATGTTAGCGAACCGCCCAAAGAAAAACGTGAACAAATGAATCACAAGACAAAACACGACGCGTTTCGGCCTCCTAGGTCTTCTTCAGGCAAGATAGAAAACAATTATTACAATGAAAATGAACGAGCAATCACTTATCTTCAATCTCTTCAGCGCAAGATAGTCGTAGGGTAACTCTTACTCCCATGATGAAAGAATTACACGCCCACAGCTCCAAATGAATGCTGCCTATGACACCTACCGCCAAGCAGCAATGCCAACACAGAACACTCGGAACAAATCCAAGGTCTGACCAGCGCGTTGGGCTAGTGCGTAAGTCAGACATCTGCCAAGTCGAATCCAGGAGACCCTCATCTTCAGTTCTCACCTTAGTCAGTTCATGTATCCACCAGCTTTAAATCATGTGCAGTGCTGTCTCTAGACTTAGCGCATGTGATGTGGTGTATCTGGATTATTCCACAAGTAGTGACATTTCATTGATGAAACTGAAACTGAAACACAGAACAAACAAGGAGACATTCCCAACAAGGATAAGGAGACATTCCCAACAAGGATGAGACTGCATGCCACGCATTCAACATTTGTATTCCAACAACCTGACTTTCACATAACTGTAGTGTCGGTATGAAAACCTGAGCGGTATGAACTTGCCTGTTTCCAGGACACTTAAAGCACTGCAGCTTCCACTTTTGAACAGTCCTGCATCAGGGCCATATGAGATAATGAGATGTAGGATGATAATAAAAATAATAATGAAAATAATAATAAGACTAATAGTAATAATAATAATAATAATAATAATAATAATAATAATAATAGTGATAATAACAACAATACAATGATAACAACAACAACAGTATTAATCATAATAGCAGCATTTATAAAGAGCCTTGCCAAAGGTTCTAGGCACTGATAATCCACACAGAGCGTGACGTAGTTAAAAATATTATGTAACAAAACAATGTGTAGTAATAACAGACAGCATTGTTTTTGTTGTTAACTGTTCTCCAAACTTTCCATAGGTAGGATCGTCGATTGTGGTCGTAGCGACTCATCTTAATCACTCACAAAATTGGTCATAACAAACACACACAAAAGGGGGGGGGGCAAAATTCAAATATGTCCGATTTGAGATAGCACAATGATGTTTTCCCCTTAACTATTAGTGGTGTTCAACCATTTTAAACCTGTTCTTTCTTTTATCAGCAAAGCTGGAATAACTACTTTTGAGATTCCAGTAAGCCCCGAAGCTGCTCTTCTTTCTTCTGCTGTCGTCTTTGCAGCAGAACGTTCATGGTGTACAGAAAGGGGTTGAGAGCCGAGTTCAATGGCATGACGATGATGGCCATGGCGATGTTGACCTCCCAGACACAGGCACCCCTTGTGACGCCAGGAGCCCCAGTAAACCAATAGGAAACCAGCACAAAAAGTCTGACATGGCTACCGTGAACAATCGACGGGCTACATTGGTTTCTTGAGAATGCTGAGTACTTCGGCCATGCTTGAAAGTGTTTGATCGTATTGACAAATAGATAGCTATCTGGCCAATGGCAATGAAAAGAAACAGAGCGAAGTTCAACACGATCATGATTCCAAAAGAATAGTTATGGCCATGGAAAACCTTCCTGGTGACAGGAAGGGGGATGCAGATTCCTGTCTGACTGTAGAACTCCCAATGCGCCGTATAGGGCAGAAGCGGAACAAGAGCGAGAACAAAGCCCACGACCCATGACAAGCAGGAGGCCAGCTGTGCGTTCCCTCCCTTGAAACGCCAAAAGCTCAGCGGAAAGCGGACCACAAGGAAACGATCCAGTGTGATCAAACAGATGATAAAGGCAGACACCTCACATGAGATCAAAGACAGAAAGCCAGCCATCCTGCAGGAGAGACTGTGTTTCCAGGCAGTGTCCTCCCAAACGTACTGGTTTTGAAAGACCATGTCCGCCAGTCCAATCAGCGTCAGGTAAACCCCCATCAGAAAGTCAGACACACACAGGTGAAGGACGAAGACACTGAAGCCCAGTGAATCACTTCTCTGAAGGGAAAACAGGCGGAACACAAAGCTGACGCCGTTACCTGCCACGGCCAAGCCATTGAACAGGGCCAGACACACCCTGTAAGTGCTGGATTTCAGCAGGTCCTGACAGGAAGAGACCTCATCTCTGTGGTGCCAGGCAGCGGCTTAAGTCCAAGTCTGGCAGCAGTGTGGCCGCACAGCACAGCTTGTAGTTGTCAGCATGGACAGTGTGCAGCTGCCCCAGACCTTGCAGGAGCTCTTTGCTGATCTCTTTCATCGGGCATCCAGTCAGGTCCAGAGTCTGCAGCTTTTTCATTGGCTGAAAACCTCGTCCAGTCACGCGTTGAATGCCACACTCAGACAGATTGAGGAACGTGACTCCAGGAAAAAGGGAGACAACCTGCTGGTCCAGTGTGGGCAGACTGATCAGCGACAGATCCAGTGTTTGGATTTGCTGAAATACCGTCATGTTGTTGACATTCTGGGGCAGAAAATGAATGACAGGATTACTGGATAAAAGCAATGTTTTTAGATTTGGAGTGCCGAGCAAAAGATCGAAAGGAATGTGAACAAGTCTGTTGCTGCTCAGATCCATGGTGATGACGTTGGGTAAAGTGACAGTGGTGACATTGTGCAGGTGACAGTGGGCCAGACTAAGGAAGATCAACATTGTATTGGCTGAGAGTTGTGTGAGGGTCATGCCACTGCCCGTCCCGTTCAGATATCGTAGCTCTGCAAAACTCTGGGCGTGAAAAGGTTGTGGACACGTGAGAGCCAGACCATGGCACGTGCAACTCTGTGGACAGTGCAGGTCACACAACAGCTCATCCTCCGACCTGGGACACTGATAGATTCCATCACATATCTGGTCTGGATGAACACAGACCTGGGAATCCAAGCAGCGATAGTGACCTGGACAGGCGTAGCTGTCACAGCCTGCTTCGTCTTCATGATACGGGCAGTCGTAAAAGCCGTTACATCGGGTGTAGATGGGCAGGCAGTAGCCGTGGTGTGCACACTGGTAGTGAGTCTCTGGACAAAGGTGTGACCGTGGTGACTGACCCTCCCTCATGTCAGGGAGAGGAGTGATGGTGGTGAAGCCAATCCTTACAAAGTCAATCACAGCTGGAGGAGGAGGGGAAGCGACATTACCCAGCGTAGCAGTGGCGTTATGGATACAGAACGCCTCATCAATCTCATTGACACAGTCCATTTTTCCGTCACAGAACTGCGTGGCTGTGTAACACTGGAACACAAAGCAATACGCTCACAAAAGCATGTGTGTGTGAGTGAGTGAGTGAGTGTGTGTGTGTGTGTGTGTGTGTGTGTGTGTGTGTGTGTGTGTGTGTGTGTGTGTGTGTGTGTGTGTGTAGAAAACCACGTTACTGTACACGTCAATATCAGTGGCGGATTATGGGGGGTTTCCCAGTTGCACGGAAACCCCCCCTCGGCTGTCAAAAAAAAAAAGAAAAACGTTTTTTTTTTAATTCTCTAAGACTTGTAAAAAAAACCCAAAAAACCCAACCTGTCTCGAAACCTTGTGAAACAAATGTGCCGGACTTCATCTCTATCAAAACTTTCAAACAATTTGCGAGAGGTAATACATGTATTATTTTGAAAAGAATGCGGTAAAAAGAGCCACGCAAAAAAGAAGGGCATGACTCTTACTAGAGTCTTAGAGTATCACAGACTAGTTTTAAAAAGAAATTGTGGCCCAAACAATTATGAATTGGTAATGAAAGTGACATAATGGTAAATTCACATTGAACTTTCTGTCTGCAATCAGAATTTAGTACAAGTAGAAAAGTTGAACAACTGTTTCACCCAAACTGGATGTCGTCACCCTAGGTTTACTGAGAGGGTTATACCAAAAGAAGATGTCAGACTGACACCACTGGTGATTCCCCTTAAAGATTGGAACCTGTTTGGTATCAGCTCGCTGCTGTTCTCTATGAGAATTTGTCATTATCAAAGAAGTTGCTTCGTCGCCAAAATCAGGAAAGGCCATTTTCAACCAAAGTCTCAACTACAAAATGTTCCATCAACTGATGTTTCTTTTAAAATCGTTCATTTTTCTTGACTGTTTTGGAGTTATTACAGAGCCCTTTTTCAATGTCCGATAGCACCAGATTGCACCATTTTGCATCCTTGAAAAAAAAAATTTCCGGGGGGGCATGCCCCCGGACCCCCCTAGACTGCTCAGGCGCTTCGCGCCTTCACATTCCATTTTCCAGAACCCCCCCCCATGTCAACACCATAATCCGCCCCTGAATATATATCATTTAAATTCTGCAATAAATTCATGTTATCGGCCAGTGCATCAGTTAAACAGTGCTGACTTATAAAACAATAACATTCACCCAGACACACCATTGTCCCATACACATCTCGAAGGATCAGGTGACAGTTTTGATATCCTAGAAATCCTCATCATTTGGATTTCTTTTTTTTTCTACACACTAAAGAAGTTTTGTCAATAACAAAACAAGTTTTGCCAATAACTATAACAGGTGATCACATTTACAATAACATCAAAGGTCTGCTCTTAAGATTGGAAATAATTTGTAAGCTTGAACGGATATATATATATTTTTTTAATCATAAATAATAATAAATTAACTCTGGAATCATTATCAATTCAGCCATCGATCCATCAGAGCGGGTATTTTCACTGTAAAAAAAAAAGGATAAGGGAAATAATCAGCCAAATATAGCCATCGCCTAACTTCTCTTGAGTATGACGTCAGTTGTGTGTTCGTACAAGTTGGCTGCTCGTTGCCGTTCAGATCAGTCCACGCGATGTGGTTTTCCACTCAGTCTTGCAGTGAATTTTCAGTGAGTATTAAGTAAATATTAAGTAGACACATCGACGCTGGTTATTAAGTGCATATACTGATACCAGATATCTTTGGACTAAGCCGACACGGGATTTCGGTGAAGATAATGACGTTTTCTGTTGCAGTCATCTGCTCCCAGTTTGGCGTTGGAAAGGCTCTCCTACGTAATACTCATACTACGTCATTGTGTGTCTCCTCACTTTCTTTCACCATCTCGCATTCTTGAAAATTCAAGACAAAAGGACGCGTGCTGTAGACGTAAGTTCAGTCTCTAACAAGGCTTTGCGACTGGAATTTCTCTGGTGACACATCGAACAGCGATCATACGCCTGATTGTAGTTAGAGAATCATAATAGTTTCGTCAGTATATCAGGAGAATGGCTGGCAGTGCCACATGTGACGTCACAGTTTGTTGTCCAAGGCGCTCGGTTGCAACAGGTAGCAAACGTGGTGTTTTCCATTTATTAAATTGATATAATAAACCTTTTTTTCACGAAATGAACCACATACCGTAATCAAACACTATGCACACCTGTTTTCCACAAATCATTACCAATTTCGAGAACAGGCCTTTAAGTTCATAGAAAGATTGTTTTGTACGGCCATTCAGGTTACAAATGATGACCATTGACTGGATGAGGAAAGGACCGAAGTATTCCCCTGAGTTCTCATACCTGTCTGACTGCGTCATTTGCAAGATATTGTAGGAACTTCGAAGTCCTTTTGCGCTTCAAATAACTTTGGTTGTTTCCAGGTTTGTTTAAATTGGGGACGGAGGTGGGGGAGGGGGAGAAGGATTAAGATCTTGAAAACCCAAACCACATGAGTAATGTTTTGTCTTCAGTAATAAAGCCACACACACACACACACACACAAAACACACACACACACACACACACACACACACTCACATACACACACACACACACACACACACACAACACACACACACACACACACACACACACACACACACACAAAGTGCGCGTATACATCCGCTCACTCCAACGCACACACAAATACATATGCGTGCATGTGCACTTCCACACCCACACCCATGCGCACATACATGCTTACACATGAACGCACAAAATGCATACACCACATGCACATGTATACACGCTCACATACAAAGACACGCGCACACACACACACAACACACACACATCATAATTATATATATGCAGGTGCGTGTGTGTGCCCACAAAACCCATAAATTACACACACACACACACAAACACACACACACACCCCACACACACACACACACACACACACACCACACACACACACACACACACACGCACGCACACACACGTACGCACTTCTGCACACGCACATATACACACGTGCACATATATGCAGACACACATGTGCGTGCAGCACGCCCCACACACACCCCACGGGGCGCGCACACCTACACGCACAAGCGCGCACACACGCATGCGCTCCTATACAACACACACACACACACACACACACACACACACACACACACTCACACACAAAACCCCACACACACACACACACACGCACGCACGCACGCACGCACGCACGCACGCACGCACGCACACACACACACACACACACACACACACACACACACACACACACACACACACACACACACACCACATGCGCATACGCACACACATGGGCTCGTGCCCACACATCCATGTACACACACGTGTACGTTCACTAGATACATACCAACAACAACAAAAAAGACACAACCATGTTAGGTAGGCACTCAAGGTCTGACTAGCGCATTGTGCTAATGCGTAGGTCAGACATTTGCAAAGTCGTAGCCACGAGACCCTCTTCTTCAATTCTCTCATCTTTGTTGTTAATTCATTTATCCATCAGCTTAAAATCATGCGTGGTGTGGTCTCAAAACTTAGCGGATGTGGTGTAGCGTATATGGACTAGTCCGCACGCTGTGACGCTTCCTTGATGAAACTGAAGCCACAAGATGTCTTTCAAGCCCAAACGTCTGCTGCTTTAGTTACGATTTCAAAGGAGGAGAGTATCAATTTTGACGTTGTCTGAAAGCCATCTGCCCCGCCAAATAGTCTTATATCTCAGGGGGGCTAGAAGGGCAAAGCTGGTAGAGCGCTGGACTCGTGATCCTGGCGATCCTGGGCTTGAATCTCCATCAGACCGTTTTGGTAGAGCCTCTTCTTCATTTCTCTCATCTTTGTTGTTGATTCATTTATCCATCAGCTTCAAATCATGCGTAGTGTGGTCTCAAAACTTAGCGAATGTGGTGTAGCGTATATGGACTAGTCACACGCAGTGACACCTCCTTGATGAAACTAAAACTGAAAACTGGTAGAGTTTTTTCTATAGGAGCAACATTCGTTCTGACTCCATTCCTCAAAAGTTCTTCGAATGAGACTGTAAGCCGAGGTTCCGTGTGTTAACGCGCGCAAAGCATCTTGCACACACGTAAAATCCTATCACCAACTTTCGGATGACACGAACACGCACTGCAGGCACCGAAGAATGAAAGAATGAACAAAAACCAAGCGACAAAAAGTGAGTGACATGGGAAACGACAGAATGTAGCGCCTAGACTGATGCTGTTTAGTCGGCTCTACCAAGGTAGGAAGCCCATTGTGTAAACAAGAGCATGGATTTTAAAGCGCGTAGAGCTTGGTCTCTAACCGAGGATTGGCGCTGTATAAGTACTCATAATAATAGTTATATTCCTCATTATCAGTTGTGATGCCTTTTAAATCTGTTTTCCACGATCATAATTCCAGACCCTCTACACACTGTTGGCTGCCTCTTTAATAATTTACAGTTTAGTCAAAGTTTCAAAATAACTAGTGATCATGCATAGCGATTGCTACACAAACTTCATGTATGTTATCTTGAATTTAAAGAGGCGTTCTTTCTCAGAGAAAGCATTTTGTCGATTGCGGAACGGATCTAAAGGAAACGCTTTTTCCCCCAAACTTTGAACAGTTTTTGTGATGTTAAACATCCAAAATTATTTCCAATCTAGCCACCATTTACTTGTTCTGTAACAGGACATACAAAGAGAACCAGAGGCGTTAGTCTGTCAGAACCACCCGTCTGCTGGTGCCGCATTGCTGAGCGTTCTGTTCTGCACAGGAGGGGACATCGCAGAACGATTCGTCACTACTGTCGCTGCAGTCTTGTCGGTGGTCACACACAAACGTGTAGGGAACATCGTCACTTCCTTTGACGCATGAAAAAGATGAGGACGTGACGTCATTACTGACCCAAAAAGCAGATGTCAGAGTTCAACTCGTCTCCATCTTGGGCCAAACAGGCGCTACGTACATCACAGACCAGAAACAAAAAAGTGAAGTGATTGGACGGACAGACGGACAAGCGAGCACTGAAAGTGGTGGCAGACGGTTGAAGGGTGACAGACGTGACACTCTTAGTCTTATTCGTCGGCGTGTCCACCTTACAAAGAAAACGAACAAGAGAGGCCAGCCTCTCATCTGTACAAAATCTTAATGATACGGACACAATGCGGTTAATGGTGAAATTATTTTTGTAATAATCAACAAGTGTACGGTCGAAAAAGCCACACATAGGGGCTTTGATCGACTCTGTGGAACTTGATCCTTTGTGCAAAACGATGGCTAACGTCCTGTCCATCCACAATATGAGGTGTCTGTACCTGAAAAAAAAAAGAAAAAGAAAGCATGACTGGTGTCCAGTAGTTTTCACCTGGTTCAAAGGAGGAAAAGCCAGATCAGTCACTTTGTTTTTGTTCAGCCAGAAAGTTTTTGTCACATTAAGCAACAATGACTCAGGTAGAAAAAAATTGTGATTAGCCGTGTTTTTCACGAAGATGGTTCGAGGCTGCGTGGTCCAGGTATGGGTGGAAATCAGGGAGTTGAGAAGTGTGAGATGAAGTGTTGTCCATCTTGGAGACAGACAGAGATATCTAGAAGTCTGATTGTTCTGTGGAACTTTCTGGGTGAACTTGTTGGAAAGGAGTTAGTTACTCAAACATTTAATAAATGCGAGGAAGTATTGTTCAGTTAGTGATGTGGATCTTTATTCAAGACTGGTAATTCTTGGTGATCCTTGGGTTCGGGTTCGAATCTCTGCCGGGTCGTTTCGGTACAGGGGGATTTTTCCCTCAGAGTTAACATTGGTTCTGTATCCATTTCCTAAATAGTCCTTCGAATGAGACTATAAACCGAGGTTCCGTGTTTGAACGCACGCATAACATCTTGCACACACGTAAAATCCCATCAGCAACCTTCGGATGAGAAGGCCAGTTTGGCCGTTGGTATGGATGACAAGTTACATTTCGCAAGCATCCTGTATGAGAAATTGAAAGAATGAAACAAGTAAAGAAATTGTGGGAACAATATTGACTGAATGACATGGAATACGACTGAACATAGCGCCAGCAAGCAGCTTTTCATTCGGCACAACCCAGGTAGGCAGTCTGTTGCGTACACGAGAGTGTGGATTGTCAGTGCCTAGAACCTTTGGCAAGGCGCTTTATAAATGTTGTGTTATTGTTATTATTATTATTATCATTATTATTATTATTTTGTTGTTGTTGTTGTTATATCGTTGTTATTATCACTATTCTTCTTCTTCTTCTTCTTCTTCTTCTTATTATTATTATTATTATTACTATCATTCTTACTATTATTATTGTTATTACTATTATCCTGCATCTCATTATCTCATATAGTTCTGATGCAGGACAGTTCGAAAGTGGAAGATGCAGTGCTTTAAGTGTCTTGGAAACAGACAAATTTATACCGCTTAGGTTTCCTGGGGACACTACAGTTATGTGAAAGTCGGGTTGTTGAATACGTGGCATGCACGTCTCATCCTTGTAGGGAATGCCTTCTTGTTTCTTCTGTGTTTCAGTTTCAGTTTCATCAATGAAATGTTACTACTTGTGAAATAATCCATATACACCACAACACACACGCTAAGTCTGAAGACAGCACTGCACATGATTTAAAGCTGGTGGATACATGGACTAATGACTAAGGTGAGAACTGAAGACGAGGATCTCCTGGATTCGACTTGGCAGATGTCTGACTAGTCCAACGCGCTGGTCAGACCTTGGATTTGTTCCGAGTGTTCTGTGTTGGCATTGCTGCTTGGCGGTAGGTGTCATTCATTTGGAGTTATGGGCGTGTAATTCTTTCATCATGGGAGTAACAGTTACCCTACGCCTATCTTGCGCTGAAGAGATTGAAGATAAGTGATTAATCGTTCATTTTCGTTGTAATAATTTTCTTTCTTGCCTGAAGAAGACCTAGGAGGTCGAAGTGCGTGGTCTTTTGTCTTGTGATTCATTTGTACACGTTTTTTGGCGGTTCGCTAACATTTATTGAAGATTTGTTTGGATTTCCGCCTGTCGTCGTCTCACTTTGCAACTAGTCTTACTGAAGCCATCCACAAGAAAGGATACACATCTCTTACGGCGTTCACGTCACAATCTGAACAGCGTCTATCCCCACTGAGAATACAACGTTTGCTGCAGAGTCGTGTTTGTCGCCGGTAGGTAATTCATCGAAATTTATCAAGAAAAAAATCTGTTAACGTTGGACAAAATCTGACTGTACCTTTCTCTGCCAAAATATGGGTGCAATTCTGGTAAAATAAACACTTATGACGCTCTTCTGAAGGTTCCCTTTGGTGTTGAAAACGTAGCCTGTTTTGAGACTGTCAGACATATTTCTTCAGGAACCGCCTGCACTTATACATGTCTGAGACTCTCAAACACAGACAAACACAGTCTAAATCAGTAGTTTAGGACACTCATCAGTCACGGAGATGTGTAAAAAGAGCGTACACGGAGATGACATAAATATGAATATATCTGCAAGAATGTTTTTGCCTGTGTAATTACATCAGCGTACTGCCTATTAACACAGCATTTTACAAACATCGAAATCGGTCGAAAACAATCCCACAATAATCATTTGAGACATGGCATTGCGATTTAAATGAAATACATGTTATTTAAGACATGGCATTGCAATTTAGATGAAACACATGTTTTCATTATAAATTGTAAGTTTCATAAACCCATACTTCTGGCCTGCATAATCTGGAAAGAAATATGCACATCATTG
>CM031628.1:19834322-19863869 GCA_018398815.1 Conus ventricosus
AATCCTTAGGATTTCGTATCCGTACAGTCGTCAAACAGATCATGACACAATCCTTAGGATGTCCTAATCATACAGTCACCAGCCAGATCATGACACAATCCTTAGGATGTCCTATCCATACAGTCATCCGCCAGACCATGACACAATCCTTAGGATGTCCTATCCATACAGTCATCCGCCAGATCATGACACAATCCTTAGGATGTCGTATCCGTACAGTCATCCGCCAGATCATGACACAATCCTTAGGATGTCCTATCCATGCAGTCATCAGCCAGATCATGACACAATCCTTAGGATGTCCTATCCATACAGTCGTCAGCCAGATCATGACGCAATCCTTAGGATGTGCTATCCATACAGTCATCAGCGAGATCATGACACAATCTCTAGGACGTCCTGTCCATACAGTCATCAGCCAGATCATGACACAATCTCTAGAACGTCCTGTCCATACAGTCATCAGCCAGATCATGACACAATCCTTAGGATGTCCTGTCCATACAGTCATCAGCCAGATCATGACACAATCCTTAGGATGTCCTATCCATACAGTCATCAGAGACCTGTTCTTCCAAACTGGGAAGTGTAAGCCTTTTGAAGTGTACTTCTCTTCCTCCTCGACCAGGTCCATCTGGAACTTCTCAGCTCCTCTGCCCTCGAACGTTGGGTTTGGGTCATCTTTGCACCAGACGTCAAGACCTGTTTCTCGTCATCACAGGCTGCTCAGGGCTCTAGAACGAGGAATGAAGCTCGGAAGTATATTGCCCTTATCTGCTGGCTGGACTTATATACTTCTCCGTGTTATAGAAGTGAACTTCCTCCATTATGCTTTCATCCGACGCACTTAATTCAGCCATAATCATTTGTTTTGAATAACCAGAATGCAGAACTATATCCTGTCTGTGCCAGTCTTCCTGATGATTCTCTTGACGGTTTTCTCATTTTGGAAGATCTGCTGTCAACTCCCAGTCATCCACTCATGCAAGAACCTCTGCCTTAGTGTTTGAAAAGTAATTATTTTGACAACACTGAACAACGTGGATAACTGAATCACAAGACAAAACACGACACGTTTCGACCTCTAAGGTCTACTTCAAACAAGATGAACAACACTCAGGACAAAGAAAATGAAGAACGAGCAATCACCTATCTTGTCAAATTCTGCGCAAGACGGGTTTTCAATCATTCAATGATTATGGTCGACAAAAATAATCGCTAGTTCTTCATTTTCGTTGTCCCAAGTTTCGTGTATCTTGCTTGCAGAAAATCTAAGAGGTCGAAACATGTCGTGTTTTGCCTTGTGATTCGTATTTCCATGTTGTTCGGTGGAGTCATAACAGTAACTTTAAAATGTGTTTAGATCTCGCCAGCAGTCGTCTCACTTTGTAGCTAACTTGTAGTGTTTTGTCTGAACTCTTTTCACTTTCAAGGTACAGGTCCTGGTCATCGCTCTTAGATGCTCTTCTGCTGGCAGAAAATTATTCTGGCACTGCCAGGATTCGAACCTGCACTTCCTGGAGGGTTGGGCGTCTCAAGGTGTTGTCTTTTGACAGGCATGTTACCCACATGGCCACCGTGCACCTGCTCTGAGTTGTGGCATGTCAGCCTGATGAAATTAACTTCTGTTCGTGCTCGACAAGACTGAGATGGAACCCTTTGGGGCTGATTCCGTCATCGCAGCATCTTCTTACCAGTGTTGTGTCATGGAAGATCGAAGGCTGATGGGTCTGCAGCCTCCCCCCCCCCCCTTTCCCCTCTCCTCGTCCCCCTCCTCCTGCTCCAATTTTGACTGGGAAGCCAGATTTCCTCAAGCTGCTGGCTAGACTGGCATTTTTTCTCGGTCTTGGAACTGCGGGTTTGCTCTTTTGTGCTTGCACACGTCACAGTGAATTCAACCAGAATCCTTTGTTCTCAGGAACCTGTGTGGAACACTGTATCCGGTCTCATCCTACTCTTCCTGACGAGTTCTGGATGAAATTTTTTTAAAAAGGACGCGTTTCGACCTCAAGGTGTTTTTTTTTTTTACACAACGTCTTCAAAACTACGAAAAGATACACACACAAAACTTAACCTACCCACTTATTCTCTTGAATATGTGTGAACACATTGATATACATACATAGCAAGAACACACACACACACACACACACACACACACACACACACACACACACACACACACACAGGTGTGTGTACACTCGCACCTAGGCACGCACGAGAGAGAGAGAGAGAGAGAGAGAGAGAGAGAGAGAGAGAGAGAGAGAGAGAAGAGAAGACGACAGACAAGACAAGAGAAGAGAGAGAGAGAGAGAGAGAGAGAGAGAGAGAGAGAGAGAGAGAGAGCATCACTCCAGACGAAGCCAAACGGTGACTGTTCCAAGCAGCGGAGAACTGCCGGATGTCATCTGTCTGGTTTGAAACAGACCAGCTCACTCCCTGTGCTGAACAAACGTACTGTTGCCATGGTATGCGGAGACTTCCGCCGATCATCGCGGAATGTAAGACTTGCCACTCACCTCCGAACACCCTCCTATGGAATGGAAAAGAAACTGAATGCAAACTTTTGAACGAAACTGGATGTACCATATGAAACCTAAATCACTAACTTCGTGTTTCCTATTTCATTTTCTATCAAACCACATCTTACCTGAAGGATTTGCTTTCCTACCATGGGTTGCTGTGCCTTCACTAATTTTACGTGAATCTCCCGTTCATTTTCACCACACTACACACACCTATCACAGCCTCACTTACAATACGACACCCCCATGAAACACACACACACACACAAACAACACAACACACACACACACACACACACAACACACAACACACACAAAACACACACACACACACACACACACACACACACACACACACACACACAACCACCACACACACACACACACACACACACACACACCCCACACACACAACACACACACACACACACACACACACACACACAACCACACAACACAATGCGCGCACGCGAGCGCACACACAGAAAACGAATAAAACTATGAGGCATGCACCCTCGCAATGTATCGACGTATAACACTGTCGATCAATCTCTCCTCAAAGACAACTGACCGTCCCTCAGATGATAAACCAATCACCTTGTGTTGTTTATTCACCACATTCAATGCACACAACTGTGCGGTTTCCATGAATTGGTGGGCCAAGATAAACAAGACTTTAAAATGGTTCTCTTGTCAAAACTTTGCATACGTGATCTAGTTTCCGTCAATATACTCTTTCACAAATAAACATACCTTGAAGGACCAGGAACTTGGGCACAGTTGCTGACGGTGGAGCTTAGACCAAGAAAACACACGTTGAAGTGTTGAGCCGTGTAATGAACACAACAAACATTGAAACAACAAGTCTTGTCCTGCAGGTCTTCTTAGGGCAGCACGACAAGAAACAAATAACGGGTGCAGTTAAGTTTGGTGGGTAAAAAACGAGTGTGGGTGAACGATTCCTCAATTACTACGAAACAGAGGAGTTAAACATTGTAGGTTTATTTTTTCAATATTAAGATGCATGAACAGTGTCTTCTCTCCTGAAAGAACTAGCCCATTTTCTGTTGTGTACGTTCACCTAATAATGTTTTGTATATACTTATCGATATTTTGTTAATATGCTTTCTAAGATCTGTATTCGTCCATACGACAAAATTATCGGCATATTTTTCAGTATGTGTGTATTTTTTGGTGATGGGTGGGTAGATCATGAAAAAATGATGTAAACAAAATAGGAGCTGTGACGGGCCTGTTGTCTTTCCCATGTCAGTAACCTTAATTGAGAAATGGAGTGTCCAAACTCATGTATATGTTCAATTCGAAGTGAGAAACACTTAAAGTCATGCTACAATATTCTGTTTATTCCGATATTTCCCAGCTTGCAAAGATCCATGTATGTCATATGCTGTCACAAACTTTACTGATGTCAAAGAATGCAACAAGCAATTGTTGTCTTCGAGCAGTGGGTTCTTTATGTGAACCTTGAACTTTACACAATAATCAGTTGCTCATCTACTATTTCTTAAAACCTTACGGCATTCTCTCGAATCGAGCAGCAATAATTGTTGGTAGTTTTTGACCAGCAATTTTCATTTCTGTTAATTAAGGTTTTGTCTATTCGGCCCTTAACAATGTTAAAATCTTTTAAGAGACGTTGCCTCTTCACATTCTTTGTTTCACCACGCATTTCTTGAACATTTATGTTGTTTCGAACATGTACAATCAAAAAGCTGATTTTTTCAGATGCAAAGGCAAGTGCACCATGGAATCTTTCAAAGATTTTTAGTATCATGTTCGATAGATCTGTTATCGACATATAAAACTGATTAGTAAAATACATTGCACTCGTTACAAACGTAAGATATTTATTTTCAAATATCCTTCCCTCGACGGCAATTCGTGCAATTAATTGCAATATAATGAAGAAATGATTACTTTCCAAGATGTCTTCCTCTGTAGTCCAACTCGCATTTACTGCTGAATCTTTAGATACTAAAGTCAAATTGATGGAAATTCGTTTATGAATAAATATTGCTGGGACTATGGTCATACTGTTGTTGTTTAACGGACTAATCTAGGGCGATAATATTTTCAAATGTTCTGGTATGACTGAATAACGAATGGAGCATGCACACTTTAGTCCCTCCAACACATGCATGTTTTGTCTGACGAAGAAACGGACTTTATTCAATCTGGATTTTTTGCACGTTGACCACTTATGTTTTAAACAGAAACTATAATTTAAATGTGTGTATTCACCTGTTTTAAGAATTCCTGCCGTAGCAAGCGCACACCCAACATTGTCACATGCAATGGACAGTGTCAGTAAAGGTATAATTTCAATATACTCTAATGTACATTGCATTGTGAATCTTTGTAGTTTCATCTCTACAATGATATTAAGGTGGATGACAGAAGTTGATAAGTTTAGGTCGTTTATACTTCTCAACATTTACAGACTGTTGAGCAAGAACGCATTATTTGCCGGAATCTGTATGAATCCAGACTGCAATACGTTCAAAGCAGATCTGTCATTCCATTGAACAAATCTACATTTGTCATTGACTGACGTCATGTGAAAAGTGTTTCAGTAGGATTTGTGTGCATAAAGACTGACGCAGTCATCAAGTTACGTTATCATGGAATAAGAAATTTCTCTGTATTAATGTGGCCAGGGAGCTGAGTTAATGTGGCCAGGGGAACTGTGTTAATGTGGCCAGGGGAACTGTGTTAATGTGGCCAGGGGAACTGTGTTAATGTGGCCATCAAAGTACAAGCCAGGGGTTCCAAGCAGACAGATGGAATGGGACAATTTGGGTGCTTGGAGCTAGTGGAAAGATAGGGTCACGGGAGAGTGCAAAGGCCTGAAATGTGTGTCAACTAAGGGACGGTCATGTACTTTAAGACTGATTGTGATTTCATTAATGAAGATCCCCCCAAATAAGGGACATAATCGGTGGGGAGTTGTTCTTTTGAGCAATGATCAATGAAACATTAAATGCTGGCTCAAATTTCTGGTAGGTCTCAAAGCGCTCACATGGACTATATAGTGTTTTAATGCAAAATTGTAATTGTGGCGTGTATCCTGTGCTCTCTGTCTGATATGTCCATGGCGACCCTGGACAGTCCGTTGCTGTGTGCATCAACCTTTCTATGAGGCAGACTAAAAGGTATTCGGAAATTTGCACGGGACGTAATCTTTGTTTGAGCCTGCGAGCTGCGAGAGTTACCTTGCTGTTTTGTAGGACAAAAGGCGCAGGTGGGCACGCCTTGGCAAATCAGTCAGCCTCAACAGTTCAATCAAAGAGAGAAACTGGCAAGACGTGGGTGAAAAAGCTGTGTAAGTCATGTAGACAGTTGACATCTTGGTCGTTAGTTCAGCGCGCGCTTCAAATCAAATATTGGAACTTCTGGATCGAATTGCTGCACCACAAACTAAGAAATGGTAACTCTGTAATAAAAAAAATGTGTTCTTCCCTGATTTTATTTTCCTTTTCTGGAACAGGTCTATTTTTCCCCATCAGTCAAAGTAACGGTTCGATCAGAAAGAAAAGTGCCAAAACATGGATGGAAAATAGTGTGCCTGTGATGCAGACACCGTTACAAAGAGTACGGTTACATCTATTATTAATATTATTATTATCATTATTATTATTATCATTGCTGTTGTTGTTATCATTGTTATTATTATTGTTATTATTGATCGTTTCAGATCTAAATGTCTTGGATTTGATGCCAGGTTGGTGATCCTGACCTAGACACAGAAAAGGTAAATCTATTTGCAGTAGAAAGATAGGCGTTATCTTCCCTTGATTTTTTTCCCGCTGGGAACAGGTCTATTGTTATGTCTTGAAGCGAAAAGCTGCGAAAATACAATGGCATTTAGGAGCTCCTTCCTACCTTCCAGACGCTGATTTTTTTTTGACAGGAACAGTTGTTTCTTTTTAAATGCTGATCGATCAGAATGAGGATGATGAAGATGAAGCTATAGATTTCCATTCTGGGCTGAGACTGAATGACAGAGCTGTACTCTACGCCTACTTTCATAATGTATGCTGGCGTCAACCAGGCCCGAGAGATACAGACACCCGTAGTGTTAGTCAGGAAAGTTGAGCAACACTCTCAGAGACGCATCCATTTAGTGGATGAAACTCGACTTGTGGTCCCAGTCCTCTCAATAGAGCCCGTAGCTTAACTCAACTCTGGTTGGAGCCAGCTGGGGCAGAAAAATCCCACATGACTTTGATGAGAATCGAACCCAGACCTCCCGGCCAGGAGTGCGCGCGCTACCACGCCATGGCGGCTGGTGACAGGGACAATTCTGCTCACAAGTTTTGCTTTGTGAAAAGTCGCAAATGTGTAGCTGCTGAGGAATAAACGAATCACTATGAGGTATGTACAGTGCTCCCAGACGGATCGCCGAATGAGAGGGGACAATGCAGACTCTGTGTGTGTGTGTGTGTGTGTGTGTGTGTGTGTGTGTGTGTGTGTGTGTGTGTGTGTGTGTGTGTGTGTTCTTTGTTTGATAAACGTGCATCGTTATGCCTAGATGTCTTGAGTGCCATATGATATTGAATTACTCCCAAACGCCAGCTGAAAACTTACTTTTTTTGACAAGTCATTGTCATTGTTTGAAACGGTCAGGGACGCAACTGCAAGGTGAGAAGCCTTTCGAGTAGATATGCTTTGTGTCGTTTGATTCGACTGGCTGATGTAAGTTTGTTTTGTTTGTTTTTTAATAAAATTCTAAATGAGCACACATGAGAAAACATTTCCAATGATCAACATGAATAATGTTACTCATGTTGTCGTTCTCAGAATATGATGATATTTTCCATCGCCACGTTGTAACCGTCTTCTCATTAATCAATGCAAACCTGACAAGGTTAAAGTCCAATAGTTGAAGACCTTAAGAACAGTGAACTATGAAAGGTTCACATCATGTAGGACACGCACTGTAAGAGGCGGTGCCAAGCACTCCTTCCACCGCTTTTGTTGTTCCTGAACTGATGCAGGTACCCATTTTCAAGCTGGATAGACACAGAGGGTTTTCAGGTCATAGAAATCCGACCACACGAGGGGTTTGAATTCACAACCTTAAAATGAACAGCTGCGCGCTCAAACCGTTTGACCATGTGCTCGTCCAAACCTGGGATATTTCAAAACTGAAAGTGCATTGAAAGACTTGTTTTATCATGAAAAGCCGTATACCATCTACATACTACTGTATTTTTGGTATTTGGTCTCGATTTTAACATATGGTTATGTGAATGCTAAGACCGCATTTGTCGAAAACGGATTGGAAGAAATTTACGTCATTACGCTTCTGATTGTAATATGTAACACTAGATGTAACACCTGGTGACAAATAGAAAGTCAGTTGACGTCTTCAGTCTGGCTGTACTAGAATCTCACCTGGTGACAAATAGAATGTCAGTTAACGTCTTCAGTCTGGCTGTACTAGAATCTCACCTGGTGACAAATAGAATGTCAGTTAACGTCTTCAGTCTCGCTGTAATATGTAACACTAGAATCTCACCTGGTGACACCTGGTGTAGCCACAGTTATCTTCGTCCTGTCCATCGGAACACTGGACCATGACATTACAGGCCAGGTGGGGCTGTAGACCATGCCAGGTGCCTGCTGTGCAGTTCCATTTTTGCCGGGGAGCTGGACAGGCCTGGACGTGTTCTGAAGACACAATGGTAATGTTGGTTATAGCCCACGAAATATATAAACTGCAGAAGGTAGGTGATATGTAATCTGTAGAAGTAAGGCGCTATATAAACTGTAGGAAACAGGCGCTATGTAAACTGCTGAAAGCAGGTGATATGTAGACTGTATAAGACAGGGAGTACTAAACTGTATAAGACAGGCGGTATGTAAACTGCATAAGGCAACGGCAATGTAAACAGTAGAGGGCATGGAATATGTAAACTACATAAGGCAGGGGATATGTGAACTGTAGTCTGTACAGTGCAAGGAATATGTAGTCTGTACAGTGCAGGGAACGGGAATACGTATACTGTACACAAGAGGGAAAGTGCAGACGGTAAAAGACAGGGGGCGTGTAGACCGTAAAAGATAGGTTATAATCAAACTGTACACAAAAACAGTATACAAACAAGTATATAGACTGTAAACGGCAGGGGGTATCTATACTGTAGAAGGGAGGAGATATGTAGACGACACACAGCAAGGGAAATGTATACTGCAGAAGGCAGGGGATATATAGATTGTAGAAGGTATGGAATATAAAGACTATAGAAGGCAGGGATATGTAAATCTACAAAGCAGGGGATATATAAACTGCAGAAGGCAGGGGATACATAATCTGTACAATGCAGTGGATATGCGGATGGTAGAAGAGGGCAGGAGATATGGAGAATGAAGAAAGCAGGGGATATAGTGACTGTAGAAGGCAAAGAAGAAGTAGTGTGTAGAAGACAGGGGATAGGTGTACTGTGTAAGTCACAGGATACAGAGACTGGGAAGAAAATAAGATACTAGACTGTCTAAGGCAGGGGATATATGTACTGTGTAAGTCGCGCGATATATAGACTGGAAAAAAAAACAAGAAGATATTAGATTGTAGAAGGTAAGGGATAAGTAGAATGTAGAAGACAGAGAGTATGGAGATTGAAGAACACCGGGGATATGTAGACTGCAGAAGGTAGGGGATATGTGGACTGCAGAAGGCAGGGGATATGTGGACTGCAGAAGGCAGGGGACATGTGGACTGCAGAAGGCAGGGGACAGGTGGACTGCAGAAGGCAGGGGATATGTGGACTGCAGAAGGCAGGGGATATGTGGACTGCAGAAGGCAGGGGATATGTGGACTGCAGAAGGCAGAGGATATGTGGACTGCAGAAGGCAGGGATATTTGGACTGCAGAAGGCAGGGGATATGTGGACTGCAGAAGGCAGGGGATATGTGGACTGCAGAAGGCAGGGGGTACATGGGGTGTAGAAGGTAGAAGACATTTTTGCTGAAGAAGGCAGGGAAATATTGACTGAAGAAGGCAAAGGATAAGGAAACTGAACACAGGACCCAAACTGAGAGAGTGAATAACCTGTAACATAGACTGAACTGAAAACAAAGAGGCAAATAAACAAACTAGGCGACAACGGCAGTAACATAATTTTCTGATAACATGGACATGTTTGAAAAACCGTAAACAATAGCATTGCTTATAGCATGAACTGGAATGAACACATTCAAAATCAGAAAAAAAAGGAAACGGACACTGTTATGTCATTGAAAACGAACACACACAACAAGCTGTAAAGTTGCACACATTTAATGTACAATACAAAACGAACAAGTAGGATCGGCCGCTATAGCGAAGTGGTTAGCGTCGCAGACTCCAGGTGGGAGGTCGAGGGTTCAATTCACATCAGAGCCATTTATTTGTGGGACTTTTCTGCGGTTGAATTTGCTATGGGCTCAATTGGGAAGACTGGGACCACACAGCCGACTTTCATCCACATAATGGATGCGTCTCTGAAAGTGTCGCTCAAATTTCCTGATCAACACTACAGGTGTCTATATCTCTCGGGCCTGGTTGACACCAGGATATATATAAGTAAACGTAGAGTAGACACCTGAATGAATATGTCCGTAGCGTAATTTCCGTCATCTCATCTTCATCGATCAGCATTAAAAGTCATCTTCTGAGGCCTTTTCTACCCTGCTCTTACAATGACCTCAATTTCGATTAACTCTCCACGTTTGTGGCCTTGGCTTGATTCTGTCGAGATCACTGGTATGGACAAATTCATGGGAACTGTCGTTGGACAGACGTGGTGGCGCCCTCTGGAGGTCGAGTTCACTCACGCTGCTCTGCGACAAAGCAGTTGTAGTCGTCAGTAGGGGGCTTAGTAGGTGCGTATGTTGGACCGTAACAGGTACCACTGAACACCATCCAAATGACTCGGCAGCAGTGCAGTGTCTCCTCTGGTGGGTTGCCTCATGTGAGCTTGACATTAACAGCTCCCTGTGCATTGCCGACACCAGAGCTGCGGCGGGTCAGGTTAGGCTGTGGCTGTGGACGGGGGTAGAGGGTGGGTGGGTGGGGGGGGGGGGTGTTGAGATAAGCGACGTGGGTACAATGCCACGGAAGATGGGAGGTGGCACGGAAGATGGGAAAGCTTAAAAAAAAAAAGTAGTTTTGACAAACACATCTACTTCAGACGTTACGAGCAGTGGATGAAAATGCATCAAACCATAGTCCCAGGACAGTAAAACAGCATAATACTGACCAGAAAACAAACAAACAAACAACCCCCCCCCCCCCCCAAAAAAAAAAAAAAAAAAAAAAAAAGAAGAAACAAATAAAACACCCCCCCCTTCCCTCCCCCCCCCCCCCCCCCCCCCCGCCAAAAAAAAAAGAAAAAGATAAAATGATAATTATCTAATCGCCTCTCTTCAGTCATACGGAGTCACACGTGCCAGCCAAGAATAGTCAGTTGGCGCCTAGGCAGGCCAAGGATAGGACAGTGAACACGACACACAACAAAATTATTAAAGATTCCATACACAGTAATAATAAAATCGACAAGCAGTTGATAACAACAATCAGGGAAGGTTATATACTTGTATATTTTTGTTTATTTTAACATAAAAAAACTAGGTTAAGGGTAAACAACATCCTTTTTTCACCCTCACTTGTTCCCTGCTTGCTACGTGGCTACCATCGTGCATGTGCATGCGTGGGCCGAGTACCCAACAGGCTTTGTCTTATTTTTATGACAAACTCACACACCAGTAGCCCCCGATTTGCCCAAATTTATACTCGACAATAGAGGCGTTATCCAGCAGAGACTGGTAAATCCCATTCCCTCGTGTAATCAGCAAGAGACTAAGATCAGCAGAGACTGAACATTCAAAGTCATCAGAGACTGACGCAATGGCCGAAGAGAGCCCTGAGCGGCAAGAGGCCGCGACACGCATTCGCAGATCTGCAGTCACTTGACGCAACAATGTCTGGCCGCGTAGATAGACTTGAAGCAATGCTGCAGAGAATCGCTGGCCAAAGCCATTCAGGTGAACAACAGCCCAACAGTGCAAGAAAGCGAGCTTTGTCACCAGACAGTTCAGATTCAGATGATGTAGAAAAGTGTGACTCCAAAAACCGCACAAGGAGAAGTTTGCACGCAAAAAGCACAAAGGCATTGTCAGAGTCGGAATCTGAAGGGGAGGTAGCAGATGACACGCTCTCAACAGCCGGCTCTGATGAAGATTTACAAGGGAAATAGATAAAGATCTTGATGATGGTGAGGAGACAGCACCACCAGTCTCCTCCTCCCTAGCACAAATCATAAACAAACGCTTCCAGTCTGGACTGTCAGAGGACAAACTGAAAGCCAGACTCGGTAAGTATTAAAGGCCAGAAAACTGTGAAGCGCTGATAGTGCCGCGAGCCAATACTGAAATTTGGAAAAGTCTTCCAGCAGAGGCCAGAAGAGCTGACATCAAAAGCTCACATGTGCAAAAAGCACTGACAAAAGCAGCAATAGCCTTGACAGACAGCACACAAACAATACTCAGGCACAACGCAACACTGACTCACAGACATCCAAGAAAATGAAAACAGCCATTGAAAAGAACACAGTCTTACTCTCTTGGGTCATGCATCGCATCAGCTATCACTCAGACGCAGACAGGCCATTCGCTCACATTTGCACCCCTCTATCACAGGCATTTGTAATGATTCTGTGCCAGTCACAAAATGGTTGTTTGGTGACAACCTGGCTGCTTCTCTCAAAGAAATTAAAGAAATGGGACAGGTTGGCAATACTCTTGCTGCTGGGGGGAAAACAAAATATAGGATATCTACAAACCAGCAATACAGAGGCGGCAACCCTTGTTTAGGACAGAGAAACATGGGGCTATGGCTTCAGCACAGAGGCGGCCGTGCAAGTTACAGACACAAAGGGCAGCCATGCGAGCTCGAGCACACAACACGGCCAACAAGAAGAATTGGCAAGCTTAGCTCCGCCCACTCAGCCAGCCAGCCATGTGGTAAGTGCTTACTATCACAGTCTCGCACAGCTAAGGGCAGAATTAGAGACAGAGATGGATACGTTTGAAGGTGGCAGGCTCCAATATTTTCTGCCCATATGGGAATCACTTACAACAGACCAAGAAATCTAACAGCTGATAAGAGGAGCCACACTGGAATTTGAAGAGAAAACTCTGTTATCCCCTCACAATTGTTGTAGTAGTACACAACCTGGCTTAAACCAGGCGGAAATAAATATCATAGACAGTGAGGTGAATAAACTCAGATCAAAAGGAAATTATATCCCCTTGTACACCTGTACACTATCAACACGTGTCACCTGTGTTTACAAGGTCAAAAAAGTATGGGTCAAATCGCATGATTCTGAATTTGAAAAAAATGAATCAAGATATTACTTATCACCATTTCAAAATGGATACTTTGCATGCTGCACTGAAGTTAGTGACACCTTTTTTGTTACATGGCTTCTATAGACCTAAAGGATGCCTATTACTCCATCCCCATTGCACAAGCACAAAGGAAGTATCTCAGATTCAGATGGAGAGGCCAACTCTGGAATATAACTGTATGCCAAATGGTCTGGCTCTTGCCCCTAGGAAATTTACCAAAATGTTGAAACCTGTTTTTTACCAAACTGAGACAAGAAAATCATGTCTCCACCAACTTTCTGGATGATTCTCTTCTCCTTGCCGAATCAGAATCAGAATGCATAGAGAATATCCAAGCCACAGTGCAGCTTTTTCGTTCACTCTCGGCTTCATTGTACACCAAGAGAAATCAGCTCTTAAACCAACCCAGGTTATTCAGTATCTAGGGTGATTATTGATTCCAGAACAATGACAGTCACTTTGACACCTGAAAGGAAAGACAATCTGAAACACTGCTGTGTCCAGCTACTGAAAGCCAACAAACCAATTAGCAGAGAACTAGCCAAGGTTTTGGGGAACATGTTGGCAAGTTTTCCGGCAGTGAAATTTGGGCCCCTACATTATCGTCACTTAGAAGGCAACAAAAAAGCTGCACTGAGACAAACAAAGGGAAATTTTGATGGATATACCACACTAACCCCACAATCCAAAGAAGAGCCTAAGTGGTGATAAGTAAAGTAGATACTACTTACAATGACATCACACATCCAGATTTTGACGTTACTGTAACGTCTGATGCCAGTATGACAGGATGGAGATATGCACGTAAGACACAGAGCTCTGGAGGATTGTCGCTACCAGTTGAAACTCGCTTCCACATTAATTACCTTGAACTTAAGGCAGCTTATTTCGCACTGAAGTGCGTCCAAGAGATTTTGATGGAAAATATGTGCGCCTGCTGATTGATAATTCCACAGCAGTAGCCTGTATTAACAACATGGGCACAAGCCACTCTGACAGCTGTAACGAGATGACAGCCACTATCTGGCAGTGGGCTGTGGACAGAAATGTATGGCTAAGTGCATACCACATCCCAGGGAAAGACAATACAGCTGCGGTTGAAGAATCAAGAAAAATTAATGTGGATGCAGAGTGGAAACTGGACAGTACTGTGTTGACAGATGTTGTCAACAAGTTGCAGATTTCCTTTGAAACTGATTTGTTTGCTTCCAGAATAAACAAACAGCATCACTGTTATGTCTCTTATAGAGCCGACCCAGAGGCACATGCAATTGATGCTTTCTCCTTCAACTGGGGTATGCTTTTCCTCCTTTCAGCCTGCTGCCCAGTGTTTTACAGAAGATACGGAAGGAGAGAGCGACAGGCCTGCTCATCCTCCCCTTATGGCCCACACAGGTCTGGTGGCCGGTTGTACAGAAAATGCTGACCCAGGAACCAGTCCGTCTACCCTCCACACCGGCCCTGCTGACACTGCCCAGCTACCCGGGTCGCACTCACCGCCTGCTGCCAAAGCTACAACTTCTGGCATGCAGTGTATCAGGGGCACGTTTGAACAGGAAGGATTCTCCCCTGATGCAGTAGATCTTCTCATGAACTCCTGGACGCCCACCACCAAAAAGTCGTACAATACATGCATTAGTAGGCGGATAGAATACGCTTCAAAAAACAGCATGGCAGTGAGATCACCCACATCGCCATAGGTTGCAAATTTTTTAGCTTCCATGTTTTCAGCTGGGGCAAGCTATAGTGCTGTAAATTCTGCAAGAAGTGCATTGTCAGTTTTTTCTTTCCATCAGTGAAAGGAGTATCTGTAGGTAATTTACCAGAAATTTGCAGACTTGTCAAAGGGGTTTCTGAGGAAAGACCTGCACTGCCAAGGTGCAGACACACCTGGGATGTTGGTCTAGTGTTGGAATACATGTGCTCACTTCCAGATGTAATACTTTGGATTTGAAACAACTGACATTGAAAACAGTAACTCTAATGGCACTTCTTACTGGGCAAAGAGGCCATGCTCTTCATCTACTGAAAACTACAGATGTGCATGTCAGTGAAAGGAAGTGTATTTACAGTTTTCTAGTAAACACAAATACACTAAGCCAGGCAGTCACACAGAACCAGCAGAAATTCTCGCCTATTCGCAAAACACCAAATTATGCTTAGTGACGCACATACAACTGTATCTGAAGAAAACTGAAGCGTTCAGGAAAGGGCCAGAACTCTTTATTGCCATCCATAGACCACAAAGCTCCCATTTCCAGAAACACATTTTCTTGGTGGGTCAAACAAGTGCTGGCTGCGGCAGGAGTGGACACAGAGACATATGGTGCACACACAACGCGTGCTGCGAGTTGTTCGGCTGCTGCAAGTGAAGGAGTGAACCTTGCCACCGTCCTCAAAGCAGCTGGATGGTCGGCAGAAAATACCTTCACCAAGTTTTATAAGAAAGCGGTACTGTCTAAACCTAATTTTGGACAGCAGTATTGGACAAGTTTGTTAAGAAGTCGTGACTTCTGTACAGTATGTACTTGGCAATTTTCAGACTTCCTGGGGAATGTTTTACAAATATTCTGCATTTAATTGCATGTGAATGCAGGCCAGTAGGCACTGCAGTTAGAATATGTTCCTAGATCAAGATGCTCTAAAATCTCACGTGACTCCGTATGACTGAAGAGAGGCGATAGATAATGGAAAAAATTAAACTAGACTTGCGTAGAAATGCGACGTTTAATTTGAATTATTTAGAGCCTATCGTAAGGAGGGAGGAGTTACGTGCCCCCCCCCCCCCCCCCCCCCCCCCATGTATGGCTCTGAATGTTCAAGGTCACCACTATGGTAAGTCTAGTGAACAGTTTGTTCACCCTCCCAAAGTATCTAGTGACTACTCGCAGCTCTAAACACTGACTATTCTTGGCTGGCGCGCGCGCTGATACTCTCATGTAACTCCTCCCTCCTTACGATAGGCTCTAAATAATTCAAATTAAACGTCACCTTTCTACGTAAGTCTAGTTTAATTTTTCAATTAAATACGTAAAAGCAAGGGTTGGACAGAACATCCTATCGCGCATCGCACGCACTTTTAAATAATGGGTTGAATATCTTTTAGAGGAGACTAATCTCATTTTTAAAAAAAAGAAAAAGGGAAAAGAAAAGAGAAAAAGGAAAATGATGGAAAAAATTGCTTACAGCAGTAATGAACATCACACACACACACACACACACACACACACACACACACACACACACAAAACACAACACACACGCGCGCGCGCGCGCGCGCGCGCGGGCGCACGCACGCACGCACGCACGCACGCACGCACGCACAGCACACACACACACACACAATCCTGAATAGAATATGGCATAGACTGGCCCGAAAAATAGTAAACGGAAGGCGATAGCTTGGTTGGCTAGGTCTGGAAGAACTACCGCATTTTCTGTCAACCCCCATTGTGACCCGCATCTCTCCTTCTTCCATCAGCCACACGGGAGGTAACTCTGAGGCACACCGAGCTCTGTCTCTATCAACACGGCTATTGTTCTCTCCCCTGATGACCCAGACCAGTGCAGCTCCAGACGGTCACACCTAAAAAACGTGCCAGTAGAGGACGCTGATCGTCAGGAGGTGGCCAGGGGGAACAGTCACAGTTCGCCGTGTGACCTCACAGGGTGTTGATGGCCTATAAGGGTCGGGCGATGGGTGCGCGTCGACGTTCGGATGCCATCGTAGGTTCTGTAGCACACCTTGTACACAGGTAAAAGAAACATGAACGGTGATGTCTACACATGCAGCTGGAACACTGTGATGATACACGTATGTTATTGTTGTCATAGAAATACCAACAATAACAAAAGTGAGAGAGACACTTGGACACTTTGACACTTTGATATTTTATTGTTATCATCAAAGAGGTCTTTTGACGAAGGGGGGGGGGGGGGGGGGGATAACAGAACAATAACATTTCCCTCTTCCTTTCCTGCAAACAAATAGTACACATTCATTCTTAATGTGTATCAAATCAAAGGTTACCAAAAACAAATAAATCCGTAACATTTTCTTATGTCCTCACGCACAGGAGTAATGCAGTAAGGTTAAAAACAAATCTGAAGACTGACTCGACCATCCACTCAATCAAATGATGACATTGTATCTTACTGATCTCTTCCACATGCGATGAATGATAACATTCATTCATATATCTCTAACAATGCATTATCTTAAATTTCACCATCCTTCATCTGTCTAATTTTCAATGCTTCCACGATGAATTTTGCAACTGATTTGATTTCAAGTTCATCATCTGATGATAACACGACAGCGACATTTTGTCTTTTCGCTATATCTAACTGGAAAATTGAACAATTTGTCCGCACTTCATTATAAGCAGTACAGAGGAACAGAAAGTGTTCCGTCATCAATAATGTGTCTACATGCAGGACAAGGAGATTCTGAGGATGTTTCAGATTCAAACCATCTTTTGTTTGCATTAAAACCTAAAGTTCTGAACCTAAATCTTGCGAAATTTATTCTGTGCCATTTATCTCTTATGACATTGAGAAACTTTTCAGAATCAAACACATTTTTAAATGAGAAAAACCAGTGGTATTTTCCTTTACTTTCCATATCTGAGTGCCAATTCTGTTTGAAAGAACAAATAAGCCTGTCTTTAAATTCCGCAGTGAACTGTTGGTCATTTCCTACTGCCTGGGTCATCCACACTATTCCAAAACCCTGTTCTGAAAGGACTTTCTTTACTTCATGAGCCCAGTTTTCTTTACCTTTTTCCATTTCTAAAAGCATCATATCATAGGCTTCCCTGCTCAAACGGGACTGGAGTAGCTTCAAGATCTTCAACTAGTACTCAATACATTTTACAAATGTACTTACATACAAAGGATATCTGCCCATCTCTCCATATAAAACGGTGTTGGATGAATGAATAGGCGCTTGAAGGAAACGTTTCATAGCATACGTATGCACTTTTTCCATCTGCGAATTTTTATGTAAGCCCCAAATTTCAGCTGCATATGTTAGAAGAGGTTTTCTCTGTGTATCAAACATTTTCCAAAATATACCACAGTCTGTACAATTCAGTTTTCAGAGGGGTTTCAGAATTTAAATAGTACATTTTTTCCCTTTTCTTAGAGATTCTTCCCATGCGTAATGGAAAGTTAAATTTGTTGAAAATAGTATTCCAAGATATTTATATGAATTAACTACTTGAACATCTGCATTTCCATAGACCATTTTTCATGCGCTGATAGGTGGCCACCCATTCTAAAGACCACATGTTCGTCTTATCCAAGTTCACTGATAAATCTAAGCGATCTGCTTCTTCTTTCAATACATTTACTTGGTTTTGCAAACCTACAACTGTTCCGGACAGAAGAACAATATCGTCAGCATACAGTAATAAAACTAATTCCACTGCTCCAAGTATTATCTGGATACAATGTCTTCCTTTGCGGGACAATTCCACAGCCAGTTCGTTTATAAAAGAAAGAAAACAACTGTGGACTCAGCAAGTGAGAGAGAGAGAGAGAGAAGAGAGAGAGAGAGAGAGAGAGAGAGAGAGAAGAGAGAGAGAGAGAGAGAGAGAGGAGAAAGAGACAGACAGACAGACAGACAGGCAGGCAGAGACAGAGAGACAGACAGACAGACAGAGGGGCGGGGGGACAGAGACACAGAGAGAGACAGAGAGAGAATACGAATACAAATACAAATATTCTTTATTGAGGGTAACACGGATAAGCCTAAAGCTTGTTTACATCATTCCCTCAATGAAAACAGATCAATCGCTATACAATAGAACGGAAAATAAGACAGTATTCACAACAGACAACACAATTGCAAAAGGAAAAGTCAAATAGACGATGGATACATTGTAATCTACGCACAAAGTGTAGCAACAACAACAACAAAAAGGTTTCACCTATTAATGCAGACGTGCATGTGTGCATCCTCACGTCTACACACATGCGCATGATGATAATTTCTTACGTAAGCATTTCCAAATGGAAGTAAAGACAACGTGCATCCATTTTTTTTTTTGTTTGTTTGTGTGTGTGTGTGTGTGTGTGTGTGTGTGTGTGTGTGTGTGTGTGTGTGTGTGTGTGTGTGTGTGTGTGTGCTCCCCTCCCTTCACCTTTACCCTATATTCTTGACCACACCAACTGTTTTAATCTGTTGCAGATTATGTTTTTGTTTTTGCCTCTGTGACATTTACCCGGCACAGTGGTGTTTTGTTGTTGTTCTTATTTGATTGTGAAAAATATGTTCAAGGGCCCGAAGAATCCCAACGCTTGTCAAGTGGATTTATTATTTTTGTTTAATACATCATTCTCGTTTATTATTTTTTTCTGTCTGTGAGGGTATATTATGTCCACAGACCTGTGTTTCTTATTCTTTTGTTTTAAATCTTTCAGATTTGTGTGTGTGCTATTTTGTTCCTTTGGGACTGGGAATTGTTTTTTTCTTACATCATGTAATCATCGGCTATCAATTGGTTGGACAAATGGTTCTTATTTTGTTTAATGTATGTAAGTATATTTTGATGTTGGACCTAGTAGAACGACATATTTTTTTTCTTTCTGTGTAAATAATGGATAGTAACGTATCTATATTATCAGTTCACTGCCAAGGCCTGAATGGGCCTCTGAAAAGACGAGATGTCTTTCATTATTTGAGAAACAAAAACTGTTCTGTCTATTTCTTACAAGACACGCATTTTGAGGAAAAAATGGAGAAACATGTTTCAGCGGAATGGGGTTATCAAGGATATTTTTCAAGGAATTCATCAAATGCAAGAGGTGTTGCGATAATGTTTAATAATAATTTTGAGTTTAAAGTGAAAAGGGTTGTTAAAGATGATTTGGGGAATGATATCATGGTTATTATTCAAATACAAAACGTCACTTTCCTTTTTGTTAACGTATACGGGCCAAATAAAGATGACCCTGAGTTTTTATAACAATATTAAACTGAAGATAATGGAACGTAATGTACAAAATATTATAATGGGTGGAGATTTCAATTTAGTTCTTGACCCGGTGAGGGATTACCATAATTATAAACACATAAATAATCCTAAATCGAAGGACACAGTTGAAAACATGATGGAAGACCTCGATTTAAATTATATTTGGCGAGAATTAAACCAAGAATGTCTCCGTTTTACCTGGAGAAGAACCAGCCGTTTTCAGCAAGCAAGGTTGGACTTCTTTCTAATCTCGGATTCAGTGGTTTGTAGATGATGCAGATATTGACTGTGGATATAGAACAGATCACTCCGCTATCCTACTAAAACTAAAATTTAAAGAAAATGTGAAACATAATACTTTTTGGAAGTTCAATACATCTCTTTTGAAGGATAAACTATATGTAGACAAAATAAATGATGAAATAAAGAATGTTAAAGAAGAATACTTGATAAACACAAACAATAATGAAATATTTGACGACGAGATTCAATTGTCCATCTCCGATGACGTATTCTTAGATTTCCTTCTGATGAAGATACGGTCAAAAACTATCTCATATGCTACGATGAAAAAAAAAGAAAACAACGGAAGAAGAAAAACGGTTGGAACAAGATATTCGTAGTATAGATAAAATTGAAAGTAAGAGTGAACAAGACGTTAGGGCTATGGAAGTCAAACAAGAACAATTAAAAGAGATATGGGAAAAAGAATAAAAAGAGTACTATTGAGATTGAGGGCCAGATGGATAGCTGACGGAGAGAAAGTAAGTAGCTATTTTTGCAATTTAGAAAAACGTCATTATGTTAGTAAAAACATGCCAAGACTCATAGACCAGCAAGACAATATTTTAGTGAAGCAGAAAGACATTATCCAAGAAGTACTGAGATTTCATAAGTCTTTATATGCCGAAAGTGGTGTACAAAATTGTGAAATTAAAGATTTAGTCAATAATGTTCCATGCTTGGATGATACAGAGGCAAGTGAATTGGAGGGTGAAATTACAATACAAGAAGCTACTTGTGCCCTGAATAATATGGAACATAATAATGACAGGCACAGATGGTTTTAGTGCAGAGGTTGTTTTTTTTTTTAAATTTTTGTGTGGGAAAAAATAGGAATATTTGTTGTTACAGCCGTAAATGCAAGTTTCAGGAAGGGGGAACTATCTTGTGCACAGAGGGAAGGTATCATTACGTGCATTCCTAAAGGTGACAGGCCAAGACAATACATAAAGAATTGGAGACCTATCTCACTTTTAAATGTCATTTATAAAATTGGATCTTCTTGCGTTGCTAATCGTTTGAAAAATGTACTACCACATGTTATTAATGAAGACCAAACAGGATTTATTAGAAATAGATACATAGGTGATAATTTGAGATTAATCTGTGACACAATAGCCTACTCAGATATGCACAATTTACCAGGATTATTACTGAACATAGATTTTGAAAAACCTTTTGACTCAATTAATTGGGAATGTATGTTTAAGGTATTAAAAGCTTTTGAATATCTAAAGAAGAAGCAACGATAGCGTTAAAGCATATGAAAAGTGATAAAAGTCCGGGAACTGACGGGATGACTGTTAATTTTTTCAAATTTTTCTGGAAGCAATTGGGCGATTTTGTAGTCAGGTCCATTAACGAAGGTTTCAGTAGCGGTAAAATGTCCATAACACAAAGGGAAGGAATCTTATTTAACAGTTAATGGAAAAGTTTCGCAAAGCTTTGATGTTAAAAAATGATGTCGTCAAGGCGACCCAGTCTCCCCCTATCTATTCATTTTGTGTGCTGAAATTCTAGCATGCAAAATAAGAGAAGATCAAGAAATAAAAGGTATAGTTATTTCGAACACTGAGTTTAAAATAAATCAGTTTGCTGATGACACGACGTTTATTTTACATGGAGACAGGAAGTCGTATGGAAAAGTTTTTGAAATATTAAACGAGTTCGAACAAATTTCAGGATTAAAACTTAACTTTGAAAAAACAATAAATGTTTGGTTAGGAAAAAAGAAAAACTCACCTGAAAAATACTTACCACATAACATATGGAATGGAACCCCAGAAAATTCAAAATCCTAGGACTTTGGTTCTCAAACGATTTAACAAATCTGACGGAAATCAATGTAGTGGACAAACTTTTAGAAGTAAAAATTTTATTTAAGATTTGGGTAAAAAGAATGTGTACCCCACTGGGCAGAGTTGCAATACTGAAGTCTCTAATTCTTTCAAAGTTAGTTTATTTATGGATTTTGTTACCTAACCCACCAGATGTTGAGATTAAATCACTACAAAAGATGTGCTTTGATTTCATATGGGACAACAAACCAACAAAAGTAAAAAAAAAAACATATTCCACGTACGACATTGAACACGGAGGACTAGGAATCCCAGACATAAAAACTTTTATAAAGTCATTAAAACTAGCATGGATAAGAAAGCTGTATACTGGATCTCAAAAATGGAAAATAGTAATTCAGACGCTATGTCCAGAAGTAAACAATCTCAGTAGTTTGGAGCAAAACGCTACACTAACAGCCGATGTAATTTTTTCTGGAGAGATGTATTTCTAGCATTTGCAGATTTAAATACTAATATCGATTTGAATGAAAGCAAAGAAATTGTATCTGAACCTATTTTTTACAACGAGAAATTTAAAATCGACCAAACATATTTCTTCTGGAGAAATTGGGCACTTAACAATGTTTTCCTTGTAAAAGATATTCTAAACGAAAGTGGTGATTTTTTAAGCTGGGAGGAGTTCTGCAGAAAATATAAAATAAATGTGAACTATCTACGTTACGTCAGTTGTTTACAAGCAATAAAAGAATACATGAGAAAAAGAGGTATCAAAGTAGACAGCAACGTTGGATATCAACATCCAAAAGCACTTCAAATAGTATGCAGTGTTAAAAAAGGTTCAAGATTATACTATAATCATCTTCTGAAAATGCAGACAGTTTTTGATATAAAACCGTTTAAGAACTGGGAGAAAAAAATGATACTTTGGTTGACTGGAACGTGGTTTTAAAGTTGGCTAATAAAATAAAAAGAAATAAAACTGAAATGGTTTCAGTTAAGAATTTGTCATAGAATCCTTGTTACAAATGTTGTTTTGAAACAAATGGGGGTAACTAAAAATGATAGATGTACTTTTTGCAATAGCGAACGAGATTCTATCCATCACTATTTATGGCTATGTACTTACTCTAAAACTTTCTGGCAAAATCTGGAAATGTTACTTAAACAGAAAACCGCACACTATGTGCGCATGTCATTTAACGTTGAACTAATATTGTTTGGCACTGATGAAATAACTCAAACGGACGAAATATTCAATATTATTATACTATGGGCAAAATATTTCATCTACAAATGTAGATTTAATCAAAGTAAGCCTAGACTAAATTTTTTCGTAGAAGATTTGAAAAGAAACTATCGTATTGAAAAATATATATATAGCTCCGAAATGCGCCTGTTGGAGTTTGAAAGAAAATGGGCACCTTATTCAGGTCTGCTTGAGGAGTAAATGCCGAATTCTGTCAAAATATGCCTTAAAAAAGTGGAAATCGTCACAAAGCCAGGGTTGTTGTACACTTTGTTTCCTAAACATGTATATTGACTTATTTATGTCAATTATACTCAGCAATTAAATATAAGCGGTACACATAAGAAGCCAAAACTTCAGCTAAATGCTCCTGGTTTTCTTTTTTTTTTTTCTTTTTGTTCCTTAATGTTTCCTCAATACTAAGTAACAACCGGCAAGAAATAGTCGGACACCCATAAGCATTGTAAAAAGATAGGGAAGGGTGAGCATATGAAGGGGGAGTGGGATTAAAGAGAGAATTAGACTTAGAGTGAAGTTTGAGTGTAAGGGAAGGGAGGGATGGGTGGAGGGGGGAGGGGGGGGGGGAGGAAGATAGAAAGAGAAGGGGAAAAAAAGAAAAAAACTTGTGAAAATGAGAACTCCTGAAATCAATTGAAATGATGAAATGATGTATCAAAGCAATGTCTGGTGACTATTGTTTTTCTGTTCATATCATTGACATTATAACCTGTGTTAAACTCCATATTCGTGGAAATCAAAAAAAATTTTTTAAAGAAAATGTGAAACATAATACTTTTTGGAAGTTCAATACATCTCTTTTGAAGGATAAACTATATGTAGACGAAATAAATGCTGAAATAAAGAATGTTAAAGAAGAATACTTGATAAACACAAACAATAATGAAATATCTGACGAAGAGATTCAATTGTCCATGTCCGATGACGTATTCTTAGATTTCCTTCTGATGAAGATACGATCAAAAACTATCTCATATGCTACGATGAAAAAAAAAAGAAACAACGGAAGAAGAAAAACGGTTGGAACAAGATATTCGTAGTATAGATAAAATTGAAAGTAAGAGTGAACAAGACGTTAGGGCTATGGAAGTCAAACAAGAACAATTAAAAGAGATATGGGAAAAAGAATAAAAAGAGTACTATTGAGATTGAGGGCCAGATGGATAGCTGACGGAGAGAAAGTAAGTAGCTATTTTTGCAATTTAGAAAAACGTCATTATGTTAGTAAAAACATGCCAAGACTCATAGACCAGCAAGACAATATTTTAGTGAAGCAGAAAGACATTATCCAAGAAGTACTGAGATTTCATAAGTCTTTATATGCCGAAAGTGGTGTACAAATTGTGAAATTAAAGATTTAGTCAATAATGTTCCATGCTTGGATGATACAGAGGCAAGTGAATTGGAGGGTGAAATTACAATACAAGAAGCTACTTGTGCCCTGAATAATATGGAACATAATAATGACAGGCACAGATGGTTTTAGTGCAGAGGTTGTTTTGTTTTTTTTAATTTTTGTGTGGGAAAAAATAGGAATATTTGTTGTTACAGCCGTAAATGCAAGTTTCAGGAAGGGGGAACTATCTTGTGCACAGAGGGAAGGTATCATTACGTGCATTCCTAAAGGTGACAGGCCAAGACAATACATAAAGAATTGGAGACCTATCTCACTTTTAAATGTCATTTATAAAATTGGATCTTCTTGCGTTGCTAATCGTTTGAAAAATGTACTACCACATGTTATTAATGAAGACCAAACAGGATTTATTAGAAATAGATACATAGGTGATAATTTGAGATTAATCTGTGACACAATAGCCTACTCAGATATGCACAATTTACCAGGATTATTACTGAACATAGATTTTGAAAAACCTTTTGACTCAATTAATTGGGAATGTATGTTTAAGGTATTAAAAGCTTTTGAATATCTAAAGAAGAAGCACGATAGCGTTAAAGCATATGAAAAATGAAAAAAAGTCCGGGAACGACGGGATGACTGTTATTTTTTCAAATTTTTCTGGAAGCAATTGGGCGATTTGTAGTCAGGTCCATTAACGAAGGTTTCAGTAGCGGTTAAATGTCCATAACACAAAGGGAAGGAATCTTTTTTAAAACAGTAATGGAAAAGTTTCGCAAGCTTTGATGTTAAAAAATGATGTCGTCAAGGCGACCCAGTCTCCCTATCTATTCATTTTGTGTGCTGAAATTCTGCATGCAAAATAAGAGAAGATCAAGAAATAAAAGGTATAGTTATTTCGAACACTGAGTTTTAAAAAAAATCAGTTTGCTGATGACACGACTTTTATTTTACAGGGAACAGGAAGTCGTATGGAAAAGTTTTTGAATATTAAACGAGTTCGAACAAATTTCAGGATTAAAAACTTAACTTTGAAAAAAAATAAATGTTTGGTTAGGAAAAAAAAAAAAAACTCACCTAAAAAATACTTCCCACATAAGCATATGGAAGGGAAACCCCCCAGAAATTCAAAATCCTAGGACTTTGGTTCTCAAACGATTAACCCAAAATCTGACGGAAATCATTTGTGGACAAACTTTTAGAAGTAAAAATTTTATTTAAGATTTGGGTAAAAGAATGTGTACCCCATGGGCAGAGTTGAAAATACTGAAGTCTCTAATTCTTTAAAAGTTAGTTTATTTATGGATTTTGTTACCTAACCCACCAGATGTTGAGTTTAAAAATCACTACAAAAAGATGTGCTTTGATTTCATATGGGACAACAAACCAACAAAAGTAAAAAAAAAACATATTCCACGTACGACATTGAACACGGAGGACTAGGAATCCCAGACATAAAAACTTTTATAAAGTCATTAAAAACTGCAATGGATAAAAAGCTGTATACTGGATCGCAAAAAGGGGAAAATAGTAATTCAGACGCTATGTCCAAAGTAAACAATCTCAGTAGTTATGGAGCAAAACGCTACATAACAGCCGTTTGTAATTTTTTCTGGAGAGATGTATTTCTAGCATTTGCAGATTTAAATACTAATATCGATTTGAATGAAAGCAAAGAAATTGTATCTAAACCCTATTTTTTACAACGAGAAATTTAAAATCGACCAAACTATTTCTTCTGGAGAAATTGGGCACTTAAAAATGTTTTCCTTGTAAAAGATATTCTAAACGAAAGTGGTGATTTTTTTAAGCGGGGAGGGTTCTGCAGAAAATATAAAATAAATGTGAACTATCTACGTTACCGTCATTGTTTACAAGCAATAAAAGAATACATGAGAAAAAAGAGGTATAAAAGTAGACAGCAACGTTGAATATCAACATCCAAAAGCACTTCAAATAGTATGCAGTGTTAAAAAAGGTTCAAGATTATACTATAATCATCTTCTGAAAATGCAGACAGTTTTTGATATAAAACCTTTTTAAGAACGGGAAAAAAAAAATTTGATATTTTGGTTGACTGGAACGTGGTTTTAAAGTTGGTAATAAAAAAAAAAGAAATAAAACTGAAATGGTTTCAGTTAAGAATTTGTCATAGAATCCTTGTTACAAATGTTGTTTTGAAACAAATGGGGGTAAACTAAAAATGTTTAGATGTACTTTTTGCAATAGCGAACGAGATTTATCCATCCTATTTATGGCTATGTACTTACTTTTAAAATTTCTGGCAAAATCTGGAAATGTTACTTAAACAGAAAACCGCACACTATGTGCGCATGTCATTTAACGTTGAACTAATATTGTTTGGCACTGATGAAATAACTCAAACGGACGAATATTCAATATTATTATCTATGGGCAAAATATTTCATCTAAAAATTTGAGATTTAATCAAAGTAAGCCTAGACAAAATTTTTTTTCGTAGAAGATTTGAAAAGAAACTATCGTATTGAAAAATATATATATAGCTCCGAAATGCGCCTTTTTGGATTTTGAAAGAAAAGGGCACCTTATTCAGGTTGCTTGAGGAGAAAATTTGCCGAATTCTGTCAAAATTATGCCTTAAAAAAGTGGAAATCGTCACAAACCCAAAGGGTTGTTGTACACTTTGTTTCCTAAACATGTATATTGATTATTTATGCCCAATTATACTCAGCAATTAATATAAGCGGTACACATAAGAAGCCAAAACTTCAGTTTAAATGCTCCTGGTTTTCTTTTTTTTTTTTTCTTTTTTTTCCCTTTAAATGTTTCCTAATACTAAGTAACAACCGGCAAGAAATAGTCGACACCCATAAGCTTTGTAAAAAGATAGGGAAGGGTGGCATATGAAGGGGAGTGGGATTAAGAGAGAATTAGACTTAGAGTGAAGTTTGAGTGTAAGGGAAGGGAGGATGGGTGGAGGGGGGAGGGGGGGGAGGAAGATAGAAAGAGAAGGGGAAAAAAAGAAAAAAACTTGTGAAAATGAGAACTCCTGAAATCAATTGAAATGATGAAATGTGTATCAAAGCAATGTTGGGGGACTATTTTTTTCTGTTCATATCATTGACATTATAACCTGTGTTAAACTCCATATTCGTGGAAATCAAAAAAAATTTTTTAAAAGAAAAAATGTGAAACATAATTACTTTTTGAATTCAATACATCTCTTTTGAAGGATAAACTATATGTAGACGAAATAAATGTGAAATAAAGAATGTTAAAGAAGAATACTTGATAAACACAAACATTAATGAAATATCTGACGAAGAGATTCAATTGTCCATGCCCGATGACGTATTCTTAGATTTCCTTCTGATGAAGTACGATAAAAAAACTATCTATATGCTACGATGAAAAAAAAGAAAACAACGGAAGAAGAAAAACGGTTGGAACAAGAATTCGTAGTATAGATAAAATTGAAAGTAAGAGTGAACAAGACGTTAGGGCTATGGAAGTCAAACAAGAACAATTAAAAGAGTATGGGAAAAAGAATAAAAAGAGTACTATTGAGATTGAGGGCCAGATGGATAGCTGACGGAGAGAAAGTAAGTAGCTATTTTTGCAATTTAGAAAAACGTCATTATGTTAGTAAAAACATGCAAGACTCATAGACCAGCAAGACAATATTTTAGTGAAGCAGAAGACATTATCCAAGAAGTACTGAGATTTCATAAGTCTTTATATGCCGAAAGTGGTGTACAAAATTGTGAAATTAAAGATTAGTCAATAATGTTCCATGCTTGGATGATACAGAGGCAAGTGAATTGGAGGGTGAAATTACAATACAAGAAGCTACTTGTGCCTGAATAATATGGAACATAATAATGACAGGCACAGATGGTTTTAGTGCAAAGGTTTTTGTTTTTTAATTTTTTGTGTGGAAAAAAAATAGGAATATTTGTTGTTACAGACGTAAATACAAGTTTCAGGAAGGGGGAACTATCTTGTGCACAGAGGGAAGGTATCATTACGTGCATTCCTAAAGGTGACAGGCCAAGACAATACATAAAGAATTGGAGACCTATCTCACTTTTAAATGTCATTTATAAAATTGGATCTTCTTGCGTTGATAATCGTTTGAAAATGTACTACCACATGTTATTAATGACGACCAAACGGGATTTATTAGAAATAGATACATAGGTGATAATTTGAGATTAATCTGTGACACAATAGCCTACTCAGATATGCACAATTTACCAGGATTATTACTGAACATAGATTTTGAAAAACCTTTTGACTCAATTAATTGGGAATGTATGTTTAAGGTATTAAAAGCTTTTGGATGTCAAGAAGATATATGCAGATGGATAAATGTGTTTTATAACAATATAAAATCTTGTGTTATTGTAAATGGTCAGGTATCAGATTGGCTGGAAGTTAAAAGAGGATGCAGACATGGAGACCCTGTATCCCCCTATTTGTTTACACTTTGTGTCGAGGTGCTAGCTATAATGGTAAGAGAAAATCCAGATATTCACGGGATCAGAATGAATGACATTGAATACAAATTGTCTCAATACGCCGATGACACTGAATTCCTACTTGCAGGGGATAGAAAGTCTTTTGAAACATGTGTCGATGTTCATTGCTCGGTTTGGGTGTGTGTCAGGCCTCCATATGAACAAAGGCAAAACTAGCGCTATTTGTTTGGGAAGCAGAAAAACTAGTGAAATCTGTTACATAGACCATTTGGGAATGGACTGGAATCCATCAAAAATTTAACATACTTGGAATGTGGTTTACGAACGATCTTAGAGAATGTATTAACATAAATTATTCGGAAAGATTGACAGGTATAAGGCATTTATTCAAAGTATGGGTAAAACGTCAGATAACTCCTCTTGGCAGAGTAGCCATACTGAAATCAATTATTCTT
>CM031628.1:19869675-19894675 GCA_018398815.1 Conus ventricosus
AAAACCCAACTTTTTTACAATCGTAAATACACAAGCAACCGCGTCACATCCTAGTTTTCTGTCTTAAACAATTTGTAACAAAGAAAGGATCAAACAAACACAATAATAAGAAGGAAACATTCATTTCATAGATCAAACCACACTTCAGCTACACGCTTTCACAATCGAATAATAAATACACAAGCAACCGCGTCAGCATTCTAGTAGTCTTTCTTACAGATTTGGTAACCTCCCCCCCCCCCCCCAAAAAAAAAAAAGAGAAAAAGAAAAAAAGGAACCATTTGTTTCACACATCAAATCACCTTTCAGCTAGACGCATTCACGATCGAATAACTAAATACACAACCACTCGTGTCAACATCCTGGTAGTTTGTCTTACACACTCACACACACATAACACAAATAACCATAACATCAGTATCGCTTGTCTGCCATGAAGTGGAGCTCTCTCGACTAAAAGTCCACATATATTATTTCTTTCCCCAAAGCACAGCTGATGATGATGGATTCTCCCGTCGTGTCCGACGGACGAGTAGCCAGGCAGGTCACCTGCTGATGTGAATCCTTGTGTGAGAATGATGAAGACGCTGCATGAATGGAGTCCTGCAAGGATGGGCCCTGTTTTCTCAGAATCCTCTTTTCCTGGGATGGCGACCACTCTGTTGTGCTTGAATGTCTTGTGCTTGGGTACACCGTGCTTCCACCGTGTTCTGTCAAGGACAACATCTTCCCAGGAAGCAGTGTCGATGTCGTATCTTCTGAGGTTGGCTTCAATGTATCTTTGTATCTCTTGAGAGGCCTTCATTGGTCACGGTGTCTTTCCTTCAGTTGTCCACAGAGCAGCATCATTGGAATTCTGCTGTTCTCCATACGGACAACTTGTCCTCTCCATCGGAGCATGGCTTTGATGAGTATACACTCAACGCTGGGTAGGCCACACTTCTTCTGGACCTATAGCTTGGACACTCTTGTCTTCTGTTGATGCTGCAGATCTTGCACAAGCATCGATGATGGAACTGTTTGTGTTGTTGGGTGTGTCAGCAGTACGTGGTCCAAGTGTCACAAAAAATGAGGAGAGCATTCAGAAGCACAGGTCTGTACACGGCAACCTTTGTGCGCAGTTTGATGCCATGGTCTTGCCACAGACTCTTTGAGACTCTGCCAAAGGCAGAGCTGGCCTTTTCTATGCGCAACATTGCTTCTTTCTTTCTCTCGCTCTCTCTCTCTCTCTCTCTCTCTCTCTCTCTCTCTCTCTCTCTCTCTCTCTCTCTCTCTCTCTCTCTCTCCTCTCTCTCTCAGTCTCTCTGTATATATATATATATATATATATATATATATATATATATATATATAATATATATATACATATATATATCATGAAACATGTAACAAATGTACACGTACCATATATATTTATATATATATAATATATATATATATATATATATATATATATATATAATTTATATATGTGTGTGTGTGTGTGTGTGTGTGTGTGTGTGTGTGTGTGTGTGTGTGTGTGTGTGTGTGTGTGTGTGTGTGTGTGTGACGTCAACGTAAATTATGATGTCAACTTAAATGACATAGGTAACGACATGACGAAAATAATAATATTAGACGGAGGAAGAGAGCAAGAACTAACGCCGAGGCTTAGGTGTCCAGCCTACTTTATTTGTTTTAATCGTCGTTTCTCCGTAGTGTTACTATGTGGAGAGGCTGACTTTCAAGTCAGTAGTGCATCGATGTTCACTGTGTATGTGGGATGTTTTTGATGACGGTACCAGCGGAATATGTAGCAGGAAATGTATTTGTTATAAAATTGTTGTGAATGCTGTGTCGCCGATAGTGACTTAAAACTCCTGTAAGAATATTTATGTGCTCTAATTGTACCACCGCATGTGTGTCGGTGGGCTGAATTTATTGATGTGAACACTGTAGTATCAATACACGGAGAAGTTAATATTTGTTTTAGATCAACGGTACGTCGAATCGAAGTTTATTGTGTTCTATGGGACTTTGTTGAAATTGTGTTCTCCGGGGATTCAATATAGATTGCTGTGCTTTGTGAATCTGCAGTTCTTCTATGGTTTACTGTGCTTTTTGAATCTGCAGTTCTTCATCTGTGGATTGCTGTGCTTTATGAATCTGCGGTTCTTCTTCTATGGTTTACTGTGCTTTATGAATCTTCATTTTCTTCATCTGTGGATTGCTGTGCTTTATGAATCTACGGTTCCTCTGGGGATTGCTGTGCTTTGTGAATCTGCGGTTCTTCTGCTATGGATTATTGTGCCTTGTAAATTTGCGGTTCTTCTTCTGATAGTTCGACGTGATTTATTGTGCTTGTTGTATAGAGACCCTGTTTCTTCTTGTAACGGATGGAGTGCGGTGCGTGTTTTGTTGTCTGACTCTCGCTCTCAAAAGTTTGGATGCGTGTAATAATTATTCCCTACACACACCCACACCATACGTACATGGATAGCCAGGCAACACACGAGTTAGATTTCTTTTCTTTATAATTATGCTGCCTGAACCATCAAAACATACATTCATGTGAATTGGTACAAATTAATACATGTCACTACACAGCATATAGATCAAGATATTAATACATAGGAACTTCAATCATCAGATATCATATTACATATATTGATATCACTCACATATCTCGCCGGCGCCGTCCACAATGTCTTATAGATACAATCAACACACTCGGTTCCACAGAACCCAAGCCACAGTCTACACACTAAAAGAAGACAAAGAATGATAACCAAGGTCCCCACATGATAAGCACAGCCGTTCACAAACACAAGCGATGAAGAAGAAGAAACAGAATCTCCACATAACAAGCACAATAAATCACGTAGAACTTTCAGAATAAGAACCGCAGATTTACATTCACAAGGCACAGTAATCCATAGCAGAAGGACCGCAGATTCACAAAGCACGGCGATCCGTAGAAGAAGAATCGCAGATTCATAAAGCCACAGTACTCCACAGAAGAAGAACCGCAGATTCATAAGCACATTACTCCACAGAAGAAGAACCGCAGATTCATAAGCACATTACTCCACAAAGAAGAACCGCAGATTCATAAGGCACAGCAAATCAATATTGAATCCCCGAGAACACAATTTCACCAAAGTCCCATAGAACACAATAAACTTTGATTCGACGTACCGTTGATCTAAAACAAATATTAACTTCTCCGTGTATTGATACTACAGTGTCCACATCAATAAATTCAGCCCACCGACACACATGCGGTGGTACAATTAGAGCATATAAATATTCTTACAGGAGTTTTAAGTCACTCTCGGCGACATAGCATTCACAACAATTTTAAAACAAATACATTTCCTGCTACATATTCCGCTGGTAACCGTCATCAAAAGCATCCTACATACACAGTGAACATCGATGCACTACTGACTTGAAAGTCAGCCTCTCCACATAGTGACACTACGGAGAAAACTATGATTAAAACAAAATAAATTAGGCTGGACACCAAAGCCTCGGCCGCTAATTCTTGCTCTCCCTTGTCTTATATTATTATTCTCGTCATGTAGTTACCTATGCCATCTTAAGTTGACGTCATAATTTACGTTGACGTCACACTTCTTCTTCATCGCTTGTGTTTGTGAACGGCTGTGCTTATCATGTGGGGACCTTGGTTATCCTTCTTTGTCTTCTTTTAGTGTTGTAGACTGTGGCTTGGGTACTGTGGAACCCAGTCTGTTGACTATATATATATATATATATATATATATGTGAGACACCGTGGAAGGCGCCCGCGAGATCTGTGAGTGATATCAAGATATGTAATATGATATCTGATGATTGAAGTTCCTATGTATTGATATCTTGATCTATATGCTGTGTAGTGACATGTATAATTTGAACCAATTCACATGAATGTATGTTTTGATGGTTCAGGCAGCATAATTATAAAGAAAAGAAATCTAATTCGTGTGTTGCCTGGCTATCCATGTACGTATGGTGTGGGTGTGTGTAGGGAATAATTATTACACGCATCCAAACTTTGAGAGCGAGAGTCAGACAACATAACACGCACCGCACACCATCGGTAACATCTGGTGACCCCGTAGTTAAATTTCTTTTGCTATTGAATTAAAAATAGCCTTAGTGGTAGGATTTGTTTTTGTACACCTATAATTGCCCAATTAGAAGTGATAGGTCACGTTCACAGACTTTCCTTTGAAGAATTGAGTTGTGTTGTATTGTTTTGTTTTATGACTGTTTTGTCTACTTTCTTTCCCGTCTCCAAATAACGGGGTATCTCCTTGTATAGTTTCTGGAGATACGAGGGCCTATTTCCTAGTTCTTCCTTCTTTGTGGGCTTTAATTTTATTATCTTCAGTCATCTCTCTGATTATTTCTGTTTCTATCTTTACTTAGGGATTGTGTTGCTTCTTCAGCATTCTTAGGGTTCTTTTCTCTTGAATGAGTGAGTGTGTGAGTGGCTGCCTGAACCAGTTTTGAAAAAAAAAAATCATTAGTTGTTTCATTTTGAATGCTTAGTGTGTAAGAACAACAACAGCAACAACAACAATACATTGATTATATTGTTATTACTCTCATGTCATTGCTTGATCTATACTTGTTGCTGCTTTTTTTTGGCATTGATTACCAATTGTGTTTTTCTTTCTCGCAATATCCTTAATTTCTGTTTCATTGTTTATCTCTGTCTTTTTGTTGGTTGGGTTTGATAATACTTAATCTTTTTAGAGTGATTGTCGTTCATGTTTGTTTGGGGGAAACAAATCCTCTTTAGAATTCATATTTATTTTAGTGGACAGGGGTTTCAAACTTTTTTTTTTTGCTTGTGATAACAATTGTTTGTATTTGATCCACTAGTGTGTGTGTCGGGTTTGACAGGGACATTATTTCATATTTTCATGATGGCACAGAAGGCTAAGGAAGAAAGTCCTGTTGTGTCCTCTGTGGACGAGGACAAAGTTTTCGCTAAGTATTTACAGCGGGGTAAAGTATGTGGTCTGGAGGGACCAGCTCTGTTGGACTATGTTGACAAAATGTATTGCCCAGGACATGGAAAGAGAGGAAAGAATGCGATTGAAAGAATTTCAGTTGAAAGTACAGCAGGAAGAAGAGATAACTAAAAGAGAGCAGATGCAAGAGATAACTAAAAGAGAGCAGATACAAGAGATAACTAAAAGAGAGCAGACACAAATACAAGAGCAAAAGAAACAAAAAGAATGCAGGAGGAAATAAAAAGAATGCAAGAGGTAGAGGAAACTAAAAGAATACAGTTACAAATAACTTCTCAGCAAAGTGCTGTCTCAGGACAGGACAGTGAGAGTCAGGGTTCGGGTTTTTCCAGGTTTAACGCCCCTCGCCCAACGTTTCCTAAGTTGCCCCCTTTTAAAGAAAGAACTGATGATATAGACAGTTACTTGTTTCGTTTTGAAACCCACGCTCGTTCCTTGGATGGTCTGAGAGTTTGTGGGTAACATACCTGTCTGCACTACTTGAGGGTTCTGCTTTAACTCTCTATCACAGTCTCGCTGAAAATAATGTTGTGTCTTACGAGCTTTTGAAAGAGAGCTTGCTGAAAAAAATTCAATGTACTCCAGATGGTTTTCGTAAGCGTTTTCGTGAGGCTAAGCCTAGCTCCGATGAACCTTTCGAGACCTTTGCAGTTGAACTTAGGCGTTTGTTTGACCGTTGGGTCTCTTTGTCAAAAATTGATAAGTCTTTTGAAGATCTGGTGGATCTTATCTTGCGTGAACAGTTTTGTTTTTGGAGTGTGTCTCTAAGGACTTGGCTACTTTTTTGTGTGATAGAGATGTGAAAACTTTTGATGAATGATCAAGTCGGCAGAGTCATACAGACGTGCTCATGCAACTAAGGTGCTTTCTAGGAAAGCTGATGGAAACATTTTTGCTTCTGTTGGGTACAAAACTCCTGGTCAATTTGATAGAAATCCGTATCCCGGTCAGTGTGAACTCCGTACTGTGGTCAGTCTGACAGAGGAAACAGATACTCAACTTTTCAAAACAGTGGCCACTACTCTGGTTCCTCGGCTGATCGTGGAAGTAACTTTGGTGTAGCTGTTATTGTGGTCATCAGAGTTTTGGTTACTCTGCTGGTCGTGGAAATAACTTTGGCGGTAGCCGTTATCGTGGTGTGGCGCCCGTTATACCTCTGGCAGTAAGAGTTCCTCAGAAAGTGCTTCTGATCAGTTTGCAAGTGTTGTGTGTTTTTTGTGTAAAACGACAGGACATGTAGCTGCTAGGTGTCCATGGAAGTCAGGTAGAAACCCATGTAGAATTTGTAACCTTAGCCACCCAGATGAATGTCCTTTTGTGGTTTGTAACGCCACTGTTGTCAAGAACTCAGCTGACAGAAAAACAGTCCATTGCTTGTTGCTCTGTTCTTGATACTCCTTTGCTTGTCAGCTGCTGGTGAGTTCACAGGCAAATTACGTTTGGAGTCTGGTTCTGTGAATGGCACTTTGAGTTCTGTTCTGCGTGATACTAGTGCTACCATTTGTGGCGTTCGCAAGGATTAGTTTCTGACAGTCAGATGTTAGGAACACAGTGAAGTGTGTTTCTTTCGGTGGTCGTGTGGATGAGTTTCCACTGGCTAAAGTTTTGGTCAGTTGTCCTTACTTTGTGGGCGATTTGACTTGTTTTGTCTTGGATAGCCCTGTCGCAGATCTCATTGTGGGTAATGTACCTGGAGTTTCTGTGAGCGGTGAGTTTAGTGATGTATTTGGTGAACCTTTCTCTTTAGCCGCCATTACGAGGGCTAGAAATAAGCATGTTGTGGACAAAAAGCCTTTGTGTCAGATCCCTAATGATCTGAACATTTCCCGTTCTGATCTTGTTCCGAAACGAGATGAGTCATTGAAGTCTTGCTTTCAGTTAACGTCTTCTGATGTGTCTGCTATGTCTACTTCTGATGTTGTACCTACAGTCGTTCTTTCACAAGGTACTTCAGTGCCTGGGTCAGAGATAGCACCTTTGGCTTGTGAACAGGAACAGGTTTCTTTTGAGTGTTCTCCAGGAGTTGATCTTTCTGTGGATCCCTCTCTGAGTCTGTTTGTACTATTCGTGAAGTGGTTCGTACAGCTGGTGTCGTCCAGGACTGTGATGACGCTTTAACCCATTCCCACTTTAAACTGTTCCGATGGCGTCTCTATGCCGATGAAATGTTCGTTCTGTACAGTTTGATTGTACTTTGTCTGACAAAAGTACCAGGGAGTTGCGTGTAATCTTTGATGATTTTCATGACATTTTGACCCCAAAACCAGGTTCTTTCTCAGGTGATGTACTATTAGAGATCCCTCTTACAACAGATGGCCCTGTTAGAAAGAAATGTTATGAAATCCCCTTTTCTGCGAAAGAGGTTGTTGAGAGAGAGATTGGTATCATGTTGGATCTTGGTATCATTGAGCTATCGAATAGTCCGTATGCATCTCCAGTTGTGTTCGTCAGGAAGAAAGATTGTACGTATCGTTTCTGCATTGATTTCAGGTATATTTCTTGGACTCCTAAGTGTGCTGAAGCTTTGAGGAAGATTCAGGGAATCTTGTCTTCTGCACCTGTGTATTGTTACCTTCATTGGGTAATCATTTTATTCTCAGGACTGATGCTAGTTCTGTGGTTTATTTGCTGTATTGTTCCAGTAAATGATGATGTTCTTCACCCAGTCGTATCGCCAGTCGAAAGTTGCTGATCGTGAGAAGGCATACAGCACTGTTGGGTGGGAATGTTTATCCATTGTCTCTACCCCGTGGGGGTATGGAGAGGCTGACTGAGTGGTCAGTAGACATTGTATGTGCATTATCATCTGGGTGTGGGGTGCAGCCCGTGCCCAACATTGTCTCTACCCTGCGGGGGTATGGAGAGGCTGACCGAGTGGTCAGTAGACATGTGTGGTCTCTACCCAGTGTGGGTATGGAGAGGCTGACCGAGTGGTCAGTAGACATCGTATGTGCATTGCCATCCGGATGCAGGGTGCAGCCCATGCCCAGCCGCCATCTCTACCCCGTGTGGGTTACGGAGAGGCTGTCGTGAGGTCAGCAACGAGCTAGCATGTCGAAGGGTTTCAGAGTTCGTCGGGACGACAACTTGTATTCTTCTGTTGTGTGAGAGTCCCTGGAAGGACGACGCCACGAACTGCTTCCGTGAGCGGCTTGGTTTTCCGTCGAGTGAATGTAATTTGTAGGTTTGTGTATTCTGCTGTTTGTTTACTTCTTCTTCAAAAAAACAATTCGGTCATTGTTTTTTGTTTGAGGAGGGGGAGTATTGTGACGTCAACGTAAATTATGACGTCACTTAAAATGACATAGGTAACGACATGACGAAAATAATAATATTAGACGGAGGAAGAGAGCAAGAACTAACGGCCGAGGCTTAGGTGTCCAGCCTACTTTATTTGTTTTAATCGTCGTTTTCTCCGTAGTGTTACTATGTGGAGAGGCTGACTTTCAAGTCAGTAGTGCATCGATGTTCACTGTGTATGTGGGATGCTTTTGATGACGGTACCAGCGGAATATGTAGCAGGAAATGTATTTGTTATAAAATTGTTGTGAATGCTGTGTCGCCGAGAGTGACTTAAAACTCCTGTAAGAATATTTATGTGCTCTAATTGTACCACCGCATGTGTGTCGGTGGGCTGAATTTATTGATGTGAACACTGTAGTATCAATACACGGAGAAGTTAATATTTGTTTTAGATCAACGGTACGTCGAATTGAAGTTATTGTGTTCTATGGGACTTTGGTGAAATTGTGTTCTCCGGGATTCAATATAGATTGCTGTGCTTTGTGAATCTGCAGTTCTATGGTTTACTGTGCTTTATGGAATCTGCAGTTCTTCATCTGTGGATTGCTGTGCTTTATGAATCTGCGGTTCTTCTTCTATGTTTACTGTGCTTATGAATCTTCAGTTCTTCATCTGTGGATTGCTGTGCTTTATGAATCTACGGTTCTTCTGTGGATTGCTGTGCTTTATGAATCTGCGGTTCTTCTGCTATGGATTATTGTGCCTTGTAAATTTGCGGTTCTTCTTCTGATAGTTCGACGTGATTTATTGTGCTTTTTGTATAGAGACCCTGTTTTCTTCTTCTTCATCGCTTGTGTTTGTGAATGGCTGTGCTTATCATGTGGGGACCTTGGTTATCTTCTTTGTCTTCTTTTAGTGTTGTAGACTGTGGCTTGGGTACTGTGGAACCGAGTCTGTTACTATATATATATTATATATATATATAATATATATATATATATATATATATATATATATATATATATATATATATATATATTATATATGAGACACCGTGAAAGGCGCCGGCGAGATCTGTGAGTGATATCAAGATATGTAATATGATATCTGATGATTGAAGTTCCTATGTATTGATATCTTGATCTACATGCTGTGTAGTGACATGTATTAATTTGTACAATTCACATGAATGTATGTTTTGATGGTTCAGGCAGCATAATTTTAAGAAAGAAATCTAATTCGTGTGTTGCCTGGCTATCCATGTACGTTATGGTGTGGGTGTGTGTAGGGAATAATTATTACACGCATCCAAACTTTGAGAGCGAGAGTCAGACAACAAAACATGCACCGCACATATATATATATATATAATATATATATATATATATATATTTATATATATATTATATATTATATATATATATTGTTAAATAATATTAAAAAGGAAGGTTAAAAACTCTACAAATGTGTTTCGAGCGTGTTGCGCTGTCATCAGGATGTCTCTGCCCACCCACCGCCGATGTTTATAGCGTGTGGGCTCCGTTTTGCGGTTGTTTGCACGTGCGGGTTGGCTGCACGTGTTTTTGGGGGGCTTTCAGGTTTTATTTGGGGTGGGTGTTCATCATAACACGATTTCATTTATGCTGCAGTTGTTTACTATTCTGTTTTGGTGTTAAAGTTGCTAAGTGTGGTTTGCATAGTATTAACATTTTTCAGTTAAACATAGGTTGCACCTTTTTGAAACATTGCTGTATGGTGAGCCTTTTTATGATTTTCCAGATAAAATTGTAGCTTGTTTTTGCGCTTTAAGTTTCCAGATATATTTGCTCAGTTCTGTTTGGTTTTTATATTTTTCTTTACTAAATGACTGTTTATGTTTTGAAGTGGTTTTCATGATCCCTATGTATGTTTCTTTTTCATTTTCTGATTTACAGTAGCCTGGTATACAATGTTGTTGTGAAGACATTTATTGTTAGGGGGCACTGCTCCTTTCTGGTGCAATTGCAAGTTTTCCCCTTTTTTCACCCTTCTTTGCTGTGTTGATTTTCATTTTGTTGGATCGTCAATCAGGTTATTGAGGTTGGGCATACATGAGTACATAGTTTGACAGTGTTTTTTGTTAAATATTTGGCCCAGTTTGTGTTTTTTTGGAAATGAATTGTTGGGATTTTGAAGAATTCTTTCCCTATGTTTTTGAGTTTTCCCGTCGTATGGGGGGTTATACCATATGATTGTTCTTTTCCTATTTTCTTGCTTTTGTTTGTGTTGTTGTCCGGTTGTATTGTAATTTGTAATTGTATCCACTTTTTTGTAGTGCCTCCTGGTATTCTACTGCTGCATTATTGAACACCTCTCATTGCATGACAGGTTTGTTTATCTCTTGTTTATGCCAGGGGGAAATGGTCCTTTAATACAGATGGTGGATGGTTACTTTTGGTGTGTACATAAAGAGGTGTATCATTGGGTTTCTTGAATGGTTTATATATATGATTGTTGAGATCCAGTGTTATGTCTAAGTAGTTCACTACCTTTTTGTTTGCTTCAATGGTAATCTTTTAAGTTGTGGGGTTTTTGGGAAAATTTTGCATAGTTCTTTCTTCTTGTTTTCGATGGGTTTTTGGGTTGTTGTTTATGCAGCAAGGCCATCGTCTCTGTATAGTCCGACTTGTTTTTTCCCAGTTTTTTCTTGATGTTTTGGGCAGCATGAATATCCGACCAGTTCACATGTTTCTGCGCCATCATATGAACCCATGGTTACGTCGAATGTTGAATTTCGTTGGTTTTCCTTATCCGGTTTCATTTCTGCTGTGTAGTAATTTTTCTTGGGGTGGAGAATGATTTCCATTTCGACCCGTTAGTCTGTGGGTTACTGGCAAACTTTAGGGCTTTGGGGAGTAGTTCCCCATCATGGGTGGGTAAAAGTCTACTATGTCAAATGTGATGAATACTGTATTGCTTTGTGTATTGAATTTTTTGAACCATTGGATAACATCGTAGTTTTCTTCCCGAGGTTGTAATCAAGTTTGATTTTATGTCCTTTATTATTTTTTTTTCCCGAATTTTTTTTGCATATTTTGCCTAAAATTCCGATTTTGGGTGGTTTTATTAGTCTACATGTTGGATTATTATGGAAAGTTGGCTGTGGTCTTTGAGTGTTATGAAACTTCTTTTGTTGCTGTCCTTCTATCCTGTCACTTTGGTCTATGCGCTCTCAAGTTCTTTTTCTTTAGTGCAGATGCTGTCATGTATATTTTTATCAGCTTTTTTGTAGTTTTTCTGGATGTTTTTGTCAAGAAGTTGAGAATATTCCTTTGGTTTTCCCTTTTGTAGTAATTGCTAGTTTTATCACCTTCACAAATATTTTTTGTCATTTTGTACTTGTTTTTTTTTTTGGTTTTTTAATGTTAGTTTGAAATCGTTGTTAGATTTTTTGAATTCAATCTGGTTATCATTCTCTTCATTTGATCTTCAAAGTTTCATAAACGTCTATGACTGGTGGTTATCGCCATGATTTGAAATCGTAGTTATTTTTGTCCTTTTTTTTGCATTCGGGTTCAGGAAAAAGAATGCTTTGCATCTCATATTGCGTACGAACTTTTCGGTTTGTTCTATTAATCTTTTTTAAATAGAATTGTGGGTTTAGAAAACGGTATGTTTTTTGTTGATTGCCTAAAATTGATTTCCTCCATTTTAAAAAATCTTTCACCCCCACAGGCTAACGTGGGGAGAATTAAGTGAATTTAATTTAAAAAGCCTAAAATGACTTTAAAAGTGCTCGCCCCCTTTGGGGGAGAACATTTTTAAATAATTTTTAAAAGGAAGGTTAAAAACTTTTCAAATTTGTTTTCAGGGTTGCGTGTCATCAGGAGTCTTGGCCCCCACCCCAAAGTTATTTTGCGTGTGGGCTCCCGTTTTGGGGTTTTTGACGTGGGGGTTGGGTGCAGTTTTTTTGGGGGGCTTTCAGGTTTTTATTTTGGTTGTTTCACAAACAACGTTTTCCTTTTTATCCCGCAGTTGTTACTATTTCTTTTTTGGGGTTTTTAAAGGGTGCTAATGGGGTTTTGCATAGTTTTAAACCCAAATTTTTCAGTTAAACAAGTTGCACCTTTTTGAAACATTGCTGAAATGGTGATGCTTTTTTTATGATTTTCCGGATATATTGTAGCTTGTTTTTGCGTCTTAAGTTTCCAGATAAATTTGCTCTTCTTTTTTGGTTTTTATTTTTTTCTTATTAAATGACTGTTAGGGTTTTGCTTCTGGTTTTTGAAGTGGTTTCAGTGATCCTATTATGTTTCTTTTTCATTTTTGTGTTACAGTACCCTGGTATAAATGTTGTTGTGAAGACATTTATTGTTTAGGGGCACTGCCCCTTCCCGGTGCAATTGCAAGTTTTCCCTTTTCTTCCCCCTTTTTTTGGTGTTTATTTTCATTTGTTGGATGCGTCAATCAGGTTTTTGAGGTTGGGGGCAAAATTGAGTACAAGTTTACAGTTTTTTTTAAATATTTTGGGACAGTTTGTGTTTTTTTTGAATTGAAGTTTTGGGAAATTTTGAAGATTTTTCCCTAATGTTGTTTTATTTCCCTCGTAGGGGGGGGTTTAAAAAAATGATTGCCCTTTTTATTTTCTTTCTTTTGTTTGTTTTGGTCCGGGGGGGAATTTTGAATTGCCCCATTTTTTGTAGTGCCTCCTGTTTCTAGCTGCTTTTTAAAAAACATTTATTATACAGGTTGGTCTTTGTTTTAGCCAGGGGGATGGCTTTAATACAGAGGGTGGTGGTTACTTTTGGGTTAAATAAAGGGGGTTATTTTTGGGTTTCTTGTATGTTTATATAAAATGATTGTTGAGATCCATGTATTTTCAATATTCATACCTTTTTGTTTTTTCCAAAGGGAATCTTAATTGTGGTTTTGGAAGATTTTGCATAGTTCTTTCTTCTTGTTTTTGTGTTTTGGGGGTTTTTTGGAGAAGGATCGTCTTGATAGCCCATTGTTTTCCGAGTTTTTTCTTTATGTTTGGGCAGCAGAAATTTTCCGACCCCGTTCACATGGGGCCCTCATATGAACCCCTGGTTACGTCGAATGTTTAATTTCGTTGGTTTTCCTGATCCAGGTTTCATTTCTGCTGTGTATAATGTTTTCTTTGGGTAGAATATTTTTCCCTTTCTGACCCTGTTATGTCTGTGTGGTTCGGCAAATTAGGGGTTGGTGAGTATTCCCCACTATGAGGGTAAAAGTCTACTAGTAAAAAGTGATAATCGTATTGCTTTGTTATTGATTTTTTGAAAACCCTTGGGGAAAAATTTATGGTTTTTTCCAGGGTTGTAATCAGAGTTTGTTTTTTTTGCCTTATTTTTTTTTTCCAGAATTTTCTGCTTTTTTTGCCAATTTCCCGATTTGGATGGGTTTTTTAGTCTACATGTTGGATTATTATAAATTGGGTTTTGGGCTTTTAGTTTAGAAAGTTCTTTTGTTGCTGTCGCTTCTATCCTTCACTAGGTCTAGCCTCTGCAAGTTCTTTTTCTTTTGTGCAGTGCTGTCATGTATTTTTATCGCTTTTTTTTTAGTTTTTCTGGTGTTTTGTCAGAAAATTGAAATATTCCCGGGTTCCATTTTTGGGAGAATTGCTAGTTTTATCAGCCCTTTACAAATATTTTTTTTTCATTTTGTACTTGGTTTTTATTTGGGTTTTTTTTAAAGTTGTTTGGAAATGTTGTTTTGATTTTTTTGAATTCAATCTTGGTTACATTTTCTTCATTTGATCTTCAAAGGGTTTCATATCGTCTATGACTGGTGGTGATCGCCATGATTTGAAATCGTAGTATTTTTGTCCTCTTTTTTTGCATTCGGGTTCAGGAAAAAGAATGCTTTCCATCTCATATTGCGTACGAACTTTTCGGTTTGTTCTATTAATCTTTTTAAGTAGAATTGTGGGTTAGAAAACGGTATGTTTTTTGTTGATTGCATAAAATTGATTTCCTCCATTTTAAAATCTTTCAGGCCACAGTGCTCAACGTGAGGAGCAATTAAGATGAATATAATTAAAAAGCCTAAAATGACTTTAAAAGTGCTCGACCCCTTGGGGAGCAACATTTGTTAAATGATATTAAAAGGAAGGTTAAAACTCTACAAATTTGTTTCGAGCGTGTTGCGCTGTCATCAGGATGTCTCTGGCCCACCCACCGCCGATGTTATTTCGCGTGTGGGCTCCCGTTTTGCGGTTGTTTGCACGTGCGGGTTGGCTGCACGTGTTTTTTGGGGGCTTTCAGGTTTTTATTTTGGGTGTGTTCACTAACAACGATTTCCATTTATGCCTGCAGTTGTTTACACGCTATATAACATCGGCGGTGGGCGGGCCAGAGACATCCTGATGACAGCGCAACACGCTCGAAACAAATTTGTAGAGTTTTAACCTTCCTTTTTAATATCATTTAACAAATGTTGCTCCCCAAGGAGTCGAGCACTTTTTAAGTCATTTTAGGCTTTTTAATTATAATATATATATATATATATATATATAATATGTATATATATATATATATATATATATATATATATATATATATATGTATATACATATATATTTATATATATATATATATATACAACAAACTAATAAATTCCAAGGATAAGTACCGAGCACCGTTCCAGCAACTTACAGAGCAGCTTGGTGTTGCAATGACTGCAAGAAATTTTGAATGGGGAAAAATAAAATAAATGCTTCTCAAAATGAGCCTTCAGCATGCATATAGTCTCCAAGGGGAGACCATCTCCAATAGGGAGGGAAACTCACTAACGAATAACTCCTGGTCAGATACCGATATTTCGAAACCTGATTGTTTCTCCTCAGTGACCGCAGAAAGTGGTAATTTGACTCCTCTGCCTTTTCGGTTTTAAAAAGAATGCTATCCCAGAAAAGGCTGGTGTGCAATACCGTAGTATATTTGGTGAGTTTTCAAAAAACCAACCAAAGGTGCCACCTAAGAAGCAAAAGAAAATCATGAAAGAGCAAAACAAGCTACATTTTCTTGTGAGTTTCCCTCCCTATTGGAGATGGTCTCCCCCTTGGAGACTATAAGCTTGCTGAAGGCTCATTTTGAGAAGCATTTATTTTATTTTTCCCATTCACCCACTCAAGCACATACTGTTAGTTAGGCAGAATTATCAACCACTGCAGATATGAATGCTTATCTCCCCCTATTTCTTCAATCTAAGACATAAGAGCAAGCTTTGTTTATAATTATAATATATATATATATATATATATATATATATATATATATATATATATAATAGATCAATGTGATTAAATATATATATATAATGCTGAACAATTAAGTAGTGGGCGAATATGTGCAGGCTGACAATTTTTCCGTCATTATACTAATGACTTGGCAAAGATTTGATTAAACCACAATTGAATATGAAGAAAATAGGAACTTAAAAATGAGAAAGTATGTTATAAATATGAAAACCTTTCACTATCTGCGTGAGAGAAACATCGTAAACCCTCTCGAAGACAGTTCTATTTGTAGTGCCTGCTCCTAGGTTTTTCGTCCGCTGGATTGGACTCAGAGAGACACAGCTGGGTCTGTGCTCTTGGCGTCAAATAGAGCACACACCACAGTCCATGATTCTGTGGTGTTCTCGCCACCAAGGGTTAAAAAAAGAATCCAACAGTACCCCCAAAGCAGCCAGCGAAGGGTAGTAAATGTAGCTAAACGAAAATATGGAGAGGAAAAAAGTAGCTGAAAAACTAAAAGCATTATGAAAACAGTATAATATCTTTGAGCCTATGCTTGAAGATCCATTCAAGGATGCAAGGGAGATCAAAACATATGGAACAGTCTGAGAGATCAGCTCTGCTGTTCAATAACCCAAGCATTGTCAGCAGCTAAGAATTCTGCAGAACAACCTTACTTGGATCTCCTAAGAGATGTTATCGCCCACTGATTGACCAAACAATATAATGCTTGGATATGAAAACTCTTCACTACCTACATTTTATACTATTTGCAAAATGTCTTTAGTTTTTCAGCAACTTTTTCCTCCCCACACTTTCGTTTGGGTTTCATTTACTACTCTTCGCTGGCTGCTTTTGGGGTGCTATTGGATTCGTTTTTGCACCCTTGGTGGTGAGAACACCCCAGTATTATGGACTGTCTGCCTGATGAGTCCGATCCAGCGGACGAAAGGCCTCGGAGCAGGCAACACAAATATATCTGCCTTCAAAAGGGATTGCGATGGTTCCCTTATGCAGCCAGTGAAGAGTTTTCATATCTGTAACATATTCTTAATTTCATGTTCCCAGTTTCTCCATCTTCAAACTCCCTCCCCCCCCCCCCCCCCTCCCCTCCTTAAGTCCAAATCTTTGCCAAGTCATTACTATGAAGACAGTTCAGTTGTTGGCCTGCGCTTGTTTTTTTTTTCCCACTATTAGATTGTTCGTCTATGTATTTGTCTGACTTTATTCAAGTTTAAAAGGCTGTGCCAGTCTTGAATAAAAGTTACTCTGTGTTAGGTTTCCTTATGGGAGCAAAACATACCCCACTTGTTTACTGTTTTCCGTCATTATAGTAATGACTTGGCAAAGATTTGATCTTTAAAACAGAAAAAAGTGTGTGTGTGTATATATATATATATATATATATATATATATAAATATATATATATATACTGACTTCCATAAAAAAACGCGAAAGCAAAACAAGCTGAAGGTTAGGGGCGAATTTTATTGGTCACAATTGTACAGAGTGGAAGCGAGAATTCAACGTGATTTGATTCATTACACAGGTAATGTGTGAAAATGTCATCGGCAACATGTCTTTGTGTGGAAAATCCAAGGTCACGTGACAAACCAGCTTGAAGTCCTAATACCGTGTGTGGCCACCATTTGCATGGACAACTGCTTGACACCTGTGGCTCATTGAGTGGACCAGGTGGTCGATGCGTCCCCTTGGCACACCAGCCCACACATGGACGATGGCCTGGTGAAGTTGAGCCGCTGTTGCTGGTCGTGGACGCAGGAGGTTCAACCATCTGCCAAGTTCATCCCAAAAATGTTCTATTGGGTTTAAATCAGGACCGAGGGCTGGCCAGGGCAGCACATTGACGTTGTTATGCTGAAGAAATTGCTGGGTGGCCCTGGCTGTGTGTGGTCTTGCATTGTCCTGTTGCAATGTCCAGTTTGGGTGTTGCGCAAAAAAAGGAACGACATGGGGTCTGAGCACCTGGTGGATGTAGCGCTGTGCATTGACACCCTGTCCGCGACCAGGACCAATGTTCTGAAAGATGACTGGTCCTATGGCGTGGTTAATGCCAATTGCACCCCATATCAAAACGTTCGGGCCTCCCCAGGGGTTCCGCTCTACCACACAGGAGTCAGCATAGCGTTCACCAGGTCGACGCCATATTCTGTCACGACCGTCAGCCATGTCAATACAAAAACGGCTCTCACCTGAGAACAGTATGCGTCCCCACTGCTGCCTGCGCCAGTTGATTCGGGCTTGTGCCCACTGCAGCCTGTCCTGCCGGTGTCTTGGTGTCAGTACCGGACCTCTGTGAGGACGCCTACATGCCAGCTCGTTCTCCTGAAGATGCCGCCGCAGTGTTGAGGCTGATTCGTTGCTCGAGATTCCCAGGCACCTGTCGAGCATGTGTTAGCGGCTGTTTGCCACCTGTCCCGCAGATGGGTTCGAACAAAATGGCGATCCTCTCTTGGTGTGGTGACCCGAGGACGGCCTGGCCGGGGACGATCATCACTGGTACCAGTGACTCACATGCGGTGCTGCAGACGATAGATGGTTGAGATGTGGACGTTAAAGATGTTGGCGACCTGCCTGGCATCCACACCAGCCTCCAGATGGCCTGGGGCACGATTGCGTTCCTCTGCTCGTAGTCTTGGCATCTCTGTAGCGCTCAGACGGCAAGTCGTTATCTGAACCTTGTAGCGCGGCTTTATAAAGGCTGCATGCCTGTGTACTTGTCGCTGGTTAACTTTGCTCTGCATGGTGTGCACGTGCCTCACATGCAGCAACCAGTTTGCGATTTTTGTTGACCCTCCAATGCCGGGAATGATGTGTTGCTCACACAATTTTTTCACTGCACGTGAGTCTTGGACCCAAACAACTTGCCACAATGGTTCAATATTGTATATTCACCCCTTTTCACCCGAAAAATAGCCTTTCAATTTTTCGCTTTTTTTATGGAAGTCAGTATATATATATATATGATGGGTTTATTAGTCTACAAGTAGGGTTGTTGTGAAAGTTAGGTTTGTGATCTTTGAGGGTTATAAAAGCTTTTTATTGCTGTTGCTTCTATCCTATCACCTAAATCCATCTGGTGCACAAGTTTTTTTTCCTTTTTGCAGATGTTGTCATGTGTAGTCTTATCAGCTTTTTTTTATAATTTTTTCTGAATATTTTTGTTGAGGAGTTAAGAGTATTCATTAGGTTCCATTTTATAGAAATTGCTTGTCTTGTCAGCCTTTATAAACATTTTTGTTTGTCATTTTGGATTTGTTTTATGTTATTATTCAATGTTGTTTGGAAGTTATTGTGTGATGTTTAAAAGTGGCTACAACTACAAATTACAATATAACCCAGATAATAACATGAACAGCAATATGAAAAACAGGAAAAGAAAAATTATATGGTATAACCCTCCATATGATGGAAGAATAAAAACCAACGTAGGAAAAGAATTCCTCAGAATCCTTAAAACATCATTCCCAAAAGAACATGTACTATCTAAAATATTCAATAAAAACACCGTCAAGCTATCGTACTCGTGTATGCCCAACCTTAAAAACATAATTGATTCTTCCAATAAAACCAAAAACAACACAACCAAAGAGGTGATGAAAGGATATCTTGTAATTGCACAAAAAAAGACCAGTGCCCTCTGAACAACAAATGTCTCTACAACAACACTGTGTACCAAGCTACGGTAACAACAGACAGTGATAAAGAAACATACATAGGGATCACGGCAAACCATTTTAAAACCAGATATACAAACCATAAACAGTCCTTCAAAAATGAAAAATATAAAAACCAAACAGAACTAAGTAAATATATTTGGAAGCTTAAAGATAAGAAAATAGATTACAACATATCATGGAAAATTATTTTTAAAAAAAAGAGCAGCACAATACAACAACATTTCTAAAAAATGCAACTTATGTACTACAGAAAAGTGGCTGATATTATGTAAACCCCATCTAGCATCCCTGAACTCTAAAGTAGAAATGATTAATAATTGCAGCACAAATGGAAATCTTTGTCAATGCACCATTCCCTGGCACGTCCCCCCTGAACGCGCCCCAAAAAAGAAAAAATCTACAGGCCACGTGCCACACGCGCAGAGCTCACACGCCCACACACTAATCTATATAACACTGGTGGCGTGCTCATGTTGTACATACCCTGAGCACTTGCTCGAAAAAAGTTTGTAGGGTGGTTTTTAATCCATTTTAAAATCCTTTTTTAAACTGTTATATATATATATATATATATATAGTAGAAAGAAACTCATGGAGAGCGTGGCAGCAGAGAGTCCTCAGAAGAGAAGCCCCCTTCAAGCAAGTGTTTCGGCCCTTATCTCCTGACACTCTAGGGGGGTTGGGCCACACCCGGTTCATGACTCCAGATGTCCCTCTGCTGCCCCCTTTTTTTTCCCCATCTTGGGACGAGCCATGGCTGGGATTCGAACCCATGACCCTCTGGACATGCTCATTTTCTACTTAATGACTCGCGCTTTAACCACTGAGCCACAGGGACAACTGATATTTGTAGGGAAATTAAGCCTTATGAAGTTCACTTTTGTTCCTCCTTGACCAGATCCAGCTTGAACACCTCTCTGCCGCTTCTGCCATTGCTTTCAGGGCTCTGGTTTTTTCCTTCCCTGCAACTGAGAGCTGTTTCATGAGACTGTATGCAGACGTTCCTACAAATCCCCTAGCTCCAATTTCTGCAGTGAGGACTTTGACCTGATAGCCTTCTCTCCTCAGGCTGTTTGCCAGATCAGCATACTTTTCAGTCTTGTAGATTTGAGCTGCCTCCATTCTGTTCTCATATGGCACTGTGAGCTCGATCATGATCAGCTGCTTGGTTGACTTAGAGTGGACTACTATGTCTGGTCTCATGCCACTCTTGCTGATGATCTCTGGGTGACTCTTCCATTCTGGGAGGTCTGCAGTGCACTCCCAGTCATCTGCCCCATCCAGCAGACTCTGCCTGCATGTTTCGAGTGGCACTGTTGTTCTTGGCCATGATTTGCTGCCTCCTGCCGTGAAGAATGTTGCGGTGCTTTTGGAGTCCTGATTCTCCCTTTTGTGGTGTTGGTACTAACCCAGACTACTTGTACAATTTCTTTGAGCACTTGGTTGTGCCTCCATGTGTACCTTCCTTGAGACAGGGCTACTTTACATGAGCTTAGAACATGCTCCACTGTTTGTTTTTCATGGCAGAGGGGGCATGCAGGATCGTCTGTTTCCCCCACTTCACCAGGTTTGCATTTGAGGGCAGAAGGTCATATGCAGATCTGAGAATGAAGCTGATCCTGAGAGGGGCCATGTGCCAAATGTCATTCCAAGTTAGACTTCTTTGGAGTGCATTCTCCCACGTTGTCCATTGCCCTTGCTGGCTCTGCTGGACTGCTTTTGGAGTCTTTTTTGGTCTTCTTCTTTTCTCATCTCCTGAATCATCATGACTCTTTTGGCTTTTCCTTTGGCCTTTGACCACCATTCAGTTTTGGTCACCCCCAGTCCTTGTCTGTTGGTCTGTGTGTGTCCTGTTATTTCTCTGATCTTGAGACTTTCTTTTGCAGAATCCATCGCCTCTTGAACTTTCCATTTTCTGCCTGTCTTTAGCTGGGGCTTGATTGCTTCTACCACCTTGTCTCCTGAGTCCTCCAGCATGCTTTGAAGTCTGATCTTCCCTGCTTTGTATTCCTCCAGATGGATTTCAGTGGTAGTTTGAGCTTTGCTTGGCGACAGTACAGCGCGATGTCAGTCAGACAGGGTGGGACACCAAGCCATTTCCTTGTGAACTTGTTGATTTTGGCTTCCATTGCCTCCACTGTGCTGGTGCAGATGTCGTATATCATCAGAGGCCATAGGAGCTTTGGTATCAGCATGAACTGCAGACACCAGACCTTGTATTTGCCAGGGAGCCCACACGGTCAATGGTCTCCAAGCCTTCTTCCGCCATCTGCTTGGTTTTCTTTTGCTCTTTGTGTGTCTTCAGCGTATCATCATACCATCTTCCAAGGCTCTTGACTGGTTCTTCTGTGACTGTTGGAATGGCCTGGTTGGCAACACTGAAGACCACAGATTCGGCCACTTTTCCTTTCCTCAGTGAGAGACTCCGTGATTTCTTTGGCTTGAACTTCATTCTGGATGAGGCAACTATGTCGTCCAGCCTCTCAAGCACATGACGTGTCTCGTCTTCTCTGGATGAAATCACTGTAGTGTCATCCATGAAGGCCTTGAGAGGAGGCATCTTGTATCCATCGCCAAGGTCTGTTTGTCTCGCGTTGTTTGTTGCTGCTTTCAAGATGAGTTCCATTGCCAGCACGAACAGTATCGGGGAAATTGCACAGCCCATTGCAATGCCCACTTCCAATTGATCCAATCAGTTGTGTACTCCTTGGTAGAGAACCGCATTGAGAAGCCATTGAAGTACTTCTTGAGCATGTCGCGGATGTTCTTTGGCACATGGTACATCTCAAGAGCCAACTGTATCATCTCATGGGGCACAGATCCATATGCGTTTGCCAGATCAAGCCACACTACGTCCAGGTCCCTCTTTTCTGTTTTTGCTTTTTGGATTGCGTCCCAGATCATTGTGGCGTGTCTACACAGCCAGCCACGCCTGGGATGCCACCTTTCTGGACTGACACATCCAAGTACTTGTTTTCCATCAGGTACTTGGTCAGCCTTACTGCCATGACAGAGAAGAAGATTTTCCCTTCGACGTTCAGTAGTGATATTGGCCTGAACTGGCTGATGTCACTTGAGTTTTGCTCTTTGGGGATGTACACACCATCTGCCGTCATCCACTGGCCGCTGATCTTCTGTTTCTCCAAGCCGATCGCAGCAGCCTGTGGAGCCACTCCAGCACCTTGGGACATTTCTTGTAAAGCTGGTAAGGTATTCCGTTTGGCCCTGGTGATGATTTGGCTCTGGCTTTGTCGACCACCTTCTTGATTTTCCGCCAACGTTGGAGGCTTGCCATTGAACTGTTCCTCAGGGTTGGTTGGCCACACCAGACCTTGAATGGTCGAGTGGTGCTTTGCTCTGTGAGTCAGAGTATGTTTTCCTCAGATGCTGCTCAAGAACTCCTTTGTCCACACTTAGGGTCCCAGATTTTGGCTGCTCAAACAGTGTTCTGGCAAACTGGAAGGGGTCTCTGAAGAAGCGCTCTTGTGTCTTCTTCTTTTGCTCTTCCTCTTCCTTGCAGATTCCGCTTTGCTGAGGGCGCTGTGTTTTTCTTTCAGGTCTTCCCACAGTTTTTCCAAGCCTTGTTTTTCAGCTGGCAGTGCGGTCTTCATTTGCTTCTTGAGGTTGTTCTTTGGACTCTGATCTTGTCCATCTTTTCTTGGCGTCTGGATTTCTTTGGAGGTGTTTTCTCTTTGGGTAGTTTTACTCCATAGGCGTCTCTACATGTGGCATACACAATGTCCCCATATGTGGCTAGTTTTGTGTTGCAGGGTGCTTTTCCCTATCAGTGCATCGAGTATATATGTGTGTGTGTGTGTGTGTGTGTGTGTGTGTGTGTGTGTGTGTGTGTGTTTTCATATTATATATATATATATATATATATATATATATATATATATATATAAGATAATGTTGCTATATATATATATATATAAAGGTGGGATATGTGGGGGCGGAGGGGGGGGAGAATTAAGAACGAAAATCAGGGAAATATATTACAAATATCCAACACTTCACAAGCCGCATTTAGGAACCATTGTAATCCATTTTGAAGACAGAACCATTCATATCACCTGCTCCAAGGCCTTTCGTCCGCGCGCGTGTGTGTGTCTCTTCGTCTCTCTGTCTCTGTCTCTGTCTCTCTCTCTCTCTCTCTCTCTCTCTCTCTCTCTCTCTCTCTCTCTTAAAGGAGGGTGAGGAGTAAGGTGGGGAAGGGCGTGGGGGGGGGGGGGGGGGGGGGGGGGGGGGGGGGGGAGAGAAAAAAAGGTTTTAGAGAGTGTAAGCTCAGCCTTGAGGTGACCTGCACTTTTGATATTTTCTCCTTTACGCCTTTGCTTAATTGCAGACCATGGCCAGCAATCACACAGACACACACACACACACACACACCACACACACACACACACACACACACACACACACACACACACACGCACGCACGCACGCACGCACGCACACACACACACACACACATACACACACGCGCGCGCGCGCACAACACACACACACACACGCACGCACGCACGCACGCACGGACGCACGCACAAAACACACACACACACACACACACACACACACACACACACACACACACACACACACACACACACACACACACAACGTATGCACACACGCACACCCGCACACATACAAAAATAGACGATACAAGATTCTAGACAAATCAACTCTCACACAACACAACCTCTGGAAAGGGGTGCACAAAGTCACCTGATGATTTAAAAATATCAACTCTCACACAACACAACCTCTGGAAAGGGGTGCACAAAGTCACCTGATGATTTAAAAATATCAACTCTCACACAACACAACCTCTGGAAAGGGGTGCACAAAGTCACCTGATGATTTAAAAATGTTCGAACAGATGACCCAGCATTGAAGGCATAACTTAATGCATAATTAAAGTGCAATTCAACGTACAATAACAATAAGATGCAGTCTAAGGCATGATTAAATGTTCAATGCTCAGTTAGGTCAGTGAAAATATTTCACTGAAACAGAGGCAGCCGTTTGCTCACTAACAGAAAGTCAGTCATCGTGAGTTACAAAGTTCAGCAGAACGAACAATGTGTGAACAGCCAGGGCCATCTATACAATACGGGACGCAAAAACAGCGACCCCAACCCTCCAACCCCACCCCCAAATAAAGGGGGGGGGGGGGAATATAAATCCATAGCACTGTATCAAAAACAATTTCATGTCACATTACATGACTGATTTCATAAAGCTGTCCCTATTAATCCCCGGGAGTGACTCGGGATCACGAAGAACGACAACAAATACTGATGAAGTGCATTCTACTCACTATTTCGCTCCCGGCGCTTGATAAGCTAGACTTCATCCAGACGTTGCCAATGTGACACAGACTGAAGGGTAGAACTGTACGTAACATGTAGCCTTGTCACGTGAGCAGGATACGTGCAGCCGGTGGGCTACAATCCAGCGTCGGAGACGTCAGTTTCGGAGACGTTCCGTCACAAGGTATCCGTTGGTCAAGGACGGTCAGGTCCTCATGATCAGCTTTCGTCACATGCACTTACATGTTACAAGAGTAGCCTCTCTACACGTAAAGACGGAAAGAACGCTGAGTCGTTGTGGAACTTACCTCCTTGCCGGAAGTAGATGACCACGAAGCGATGGAGGTGGAGGTGATCCGTCGTTTGACAGGACTGCCCTATTTGAAGAATAGTGATTAAATCATGGATTTCGGGATCTTATAGCTTCCAAAATTGTAGTGGATCCTGGAGGGCTCCACGAATGCTTCCGTGAG
>CM031628.1:19899675-19917175 GCA_018398815.1 Conus ventricosus
TACCATTACTATAATTATCATCATAATTATCATTATTATTAAGGGTGCTTATTTAGCGCCTATCATCGACTGAGAGACCAAGCTCTAAGCGCTTTACAGTTCACATTCTCGTTTTCACAAAGGGGTACTTACCTGGGTGGAGCTGACAGAAAATCTGCCTTTCGGCGCTTCATTCAGTCGTTGCCCGTACCATTCAGTCAGTATCATTCACTCAATTTCCTCTCTTCACTCTTCCCATTTTTCAAGCAGGGTGCATTCTATCACCAGTATCAATGTCCAAACTGGCCTTCTCTTCCAAAAGCTGGTGATGATATTTCACGTGTGTGCAAGATGCTATGCATGCGTTCACACACGGAACCTCGGTTTATAGTCTTATTCGGACTTTTTTAAACTAGATTCAGAACCGATGTTAACTCCTAGGAAAAAATCATCCTGTACCGAAACGGCCAGGCGGAGATTCGAACCCGCAACCCCGGGAGCACCAAAATTGCCAGTCCAGCGTGCCACCAACTCAGCTATTCCGGCCCCGGAATTACAGTTCTTGATTATGTTCGCAAAAATGAAAGTCAGTAAGGTAAGGTAATGTTGCTTTACGCCTAGCCGACCGCAAAGGGCCATACGAGGACTGATGCAAGATCAATCCACCCAAACAAATAAAACAAACATAGAAACAAAACAAAATAAAACAACACGCGCACGCGCACGCACGCACGCACGCACGTACCCACACGCACGCGCGTAGAAACGCACACACACACATATTAAACGGGCAGATATTTGACATTTGACTCTGGTGCAATTTAAATTAAAGCTTATAAAGATTTACAAGTCTAATTCCACACACACACACACACACACACACACACACACACACACACACCACACACAAGCGCGCGCAAAGCCATATGATCTTAACTACAGTGGACTGTCTGCGTATGATATATGGAAGCCTAGTTACTGTGTAACGCAACCAGTCAACACACATTTTGATAAACACAAACCTCTTCTTGCAGTGAATGATATTTTTCTTTTAGTCACAGCTTGTTTCTCGACAATTCCATTAGCACATCTGTACACTGCAGGAGAAGCCTACGAGATATTGTGTATATGCCTCTCTCTTTAACCCCACCCTTTCTAGCCAAGTCCTTGATACTGTGCATATGCCTCTCTCTTTAACCCCTTCAAGATATTGTGCCTGTGCCTCTCTCTTTAACCTCTTCGAGATACTGTGCATGTCCCTCTCTCTTTAAGCCCATCCTTTCTAACCAAGTCCTTTACACTGTGCGTGTGCCTTTCTCTTTAACCCCACCCTTTCTAACCAAGTCCTTAATACTGTGCATGTTCCTCTTTTTTAACCCCACCCTTTCTAACCAAGTCCTTAATACTGTGTATATGCCTCTTTCTTTAACCCCACCCTTTCTAACCAAGTCCTTAATACTGTGCATATGCCTCTTTCTTTAACCCGACCCTTTCTAACCAAGTCCTTAATACTGTGCATATGCCTCTTTTTTACTCCACCCTTTCTAACCAAGTCCTTAATACTTTGTTTCCTTTCTAAGTCCTTATACTCAAGCCCCTTATTAACAGTCCTTTATACACATATTATTGTTATTATTATTATGACTACATAGCGCCTATCCTCGGCTAGAGACCAAACTCTAAGCGCTTTACAATCCACACTGCCTACCTGGGTAGTGCTGACTGAAGAGCTGCCAGCTGGCGCTTCATTCAGTCGCTTCCCGTGTCATCCAGTCAGTATCGTTTACTCAGTTTCCTTACTTCCTTCATTCTTTCCATTTCTCACGCAGTGTGCATGCTATGCATAACGTGTCATCGATACCACCGACCAACCTGGCCTTCTCTTTCGACAGTTGGTAATGGGATTTTACGTGTGTGCAAGATGTTAGGTGTGCGTTCACACACGGAACCTCAGTTTATAGTCTCATTTGAAGAACTATTTGACAAATGGAGTCAGAACTAATGTTAACTCCGAGGGAAAAATCCCTCTGTACCGAAACGGCCCGGCGGAGGTTCGAACCCGCAACCCCAGGATCACCAAGATTACGAGTCTGGCGCACTACCACTGAGCTATTCCGGCCCCCTTTATACTCAGGCCTCTTTCTATCTAAGTTCTCTATGCTCAGGCCCTTTTCTAAATAAGTCCTTTATTCTCAGGTCCTTTCTAAGTCCTGCATCTCCGCCCCATTCTCACTAAGTCCTTTATTCTCAGGTCCTTTCTAAGTCCTTTATACTCAGAGCCCCGTTCTAATCAAGTTCTTTATGTTCATGCTCCTTTCTAAGACCCTTATGCTCAGGCAATTTTGTAACCGAGTCCGTTATACCCAGGCCCCTTTCTCAGTACGTCATTTCTATTCTGATCCCTTTCTAAGTCATTTATACTCAGATCCCTTTCTAAGTCATATATTCTCAGATCCCTCTCTCAGTCATTTATACTCAAATCCCTTTCTAAGTCATTTATACTGAGGTCACTTTCTACCGACGTCCTTTATAGTCAGGTCCCTTTCTAACGGTGTACTGTATATACATACCCTTTTATTTACTCAGTCTTTCATACCCAAGCACTTTTCTAAGCCCTTTATACTTAGGCCCCTTTCTAACCAAGTTCTTCAAGCTGACGCCGCTTTCTAAGTCCTTTCAGCTGATGCTCCTTTCTAAGTCCTTTAAGCTGACGCTCCTTTCTTAGTCCTTTAATCTGACGCTCCTTTCTAAATAAGTCCTTTAAGCTGACGCTCCTTTCTTAGTCCTTTAAGCTGATGCTCCTTTCTAAATAAGTCCTTCAAGCTGACGCTCCTTTCTTAGTCCTTTAAGCTGACGCTCCTTTCTTAGTCCTTTAAGCTGACGCTCCTTTCTAAATAAGTCCTTCAAGCTGACGCCCCTTTCTAAGTCCTTCAAGCTGACGCCACTTTCTAAGTCCTTTGAGCTGACGCCCCTTTTAAGTCCTTCAAGCTGACTCCCCTTTCTTAGTACTTCAAGCTGACTCCCTTTCTAAGTCCCTCAAGCTGACTCCCCTTTCTAAGTCCTTCAAGCTGACTCCCCTTTCTAAGTCCTTTGAGCTGACGCCCCTTTCTAAGTCCTTCAAGCTGACTCCCTTTTCTAAGTCCTTCAAGCTGACTCCCCTTTCTAAGTCCTTCAAGCTGACTCCCCTTTCTAAGTCCTTCAAGCTGACTCCCCTTTCTAAGTCCTTCAAGCTGACTCCCTTTCCAAGTCCTTCAAGCTGACTCCTTCTAAGTCCTTCAAGCTGACTCCCCTTTCTAAGTCCTTCAAGCTGACTCCCCTTTCCAAGTCCTTCAAGCTGACTCCCCTTTCCAAGTCCTTCAAGCTGACTCCCTTTCTTATCATGTCCTTTATGTTCATGCCCCTTTCTGTGTCCTTCATATCTCGGACCTCTTTCTAAAAACTCTATACTCCATCCTTTTTACTATGTCCTTTATTCTCAGGTCCTTTCCAAGTCCTTTGCATACTCCACCCTTAGTAAGTTCTTTATACCCAGTCCCCTTTCTAAATAAGTCCTTTATTCTCGTGTCCTTTTCTAAGACCTTCATACTCGAGCTCCTTTCTAAGTCCTTTATACTCGGCCCCTTTGTAACTAAGACCATTCTCAGGTCCCTTTCTAAGTTCTTTATACTGGCCCCTTTGTAACTAAGACCATACATAGGTCCCTTTCTAAGTTCTTTATACTGGCCCCTTTGTAACTAAGACCATACATAGGTCCCTTTCTAAGTCCTTTATACTCGGCCCCTTTGTAACTAAGACCATACTCAGGTCCCTTTCTAAGTCCTTTGTGGCAGACCCTGTTTAAGTCCTTTATACACAGGCCCTCTCTAAGTTTTTCTTTAATTATTGAGTCATTTCCTAAGTTCTTTACAGTTAGGCCCCTTTCTAAGTAAGTCCGTTGTACTTAGGGCCCTTTCTAAGGACGTTGTTTATTCTTGGGCCCCTTCCTAAGTTCTTTTTTTCTCAGGGCCCTTTCAAAGTTCTTTATTCTCAGGCCCCTTTCTAAGTTCTATATTCTCAGGCCCCTTTCTAAGTTCTTTATTCTCAGGCCCCTTTCTAAGTTCTTTATTCTCAGGGCCCTTTCTTTCTAAGTTCTTTATTCTCAGGGCCCTTTCTTTCTAAGTTCTTTATTCTCAGGGCCCTTTCTTTCTAAGTTCTTTATTCTCAGGGCCCTTTCTTTCTAAGTTCTTTATTCTCGGGCCCCTTTCTAAGTTCTTTATTCTCGGGCCCCTTTCTAAGTTCTTTATTCTCGGGCTCCTTTCTTCGTTCCATATTCTTGGGCCCCTTTCTAAGTTATTTATTCTTCGGCCCATTTCTTAGTTCTATATTCTTGAGCCCCTTTTTAAATTCTTTATTCTTGGGCCCCTTTCTTAAGCCTTCCATACTCAGGACCCCTTCTAACTAAGGTGTTAATTCTTGAGCCACTTTCACAGTCATTCCTCTATACTTAAGCTCCTTTCTAAGTCAGTTCTTTATTTGCAGGCCCCTTTCTTATACGTTTACCCTCCAGCCTTTCTTGCTAAAAAGTCGTTTGTCCTCGGACCCCTTTCTCATTAAGTCGCTTCTCCCATCTGTGTGGTACCTTCAGGGCAGTGACAGAATTTCACCACAAAGCACTGTTGTTGGAGGTCTGCGCTCATGTGTGCCCAGTCTAACCTGCTGTTTGTGCTCCGTGAATATGCTTCACTTAAGATTGCACGTGCACGTAGCATGACTGGTTTGACTTATCACAGAAACCTACATGAAACACACACACACACACACACACACGCACACGCACACACGCACACACACACACACACACACACGCACGCACGCACGCACGCACGCACGCACGCACGCACACACACACACACACACACACACACACACACACACACAAATGCACACACACACACACACATTCACACATACACACGCGCGCACACACACACACACACACACACACACACACACACACACACACACACACACACACACACACACAGGCGCGCGCGCGCGCGCACGTGCGCGCTCATGTACTTTACTTGATGTAATGAAAATTCTTATTGTCATAATTTTGTATAATCCCTTTAACAGAGGGAACTGATTTTGTTCTTTGTTCTCGGATTAGTTCTGGCTGAACATAAAAGAAGTGATAGACACCCATGTTGACTTTGGTCTTTGTTCTCGGATTAGTTGTGGCTGAACATAAAGGAAGTGATAGACACCCATGTTGATTTTGTTCTTTGTTCTCGGATTAGTTCTGGCTGAACATAAAGGAAGTGATAGACACCCATGTTGACTTTGTTCTTTGTTCTCGGATTAGTTCTGGCTGAACATAAAGGAAGTTATTGACACCCACGTTGATTTTGTTCTTTGTTCTCAGACTAGTTCTGGCTGAACATAAAGGAAGTGATAGACACCCATGTTGATTTCATTCTTTGTTCTCGGATTAGTTGTGGCTGAACATAAAGGAAGTGATAGACACCCATGTTGACTTTGTTCTTTGTTCTCGGATTAGTTGTGGCTGAACATAAAGGAAGTGATAGACACCCATGTTGACTTTCTTCTTTGTTCTCGGATTAGTTGTGGCTGAACATAAAGGAAGTGATAGACACCCATGTTGACTTTGTTCTTTGTTCTCGGATTAGTTGTGGCTGAACATAAAGGAAGTGATAGACACCTATGTTGACTTTGTTCTTTGTTCTCTGATTAGTTGTGGCTGAACATAAAGGAAGTGATAGACACCCATGTTGATTTTGTTCTTTGTTCTCGGATTAGTTGTGGCTGAACATAAAGGAAGTGATAGACACCCATGTTGACTTTGTTCTTTGTTCTCGGATTAGTTCTGGCTGAACATAAAGGAAGTTATTGACACCCATGTTGATTTTGTTCTTTGTTCTCAGACTAGTTCTGGCTGAACATAAAGGAAGTGATAGACACCCATGTTGATTTCATTCTTTGTTCTCGGATTAGTTGTGGCTGAACATAAAGGAAGTGATAGACACCCATGTTGACTTTCTTCTTTGTTCTCGGATTAGTTATGGCTGAACATAAAGAAAGTGATAGACACCCATGTTGACTTTCTTCTTTGTTCTCGGATTAGTTCTGGCTGAACATAAAGGAAGTGATAGACACCCATGTTGACTTTGTTCTTTGTTCTCGGATTAGTTCTGGCTGAACATAAAGGAAGTGATAGACACCTATGTTGACTTTGTTCTTTGTTCTCGGATTAGTTCTGGCTGAACATACAGGAAGTGACAGACACCAATGTTGATTTTGTTCTTTGTTCTCGGATTAGTTCTGGCTGAACATAAAGGAAGTGATAGACACCCATGTTGACTTTCTTCTTTGTTCTCGGATTAGTTTGGCTGAACATAAAGGAAGTGATAGACACCCATGTTGACTTTGATCGTTGTTCTCGGATTAGTTCTGGCTGAACATAAAGGAAGTGATAGACACCCATGTTATTTTGTTCTTTGTTCTGGGATTAGTTCTGGCTGAACATAAAGGAAGTGATAGACACCCATGTTGACTTTGTTCTTTGTTCTCGGATTAGTTCTGGCTGAACATAAAGGAAGTGATAGACACCCATGTTGACTTTGTTCTTTGTTCTCGGATTAGTTCTGGCTGAACATAAAGGAAGTGATAGACACCCATGTTGATTTTGTTCTTTGTTCTGGGATTAGTTCTGGCTGAACATAAAGGAAGTTTTTGACACCCATGTTGATTTTGTTCTTTGTTCTCGGATTAGTTCTGGTTGAACATAAAGGAAGTGACAGACACCCATGTTATTGTCATGTGAGCTGATCGCTTATTGCTCCATCAACAGAATTCGTGTGTTTGTAAGGGTCAGTTGTTGCGCTTCAATGATAAAAACAATGGTCTTTGCAATGCAGTGTTCTACTTTTTCCTGCTGGGAGTGCCACCTGATGCAGTCTAGAATGAAATATATGTAGAAATGCACATGTGATCGAAGTAATGCCCGAACTAACTAGTTAACACAACCAAACGAACTAACTCGTTGAATTTAAGACTACGTACATGAATTACTGTCAAATAAATAAAGAAAAACGAATAAATATTCATTTTCACACGCACGCACACCACACACACACACACACACACAAAACACACACACACACACACACACACACACATACACACACACGCGCGCGCACACACGCACCCTCCCCCCCCCCCCTCCCCCCCACCTCACACACAGACACATCGTTATTTGTAGATAACAGTTCACAGCTGCACATTTTCAAACTTATTTTTTCAGATTTTCAAAACACACATTCTAAAAACATATATTGAAAACATATATTTCTAGAGCTGGTGGGAGTGATGGTTATGCTCTCTATCATCTGTGCTTACACACTCTTTTCTGATACATTTTCACTCAAAATCCTGAAGGTGCGGGTAGGACCCAGAGAAGCACTGTCCTCAACTGCTGAACAAACCAGCTGGGAGCAATCCTGCACCACCCTTGGAAATCTGTGCTGCGTTCCCATATAGTTGCGGACATGCACAGGGCATTCCATTAATGCGTGAAGGGACCTAATCGCTCCCTGGCAAATGCCATTGTGTATGGCCACTGAAATTGACATGACAGAACCTCCACGGGAGCGTTCTCGTGGGTGTACCAGCCCATATTTCATGACTGCAGAACCCACTGGCACATAACGCCACCATCAAGCAACTGCCGTGTGCATCCGGTAGTCTTGCTCGTTGCTGTTCCGATGACAGGCAATGACAGTGGTAGAGTGATGGTTGTGCTCTCTCTCACCTGGGCTTACACATTCGTTTCTGAGACATTGTCGTTATTATTTAGACTGCAATGTGGGGATATCGGTTTTTTTGCATCCAAAGACGACATATTTATCAAAAATTCATTTGTCAGTTTGATATTTTACATTAAATCGGTATTACTTTACAGCTTGTGTATCCGTGAATGTTTTACCTTTTGATGAACGATAATAATTGCCAAAGAAAGGTAAAACCACGACTGCCTTGGTTCAGCTGTGTGCTGTATATGGTGCCAGAAAACCTGGGATTCCACATGAGTTGACTGTTTATACTCCGTCCTCCACTGCCCGTCATGCGGCGTGGAAAAGCTGGCTTCGGCTACTTTGAAATCTGGTGTCAATGCTTGGCGCCATTCCTCAAACACATGCAATGCGTACTTTTGAAACAAGCTTATAGCATCAGCTGATTGAAAACGCGTCTGAAAAGCATCTGTGATTTACACTTACTGCTTTATAAACTAGTCACAAAAAGTTAAGGGCCAGACAGAAAAACTCTCACCAAAATAAAACGACATAACGCACAGGAAAACAGCTTATACCGTATTTTATTTCATGTCTTTAGCTTTCATGTCAATGCCATTGCAATTGTGTCAATTCAATTTTTCTGGACAAAATCAAGGATCAAACATCATAACCCCTCTTTTTGAAAATCACAAAATTGACAATTCACAAGAAAGTTTATTGAAAAGCTTCAGTAGTGCGTATGTCCGCCATTTGCACCCACACATTCCACGCATCTAGGCCTCATGGACTGGATCAGAGTCACAAGGGTCTGTTGAGGCATGGCGTTCCACTCCTGCAGCAGAAATTGGAACAGTTGGTGGAGGTCAACAGGAGGAGGGTGGTTGTCGTGGACGCGGCGTTCCAGATGGTCCCAAATGTTCTCAATAGGGTTCAAATCAGGCGAACGCGATGGCCAGTCCAGTCGTGGAACCTGCTGCTGCCTCAGGTAGTCGTTCACTACACGGCGCGGTGTGGAGTGGCGTTGTCGTCCATGAGGGTGGCACCGGGTCCCATGGCTTGCAGAGTGGGGATAATCAACGGCCTCACGATTTCATCTCTGTACCTTACGCCAGTAAGTCTGCCTGGCACAAGGTGAAGGGGTGTCCTGCCATGAAGGTGGATGCCTCCCCATACCATCAGGGAGCCGCCTCCATAGCGATCGTGCTCACGAACACAGCCATCAGCAAGCCTCTCCCCTGGACGACGCCAGACGCGTACCCGGCCATCATTTCGGGACAGGGAGAATCTTGACTCATCGGTGAAGAGGATGGTGCTCCATTGCTGCCTCGTCCATCGCTGATGACGTCGACACCACCTCCTTCTGGCCTGTCGATGGTGCTGTGTTAGTGGGAGATGGACGGCGGGCCTTCTTGAGCGGAGGTTGAATCTGTGAAGGCGACCTCAGACGGTCTGGCGACTTACGTTGATGTTAGTCGTTCTTCTCAGCTCCTGTCTCAGAGTGGTTGCATTGATGGTCCTGCTGCGGACTGCTGTCAGCATTAAGTAGCGATCGTCTTGCCCGTTGGTGATTCTTGGCCGCCCTGAGCGTGGTCGTTCCTCGGCTCTTCCAGTGTCTTGGTATCGCTGGTGAAGGGCGTTGAATGACTGAGTGGCTCACTCCCAGACGTCTTGCCACCTCTCTTCCAGAAATGCCATCTTGGAGCCATCCAGAGCCCGGCCGCGATCTAGTGTTGACAGTTTTCGTCTTGGAGGCATGGTTATTGCAGCCCCGATTAGCGGTCATTTTATACCCACCGCAGGCAAATTGTCATTGAAAAGTGTTCAACATAGGCAGGCCCTGCACGTGCACTGTGCCGATTTCTCAATTCAAAACTGCTGTGTAATCTGCGCCTGGCCAAACTTCATGCATTATTCACGGATTTTTGGTGTTTTGGCTGAGCGCATATTCTCGACCCGAAAAATGCGTCGTCTGAAAGATTATTTCGGTCATACAGTGTGGTGTGTGAGCTGTCAGAATAGCTCAGAATGAAACACGCTGCGCTTTGTTTTACGAGCATTCAGACCCATTACTTAGAGTACCCCAAAATCTAAGGCGGCCCTTAACTTTTTGTGACTAGCTTAGCAGAAGGTGGCTGTTTTCAGTTGGAATATGCCTGAAGCGGGGCTGCAATATCAAATTTCGTTCTCAGTTACGAGGAGGCGGACTGGCGATACGTGCTGACGGCCGCCAGGGTTTTGCCTGTGGATAGGTGGTGTCTTTGAAAGTGGTGTACGCAAATTGTTTACAACTTAGTGAAATAAAGCCAACACGCGAGAGACAACCAAAATGTTGCTTTCGCTGGAATCTGAGTTGTGATGCTGTGAAACACATAATGGGTAATGCCACCTACAACTCGAGTTTAGTACTTCGTCACATTCCGCTCGACACCAGCACGGTGTGAAGAAATCGTGCGAGTATCTGTGATACGAGTGGATACGTTGTGTATCTAGCCCGTGCTGTATAAGAGACATGGAATCTAAAACTGTTTATTATGACAGACAGCCAGTACCAGAGATTCTGTAAATTTTGATGACGCAAAGGGGATTTTTCCCCATAGGCACATGAAAAGAGTTGCCTTTTCTCTCTCAGTTTTTGGTGTGGTCTTTGAATTTGCGGCGGAAGGGTTTTTGTGTGTATAAAAGAAAATCAGATCCCTTTTTCTCTCCTCAAAGTCAATGAACTGCTGAGAACTTGGTGCCGATATAGAAATCTGCGTGATTAAAACAGTCAGGAGAAAGTGTCTTTCGCAGAAGACGGGGGACCCCGAATCTAATCAACAGAAGAACATTTGGTTAATTCTCCGTAGAGGGGAGAAAGGGAGGATGGTCTATGAGGAACGGTGTCAGGAGGGTCATGCCAGAATGAGGCATTGTGTCCGCGCCATTTTTAGCCACTTCCAGATTTTGTTTTATCTTCTCTTTCCACCCAGATCTCTTCCATACCTTTAAATGGCTCCAGGCGCTCAGCGGCCACACACGGGATAGTTTCAGTAACAAACAGCAGCAAGTTTTTTTTCCTTCGTGTTCAAAATGATGATTGACGAGCTGCGCTTGATCTAGCTGCACAAAGTGAGGCGACTGCAGGCGGAAATGGAAACAACGTTGAAATGTTAGTGATAATGCACAGCCAAAAACCGTAGACAAACGAATCACAAGACAACACACGACACGTTTCGAACTCTTAGGTCTTCTTCAGACTTGATACAAAACACTCAGGACAACGAAAATGAACGAGCAATCACTTTATCTTCATCCAATTCGGCACAAGACAGGCGTTGAATCCTGCTTGGTTGCTTTAAGTATACATTTAAAATACATTGGAAAGTTTATGTTTGGACAAGATATCGTTTTACAAAAGTAACACAAACCTTTTTGTGGAATTGTTGAATGATGAAAGCACAACTTTTTCAACACTGGCAGTTTAACAAAATTGCCTATTCTCTGGGTCCGACTGGCATCTTTGGGTGTATCTCTTTCTTCTCTGCTCTTTCGCCGACTCTAGAGAAAGACATAGTGACGGTGAGGAAAGACCCACAGACCACAAGCCCTGTTGACAACGGGAAGGACTGCATCCCGGGTTCCTCTGCAGAGGGCCGTAAGATCATGTGGCGAAAGCTTGGCTGTGTCTGGAGTTGTACTGTTGTCATCCCTCAGGGAAACAGCAACGAGTTGGGCTACAGGGTTTGTGCAGCAGTTCACACGGTGGTGGCGTCTTTCGTCGGTGGGCTCTGCAGTCAGAAAACATGGGCTGGTGCATCCATGGGGGCACCTCCATGGAGGGTCTGTTGTGTCGAATCTGGTGGTCATCAATGGCATCTGCCATGAAGCAGTTATGTCCATTGACGTCTAAAGAACACGTTGCCAGTTGACCTCTTTTCTGTCTGAATTGACTCAAGGATAGATCAGAACCAACCCTTGTTTACTGATCTTCATTCAGGGCCCAGCTCACTGGCAAGAAACATGTCCGCCTATCACTGTACCCTGTGGAATGGTCTTCGTTAGGGAGTGATGGCAAGATACAAGCACACCCTCCACTGTACCCTGTACAATGATCGTGGTCAGGGAGTCATGGTCAGATGCATGTCCACCCTCCACTGTACCCTGTAGAATGGTCTTGGACAGGGAGTCATGGGGAGATACATGTCCACCCTCCACTGTACCCTGTAGAATGGTCATGGACAGGGAGTCATGGTGAGATACATGTCCGCCCTACATTGTACCGTTTTCAGTGTACTGGTCTGGGAGTCATGGCAAGAGAAAGGGTGGTCGAGGGATAGTGATGTTCTGCCTGGTATAGTAGGCGTGGCGGTTGGTCCCAAGGATGGCATAAAGAACTTTCTGCAAATTACGGTTGATCGGTAGAATCAAAATGAAGACAGACTAATTCGGCCAAGTTGGACTTCTTTTCACACGGCCAGATGCCAGTTGGTAGACAATGTGTGTGTGTGTGTGTGTGTGTGTGTGTGTGTGTGTGTGTGTGTGTGTGTGTGTGTGTCTGTGTGTGTGTGTGTGTGTGTGTGTGTGTGGTGTGTTGTGTGTGTGTGTGTGTGTGTGTTGTGTGTGCGTGTGTGTATGCGGGGTGCCACGCGCGTGCCCGTGTGTGTGTGTGTGTGTGTGTATGTGTGTGTGTGTGTGTGTGTGTGTGTGTGTGTGTGTGTGTGTGTGGCGCGCGCGCGAGTGTGTGTGCGTGTGTGTGTGAGAGAGAGAGAGAGAGAGAGAGAGAGAGACTCAAACCCAGACATTAATCATCTCCAGAACCCTTAAAGGTCCATTGTCACAATATGTTGCTAAGGTAACAATGACAGTGATAATATTAATAATAATGATAATGGTAATAATGATAGTAGTTAATAATTAGTGTGTACGTGCGCGTGCGTGTGCGTGCGTGCGTGTGTGTGTGTGTGTGTGTGTGTGTGTGTGTGTGTGTGTGTGTGTGTGTGTGTGTGTCTGTCTGTCTGTCTGTCTGTCTGTCTGTCTGTCTCTGTCTGTCTGTCTGTCTGTCTGTCTGTCTGTGTCTGTGTCTGTGTCTGTGTCAGACAGAAATTCAGACTTTAGTTGTCTCGAGAACCTTTAAAGATCGCTGACACAACATGATGGGAAGATATTAATAATAGAATTGATAATAATAATAATAATAAATTATAATAACAAAACTACTACTAATGTTGCTGCTGCTGCTGCTACTACTACCACCACCACTACTACTACTGATAGTGTGTGTGTATGTGTGTGTGTGTGTGTGAGTGTGTGTGTGTGTGTGTGTGTGTGTGTGTGTGTGTGTGTGTGTGTGTGTGTGTGTGTGCTCGCGCGCGTGCGTGTGTGAGTATGTGCATGCGTGTGTGCGAGCGCCTGTGTTTGTGTGTGTGTGTGTGTGGTGTGTGTGTGTGTGTGTGTGTGTGTGTGTGTGTGTGTGTGTGTGTGTGTGCGTGCGTGCGTGGGGCCCACGCGTGCTTATGTTTGTGTACGTACGTACTTGTGTGTGTGCGTGTGTGTGTGTGTCTGTGTGAATACAACAATATGTTAATCTGACAGTAATTGGTTTCAATTAGTCAGTCAGTCAGTGTATTGTGTGCGTGCATGCGTGCGTATGTCTGTGTCTGTGTGTGTGCGCGCGCGCGCGCGTGTGTGTGTGTGTGTGTATGAACTATTGAAAACTTGGTGTGTCCACAGCGTTCCAGCATGCCCCTCAAAGTATCTGCCAAACAGTGGAACTGCTCCACTGCCACGTGGACTGACTTTGACCCCCATCTCTCCTGCAACCTGGTGTCCGAGTGCGACTCCTCCCAGGACGAAAGCCGCTGTCACCATGACCTGTGTCAGCAGGGCCGATTTCACGTGCAGGGTCGCTGCTATCTGCTGGGCCATCCTGCAGAGCCACTGTCTCACGTGGAGGCTGGAAGACTCTGCAGCCAACATGGCGGCTACCTGATCAGTTACAACTCTAACGCCGAAATGGCGGCTGTGAAAGAAGTGGTGTGGTCCCGCAACCGTGTGCGTGAGGTGTACGTGGGGCTGACCTCCTCCACAGTGTTGGACAGCATGTAAGGTTTAATCTGTGTTTATTTGGAGAAAAAAAAACAAACAAACAAACAGGCACACTCCCTTGTGGATGCAGCTCACACATTGTTTCCCGCAGCCCCACCATCCCACGTCTTGGTCATCCCACCAGCTAAGGCACGCCTCAGCAAAATTCCCACACACTGGAAGATTCTGTTAATTACTGGCATGTGGTCTCTCTCTCTCTCTCTCTCTCTCTCTCTCTCTCTCTCTCTCTCTCTCTCTCTCTCTCTCTCTCTCTCTCTCTCTCTACACACACACACACACACACACACTTTTCTCTCTCTCTCTCTCTCTCTCTCTCTCTCTCTCTCTCTCTCTCTCTCTCTCTCTCTCTCTCTCTCTCATGATGACCAGGGACAGTGCGGACAGAGGTACTCACCGGTTTTCATTTTTAGGACGTAATAGCAGACTGGTACCCACGGTTGCAGTCTTTCATTCAGGTGAGTGGAGGGAGCTGTGACATACGGTATGGAGCTGAGTCTCTAAACTACTTGATTGTTTTTAGAGTAAATTATATAGTACTCGCAAATTTAAAATTTTCACTCGCCTCTAGACACGGAAATTTGTGTTTGTTTACATCCAACTTTTTGTGTTATAGAGTAATATAAGTCATAGAACTTCAGCCAAAACCAGTCTGTGTTTGGGGGATTGTTGCCCTACGTTATCTCGTCGTTAAGAGAAGGAAGGAATATTCTTGATAGTTAGTTGGAACATAGTAACTGTATCTGATGTGAACAGGATTGTGGGGTCCTCTCATCTGGGCTGTCACCTTTCTGTTTGCACGATGGATCGTTGTTGGACGCTTGTGGCCAGTGTGTGGAGTCTTAGTCCTGTGTTGGGTCCTGGATGGTAGACAGGGACAGGGCATGTAAGGTAACAGGTAGGGACCCAGGTTGTTTCCTGGGTGATCAGTGAACTTGACACAGGATCTCAGTTGAGAGATAAGTTCCTATCTGATACACCCATTTTTTGTGGTTCACTGATGGTGATCATCTTACAGCCTTTGTTGGTTCAGTGGTGATCAGTCTTACAGCCTTTGTTGGGTTCACTGGTGGTGATCAGTCTTACAGCCTTTGTTGGTCTCAGGTGGTGATCAGTCTTACAGCCTTTGTTGGGTCACTAGTGGTGATCAGTCTTACAGCCTTTGTTGGGTCTCAGGTGGTGATCAGTCTTACAGCCTTTTTTGGGGTTCATGATGGTGATCAGTCTTACAGCCTTTGTTGGTTCACTGTGGTGATCAGTCTTACAGCCTTTGTTGGTCACTGGTGGTGATCAGTCTTACAGCCTTTGTTGGGTCTCAGGTGGTGATCAGTCTTACAGCCTTTGTTGGGTCACTGGTGGTGATTCAGTCTTACAGCCTTTGTTGGGTCTCAGGTGGTGATCAGTCTTACAGCCTTTGTTGGGTCTAGGTGGTGATCAGTCTTACAGCCTTTGTTGGGTCTCAGGGTGATCTAGTCTTACAGCCTTTGTTGGGTCTCAGACGGTGATTAGTCTTACAGCCTTTGTTGGGTCACAGGTGGTGATCAGTCTTACAGCCTTTGTTGGGTCACGTGGTGATAGTCTTACAGCCTTTGTTGGGTCACGGTGATCAGTCTTACAGCCTTTGTTGGGTCTCAGACGGTGATTAGTCTTACAGCCTTTGTTGGGTCCTGTCGGTGATTAGTCTTACAGCCTTTGTTGGGTCTCAGACGGTGATTAGTCTTACAGCCTTTGTTGGGTCACTGGTGGTGATCAGTCTTACAGCCTTTGTTGGGTCACAGGTGGTGATCAGTCTTACAGCCTTTGTTGGGTCCAGAGGTGATTAGTCTTACAGCCTTTGTTGGGTCTCAGGGTGATTAGTCTTACAGCCTTTGTTGGTTCACTGGTGGTGATCAGTCTTACAGCCTTTGTTGGGTCACAGGTGGTGATCAGTCTACAGCCTTTGTGGGTCACTGGTGGTGATCAGTCTTGCAGCCTTTGTTGGGTCACTGGTGGTGATCAGTCTTACAGCTTTGTTGGTCACTGGTGGTGATCAGTCTTACAGCTTTGTTGGGTCTCAGGTGGTGATCAGTCTACAGTCTTTGGTGGTTCACTGGTGGTGATCAGTCTTACAGTCTTTGTTGGGTCACTGGTGGTGATCAGTCTTACAGTCTTTGTTGGGTCACTGGTGGTGATCAGTCTTACAGTCTTTGTTGGGTCACTGGTGGTGATCAGTCTTACAGTCTTTGTTGGGTCACGGTGGTGATCAGTCTTACAGTCTTTGTTGGGTCACTGGTGGTGATCAGTCTTACAGTCTTTGTTGGTCACTGGGGTCATCTACAGTCTTTGTGGTCATGGTGTGATCAGTCTTACAGTCTTTGTCGGGTCACTGGTGGTGATCAGTCTTACAGTCTTTGTTGGGTCACTGGTGGTGATCAGTCTTACAGCCTTTGTTTGTTCACTGGTGGTGATCAGTCTTACAGCCTTTGTTGGGTCACTGGTGGTGATCAGTCTTACAGCCTTTGTTGGGTCACTGGTGGTGATCAGTCTTACAGCCTTTGTTGGGTCACTGGTGGTGATCAGTCTTACAGCCTTTGTTGGGTCACTGGTGGTGATCAGTCTTACAGCCTTTGTTGGGTCACTGGTGGTGATCAGTCTTACAGCCTTTGTTGGGTCACTGGTGGTGATCAGTCTTACAGCCTTTGTTGGGTCACTGGTGGTGATCAGTCTTGCAGCCTTTGTTGGGTCACTGGTGGTGATCAGTCTTACAGCTTTTGGTGGAGCAGTGAAGTGAGGAGACTTGGTTTCCCCTTTTTGTGTGCCAAGCTGAACATCTGCTGGTCTGACTGACAGGCTGTCAGAGAACCATGACAGCCAATCGTGTCACTGTAGACAGGGGAGGGGGTGTGTGCATTAGTAAACTGAGGGGAGAAGGGGGGGGGGGGGTCATCCCCCACCACCTACAGGGTGAGGAAATGTGTAGACAATTTGAGAACATTATCTGTTAGATGTTTTAAGTATTTTTTGCCTTTATGTGAGGAAAAATAACTATGTTTTCCACTCCTGTGAGATGCAGGTAGAACGGATACCTTGTCATCTTTTTCTGCGACCAAGGTGAGGGGGGGGGGCATAGAAATGGGAGAATAAGGTGGGGAGAAGGGGTCAGCTTCTCTGAAGTAGGGGAGAAAGCATGTGGCCCTCATCTTAACCATGAGCGATCACCTGCACAACTAAATGAGCGAGAGAGGAGGGGAGTGAAGCGATCGACCTGCTCTATAGTGACATCATACTTCTCTGTCTACGTGCCTATCATGGTTACATCATACGTAAGCCCCAATGACCGAGGGAATCATGTGAAAGGAAGGGGGAGGGATGAGGGGTGAGGGTAAAGACTGAAAAATGATGTAAACTGCTAACTTGCACTTTATGAGTCAAAGGGAGGGAGAGAAAGAGAGGGGGGGTGAGGGGAGAGGAGAAGAAAAAAAAAAAGGGGGGGGGTCGTAGAGGATGGTGTGGCTGGCAATGTCCAGGTCACAGGTGCTTTACTGTGTTTCATCACTCGGGGCCGGAATAGCTCAGTTGGTAGAGCGCCGGACTCGTGATCCTGGGGTTGCGGGTTCGAATTTCGGTACAGGGGGATTTTTCCCTCAGAGTTAACATTGGTTCTGACT
>CM031628.1:19922175-19932175 GCA_018398815.1 Conus ventricosus
AGAGTCCGTGCTTGGGGATCCATTTAGGAAACGAGGGAGGTTTGAAGGTACAGCAATCAGAGTGGTCATCTCAACTGTTTAATAACCCAAACAGTGTCAGTCACGTAAGTCCTGAAAGCAGCTTAGAATTGTGCTGAACAACCTTTACATAACATTCCTAAGAGATACAATTTCCCCCTGACTGACCAAACTTTTTTTTTTCAAATTAGTAGTGTGGGATTTCAGGTGCGTGCTAACGATTCTCAATAATGACTTCAAAGATAATAAAAAAAATGAAGGGGGATGGGCGGGGGGTACCGTGGATAGAGAAAACGGGAATGAAAAATTGGGGTGTTGGATTATAGATATATGATCCTTCACTAGCGGCATATGAAGATAATTGTAGTTCATTTTGAAAACAGAACCATTCATATCGCCTGCTCAGAGGCCTTTTGTTTGCTGATTCAGTCTCATCAGTGAGACTCGGATGATTCTGTTGGTGCTCCCTTGGAATCAAATGGAGATATATACCACAGTCTACAATTCTTTAGCATTCTCGCCACCAACGGTTCAAAAACAGAATCCAGCGGTATCCCAAGCAGCCAGTGAAGGGTAGAAAAGTAAAATGAGTGGAAAGCGCTGTAAGGAAAAAAAGTTGCTGAACTCTAACATCATTATGTAATGAGTGATGAATCAAGGGGAAATCAAATCATTGTCTCAGTCCTCTGTCATTGCAGAAATGTGATTACAATAGACGCTGCAGAAATTTGATTACAATAGACGCTGCAGAAATTTGATTACAATAGACGCTGCAGAAATTTGTCCAGTCTTCATGGACATCCACACCAACTTTGACGCTCCAGCCACCCATGAATGCTCAGGATGTCTTTCTTGTCAATCTTGTTAACGACCATTTGAAGCTGAGCATAGAATACTTCGATCTGGTCTTCATTATTGTCTGATGTGGACCATACATTGGCACAATTTTCAGAGAAAGGAAATGTTCAGAATCTGCTAATGTGCCAGAACCCTGGCATATTCAGTTTGATTAGCCATGCCAGTGAAGTCATTCTCACAATCATTCTGAACAGATTACAGACGCAAACGTTACTGTTGAAGAATAGTTTCAACTCTGCAAAGACAGAAGTATATCGAACAGGTCTTTAACCGGAGTGCCCTTTGTGAACGCATCTCCAACACAGAAAAAATTCCGCCGTTCTTCTGTAGACTTTAAGAACGCATTTGACAAATTTTAACAAGAGGCTCTACACGTCATAATGAATAAAGGTAACATTGCGCAGAAGTTGATTATCCAGCAGTTGTACTCCAAGGAGACCAGTGCAGTGCTCACTAAGGGAGCTGTTGTAGAGCGGTTCCATACTTAAGTTGGAGTTCGTCAGGGTTGCCTTCCATCTCTTATGCTTTTTGATATATTCCTGGAACTCACCATTCCTGATGAGTTGAAAATCACGTCATCACAGTCAACATTGGAGGAAGAACCATCACAAACCTTCGCTTTGCAGATGGCATCAATGGTCTGGCCTGCAGTGTACAAGCACTGGCCAGACTCGTTGAAGGATTGAAGGATACATGGACAAGACATGATATGGAAATCAGTGCAGGACGACAATGTTGATAGCCAGCCACAACACCCCCTTAACTGCTAGCATTACTATCCATTAACAGATGCCAGGAAGTTTATAAACGTTCTGTAACCTGGTATTCAGTTTAGGCAATGACAGTCAAAATCGGGAATCACCACAAGGGCAACAAAGACAACATCGAGACTAACCCGACTAAAGCCTGTATGGAAACGCGATAAAATCTCCGTAAAGCACAAGATCTTCAGAATCCTACGTTCCTGGTGTTTTCCATCTCCCTGTGTACATGCATGACACGGACCCTCGCAGCGGACCTAGACCAAATCTGAGTCACAGCAATGAGGTGTTACCGTAAGATACTAAATACCAATTGTACTGATCATACTACCAACAACAGCAGCGCTGAACCCTCAAGCAGCATGTCAGACCATGAAATCCACTGGCACTAACTAAGAAAAGAAAACTACATTGGTAGACCAATGTAAAAAGTTCCCATGATCTTGTTAACTAGTTCTCCCGGGAACTGGTGGCATACCAAAAATGAATGCGGCAAGGCTTTGTTCAAACAGTCGAGCATATATAGACTGGTGCAACTGGATTGTTTAGAGAATTTCATTGTGTCTGACAGTTGATTCTCCTCTTTTTTCGTATGGCCATCAAGGTACAAGCTAGGCAGTTCCAAGTAGACAGACGAAAATCAAAGGAATAGCGTTATTTTGGGCGCTTGTGGCTGGTGAAAAGATAGGGTCACGGGTGAGTGCAAAGGCCTGAAATGTGTGTCAACAGAGGGAAGATTATTTCTTTGAAGATCATTTGTGATGTCATCAGTGAAGATCCCCCAAACCAAGGGAAATAATTTATGGGAAGTTGTTCTTTTGATAAATAAACAAAACCGTCATTAACAGCACACGGGGAGTAATTGGCGTATAATTATCTCAAAAAATACCCTACTTGTTCATTATTCACTGTATCACTGTGAACGATTTTATGTCACATTCCAGGACATGACTGTGCTGAAAAAATGTCAAATCACATCCACAAACATACGCATATCGACACAGTCTGGGTACATAATAGCTCAATGTTTGTATAAGCATGATAATGGTTATTGTTTACATTACTCACTGCTCTGAGGGGGAGGGGGGTGTGCGGGGGAGTAAATCTGCTGATGTAGATTATTTTGGTATTAGAGGAATAAACAATGCCCATTCACTACCGCTACATCCAAATCTATTATCTCCTCAAGCAACAAACGCACTGATAAAGAAAATGGTAGTTAGCCTGTAGCTGTTCACTACTTGATACAAAAAGGCAGGATTTATCATTTTCAGGGAGCCAGTGCGCACAACGTCACAAACATGACACTCGACAAGAAACTACAAACAAACAAACTAACTAGCAAACAAAAAACATCACAAACAAACAAACTAACTAGCAAACAAAAAACATCACAAACAAACAAACTAACTAGCAAACAAAAAACATCACAGACAACTGAGGAACACTGGAGAAAACTACTCATTGCGATAAGGGTCAAAGAAAACTGAAACATTCCTATGTCACACGAGTCTGGTCATCTGATTCCAGCTCTACTCTATCCCAGGCTTCTATTCTGGCATACTGCTTTTTTCTCTCTACAATAGAACAGGAAATGCTTTGCTTTTGTAGTTGCACTATACCGCGAAGTTTTGTGATTGTATCTGTAAAGACAGATTTGTTGGCCAGACTATTCCTAGAGATTGTATGTTGTTCATAGTCCACCCGAACACAAGACCGATAAAAGATGATGCATTTTAATTTCAGAATTAAGTACCATGTGAAAGTGCGACTTATGGACCAACATGGGGAGTTTGTGTTATACTCCCTGTTTGGCTAATATACTTACCATGTCAGACCATAGCATTCAACGGCAGTTAGCCAGCTCTGTCAGGCCGAATTTTATCCGTGGCCAATGCAGTCATAAGACAGTCACGTGACGTCACCCCACTTCCGCCTCCGGAAGAAGCCGGTGTCAACTTCTTCTACCTCATTCAGCGAGGCCTGTGCGCAAGGTAACCCGAGAACCTTTGCGCTAGAGGGGAAGGTAGGGACCCGGAGGGCATTAGAGTCTGACATGGTAAGTATATTAGCCAAACAGGGAGTATAACACAAACTCCCCATTTTGGCGTCATTATACTGTACCATGTCAGACCATAGCGAATTTAAACGAATCGGAGGAGGGCGAGCGCCCTAGTGGTTCTCGGGGTTGGCCGTTATGGCTGCATTGGCCGCCACAAAGGAGATCCCTTTAGAACCGTCAGCTCTGGTCATGCGGATATCCCTCAAGTAGAAGTTAATGAAGGGATTTTCCGAACGCCAGTAGGCTGCCTCCAGGAGATGGCGCACGGGGACAGAGTACTGGAGCGCCGTGGAAGTGGCCAGTGCTCTGACCTCGTGGGCCTGGGTGATTGGGCGGGGAGATCCTTGTGTGCTGAGCGTAGGCAGATCTCACCGTCTTGGAGAGCCACCTAGAGATAGATCCCGCCGAGATGTCTCTAGTATTGTTGGGGTTGAGAGAGATAGGAGTCGCCTCTGGGAGGTGCGCCTGGGGCGAGTGTGCTCCCGTAGCATCTGAGACACCTAGCAGGGCAAAGGTTAATGTGTCCAGATTTCTTTCCCTTTCCCAAGATATCCGTCAGGAGCGGATGACGAGGGAGGGAGAGGGGGTGCCCCGGTTCCTGATTTTAGCTAAGAACTCTGGAAGGAACTTGAGGGAAACAGAGCCGTCCCTGTGGAAGGCGATATCTCTGGGATCACCGCTGAGGGCGTGGATCTCACTTCGTCTTCTGGCCGAGGCCAGGGCAAGGAGAAAGGTGGTCTTAAAAGAGAGAAGGTCAAAGGGAATAGATGTAATGGGTTCAAAAGGGGCTTTCTGAGGGCGTCGAGGACGATGAAAAGGTCCCAAAGAGGGATGCGCCTAGGGGACTGGGCTTCCGTGGAGCAACTCTTCTAGAGACCTCTCTGAGCAGGAAGTCATTGTCAAAAACGGGTCGCCCAGTTGGCGAATGGTGGTACAGATAGCCGATCTGTAGCCCCGAATGGAGCTAGCTGACAGCTTAAGTGAGGAAGATAGGTTGGAGAGGAAATTGCCTATCTGGATGTTGGAGGGGCAGTCCTGGGGAACCGAGTTATCTGAGCACCAGGCTACCCATTTCTCCCACCGGTAATTGTAGAGGGACTCGGTGCCGGCTCTGCGAGATGCCGAGGCTAAGTCCTCAATCCTGAGAGGCCCTGCCCCGGCTAGTGTGTCTAGGACGGACTGGGGCCTGTCCGCGTGGGGAGTGGATGAAGATGTTGCATTTGGGCTGGCATAGCAGCCACGCGTGTTAGGCGAAGCATCTTGGGATTGGAGTGAGGAAGACCCGAACGGGGTTGTCTCAACATGTCCCACCGAGGGCAGAGCCGTAGAGGTGGAACGTGAGTGAGGGACTTGAGGTCTGGGAACCAAGACTGGGTCGGCCACCACGGGGTTATGAGGATCCGCCTGGGTTTCTCCAGCCTCGCTTTCCTGATCACCTTGTGTAGGATAGGAAAGGGGGGAAAGGCGTAAGCCAGTAGGCCCGTCCAGGGGAGGGAGAGGCGCATCGACTGCATACGCCTGAGGGTCCGAAACGGGGGAGACGTACAGGGGCAGGCGGTGGTTGAACCTGGTGGATAAAAGGTCTATCATGGGCACAAAACCAATGTTCCCACACCACAGACAGGGTTAATCTGTTGAGGGTCCACTCCGTGTGGAGTAGAGACTTCGACCGGCTGAGGGAATCCGCCAGGATGTTGTGGGTTCCTGCTATGTGTCTCACGCAGAGGGTGATCCCTGCGCGTGACACCAGCGAAGGAGGGCCTCTGTTCTGAGGGAGAGGCTGATGGAGCGTGCCCCACCTCTTTGTTGACATAACAAGCTACCGACATGTTGTCCGTGAGAAGGAGAACATGTCGGTGTGCGACCTTGTGCTGGAAGTGGAGAAGGGCTAGCCTGACCGCTTCCAGCTCCAAGTTGTTGATGTGGAGGCGGGCAGTTTGTGAGTCCCACTCCCCTGAGGTATGACCGTCCTCCAAGTGGGCCCCCAGCCCAGGTTTGAGGCGTCTGTGTACAGTTCCAGTGGTTGGGTTTGGGAGGGAGATGGGGACCCGGTTGAGAGAGTGCCCGGATTGAGCCACTCTCTATCGCCGAAATAAACCAGTGTCCGAGGGGAATGACCTGGTCCCAGCGGTCGGAGGTCTGCGACCAACGTCGACGGAACTCCCTCTGAAGTTGGCGTTTGGGGACTCGCCCCAGGGGAATGAGGGGAGACAGGGACTCCATCATTCCTATGAGGGAGGACAGGTTTCTGGCCGAGGTGTGGGGTGCCTGTGATAGGGAGATGAGGTCCAGTATGCGTGTGGACCTCTCCGGGGTCGGGGAGATTATCATGGAGATAGTATCGAAACTCATTCCCAGGAAGGCGAACCTCTGGCTGGGAGTGAGTTCGCACTTCTTGGGGTTGGTGACAAACCCCAGTGTGGAGCAAAGATTGATCTGGGTGGGGGTGTCCATCTTGAATTTGATGGGCCTGAGGAACTTGTTGAGGGGGGATAGGTCTAGGATGGGCCTCCATCCTCCTGAGGGTTTTGGGATCACGAATAGGTGAGAGTAGAAGCCGGGGTTGGGGTGGACACCTCTGTGATGGCCCCTTTTTGGAGGAGCTCTTGGACCTCCACGTGGAGCGAGAGTGCATGAGGGGGGGGGGGGGTCGCTCGTGGATCCAATGGTGACAGCCCTGATGTGGCCCTTTGCGGTCGGCTGGGCTATAAGCAACATTATCTTATCTTATCTCGTGGATCCAAGGAAGACGATACCCTCCCGTAGCACCGCCACTACCCAGGGGCTGAGGCCCATACGTCTCCACCGGTGGGCGTTCCGGGAGAGGGTGCCCGCCAGGGGGGGGGGATGTGGGCAGAGGAGAGGGCGAACGGGCGTGTGGGGGGTGCCGCCCGATTGAAGGCTCCCTCGGGTTGTGGCCCCAGTCAGCTCCGGGGGCGAGACTGTTGGCCGAACCAAAAATTTTGCAGCTGTGCTTTCGGTTTGGGCCTGGGGGGAAGATTGGGACGCTTGGCGGGCCGTGCGGTGTTGGAAGGCGATTGCCTGGGGTAGGGTTTGGGCCTGGGGAAGGACCGAAGGGGGGGTCTAGCAGGGCGCGGCAGTAGCCTGGGCGCAAAGGATGCCGCCTGCTTGCGTTCCTCGACTGCTTGTGTTATCACGTCAGTCGAGTATTCGCCGAACAGCGACTGGTCCTGGCCCGGGACACACCGCAGGGCTGCCTTAAAACGCAGGGGAGAGAGAGAGGTCCGTGCCAGCACGGCATCCCTGGCCACCAACAAACAGTTGAAGTGGCTCCTAGCTGCGCTGTCCGCCGCAGCCGAAAGATGATGCGAAATCCTGTTGACCAGGTGTGCGCATAAAAGGGTCGCTAAGCAAGCGAGAATCATTCTCCTGGTACGCCTCGGAGTCCAGGTCCGAAGGCCCAGGGGCGGCACCGTCGTCCTCCGGCCATAGAGCCTCCAGTTGCTGTAGGAGCATACCTAAGTAGGTATGTCCCGCCGTGGTGTGGAGGATGCCCATCCTGGCTGTTCGGTCCCATTCCTTTAAATTCTTAAAGGAGATGGTGCCCGACATAGGGGGGGCAGGTGGGGGATCAACCGACGGTCAGACTGTGAAATTCCCATCTCCCTGGTAACCGGGTTGTCGGTGAACAGGGAGGCGACCGAGGGGTTCTTGCGGTCCCCGAGGAGGGTACCGACTTGGGCTGCATTAGGTGCTGAGAGGGGTCCTGTCCTGGAGGGGGGACGGCCTGCGCACCCATGGCGCGAGTAGCCGGTCCTTCCCAGAGTGAGGTGAGTGACTGGGGGGCGACGATCCTTGGTTTGGACCGCTGGGCCGGGAGGGCCCGGTGAAGAGGGAGAGGGAGAGGACTTCGTCGGCGGGTGCGGCCTCCCTCCTAACGAGGTCTGGGCGCCACCATTCCACCGTGCGGACATCATACAATGAGGTGGAGGCTAGGTCCTCCTCATCGTCCGCCTCAGGGAGGTAAGGTCCTGGCAGGGTTCAGAGCACCCCTCGTCGGGGGACCGTCAAGGGGTACTTGCGGTGTCTCCCAGGTGGCTCTATGATCGGCGGACGGGACCCCATCCCGCCAATCGGACAGCGCCCGAGGAGGGGGACCAAGGTCGACCCAGGCAAGCGTTGCCAGGTGCCACATGCGACCATACAGTTGGTCGTGCTGGGTGTTGGCGTTTAGCCACTGGTCTCTCTCGGGGGCATAGAGCCACCGGTCCCCGGGAGGAAAACGGGCTGTGGCGGCCCTTGGGTGTCGGCAGAAGTTCCCCGGGGACCCGGGTAACCTGAGCCACCATTGTGGGGGGTAACGAGAGGCAGTGGCCTGTCGTCCCGCACAGGTCGTGCACTGCACCTTGCACGTCCTTGGTGGGGGCCTGTGAGGGCCGGTCTGGTACGGAGGAGGATGCGGAAGCGAGCCTCCAACCCGCGAACGTGCGGATTGGTCAGGATGTGGTCCCGTGTCCCCCCCCCCTGGGATAGGTCAGGTTACCCGCGGTCCCGGTGGTAGATCCTCCCCCCAGAGGAGCGGGACCGTGGACGTTGCCCAAACGGGGACCCGAAAAGGTCTGATCCCCAACGTCCGATACCCCTAGGGGAGAAGGTGATGGTCAATCGGGGTGGGTCGACCGTCCTTGTGCGAACCCACGACCGCGCTGATGGCGCGATGTGACCGCATGCCCAGAATTATGGACACCACCGAGGTCGTGCGTCGGGGTGACCATAACACTGCATCCGGAGTCTAAGCGCTCCTCGGGCTCAGGTGTTGGCTGCACCTGTGCCCGGTGGGGCAGAGCGCTGTGAGTACACGTGTCGATTTCGGGGGAAAAAATGGACATGTGACTCACCAAGGCGAGTGACGGATGGCTATTCCATACCAGACCCGTCACCCATGCTGGTCCGTGGCTCGGCATGATTCCCCTGGGACCGAGGGTCGCGTGACTCAGCATGATAGAGAGAGGTCTCCGAGCGTGTCCGGGGGCGAGAGGGCAAGCTGGCCGATGGAGAGGAGGGGGGTGAGGGCGAATTCCGTCGGCTATTCTTAGCTCGGGAGGGCCCCTTGAGGGGCGCCTTGCCCTTAGACTTCTTGGATATTCCTTTCTTTCCCGGCAGGTCAAAAAAGGCATTTAGCAATGGTGGCCGCTTGCCCATCCGCCTTCGGACGCCGCGATCGTGCGTCCGTCGGTCGGGTAGAAGAGGAAAGGTCACGCGTCCCCTCCGCGGAGCAGTCGTCTCTATCTACCCGAACCGTACGTTCATCTATGTGAACGGATTGCTCGGAGACGGAATCGACCCGCCGGTTCTCGGGGAAACTGAGCGAACTCCGAGCAGTGGAGTGGCTCGACCGGCGGTGTCCTTCACCATGTTGGGCACAGGTGGCAGAGCAAACCCGGAACACACGACCGCAAAGAGGAGACAAGGTGGTCGATCGAGAAGGTAATTAATCTCGATCGCCCGTGTGGTGTCGTGCAAGCCTCGAGAGATCGACCGAAATCTCAAGTACCCGTACACGCCACCAATCGTGAAAATCACGCACACTTACAGAACCACGTTCTAAGTGAGATGGATAATGGTCTTTCTTGCGCACTAAACCTTAATGAGGAGTCTTGCGTCAAATGGGTGAAAAACCCGAGGCTAGGAAATGGTGGGGAAACACGACCGGCGAGAAAAGAAAGATGGCCGCCGACGACCGGCGAGGAAGTCGCGGTAGAACAAAGGACGACCAGCGAGTAAATCGCGAGATAACCAGGAGCGTGTAGCCCGACAAAGGAGGAGGAATGCGACAGTAGGATGCGACCGTAAAACCCGAGACGGGGTAGGGTGCGATCCAAAAACAATTTGATAGAAGTGAACCACGTGGCGATGATAAAACACGCACAAGTGTAGCGACGATCGAAGGAACCGACGATCGTGAACGCTAAGTCGCGAGAGTATGGGAAAAAGTGCTAAATTTCCAGTAATTGCACTCCCACCAAGAGCCTCACGCGGCAAGAATACTCAGGGTTTAGCGCAAGGCACAACAGAATCAAGTATATAAACAAAGACACAGCAATCTTAACACAAAGGCAAGTGTAGGCGAGACAGAGCACAAGACTTATCTTGCTTTGACGGCAGGCCGAAGGTGAATGAGGTAGAAGAAGTTGACACCGGCTTCTTCCGGAGGCGGAAGTGGGGTGACGTCACGTGACTGTCTTATGACTGCATTGGCCACGATAAAATTCGGCCTGACAGAGCTGGCTAACTGCCGTTGAATGCTATGGTCTGACATGGTACAGTATATGACGCCAAA
>CM031628.1:19942175-19967175 GCA_018398815.1 Conus ventricosus
CATTGATTTACACTGACATGACAGCAACCGTTTGTCTCCTCATGTGCATACGTCAATATATGATAAACGTACAAAGAGTTACGTCCCTTCGTCGCACCAACCCAACCTTGAGTGGTTTTCTACTAACTGGAAACTGTCTTATTTAAAGCTTATGTCTTGTTTGGGGGCACATTTATCAAGACTACAAATTTAACGATGACCTAGTTTGTGTACTGATTGTTTACTAATGTTTTGCCTCTTTTTACACTCCTTAATGTGTGAAAACAGCTTCTGTGTCCCAAAAATTTACATCAATTTCGAATGTTTCCGATAGTCCTCTCTGACTTAAGAATGCGCCATTACTGTCTAATAAACCTCTCACCAGAATAACACTTTTCTCTGCCCATTTCTTACAAGAAAAAGTTAAGTTTCCAAATGGAGTCACTGAGGGCGGAAAATGAAGAAAGAGAGGGTGTTAGTTACCGCCAAGGACATAGACAAACAAAACACAGGTTTTAAGAAAAGTCTTGTTAGCGATTTTGAATTTTTCATTCTAAAACAATGGTTTAGCAATCAATTCCTGCTCTTTGTTTGGATTGTACTTGTTTACCAAAATTGGGAGAATGCTATCAAAACATCCTTCTAAAACATGTTTAGTTTAGTTCTTACAAATCGATTCGGCTCATAGTAGTTAATAACGTTATTTTCGGATGTAAAAAGTGTATTTTTTTTACCACCTTCTTTTTTTCTTGCGTACACAAGCTGATACTCCTGTGGACACTCCCTGTATAGACAGGCAGGGATAATTCCATCTATCCAACAAAGGGAGTGTTTTGTGTGTATGACTGCTTTCTTTATCCGCCATTAAGGCAGCCATACTCCATCTTTGGGGAAGATGAATGCTATGTGTCACGTGTCATCCATACTAACGGCCAAACTGGCCTTCCTTCTGAAAGCTGGTGATGGGATTTTACGTGTGCGCAAGATTTTATGCGTGCGTTCACACACGGAACCTCGGTTTATAATTTCATTCGAAGGACTGTATGGAGAATGGAGTTAGAACCACTGTTAACTCGAAGGAAAAATCCCCTGTACCGTTTTACCACTTTGACTTTTAGGGGTACATTTGTTTTCTAATCCAGGGACGTTTTAGTGCCTGAATGTAGTTCCCTTTGTTTCTGTCGCCGTTGAGAAGATTCAGTCCTCACACACACGCACAACACACACACGCGCGCGCGCGCGCGCGCGCACGAAGGCACACACACACACACACACACACACACACACACACACACACACACACACACACACACACACACAAAACAGGACTGATTAGAGCGCACCTACATACGTCGTGTGTGTGCGCGCGCGCGCGCGTGTGCGCATGCGTGCGTGCGTGTGCGCCTGCATGCGTCTGTGCCTGCGTGCCTGCGTGTGTGCGTGTGTGTGTGTGCCTGCGTGTGTGCGTGCGTGCGTGTATGTGTGTGCGTGTGTGCGTGCGTGTGTGTGTGTGTGTGTGTGTGTGTGTGTGTGTGTGTGTGTGTGGTGGGCCTGCGTGCCTGTGTTGTGTGCTTGCCTGCGTGCGTGCGCGCATGTGTGTGTGTGTGTGTGTGTGTATGTGTGTGTGTGTGTGTGTGTGTGTGTGTGTGTGTGTGTGTGTGTGTGTGTGGTGTGTGTGGCGCGCGCCTGCGTGCGTGTGTTGTGTGGGTGCCTGCGTGCGTGCGCGCATGTGTGTGTGTGTGCGTGTGTGTGTATGTGTGTGTGTGTGTTTTCCTGGCAGTGTTTCAGTGAAGAGGACTGGTGTGATTACAATGGTGCGCGGTGCAAGAACTGTGTTGATGAAGTCGACTGCGTCACTCAGATCGCAGGAACCTATGTATTGTACAATCCTCTTCATGCCTCATGTACGACATGAGGTTACCTTCCATCATTAACCTTTACGGCCCTTTCATACGCGTCATGCAAACAACCACCACACAACGGGCCTATGAACGGGCACACAATGTCCCCCCACCCATTTTGAGTGCCCCTTGGTAGCTCAACGGTTACCGGTGTTCGCGCGGTGTAACGGCGTCTACGACTGTCCTTACAAAGAGGATGAGGCAGACTGTCAGACCTACACTGTCTGGGTACTTCCGCTGTCGTCGGTCTCGGGTGTGTCTGCACCCGGATCACGTGTGTGATGCCAGACCTCATTGCCCCAGCACGATGATGAATGGCACTGCAACGCGACCTGTCCTCACCTGTGCTCCTGTCAGGGACTGGCTTTTGTCTGTGAACACCCGTTTCCAGCCAGAGAGTACCCGAACGTCCGTTATCTCGACGCTGCTGGCAGCGGCATGAAAGCAGAGAGTCTGTTCAAGAACCGAATGTTGATATACCTGAACCTGAAGCGATGCTGTCTGTCCGAGCTGCTCCTCCCAGAACTTCCAAACGTCAAGATAGTGGATGTCAGCTATAACCCTCTGAAAGCGGTTTCTTTCGAGGCTTTACAGAACGTCAGCAACCTGAATCACTTGGTCCTTGCAAACAATCCACTAGTATCTCTCTTCTCCAACCGCTCTTCCGAGGCTAGGACCTGTCCTGGATTCCGAAGTCTGGACCTGAGCTTCACCACACTGACACACCTGGACCTCCACAGACTGAGGCCCTTCTCTGAGCTCCTCAACCTCAATCTGTCCGGCAGCAACATAAATCATGTGTCAGGAGGAAGACTGTGCCATCCTCGTCTCGCCAAGCTGGACCTCGGGGAAGTGAGTTATCGGACTTTCCTCGTGGATTGTTGAAGGGACTGGGCAACCTTCAGGAGTTGTACGCTGACAATTTCAAACTGTGCTGTGTTCAGACCTTGCCTGGCCATTTCAAAATCAAGGGCTGTCATGCGCCGTCACCTGTCTTTTCCACCTGTGACCATCTGCTGGGAACTGAGGTGCAGCGGATTATCTTCTATCTTCTGGCGCCCTTGACCTTGCTGGGCAATGGGTTTGGGTTGGTGCTGACCCGTCGGGAGCGTCAGGAACAGGAATCCACCAAGGTGTTCGTGTCTCACCTGTGTACGTGTAAGTTCTTGATGGGCATCTACCTGTCTGTGCTGTGTGTGCTGAACACAGGTACAGTGGGTTTTACCTGTGGGAGGACAGGTCCTGGGGTCCAGCATCTGGTGCCAGATACAAGCTTTCGTCTTCCTGCTGTCCTGCCAGGTGAGGGTCTTTGACGGCTCACACACTCTCAAGGTAGGGTTAGCAATGTGTGTGTGCCATACAGTCTGAAGGATGACCAGTGAGCTAATGTCCCAGGGCGATAAACTGACCCCTGTACGCTCCTCCAGTCCCACCTCAAAGGGTCTGGTCATTCGTTGCAAGAATTGTGTGCGCTTGTGAGTGATTGCGTGCTCTCTTTCTCTCTCTCTCTCTCTCTCTCTCTCTCTCTCTCTCTCTCTCTCTCTCTCTCTCTCTCTCTCTCTCTCTCTCTCTCTCTGTGTATATGTATGTACGTATGTGTGTAACACCACACACACACACACACACACACACACACACACACACACACACACACAGAGAGAGAGAGAGAGAGAGAGAGAGAGAGAGAGAGAGAGAGAGAGAAAGAAGACAGACAGACAGACAGACAGACAGACAAAGAGAGAGAGACGTGTGCCTGCGTGCGTGCGTGCGTGTGTGCGTGCGTGCGTGCGTGCGTGCGTGCGTGCGTGCGTGCGTGCGTGCGTGGTGTGTGTGTGTGTGTGTGTGTGTGTGTGGTGCGTGTGTGTGGTGTGTGTGTGTGTGTGTGTGTGTAGTTTATGCGATACTTTATTTCCGATCCATAAAACAAAAACGTAAATAAACAAACACAGTTTGAATTACCGCTCATGTAATAAACAACACAAGACAGAGGAGCGCATTTTGACGAAGATATAGTTCTTCTTCTTCTTCTTCTTCTTTCTTCTTCTTCTTCTTCTTCATCATCATCATCATCATCGTCATCATCATCATCATCAACATAATCTTCTTCTTCTTCTTCTTCTTCTTCTTCTTCTTCTTCTTCTTCATCATCATCATCATCATCATCATTCATCATCATCATCATCATCATTATCATCATCTTCTTCTTCTTCCTTCTTCTTTCTTCTTCTTCTTCTTCTTCTTCTTCTCTCTCCTCCTCCTCTCTCTCCTCCTCTTTCCTCCTCCTCCTCTCCTCTTCTTCTTGTTCATCATCATCACATCATCATCATCTCATCATCATCATCGCTCGTTCGTCGTCGTCGTCGTCGTCGTCTCGTCGCGTCATCATCATCTTCTCCTCCTCCTCCTCCTCTCCTCTCCTCCTCCTCCTCCTCCTCCTCCTCTTCTTCTTCTTCTTCTTCTTCTTCTCTCTTCTTCTTCTTCTTCTTCGTCTTCTCCCTTCACTCACTGGGGTTTCATGGGCACCACACTGAAGAACAGTTCATCACATTCCTCCAGTTCTGTCGGTTGTACGCCGACGCCTGGGTCCTGGAAAAAATCCGCTGTCCACTTTGCAACGTTATCAGTCCATCTTCTTGTTTGTTTGTTTTTTGTCTATCTCGTTACCCTCCTTCATCAGTTCTCTGGTGGATCGTTCAGTAAGGCCATTGGATCTTGTTATATGTGAATACCAGTTAGATCTTCGTATCGTCCTATACGCTCTTCTGATTTTGACAAACATTTAGATAGATGATATGATCAGTGTACCTTTATTTAGTACTTCGCATGATCATATCGCGCTTTCTATTTGACAAACTTTTAGATAGATGATCAGTATACCTGATATTTAGTACTTCGTATAGTCCTATACACTGTTATTTTGACAAACCTTTAGACAGATGACATGGTCAGAATACCTGATATTTAGTACTTCGCATGGTTCTATACACTGCCTGTTATTTGAAGAACTTTTAGGTAGATGATATGATCAGTATACTTGATATTTAGTACTTCGCATAGTCCTATACATCATCATCGCCTATTAACTCTCCTGGGGTACAGGCCGCCAACCAAGGACCTCCAGGCATCTCTGTCCTGGGCTCTTTTTTCTAGCTGCTTCCAAGTCAACCCCATGTTCCTGATGTCAGCTTCCAGGTCCGGAAACCAGGTGTTCCTAATTTGGCCGACCTCTCTTTCGTTTTCCTTGGGGGTTCGATGCTAGAGCTTGTCTGGTGATGTTGCTTGCATGCTTTCGCACTATATGTCCAATCCAGTCCCAACGTCGTTTCTTGATTTCATGTTCTGCGGGCAGCTGGTTTGTTCTCTCCCACAGCTCGTTGTCGTTGATGGTGTCTGGCCACCGGATGCAGAGAATCTTGCGCAGGTAGTTGTTAATGAACACCTGCACTTTCTTGGTGGTAGCGACTGTAGTCCTCCAGGTCTCCGCTCTGTACAATAGAACTGCCTTGACGTTGGTGTTGAAGAGCCTGACTGTGGTGTTGATTGACGGTTCCTTGCAGCTCCAGATGTTCCGTAGCTGTACGAACGCTGTTCTAGCCTTTCCGATCCTTGCTCTGACGTCGGCGTCTGTGCCCCCCTGCTTGTCGATGACACTGCCCAGGTAGGTAAAGGCTTCTACTTCCTCTAGCATCTCATTGTCCAGCATGATCGAGTTGGTACTGATAGTGGTGGCCTTGAGAATCTTGCTCTTGCCTTTATGAGTGTTAAGCACTACTTGTGCTGATGTGGCTGCTACATTGCTTGTCTTCTCTTGCATCTGCTGTTGAGTGTACGAGAGTAGTCCAGGTCGTCAGCGAAGTCCAAATCGTCGAGCTGCGTTCAGGGTGTCCACTGGATCCCAAGTCTTCTCTGATCTGTTGAGGTCTTCATGATTCAGTCGATTGCCAGTAGACATAGAAACGGTGAAAGCAGCCTCACTTCGAATGCTTTCGTGAGCTGCAGGTCAGAGCCTCGTACGAGTTTCTGATGATGGAGGTGAACTTGACAATCACACCGTAATGTCAGAGAGCTTCTACAGCGCTACTTCAGAGGCACACCGGTTCATCTCCAAAATGGCAGATTTGAGAAATGCCCACTTGAAGTTTTTAAACAATGGCAGAAGTCACACGAGTACTTCTATAGTCACATAACTCACAATGGTTCAAGTTCAAGTTGTAATGTATAAGTGCTGTTAGCAGCATCAAATAGTATTCAACAGAAAACATAAAAACACACAATTACAAAAAATAGTCATTCCTTGCTTGAAAACTGCCTCGCAGGGCTCTTCATAATTTGGAGCAAACCAGACTTCTAGTAGTAAGCCTGGTGTAGCGCGCTCTTATCTGACGGTCCTAGCCTCTCCCCTCCCACATGGCAGAGCAGGCCATAAATCAGTGTAATGAGGAAGGCAGACGTTTTCGCTCTCCTGCTGCCAGCATATTTCACAGCAGGGAAGAGTATCAGCCAAGTGTACAGAGGTAGCCTACCCTCCCTTCCTTTCCTTAACATATCCTCTTTCTCAGCACAGTTGGTTAAAGCCGGATGTTCCACTGTTGCTCCAAACACATAGGTAATCTTGCTCTGTGCCACAAGTGTTTTTTCGCTTTATCTCTGCTATTATGCAACATCACATCACCAGGTTTGGAGCTCTTGATAAGACCATGAAAAGACACACAATGCACCAAAAAACCCAAAACCCAAAATTTGGAGGTAATCTGGTGTGGCTCTAATGTAGCGACAGGGTGTCTCAGTCTACACTGTCAAAGGCTTTCTCGTAATCGATAAAGTTGACATACAGGGATGAGTTCCACTCGTTCGATTGCTCAACAATGATGCGAAGCGTTGCGATCTGGTCTGTGCAGGATCGATCCTTGCGAAAGCCAGCTTCTGGTCGCGGAGTTGAGCATCAACGGGATCCTTTAACCTGTTCAAAATGACTCTGCTGAAAACCTTTCCTGGCACTGACAGCAGTGTCATTCCTCTGCACTTCGTACAGGAGACAATGTGAGTTAAAATAGTAATGATGATAATAATAATAATAATACTGACAGCAAGAATAATAATGATAATGATGATGATAAAAATATTGAAAAAAATGGAGAGAGGTTTACTACCATTGTCTCCTTCCCAAAGGCCTCGTTTTCATTCAGCGCTCATCTTGCGCCGGGTTCGACAAAGACAAGTGATTGCTGGTTCTTCATTTTCGTTGTCCTGGGTGTTGCTTATCTTGCCTGAAGTAGACCTAAGAGGTCGAAACACGTCGTGTTTTGTTTTGTGATTCGTTTGTCCACGTTGCTCGGTGGAATCGTTATAATTTCTTTTAAAATTTGCGAATATCAGCTTGTTCAGCATCAGGTGTACATAAGAGTGAGTTCTACGGGAGCAGAGTTACATCAGGATCTCGTCCCAGTCACCTCGTGCACATTCAAACCAAATGTGTACAGAACCAAAGCAATAGCCCTCCAAAGTGAAGAAAACATTACACAACATTACAATTCCACTCTTTTAATTTGCGACCGAAAATTAGAAGAGTGGAATTGCAAATTTGTACAGTTTTCACTTGTATCACTCATCCTCCTGCCCTCTGCTGGGTGTTTTTTTTTTTTTTTTTTTTTTTTTTTTTTTACACAATAGTGGTGAAAATACAACAGAATTAGGCTTATGTGTTGTATGCCTCTTGTAGGTGCATTGTTAGACGTACACACACACATACACACACGCACGCGCGAGCACACTCACACACACACACGCGCACGCACGCACCGCCCCCCCCCCCCCCCCACACACACACACACACATACATACACACACAACGCGCGTGCGCGCGTGCGCACGCACGCACACACACACACACACACAACACACACACACACACACACACACACACACACACACACACACACACACACACCAAAGCCGGGTTGCAGTGATGCTGTCAAACTTTATTTTTCGTTCTCCGTCTCTTCCCTTTTGATTTTCCTACATCAATATGTTGGGCGACGGATTCGGACAAAGTCTGCAAATTGTCGTTCCTGGAACATGAAATCTGTAAACTGGACATCTTCCTACACAGTATCGTAAGTGATATTGTCAAACTGTTGTGTGTGTCACTGACGTTGCTGAGTGTTGATACCGTTCAAACTGTTCGCTACGTGGTTTGAGAGGCGATTTCAGCATTGTTTTAAAATCCACATGCGGGCTATTCACAGGGAAATACTCCTATCATTTTATCGCACGTGAGAATTTGGTTATGAACGCTAAGAGAGGGAAGGGTATACCCGTGAGATTGACAGGCTGAAGACTGCAAAATATCTGGCGTATAACTCTACAGAACATTGCATAAGGAACATTCACAAAAATTACGTTGCACACAATGGATAATGACACAAGCAAAACTGATGTAATAGAATTAATCTGAATCAACGTTACGTAACACAATGCCCTGGAAGTTAGTTTCTTTCATGCACAATACTAAAGTCAGTTCGTGTGAGGCACACTGATAGACTTCAGGCTTGACCATAACAGTCTGACAGGTAAACAAGTGCAATATGTCGATCGGCAAAATTAACGTTTACACGAATCAAAGTGACAAAGGAAATAATTGACTATATTTGAACGCTAAATGGTATCATAATGGCAGTGGTATCTGCACAATACAAGCAGCTTCGTGTATCTATTGACTTACCCAGCACTGATTGACAATCTTCATTCTCACAAATGAATATTCTTGAAAAGTTAGTAACACTTGTTGTTCAGAATTTAGCGTTACAATATGAAGATAAAAATAAGTACAGTGATTACGAAGTCTCATTGTTTGAAGTAGTTTGAAGTGTGACTGGATTTGTTGTTCTTTGACAGGTAGCTGTTCTTGTGAATCTCAGCATGACCCTGGAGAGCTTCACACGTTTCACCAGTTCAGGGAAGGCGAGAAACCAGCGGAGAACGAAGACGGTTCGACGTGTCTGCCTGTTGGCGTGGCTGACAAGTGCCTGTCTCTCCATCACTCCTTTAGCGTCGCCAGGCAAAGAGTTCAGTCAGACAGGTCTGTGTGTTCCACTGCCTGTGCCAGCTGATCGACCAGGGGAACATCACTACGCCTTCAGTATCCTGGTGGTTCTGAACAGCACGTTGATGTCGTTGACACTGGTGGGTCAGATCTACATCTACACTCTGGTCCAGGGCAGCGCTTTGGCTTTCCTGGCTTGTGACGACAAGGCTCGTGACCTCATCGCCGCACGTCGCGTCATTTCCTTGGCCGTCACGGATGCCTGTTGCTGGTACCTTGTGACATTGTGGGCCATTTTGACGTCACAGGATGTGTGGGTCCCTGGTGACACTGTATCGTCAGTATCAGTTTTCTTTATTTTTGTCAGTGCTGGTGTGACGCCGTACATGTACGTGTTGAACGGGGTGTTGGAAAGACGGAGACAGGTGCAGAGGCAACGGGTTTTGAAACGACTGGGACTTCTTACATTCAAAGAAGAAGAAAGGAAAGACCGTGAACAGGGTCAGAACTAAAAGTTATTGACAGTTTGTGAATAAATTACAGTCTGCTCTGTTTTATGGAAAGAGGGTGTTGCTCTCTCTCTCTCTCTCTCTCTCTCTCTCTCTCTCTCTTTCTCTCTCTCTCTCTCAATCTCCTCTCTCTCTCTCTTCTCTCTCTCTCTCTCCTCTCTCTCTCTCTCTCTCTCTCTCTCTCTCTCTCTGTCGCCACGTACACACTCACATGCATACAAAGACAATTATGCACCCCGCACGCAACCATACATCTGACTCCTTTAACAAACCAGAACACAATTTCAAATTCCTCCCTCGGTTAAAAACAAAAAAAATGTAATTTTCTTTTCTTTCTATCTGCGCTTCACTTCTTTTTGCTGCAAGGGGATTTTAATATTTCCTCTCTTTTTTTGCCAATATATCATTCAACAAGACGTCCCCCCCCCCCCCCCCCCCCCCCCCCCCCCCCCCCCCACCTTTTTTTTTCTTTTTTTTTTTTTACCATACTTCACAAAAAATACATCTAAGTCACACTGACTTCAAACCATTCAGTCATTTCTCTCTTAGGCCACACAGACGTCCAATATGCCCTATACAAATAAATCGTTCTGGGTTCACAGACCTTAATCTTTAGTCATCAAAATTCTGCATTCGTCTCATGTGGACAGTTATCACATCAAATTAAAAGAAAATAATAATTCTCTCGGCAGCAGTCATCTCAAATCATCTCAAGGGCTGTGAGGGTCTCTGTCTGAGTACCCCCTCCCACGTGCAAGGTGCTTGCCCTAGAAAGACAAGACACTTCGTTACTAATCTAAATCGATCAGTTACTTGATGATCGATCACAGGATCCACTTCTTACCTATCGAGTGTGTGGAGAGAGAAAAAATTCCGAACAACGTTCTAAACGAGAACAAACGATCGAAATTCGAGACTGCGACAAGAGTTTGTACTGAAAATGTTCACACCCCATACTCACGCGAGAATCGGAATATACAACGCTACAAATAGTTGAGAGTTCAGTTCTCTCTCCACTCTAGGTTACACTTCTTCATTGTCTTCTTTTGCTCGTAGCTAATCTTTCTCTCCTTTTCCTCAACGTTCTCTCTCTCTCTCTCTCTCTCTCTCTCCTCTCTCTCCTCTCTCTCTCTCTCTCTAGTCTGCTACCTCCGCCGAAGAGACAGGCAGTCTCATCCTCTCAATTCACAAGAGCACAAATCACTATTTTAAAAAACTGACCAATGAGGAGCAAGCACCGTGTAACAGTGAGCTTTTCAATGCCGGTTCAAAGTGCACAAAAAGGGAAAACCATATTTTCCTCCTTTTCTTCTTCTTTTTTTTTTCCTTCTCTGGAGCGCATGACAGGGAGAAAGGAGGGACACAGAGCAGATCTAGTACGAAGAAAAAACACATTTAGGGGAAAGCAACGTCTGTCTTTCCATTGCAAGGAGAGTTACCTTTTCTCAGCTTGTGGATTAAGATCATTACGTTTACGTAAGTTGTGCATGCATCATTTGGTAAACAAACATTTCTTTCAACACAGGTCATGTACCTCTGAATCGATCGAATTTCATTTCGCTGTTAAGTGAAGTCGAACGGTTTATGACACAATGTGTGCGTTTCATGCACACCGTTCCACACCCATAGTTGGGCATTTTTCTCTTTCAGACTGAGCTGACTAGGGGCAGGGGGGCGGAGAGCGGGGTAAATTGCTTCGGACCTGTCCTCTCCCCCCCCCCCCCCCCCCCCCCCCCCCCCCCCCCCCCCCCCCCCTTGCCATTTGTTCTTTGAAAAAGGGCGGAATCACTCTCGCTGAACGCGAGCTCTAGCACAGATTAACTCCCTTACAGATTTCCGAAGATCGTCTATTGAAGTCAATGCAGTGAGTAACAGAAGGTGGCGAAGCATCTTACACTCACAATAGTACACAAACACTCACAAGCTACAGCGAAGTAAAAAAAAAAAAAATTACGGACAACACTTTAAAAGTTGCAACCAAGTAAAAAAAAAAAAAAAATTCGGACAACACTTAAAAGTTACAACGAAGTTAAAAGATCGGACAATACTTTTTTTTTATATAAATTAGGAATAACAGTGTGGAGAAACGACCTTTGCACATTTTGCTGGCAGTCTCCAAACTGCTTTTGTTTGCGCTCGTCAGATTATGCTTTCGAGTCACTGATAAATTAGTTTCAAAGTCGTTGGGCAGTCTAATAACCCAGTATTTACTCCTTAGTCATTCATTACTCAATTTCAAAGTGATTTGGAAATGCAGTAACTCAGAGTCTGCTCCCTTGTCACTGATTACTCAGTTCCAAAAGTTCCAAAGTGGGCAGATAACTCAACGTTTCCTCACTGATTTCTCCAGTGGTTGTTGTATAGATGTGTCAAGCATGGGCATGTGGGCAGATAACTCAACGTTTCCTCACTGATTTCTTCAGTGGTTGTTGTATAGATGTGTCAAGCATGGGCATGTGGGCAGATAACTCAACGTTTCCTCACTGATTTCTTCAGTGGTTGTTGTATAGATGTGTCAAGTACAGGGCATGTGGGCAGATAACTCAACGTTTCCTCACTGATTTCTTCAGTGGTTGTTGTATAGATGTGTCAAGTACAGGGCATGTGGGCAGAAAACTCAACGTTTCCTCACTGATTTCTTCAGTGGTTGTTGTATAGATGTGTCAAGCATGGAGCATATGGGCAGATAACTCAACGTTTCCTCACTGATTTCTTCAGTGGTTGTTGTATAGATGTATCAAGCATGGAGCATATGGGCAGATAACTCAACGTTTCCTCACTGATTTCTTCAGTGGTTGTTGTATAGATGTGTCAAGCATGGAGCATATGGGCAGATAACTCAACGTTTCCTCACTGATTTCTTCAGTGGTTGTTGTATAGATGTGTCAAGCATGGAGCATATGGGCAGATAACTCAACGTTTCCTCACTGATTTCTTCAGTGGTTGTTGTATAGATGTGTCAAGCATGGAGCATATGGGCAGATAACTCAACGTTTCCTCACTGATTTCTTCAGTGGTTGTTGTATAGATGTGTCAAGCATGGAGCATATGGGCAAGTTTGGAACATCCTTTTTCGGGGAAGTCTCCTTGTTTGTTCTGTGTGCTCTGAGTTGTCATTTCTGCTAGGCGATTTGGTGTCGTAAGAAACAGTTATTTGGAAGTTATGGGCCTGTAATTGTTTAATCATGGGAACAGGAGGTACCTGCCTGTTCGTCATTTACCGTTTACTGTTCCCTGCCTCATTTAAGATGTACTTTCATACCAATCAAACCGAGGTGATCTCTATTTGTTACTGTTCGTCCATGTATTTAATTGTCCCTATTCAAGATCGAAAACGCCGTGCCAGTCTTGAATTAACACTCATTTGTGTTTGTTCGTTTCTCCAGTTGTCGTTGCTGTGTAGATGTGTCGGGTACAGGGTATATAGGCAAGCTTGGAACATCCTTTTTCGGGGATGTCTCTTTGTTTGTTCTGAGTGCTCTGTGTTGTCATTTCTGCTAGACGATTTGGCGTCGTTAGCAACATTCGTTTTAAGAACGAAAAAGAAGTCTCATGTGTACCATTTGATTCCAGGTAAAGATTAGCAGCATCATATTGCAGTAGTATGCTGTGAAAAGTGGCTTCATGATTTCAATCAGAGAATGAGGACCAGCTTTATGTTTGTTTGGTCTGAATCAAAAGAAATGACTATGGGCCAAAAGTGTCTTCACAGCGCTACTCAAGTGCTCCTAAGCAAGAAACTAAGTGGCAGGATTGTCAATGAAAGCCTGTCAAATCTCATCCCAGCGTCATGGACAGTTTTGTGCGATTTGGTAGGGGGGCCGGAATAGCTCAGTTGGTAGAGCGCCGGACTCGTGATCCTGGAGTTGCGGGTTCGAATTTCGGTACAGGGGGATTTTTTCCCTCGGAGTTAACATTGGTTCTGACTCCATTCCCTATACAGTCCTTCGAATGAGACTATAAACCGAGATTCCATGTGTGAACGCACGCACAACATCTTGCGCACACGTAAAATCCCATCACCAATTTTCGGAAGAGAAGGCCAGTTTGGCCGTTGGTATGGATGACACGTTACACATAGCATGCATCTTCCCCGAAGATGGAGTATGGCTGCCTTAATGGCGGGATAAAAAAAAAAACGGTCATACACACAAAACTCCGCTGCTGTCTATACAGGCAGTGTCCGCAGGAGTATCAGCCTGCGTACGCAGAAAGAAAGAAAGAAAGAAAGAAAGAAAGTCCGATTTGGTACCGAAGAAGTTGGATGATTGATTCAGGAGAGTTCAGATTTGTCCTTTTTTTCCCCTTCTTTTTTTTTTAATTTTCTTTATTTTTTTTTTATTTTTTTTTAAATATTTTGTGGTCTCAAACCAGTCTCTTACTCACGATGCATAGTCTGTATGTTTTCTTACAAATGGACACATTTTTGCTGTTTTTAGTCTTTTAGCGGTTGATACAAAGTGTCTGGGTTTGTTAATGTTCTAATGTGTGGTGTACTGGCACTCTCACGCTGGTAATGTGCTTCTTATACAACGCAAACCACTCAAATAAAGCAAAAGACTTAATTAACTTTTTTCCCTCAGTTTTTTTCTCTCAAAGACAGACTGGCAGAGAGACATAAAAAAAGAGGATCGGCTTAAGAAGCTTTAAAATTCACATTATTCGAAGAAATGTATGGTCACTGAGGAAAGTAGTTATGATCATAACAACACCCATCATTGTCGCTCCTGAACTTAATATTCCCGGTAATCATCCTTGAAGAAAAAGGGCGAAAAGAATGCAAGGACGATCCTAGGAACCGCCCCCCCCCCCTCCTCCTCTCTCTTACGTTTTCCCCCTCCTTTTTGTTTCTTTGTGTCCCCCCCCCCCCCACCCCACCCACCTCCCCCACCTCCCCCTTCTCCGTTTTGTTTCTTTCTCATACGTTCTCTCGTTGTTGTTGTTCTCCTCAGCTTGTTTCTTCTTTGCCTCAACAAACTTTTCCCTCTGTTTTTTCTTTGTCCCCACCCTCCCACCCCTCCTCACCCTCCTACCTCCCCCACCCCACCCCATCCCCATTTTCCCTCCGTTTTTCTTCTCACGTCTCCACCCCCCCCCCCCCCCCCCTCTCCCATCCTCCTTCCTATGTTGTTCCCCCTTTTTTCCAGTTCTAACGTTTTCCCTTCCAAAATCTTCAATAAATGTTAGCGAACCGCCAAGAGAAACGTTTAGATTTGTCCTGGCGCATGACATTCATTCAGCGTCGCCCAAGGTGCTAGACCATGAAGCACTGCCACCCTTACACCTACGGTCTAGCGTTTGATTTTTCTGACCTGATGTAACTTTTGAAAATTGAGGTGTGTTGTGTGTGGTGTGTGTGTGTGTGTGTGTGTGTGTGTGTGTGGTGTGTGTGGTGTGTGTGTGTGTGTGTGTGTGTGTGTGTGTTCAGTTTCTTCCCGTTTAACGTCCTTCCACTAAAAGTGATATCAGACGATGTGTTGAAGTATTGTGGAATGTGCGTATTAACTCTGTGGTTTTTTCTTGAAATGTGTTGTATGAATAAACATTTCTTATGATATGAGTTGAGACTGGAGATGGCCAGATACAGGGACAAAGTGTGGATGTGAGTGTATGTGTGTGGGGTTGTGGATGTGTGTGTGTGTGTGTGTGTGTGTGTGTGTGTGTGTGTGTGTGTGTGTGTGTGTTGTGTGTGTGTGTGTGTGTGAGTGTGTGCGTGTGTGTACGTGCGCGGGTGTGTGTGTGTGTGTGTGTGTGTGTGTGTGTGTGTGTGTGTGTGTGTGTGTGTGTGTGTGTGTGTGTGTGTGTGTGTGAGTGGTGTGTGTGTGTGTGTGTGTGTGTGTGTGTGTGTGTGTGTGTGTGTGTGTGCACGTGCGCGCGCGCTTGTATGTAAATGTGTCATTTTCCGGAGTTAGGCAAGTACGCTTCAAACTGAGTGTAACATAGCAGCAAGAGTACTGTAAGTAATGCTAAGTAATTAACAATCTAATATTAAAGGATAGAACATCAAAGGTAAATGCCCACTGGGCTGTGTAACAAACATTTACAAACTGAAGAAAGAAAAGCGTAGTCATTCAAAATCTTGGGCACAGATGACGGACTTGATCCGTCAGATAAACTACAAACGCCCGACTTACGATATAATTCCCTTGCACTTGGACAATTGATTAATAGATGTCCTACTCCGAGTGTTTCTCCACACATGCATCTAATGTTTTTACAGAACTTTGTACGAAGGGAATTTAACCGCATTCTGTGCAGTAAACTTCTAATCTCTCTAGACAGAGAAGCAAGATGATTGTTTGACGAGGCTTTCGAGTTGATTTTGCCACCAAATTTAACACAACTCTGATAATACTGAGTATCTGAGTTCATTATCAAGTTTCTGAAGCTTTCATCCGATGTTTTGTTTAGAAGAATATTGCATTCTGTTAAGTCCAAAGGAATATAAAGGGGAATTGAACCCTCAACATTTCGAGCTGCCTTTCTTGCAGCCTGATCGACTCTCTCATTTGCTGAAATGCCACAATGAGAGGGGACCCAGCAAAAACTAACTGATGTGCCTTTATCGGATAAAAGATGTATTACATGATTTATTTCTGTTATTATCTCCAAACGGATTTTTGAATTTGAAGACCGGATTGCTTCAAGAGCAGATCTAGAATCAACACATACTAGTACGTGACTGACATTTAGATGGAAATAAAGAATATAATTTAAGGACATTAGGATGGCGGCTAACTCGGCACTGAAAATCGAAAAATTTCTGCCTAGTTGGTACATTTTCTCCACGTTTAAGTCAGGTATTACAAAAGCTGCCCCTGTCCTACTGTCTTCTAGCACTGAGCCGTCTGTGAAAATTTTTAAGTGGTTCTTGTACTGATTTTCCAAATGTAAGTATACTGAAATTTTTAGTTGTTGGGTGAATCTTTTTTTGACATATCTGAACGAGTCGTATCAAAGCAGGCTTTCGTTTGTTCCCATCTTGGTACTGGTGAAAAGGATGGTTTAACAGCGATTTCATTTCTATTTATGTTGGAATCTCTGATATGGTGAGAAGTATACGAGTAGATTGATTTTGTAGATTGTATTCTTCTAGCTCGCTTTCCAAAATCTTTTTCAGAATTTAAACAAACTTCTTTTGCACAGAAATTTTTCTGTGTAAAACTCTTCAGAACGAACTTTGACGCAGCTACTTTTCGAACCTCGCTGAGAGGTAGCACTCCAATCTCATTGTATGTTCCTAAATTGGATGTATGTATGGGAACACCAAGAGCGAGTTTGTAAGCCTTGCAATCAATGCTCTGCAATTTATTCAACAGATGTTGTGGTGCGCTGAAAAATACTTCCTGAGCATAGGTTAACCTAGATCGCACAAGAGCGGTTGATAGAGATATCAAAGTCGAAGCATCTTGGCCCCATGGTTGCTTGTTTATAATCTTAAGAAAGTTTAAACTTTTCCGTGCTTTATTTAATATGTGGTCAATATGCTGGTTCCATGACAGTTTAGAAGTTAAGATTATACCTAGGAATTTGACAGATTTAACATATTTTATTTCAATGCCATCTAAAGTGAAAACTGGGAGCTTTTCTGGGTCATACCCTGAATTGAAAAGCATTATATGCGTTTTTTCTAATGAAAGTGCAAGCCCGTTTTCTTGTAAAAATACATTTATTTTATCGAGTTCTCGCTGGTATAAAGCTTTTATGTAGTTCAGCGACCTCGAAGAGGTTATTCGTTTCATGGTTACTCTCATCCATAGGCATATATCATCGGCAAATTGAGCTAACTCTGTGCCTTTCGATAAGCCTTTTGGTAAATCTGCCATTACAATATTGAATAAGATAGGAGATATTACTGAACCTTGTGGCAGTCCCATTTGCAATGTTCTCGGATTTGAATAAGTATGTTCTATTCTTGTTTGAATTGATCTATTTTCTAAGAATTCTTGAACATAATTATACATGTTACCGTTAATTCCAACATTTTTTAATTTGTATAATAGTCTACTATGCCATACTTGATCATAAGCTTTTTTGACATCAAAAAATGTAGCTAGTATGTTCTTTCGTCTTGCAAATTGTTGTTTCACTTGAGTTGTTAGTTTGACTAGGTGTTCTATTGTGGATCTGCCAGTTTGAAATCCAGCTTGGTTAATCGGTATGACATCATGCTTATTACAGTAATAAGATAATCTATTTAGTACGATTCGTTCCATTAATTTACAGGTATGGGATGTTAAGGCAATTGGCAACGGCTATAACGGGGCACGCACGGGGCAAACTAAAACATAAGGCATCATCCGTGACCCATAATGAACATACCTGCTAATTTTCATAAAGGTCGGCCAAGTACTTTCTGAGATATTCCATAAAGAAGAAAAACCGTTACAGGCCGTTACAGCCGTTAGTAACGGTTATAACGGTAAACTAAATCATCGGCATCATCCGTGACCCATAATGAACGTACCTGCTCATTTTTACAAAGATCGGCAAAGTACTTTCTGAGATATTCCGTAAAGAAGAAAAACGTTACATGCCGTTACAGCCGTTAGTAACGGCTATAGCGGTAACCTAAAACATCGGGCATCATCCATGGCACATAATGAACATTCCTTCAAATTTTTCAGAAAGATCGGCCCCGTAGTTTTGTCTGGAGCGAGTGGAACACATTTTGACCACGGACACACAGACAGACAGACAGACGGACACACAGACAGCATTTCTTCGTTCCCATTCTAAAGTACTCCCTGTTCTATAAGAACTGGGAGTACAAAAAAGAACATTCGTTTAGAGTCATAGACGTGTATTCATTTCATCTTTGGAGCACGTGATACCCTACTTCTTTGATATTGTCAGCGAGATAAGGGAAAACCTACGAGCTGATTGTAAACAAACCTTGACGAAATTTGGCCCAGAGACAGTAACGAAACTTGACGGAATTTGGCCAAAAGACTGTAACAAAACTTGACGGAATTTGCCCAGAGACTGTAACAAACCTTGACGGAATTTGGCCAGAGACTGTAACAAAACGTGACGGATTTGGCCCAGAGACTGTAACAAAACGTGACGGAATTTGGCCCAGAGATGAACCCAGTAAAATCTCGATCGACGGGTTTCACTGAAGTTCAGCGAGATTTGCACGTTCCACTTTGAGGAGTTTGAAAAACTCAACTTTTGCAGAGGTCTGCGAACTCCCAGGCGCTCTCTCCTGATTTCTCTCTTTTCACTGCAGTTAAGCGGACAGTTCGACTTTCGCAGAGCTTTACGACTTGCTCCCCAAGCGCGTTCCTGATTTATCTCTGACCTTGTGACATAACTGAAAACGGGAATGATTACCGAAGATTGGAGATAGCACCGGGGTACCGAAAACCAGAGCGTCCCACTTCACAATCGTTTCATGTCTAGCTGTACGTCTATGTCGGCGGGTCACTCACTTCAAGCTGTAGCCTTTCTTTTTGAGCAGTCATGGGTGGAGTGTGTTCATTCGCGCGTGCATCGTGACGTATGTTTCGACGGTGCTGTTGAAAGCAGGCGTGCACTCGTGGAGCTGTTACAAAATGGTGGCTTTGAAAACAGCATGCAGCCATGGCACTGTTGCACCTTCAGATGTGAGCTCATACCAGCGGAGCAGGCTCGTTTCGGAACGCATTCCATACGGACGTTTAACAGGTATATGAAGGGGACACTTTTTTAAAAGTAATTAGCGTGGACAAACGAATCACAAGACAAAACACGACGCGTTTCGACCTCTTAGGTCTTCTTCAGGTCTGAAAACAATAACGCTGAGGACAAGGAAAATGAAGAACGAGCAATCACTTTCTTTGTCGAATTCGGCGCAAGATGGGCGTTGAATGAAAACGAAGCCATCGGGAAGGAGGCGATGCAAGTTGAAGTAGTAATGATGATAATAATAACACTAAAATAAGGATAAGATGAAGATGAAAATATTGGGGGGGGGGGGGGGGGAATAAATAGAGGATTATTACCACTTTTGGTGATAACGTGACAATAGCAGTTGTAGTATGGGAGAAAGGAGAGGAGTTAGAGGACTGTCGAACAACATGGTTGTCGTGCAACAGCGTTAGCGGCGATAATGATGGTAATGATAAAATCAATAATAACACTGGTATTAGTAATAATGATAATAAATATTTCAACAACGGTAACGGTAATAATAGTGCTAATAATAAATGTAATGGTACAAAAATACAACAAAAAATAACATCGATAGTCGTAATGATAATAATAGTACTAATGCTAATAATACAAGGGAAGGGATGAAGAAAAGGAGGACGTGATTGAGGGGGAAGATAGATAGATAGATAGATAGATAGATAGATAGATAGATAGATAGATAGATAGATAGATAGATAGATAGATAGATAGATAGATAGATAGAAACCCACAATTAGGAACTATGGCTAAACTGCGTGTAGAGCCAAACAATATGCACAGCCAATAATATGCATAGCCAACAATATGCACAGCCAACAATATGCACAGCCAATATGCATAGCCAACAAATGCACAGCCAACAATATGCATAGCCAACAATATGCACAGTCAACAATATGCCAACAATATGCATAGCCGACAACATGCACAGCCAACACTATGCACAGCCAACAATATGCATAGCCAACAATATGCACAGCCAACAATATGCATAGCCAACAATATGCACAGCCAACAATATGCATAGCCAGCAATATGCACAGCCAACAATATGCATAGCCAGCAATATGCACAGCCAACAATATGCATAGCCAGCAATAGTGCACAGACCAACAATATGCAAGGCCAGCAATATCACAGCCCACAATATGCATAGCCAGCAATATGCACAGCCCACAATATGCACAGCCTACTTTGGGGTCCCCAGGCAGCATTTTTTCCTTTTGCTGTAATCTCCTTGTGCTTACACTTTTCGTTTTTTCCCTCTGTCCCTTATTCCCTTTTCTGTATTTTACGTGTTTACATGCTTTCTGGCCTCATCTAAATTATGTATCTGTGTGTGGTGTGTGTGTGTGTGTGTTGTTTTGTGTGTGTGTGTGTGTGTGTGTGTGTGTTGTGTTGTTGTTGTGTTGTTGTTGTTGTTGATGATTTATAGTCCTGTCACACTGGTGATATTAGACTTTCCAGTGGGGGGGGGGTGCAGGAGGAGGACATGGTGGAGGAAAAATGTAAAGAAAATAATGTCACGAACAGGTACAAACTAAAATATAAACTACACTGCCCATAATTATAAACAAATTCTAATTTGAGATTGAAGATAATTTTTTGCTACCTTCAACCATTTCTGACTGAAAATGAAATAGCGTGAACACAAGTTTTAGATTTCGAAATTTCAATTTTTTTGCTTTTGTTGGAATAAATAGCATTTTAAAAAATGGGGCATGAAAAGTATATGTTCACCAGATAATGGCTTAATAACATGCACACGCTATATCTTAGGGAATATTTGGTCTACCAGAGAGTGCAAACGTACCTTGTATAATAAAATTAGAAATAAAGTCTAGGATATTTCCATTACATATTTATCTTCAGACTTCTCAATTCGGAAACCACTTTCCAATAAAAAAAAAAACGAATGGCAATGTATTTCACATAAATCCAAACTTCAAATTACTTTTTGCAGAATGGCCCATTATATAACCTACCCCCGCTCTGGCTAGTTTTATCCATCTGCGTATTTCATTCCAATATAATACCACAGTGTAAGGGACCCCCAGCAAAGACTATATTTATTCCCTGTGGAAAAATAATTAAGATTAATTAGATGTTTATTTCAAAGAATATATATCTTCTTTCCTTGTTTTTAAAACAACCCCAAACTTTTTCCAAACTATCTAAAACACTGCCTTAGAATCAACACAAAATAAAATGTACAAAAAAAGAATGATTACTATCACAAATAAAGAGTAAAGCCATTAAAGAATAGCATACAATACTATACAATTCTGCTGCCGTGAAAAAGAAAATCCTTTCCTAGGCTTTATGCTTTTTGTAACTTTTAAAAAAAGCCGGAATAAAACAAAAACCTGAACCCTTCACATAACTGGCAAACGGAACCATCCGTAAAATTTTTTTAAAATATTTGAATATTTGTACCTCTTTCTATTTTCATAAGTTTTTCTCTCACTTTTAGAAATTAAAATGTTAAATGTTGACATTTTCATTTTTTATCTTTTTATTCTTTTCCGGACATCAAGTGTAATCTACAACCAAATACAAAGATAGCTTGTCTATGATCCCAATGGAGGCATCTCCCAACCAAAAGAACGGGTGGACAACAGGAAGCAGGGTGAGAGTGAAAGTGAGACATCAAAAATGCATTTTTATCAAAAAATCTTTCGTGAAATTTCGAACGGGAACAAAGATAAACCTAGCTGTTGCGCTCTTTTGGATATCAACAATTGAATCCATCAACCCAATTCGTCGATTTCGACTGAGTTAGGTTACTGAAAGAACTTCTTGCGACAATATTTAGGCTACAGCTAATGCTACGTTGATCAGACAGGATAGCATAATAATTTTCTTTGTACACCTTCAAGGTGCATTGTGTGCAACTGGGACACCAAGCGCTAATAATTATTGTTTGATAGCTTTGCTGTCTATATAACTATGGCAAATTTTTTTTTCTGTAGACCTTGAAGGGCTGAAAAATAAAACTTCTTTGTCGTACACTAGTTTATGATCTTAAATTAGATAATCAGAGCTAGGTGCAGGGGGTTTTTGTATCTTGAGGCCCACACACGGTTGAAATACAAATATAATTCAATACGTTTAAACGTTTCCTGTTTTTTAGCTACAATCTTTCAATGTAAAAAAAAAAAAAAAACCGAAAACGGCCAGTTTTTAGGTTTAGGGTTAAATTTACACCCAGAAATTTTATGTTTTTTGAGTACCTGCAATTCCAGAACCATTCAATTATGAAAGCTTGGCAAATATCATTGATTGTCCTCCATTATTGAAAAACACATTAACTGTGTTTTTTCACCCTGAGAGAAAAAGGAGCCCGTTATTTTTTCCATAAAGTTGTTTAATTTTATCTATCTCTAAAACTGATAAATCCTTCTGTATATACTCGTAATTCTCATTGCCGGTATGCTTTCGTTATATTTGTAATATATCCCACATAGCAATGTCAACAGCATATTGTAACTAAACTCTACTAAACTCAACTTCACTTTTTGAGAGAATAACATTGGAAGATCAAAATAAGAAATGTTAACCAACATGGGGCCATAATAGAGCCCTGTGGAATTCCGATATCAATGCTCTGAAAAGACGAGTAAACTTTCCCTAATCTTGTAAATCATAAGGATCTTATTCTCTGCGAAAAAAAAAAAACCTTTTTAAGTATTGAAACAAAACATCGATCCATTAATTCCTATTTCTTTCAATTTAATATATAAAGTATCCAATAGAGCGTGCAGAAACTATCATAAAGCTCTTTTTTTTCTGATAAACAAAAAAGTAGCAGAGAGTACTTTTTCCGTCTAGCAAACAACGCTTGGCATTTTAATTGTCTTTTTAATTATGACTTAAAGTTTCACCAAAATGATCTATTGTACATCGACCTTTGGCGAAATCCCGCTTGATATCACTGGATTATACTTATCATTTTCTTCAACAAAAATATAAAGACGTCTTTGTAATATCTTTCCTATATCTATCTATCTAACAACTTAACCAACGTGAGAGGTTAGTGCTGATCGGTCCCTGTAGCTACCAATGGTCTGACCTTGTGCTTTAACCTTGTTTTTGGGAACTGGGACACACAACAGAATCTCCTTCCAATACAAGGTAGGAGAGAACCATTAAACCACCATTTTTAGTAAAATGAATTTCAGTAAAATCGTTTCCATGTGAAGGCAAGTGGTATAAGCAGTGGTAGGATAGGATAAATGGGTGAGAGTGAAGTGACATCAATATTCATTTTTCAAAAGAATCTTTCGTTAAATTTCGAACGGGACAAAGATAACCTAGCTGTTGCGCTCTTTTGGGATAATCAACATTTGAATCCATCAACACTTCGTTTTCGACTGAGTTAGGTACTGAAAGACTTCTTGCGACATATTTGGCTACAGCTAATCTACGTGATCTGACAGTGATAGCATATAAATTTCTTTGTACACCTTCAAGGTGCTTGTGTGCACTGGGACACCAAGCGCTAATTTGATAGCTTTGCTGTCTATACTTTGCAATTTTTCAGTAGACTTTGAGGGGCTGAAAAATAAACTTCTTGTCCGTACACTAGTTTTGATCTATTAGAGAATCACTAGGTGCAGGAGGGTTTTTGTATCTTGAGCCCACGGTTGAATACAAATAATTTTCAATAAGTTTAAACGTTTCCTTGTTTTTAGCTATCAAGCTTTCAATGTAAAAACGCCAGTTAAGTTTAGGGGTTAAATTACACCCAGAAATTTTATGTTTTGTGAGTACTGCAATTCAGAACCATTCAATTTGAAGCTTGGCAAATACATTGGATTGTCTCCATTATTGAAAAACATTAACTGTGTTTTTTCACCTGAGAGAATAAGCCCGTTATTTTCCAAAAAAATTGGGTTTAAATTTTAAATCTATCCCAAACTAAATATATCTTCGTTATGATTCGTAATTCTTTTTGCCGGAAATGTTTTTCTATATTTGTTTTTTACCCACAAGCAATTTTCATCAGCATTTTGTACAAACCCCCACACTTTTTGTAATTTTTTTTGGGAAGATCAAAAATAAGAATTTTAAAAACAAAAAGGGGGGCTATAATAGAGCCCTGGGGAAATTTTCCGATATCAAGGGCTCGAAAAGACAGTAAATTTTCCCCAAATTCTTGTACATAGGGAATCTCTGCGATAAAAAATTTTTAAAAATTAAAAAACACTTTTCCCTTTAAAATCCTATTTCTTTCAATTTATAAAGTAGTCTACCCGTGCCAAAATACAACTTTACCTTTTCTATATCAAAAAAGGTACAAGTTATTTTCCCCCGTCAAAGAAAACCTTTTTTTTAATTTGACGGGTAAGTTTAAACCAAATGACTATTGTACATCCCCTTTGCGAAATCCCGCTTGATTCACGGGTTTAAAAAAACCCTTTTCTTTTTCACAAAAATAAAAAAAGACGTTTTTTGTAAAATTCTTTTCTAAAAACCCTTTCCCCAACGTAGGGGTTATGCAAAGGGCCTGTAGCTACCAATTCACCGGGGGCCCTTTACCTTTTTTTTGGGAACTGGGACTAAACCCGATCTCTTCCAGATACAAGGGAAGTTCCTTAAACCACTTTTTTGGTAAAAAAATGCAGAAAACTTTTCCCCAATGTGAAGGAAAGGGTAAAAAACATTTTATGGGATATACCATCTAGGCCAACAGCTCTTAATTTTGAAGAAAAGATTCTAACGTCTCCCAAAATTCTCAAAAGTAATAGGGTTTTTTAAATAAGGGAAATAAATTAGTGCGGTTCCTAATAATATTCTTTTTTCTTCCCCCTCTCTAAAACACCTGGAAAATGGACAAAAGACTAGACGCAATTTAAAAATTTTCTGAAAATATTTTAAACAAATTTGCCCAT
>CM031628.1:19972175-19986122 GCA_018398815.1 Conus ventricosus
TTGTCGTGAGCTTGGGATATAATATGCAACTCATGACCTTTCTTCTTAGCAGCAAGAGCTCCGAAAAAAAAAGCCATGAATGATCGGTTGGGCTGTAAGGATAAAGAATCAAATACTCTGCAGCTAATGTTATTCATCCGTGGAAGGTTGCTTTTTTGTTCATCTCTTTCCTACAGCTTTCCAGAGGGCGTCGTTCTACTACCAGGGTCCTGACCCCGCCGTTGATTATGCCGTGGACCTGGCCTCCGTGACGGAGATCAGGATCCAGGGCAGCGATTGGAGGAACGAAACTGACGTCAACATCGACAAATACCGGAAAAGCGACATTCACCTGAAGTGAGTATGTCTTGTTTGGGGATTCTTCTCCCATCCAATCATCTCTTCCACAAAAAAGTGAAAGGAGAGAGAGAGAGAGAGAGAGAGAGAGAGAGAGAGAGAGAGAGAGAGAGAGAGAGAGAGAGAAGAATGAAACAAAGAAGGAATGAAGGGGAAAAAGAAAGAAAGAAACAGAAAAAAAAGAAAGAGTGAAAGAAAGAAGGAAGGAAGGAAGCAAGCAAGCAAAGAAAGAAAGAAAGAAAAAATAGAAACAAACAAAACAGAGAGTAAGGGTGAATGAATGGACCAGCCGCCGTGGCGAAGTGGTTAGCGTCGCGGACTCCCGGCTGGGAGGTCGTGGGTTCGAATCCCATCAGAGCCATGTGGGTTTTTCTGCCCCGACCGGCTCCTACCCAGAGTTGAGTTTGCTGCAGACTCAGTTGGAAAGACTGGGACCACACAGTCGAGTTTCATCCACTTAATGGATGCGTTTCTGAGAGTGTTGCTCAAATTTCCTGACCAACACTGCAGGTGCCTGTATCTCTCGGGCCTGGTTGACGCCGGGAATATTATGAAAGGAAGCGTAGAGTACAGCCCTGTCATGTAGTCTCAGACCGAAATGGAAATCCGTATCATCATCTTAATCATCCTCATTCTCATCGATCAGCATAAAAAAAGTCTCAAATTCTGGGGCCCTTCATGCCCTGCTCTCATGGTGACCTCAATTTCGATGTCCTCTTCACGTCTGTGACCTTGGTTTGGTTCCGTCGGGGTCACCGGTATCGGCGAGTCCATGGGGGCTGTCGTTGGACGGACGTGGTGGCGCCCTTCGGAGGGAGAGCTCATCACGCCGGCTCCGCGACTAAGCAATTATTGTCGTCAGTAGGGGGCTAGTAGGTGGTGTCCTGCGTATGTTAGATCAGAACAGGCGCCACTGAACACCACCGAAGTGACTCCGCAGCAGTGCAGTGTCTCCTCCGGTGGGTTGCCTCTTGACGACTTGACATTGACTGCTCCCTGTGGATTGCCTGTGCCGGGGCTGCGGCGGGGCCGACCGGGCTGTGACTGGGACTGGGTGTCGGAATGAGCGGCGTGTGTGCACTGCCTCTGAGGTGGCGCAGAGGTTGGGACAGCCAAAAAAAAATGAATGAATGAATCAATCAATCAATCAATCAATCAATGAAAGGAGAAACAGAAATCAAGTAGGCAGGAAACAGAATAAGGCAAACAGTACGACAATGAGTTCAAGTAACAAAACAAAAAGAAAAAGAAAAAAAGAAAAAAAGTCCAGTACAGGACAACTACAATGTTAGAAAGGAAGGATGCATACACTTTTTCATGAACGAAGGGGGGAGGGGGGGGGGGGCAATAAAGAGACAAAAGACAAGAAAAAAAATTCAAAAGCTTCAACAATTCTCGCTCCCAGGTGGATTCCCTAGCTCTGTCGACACCTGGCGACAACAGGCAGTGCCATGTGTGTAATTCAATCAGCGGCGCGGGGCCTTCACGTCATGGTGGCCTTGTCGCTGCCTGACTCCGACAGCATCCAGCAATGTGCTGGCTCTTACATTACATCTGGAAGAGCCAGATGTTGTGAAAAATGCTAATATCCAAGCCAGCTGCAGATCTGATTGTCTTGTGAGTGAAGATGATGGAAATATGGGAATTAATGCCTTGGAGCAGATCAGAAAAGGGAGCAGCACACACACACACAACACCACCACACAACAAAAGAGAAGATAAAAGGATGATTATCAATGTTTGCATCGGACCGTCATCATATCGTTTGCTGTTAAAGAGAGCATCTGTAGATCTTTGTGTAGAAAACGTTAAGGCGATATCATCAGGTACACGATGGGTGGGTTAGCTGCTGCTGCTGTTGTTGTGTTGTTGTTGTTGTTGTTGTTGTTGTTGTTGTTAATTGTCGCTGTTGATGTTATCGTTGAGGGAAAAGGGTTGTTTGTGAGTTTTTGTTTTCCTTTGTGGTGGTGGCAGTGGAGGGTGTGGGTTTTTTGTGTTTTTTTTTGTTTGGTTGTTTTTTGTTTTGTTCTGTTTTGCTTTGTTTTGTTTCTTGCTCTTTTTTCGGGTTTGCGTTTTTTGTTTTGTTCTTTGTTTTGCTTTGTGTTTTGTTTCTTGCTCTCTTTTTTCGGGTTTGCGTTTTTTGTTTTGTTCTGTTTGCTTGTTTGTTTCTTGCTCTTTTTTCGGGTTTGCGTTTTTTGTTTTGCTTTGTTTTGCTCTTACATGCACTCACGCACAGTAAGATGGAAGAAAGAAACATTCAAAATAATATTAGTTATTGATTATATTCGTGTGTGTGCGTGCGTGCGTGCGTGCGTGCGTGCGTGCGTGCCTGCGTGCGTGTGTGTGTGTGTGTGTGTGTGCGTGCGTGTGCGCGCGCGCGTGTGTGTGTGGTGTGTGTGTGTGTGTGTGTGTGTGTGTTGTGTGTGTGTGTGTGTGTGTGTGTGTGCGTGTGCGCGTGTGTGTGTGTGTGTTGAAGATTAGGTGAGAATGAGTTTTGAAAATACCTAGCTTGGTTTGAGCATGCGTTTTGTTCAAATTATATTGCGCTTTTTTTTTTCCTTGCTTGCCATTCGGGTTTTTATGTTAAAATCTGTCCTTACATTTCAGATCTGTCCTTCTGTTTGAAGTCTGTCCTTTTCGTTTAAATCTGTCCTTTCGTTTCAATTGCTTGTTATGTTAAAGTCTGTCCTTATCTCTACGTTTGTCCCTGTAATGAAGTCATTCCTTATCGTTAAGTTCGCCCTTACAGTTTGTCCTTATCTTTAAGTTTGTCCCTATGACAAAATCAATCCTTATCGTTAAGTTCGCTCTTGTGTTAAAGTCAGTCCTTATGTAGGCAGCATTCATACAGCAAACGGGGTGGATCGTTCTCAAGTTCAAATCCAGGTGAGTAACGGACAGCTCAATGCATCAGTAAATCCAGGTGAGTAGCAGACAGCTCAATACATCAGTAAACCCAGGTGAATAACAGCTGAATACATCAGTAAACCCAGGTGAATAACAGCTCAATACATCAGTAAACCCAGGTGAATAACAGCTCAATACATCAGTAAACCCAGGTGAATAACAGCTCAATACATCAGTAAACCCAGGTGAATAACAGCTCAATGCATCAGTAAACCCAGTGAATAACACTCAATACATCAGTAAACCCAGGTGAATAACAGCTGAATACATCAGTAAACCCAGGTGAATAACAGCTGAATACATCAGTAAACCCAGGTGAATAACAGCTCAATACATCAGTAAACCCAGGTGAATAACAGCTCAATACATCAGTAAACCCAGGTGAATAACAGCTGAATACATCAGTAAACCCAGGTGAATAACAGCTCAATACATCAGTAAACCCAGGTGAATAACAGCTCAATACATCAGTAAACCCAGTGAATAACAGCTCAATACATCAGTAAACCCAGGTGAATAACAGCTCAATACATCAGTAAACCCAGGTGAATAACAGCTGAATACATCAGTAAACCCAGGTGAAAACAGCTGAATACATCAGTAAACCCGGGTGAATAACAGCTCAATACATCAGTAAACCCAGGTGAATAACAGCTCAATACATCAGTAAACCCAGGTGAATAACAGCTGAATACATCAGTAAACCCAGGTGATAACAGCTCAATACATCAGTAAACCCAGGTGAATAACAGCTCAATACATCAGTAAACCCAGGTGAATAACAGCTCAATACATCAGTAAACCCAGGTGAATAACAGCTCAATACATCATAACCCAGGTGAATAACAGCTGAATACATCAGTAAACCCAGGTGAAAACAGCTGAATACATCAGTAAACCCAGGTGAATAACAGCTCAATACATCAGTAAACCCAGGTGAATAACAGCTGAATACATCAGTAAACCCAGGTGAATAACAGCTCAATACATCAGTAAACCCAGGTGAAAAAACAGCTGAAAACATCAGTAAACCCAGGTGAATAACAGCTGAATATATCAGTAAACCCAGGTGAATAACAGCTCAATTTATCAGTATTGTACGTTTCAAAGGAGGTGATCGTGACTGCAGGCGGACATTCAAACAATTTTAAGAATCATTCTTGAGTCCGCAAAAAAGAAGACAAACAAGTTACAAGACAAAACATGACGCGTTTCGACCTCTTAGGTTTTCTTCAGGCAAGATAAACAAAACTCAGGGGGGGGGGGGGGCGGTTCATTACTGTCTTTCTTTACAAGAAATCATATTTTCCTTGTCAATAACTTTCTTTGCAGTGGATTCCATACTCAACGCATTAAATTACAATACATATATTTCTTAGTAATCAACAAAGTGCCGAAAATAAACTCAAAATGCTCTCTCCCATGTGGGACTGCTGTCAGGATACGGTGCTGCTGCTAGCATAGGGGCCCACATTCGGTAAATCATTGCATCCGTAGAAACCGAACACGTGAACAGTTAGCACCCCCCCTCCACCCCCCCCCCCCCCCCCCCCCCCCCCTCCTCCACTCCTCTAACATTTCCTTTTCACCATTTTATTTTTCAAAATATTACTGATGTTCATAGAAAAATCAAGTGAAACACCAGGGTGAAAAGGTAATCCAGGAGAAGATCAACCAAACGTTTCGGGCCTTAAACCCTTTTTCAATGGTAGATACCATGGATGGTAGATACCATTGAAAAAGGTTTAAGGCCCGAAAATATTTTGGTTGATCTTCTCCTTGGATTACCTTTCCACCCTGTTGTTTCATTTGACTTTTCATTGTGTAATCCTGTGGTCAAATTCGCCTTGTTGATGTTCATAGAGATACACTGACTGTTCACACGCCCCTCTCCCCACATGTAGGCAGCCTAATTCGTTTGTCCATGTTATCTGGCGGATTATTTCAAATATCTTTTAAAAAATTTGTTTAATGTTCCGCCCACAGACATCTCACTTTGCATCCAATCGTTTCTCATGCAGAAAAAGCAGACGACAGACAAAACAGTCAATTCAAACAATGCAGATGAAGCAGACGACAGACAACACAGTCAATTCAGACAATGCAGATGAAGCACAAGACAGACAACACAGTCAATTCAAACAATGCAGATGAAGCACAAGACAGACAACACAGTCAATTCAGACAATGCAGACGAAGCAGACGACAGACAACACAGTCAATTCAGACAATGCAGATGAAGCACAAGACAGACAACACAGTCAATTCAGACAATGCAGATGAAGTCGAAGACAGACAGCACAGTCAATTCAAACAATGCAAGTGAAGCAGACGACAAAACAATTTTAGTCAAACACTTCTGTCGAGATAAACCAGACGATAAACAGACCAGCCAGTCCAATAACTTCAGTAAACTGACCAGACGACAGATAAAACCGTCAACAGTCAACGACGCACATGCAGCAGACGACAAATGAAATGATCAGTCACTCACTTCCGCCACAGGTGAGGCAGACGACAAAGTCCTTCCCGTTCGGCACGTGCGTCAACTCACGGCGATACATAGACAGCAGTCTGCAGAAGTATCGCGACTTCATTCACCAGCACTTCAACTGGGCGGTGTTGGAGAATGCTTTGAAGTGGACACAGCTGGAGTGGAACCAGGTCAGAATCTTGACCATATTGATTTCCCTTTCGTCCATCCCCACCCCCACCCCCACCCCACCCCACCCCCCTCCCCCCACCCTTTTTTTCTGTCCTTTTCATTTTGTTGCCAGCATCTTCATTCAATCATACTGAGAGGTAGTCAAAAGAGCAAGAGCAATAAAACACCCATCATTTTTATTACAGAAGTTTATCGTCCATATTGAAGATGTGAACATGGAGAACATGGAATGAGACACAGAGAGAGAGAGAGAGACAGAGAGAGAGAGAGAGAGAGAGAGAGAGAGAGAGAGAGAGAGAGAGAGAGAGAGAGAGAGAGAGAGAGAGAGAGAGGCAGGCAGACAGACAGAGGCAGACAGATAGACAGAGAGGGTGGGAATGATGAGTGTCTTTTCAAGACTTGGTCATCGACGTCACGCCGTCATCGTTAAGTGTTTCACTGGTCAAAAGCATTATACCATCATCGTTGATAAGGATCGTCATTGTTCATCAACGTCATACCAACATCGTTGACCATGACTTTCACTGACCATCAAACTCATACCATGAACGTCAGTCACCATCTTTACTGATCCTCAAACCCATACCATTCACCTAGAACGTTATCAAAACCATACTATCATCCTTAATCATGATCTCACTAATTATCAGAGTCATACCATTGACGTTTGTCCTGATTGTTACTGGTCATCAGTGCCATACCACAGTCGTCAGTAGTGATTCTCATTGATCATCAAAGTCATACCATCACCGTGCATAATGATCCTCATTGATCATCAAAGTCATACCATCACCGTGCATAATGATTCTCATTGATCATCAAAGTCATACCATCACCGTGCATAATGATTCTCATTGATCAGCAAAGTCATACCATCACCGTGCATAATGATTCTCATTGATCATCAAAGTCATACCATCACCGTGCATAATGATTCTCATTGATCATCAAAGTCATACCATCACCGTGCATAATGATTCTCATTGATCATCAAAGTCATACCATCACCGTGCATAATGATTCTCATTGATCATCAAACTCATACCATTATCGTCCATAATGATTCTCATTGATCATCAAAGTCATACCATCACCGTGCATAATGATTCTCATTGATCAGCAAAGTCATACCATCACCGTGCATAATGATTCTCATTGATCATCAAAACTCATACCATCACTGTGCATAATGATTCTCATTGATCATCAAAGTCATACCATCACTGTGCATAATGATTCTCATTGATCATCAAAGACATACCATCACTGTGCATAATGATTCCCATTGATCATCAAAGTCATACCCTACCATTAACGTCCATAATGATTCTCATTGTTCATCAAAGTCATACCATCATCGTAACTCATGACTTCTACTTATCAGTAGATCAGCCCTCGTGGTTGTTCAGCTGTTCCTGACGCCATGGACGTAAATGAGCATGGCTTTACCATGTTGTCATGTCTGATAATCCATGTTGCAGGGCCACCTTAACTATGATCGTGCTTTGAAGACCATACACGGGCTCCGGGACCATGGGTAAGTATGAGCTATGGCTGGATTGTAGAAGTGGAAATCGAGGAACGGTATTGTGAATGACGCTGAGCGTGGTGATGGATATTGGCAGGATGGGGAGGGGGGGGGGGGGGGGGTAAGCAGCCGATGGCTTGTGGAAGGCGAGATTAAGGAGCAGTATTGTGAATGACGACTTTGGGGAATCGTCAGGATCATAAGTAGAAACGTATGCAGTAGAGAACTCGGCCATTCTTTCCTTTATCGATGAAGAAAGAAGGAGAAAACCCCACTATCCCAACGCTACAAGTACAATTTATCAATGAAGGTTTTTATCAGCTTTTTTTTTTTACCGTCAGGATTGGGTTAGGGTTCAGGTTAGGATTTAGATTAGATTAGGTTAGGGTTAGGGTCAGTTCGAAATAGGGTCATGTATCCCAAATTTGGAGTGTCTTCTGGTTTTCTCGTCAAAGTACCAAGCTCTAGGCGCTTTGCAATCGACGTCCTCGTGTACAGAACAGGCTGCCTGCCTAGGTACAGCCGACTGAGGAGCAGCCTGCTGGTGCTACAGCCATTTGTTTCTCTCGTCATTAAGTCGAATAGTTGACTCTGTTTTTCCACTCGTTCTGTCTCTTTTGACAGAAGATGCTTGCTATGTATATATTGCGTATCCTCATCCATACCAACGGCTAAACTAGCATCCTCTTCTGAAAGCCGCTAAAGGGATTTTACAGATGCCTCAGATGTTATGTGAATGTTCGCACAAGCAACCTCGGTTTACAGTCTCTTTCAAAGGACTTTTCGGGAATGGAGTTTGAACCAGTGTTTGCTCCGAGGGGAAAATACTCCTGTACCGAAACGGTACCGAAGCAGAGATTGAGCCTGTGTGTGTGTGTGTGTGTGTGTGTGTGTGTGTGTGTGTGTGTGTGTGTGTGTGTGTGTGTGTGTAAAATCAAACACCGAATACAACCTTTGGAAAAACAGCTATGAAGTTATCCAATGGTTTAGGAAACTCAACAAACAGAGAAACACAGTGTTTATCACATTTGACATAGTAGACTTCTACCCATCCATAGATGAAGAACTACTCACCAAAGCTTTGAAATTTGCCAACAAACACACGAAAATAACAGAGACAGAAATGGAGATTATTTTCCACACCAAGAAAACCCTACTCCACAGCAGAAATGAAACTTGGATTAAAAGAAACGAGCAAAAACTCCACATTTAATGTGACCATGGGATCGTATGATGGCGCCGAAACATGTGAACTAGTCGGACTATTCATGCTATCCAACATCCAAAAACAACTCGGAAAACAGGTCGGTTTGTACAGAGATGACGGCCTTGCTGCATTAAACAATAATCCAAGAACTATTGAAAACAAGAAAAAAGAATTATGTAAAATCTTCAAAAACCACAACTTAAAAATCACAATAGAAGCAAACAAAAAAATAGTGAATTACCTAGACATAACATTAGACCTCAATGACCATGTGTACAAACCATACAAAAAACCCAACGACATACCAATCTACGTAAATATCAAAAGCAACCACCCACCATCTATACTAAAAACAATACCCAATGGTATAAACAAGAGACTATCCAACCTGTCATGCAATGAAAAGGTATTCGATAATGCAGCAACAGAATACCAAGAGGCACTACAAAAAAGTGGTTATAATTACAAACTGCAATACAGCCCAGACAATAACACAAACAGAAATAAGAAAAACAGGAAAAGGAAGATCATATGGTACAACCCCCCATACGATGGACAAGTAAAAACAAACATCATTTCCATAAGAACACAAACTGTTCAAAATATTCAACAAAAACACCATCAAACTATCATACTCGTGTATGCCCAACCTTAAAAACATAATTGACTCATCTAACAAAATGAAAAGCAACACAACAGAGAAGGGTGCCGAAAGGACATCTTGCAACTGCACTAAAAAAGAACAGTGCCCCCTAAGCAACAAATGTCTTCACAGCAATATTGTATACCAAGCTACGGTAACATCAGAAAATGAAAAAGAAACATATATATAGGGATCACTGAAAACCCTTTCAAAACCAGATACGCAAACCATAAACAGTCATTCAAAAAAGAAAAATACAAAAACCAAACAGAGCTGAGTAAATACATTTGGAGACTCAAAGATATAAAAAATAGACTACAGCATATCATGGAAAATCATAAAAAGAGCAACACCATACAACAATATTTCTTTTAAAAAATGCAATTTATGCTCCACATAAAAATGGTTAATATTATGTAAACCACACCTAGCAACTCTGAATACAAAAGTAGAAATAGTAAACAATTGCAGGCACAAATGGAAATCTTTGTTAGCACACTCCACCTGAACAGACCCCAACAAGAACCACAGACCACACGTGCAGCGAATGAGATTAAATCACACATGCAGAAACGGAATCAGGTCCCGCACGCTATAAAAGAACGACAGCGTGCCCCAAAAGAATATCCTGAAGAGAGCAAGAGGCAAGAGGCTCGAAACAAGCTTGTTGATTTTTAGCACTTCATTTTAGAAACATTTTTAACAGATGTTGCTCCCTAGACGGTTGAGCTCTTTTGGATTTTTAAAGGACATTTTTATACTGTTCGTGATATATATATATATATATATATATATATATATATATATATATATATATATATATATATATATATATATGTGTGTGTGTGTGTGTGTGTGTGTGTGTGTGTGTGTGTGTGTGTGTGTGTGTGTGTGGTGTGTGCGTGTGTGTGTAATGCTTATCTCCCCCTATTTCTTCAATCTAAGACATAAGAGCAAGCTTTGCTTATAATTGAATATTTCTTGCGGTCATTGCAACATCAAGCTGCTCGTAAGTTGCTGGAATGGTGCTCGGTTACTTATCCTTGGAATTTATTAGTTTATTGTAATTTAGTCCCTTGTGGATTCATTCCAAGAACTGGCCCTCAGCACTTGTGTCTTAAGAGGTTATCTTTTTATATTTTCTACTTTTCACAAGAAAATGTAGCTTGTTTTGCTTTTCAGGAATTTCATTTGCTTCTTAGGTGGCACCTTTGGTTGGGTTTTTTTTTTAACTCTACAAACATACTACGGTATTGCACACCAGCCTTTTTCTGGATAGCATTCTTCTTAAAACCAGAAAGGCAGAGAAGTCAAGTTACCACTTTCAGGTTTCGAAATACCGGCATCTGACCAGGAGTTATATGTTAGTGAGTTTTCTCCCCATTGGAGATTGTCTGCCCCCTTGGAGACTATAAACTTGCTGAAGGCTCATTTTGAGAAGCATTTATTATACCCCATTCATCCACTCAAGCACACATACTGTTAGTTAGGCAGAATTATCTACCACTGCAGATATGAATGCTTACCTCCCCCTATTTCTTTCAATTTAAGACATAAGAGCAAGCTTTGTTTATAAATGAATATATATATATATATATATATAAAATATATATATATATATATATATATGCAGACAGAGCAGCAACCTAGCAACGACGTACTCTTATATGTCATCTGTCGGACTCACAAACTCCTTTACTACCTCTTTTACAATCATTTTGCAACACAAACTCCTATTACTACCTCTTTTACAATCATTTTGCACACACAAACTCCTTTACAACCTCCTTTGCAATTATTGTACACACACTCACAAACTCCCTTGCTACTTCCTTTCCAGTCAATGTGCACACACTCACAACCCCCCTTACTCCCTCCTTTGAATTATTGTGCACACACTAAAAAAATCCTTTACTTCCCCATTTGCAGTCATTGCGTACACACTCATAACCTCCGTTACTGCCTCCTTTGCAATCATTATGCACACACTCACAAACTCCCTTACTACCTCATTTTGCAATCATTGTGCACACACTGACAAACATCCTCACTACCTCATTTTGCAATCTTTGTGCACACACACACACACCACACACACACACACACACCTCCTTCACTATCTACTTTGCAATCATTGTGCATACATTCACAAACTCTTTTACTGTCTCCTCTTACAATCATTGCGCACAAATTCTCAAACTCCTTTAATGACCCCCTTTGCAATCATTCTGCACACACTAACAAACTCCTTTAATGACCCCCTTTGCAATCATTCTGCACACACTAACAAACTCCTTTAATGTCTGCTGTTAAAATCATTGTGCATACATTCACAAACCTTTTTACTGTCTCCTTTTACAATCAATGTGCACAAATTCACAAACTCCTTTACTATCCTCTTTACAATCATTGCGCACACGTTCACAAACTCTTTTACTACCACTTTTGCAATTAACGTGCACACACTCACAAACTCCTTTACTACCTTTTTTGCAACCATTGTTGACACACTCACAAACTCCTTACTACCTTCTTTGCAATCATTGTGCACACACTCACAAACTCCTATCCTCTCCTTTTAATCATTGTGTACACACTCACAAACTCCTATCCTGTCTCCTTTTATAATCATTGTGTACACACTCACGAACTTCTATACTGTCTCCTTTTATAATCATTGTGTACACCTCACAACTCTATCCGTCTCCTTTTATAATCATTGTGTACACACTCACAAACTTCTATCCTGTCTCCTTTTATAATCATTGTGTACACACTCACAAACTCCTATCCTGTCTCCTTTTATAATCGTTGTGTACACACTCACAAACTCCTATCCTGTCTCCTTTTATAATCATTGTGTACACACTCACAAACTTCTATACTGTCTCCTTTTATAATCATTGTGTACACACTCACAAACTTCTATACTGTCTCCTTTTATAATCATTGTGTACACACTCACAAACTCCTATTCTGTCTCCTTTTATAATCATTGTGTACACACTCACAAACTTCTATACTGTCTCCTTTGATAATCATTGTGTACACACTCACAAACTTCTATACTGTCTCCTTTTATAATCATTGTGTACACACTCACAAACTTCTATACTGTCTCCTTTTATAATCATTGTGTACATACTCACACAAACTTCTATACTGTCTCCTTTATAATCATTGTGTACACACTCACAAACTTCTATACTGTCTCTTTTTATAATCATTGTGTACACACTCACAAACTCGTTCACTCTCACCTTTGCAATCATTGTGTACACTCTCACAAACTCCGTTGCTATCTTCTTTGCACTCATTATCCACAAACTCACAACTCCTTTTCTGCCTCCTTTGCAATTATTATTCACACACTCGCAAACTCCTCTCCTTTACAATCACTATGCACACATTCACAAACTCTTTTGCTATATCCTTTTGCAATCATTGTGCACACATTCACAAACTCCTTTTTCACCTCGTTTGCAATCATTGTGGACATACTCTTCTATTCTTTTATTAACCCCTTTACAATCATTGTGGACACACCCACAAGCTCCTTTATTAACCCTTTTGCAATCGTTATGCACAGACTCAAGGTCCCGCGCCACAACATGGTCTGGTCGGTGGAGCACACTATTCCCCATTGGGTGAAAACCATGTCAGGTGACCAACTACGTCAGACTGTACGTCATCACATTCAATGGACCCTGAATCTCACCCAAGGCCTGTACGGCCTTTTTTTCCTTTTTTCCCCTTTCGCTCTGTTTTAGAGAGAGAGAGAGAAGAGAGAGAGAGAGAGAGAGAGAGAGAGAGAGAGAGAGAGAGTAAACGAAGCATACAGAAAGGAATGACGATAGAATGGAGAGAGAGAGAGAGAGAGAGAGAGAGAGAGAGAGAGAGAGAGAAGAGAGAGAGAGAACAACAGACAGACAGACAGACAGAGAGAGACAGACAGAGAGAGAACATACACACACACATGCACGTGCGTGTACAGAGAGAGAGAGAGCGCACGCGTGTGCGCGCGCGAACACACACACACACACACACACACACACACACACACACACACACACACACACACACACACACATATCACGCGCAAGCACGGGGAGGGGAGAGAGAGGGGGAGGGAGGGAGGGAGGGAGGGAGGTAGGGAGAGAGAGCACTTACACACACATAAACAGAGAGACAGAGAGAGAGACAGAGACAGAGCATGCACACAAACGCACACACACACACACACACACACACACACACACACACACACACACACACACACACACACACACACACACATGCGCGCGCGCGCGAACAAGTGTGCGTAATGAGAGAGAGAGCATATTAACACAAGCACGCGCACACACGCGCGAACGCACGCACGAGCAAGCACGCGTAATGAGAGAGAGAGAGAGAGAGAGAGAGAGAGAGAGAGAGAGAGAGAGAGAGAGAGAGAGAGAGAGAGAGGGGAGACGGAGACAGGACAGAGTAAAGAGAAAGAGACGGAGAGAGACAGACAAAAAAAGAGAGTGAGAGGGACAGAGAGAGACAGAGGCGGAGAGAGAGACACACACACAGAGAAAACAAAAGGACGCAGCAGAAGACAGACAGACAGAAGAAACAGAAGACAAAGAGAGAAACAAAGACAAAGAAGACATGACAGA
>CM031628.1:19986222-20043722 GCA_018398815.1 Conus ventricosus
ACCCATGTTCACTTCCACACGGGGGCTTTTTTCAGATTTGTTTTTGTCCTCATTTCCGATTTTTTTTCACAAGAGGTCACATTTAGGTTTTCAACCTTCAATGTAGTGAACTCACACAACTGCCAAAATTTTAGATTTAAACGTTTACAGCCCAGCCTTCACACGGGCCTTCTCTTCAAACTTGATACAGAAAACGGGTCACACCTTAAACAAAAACACAAAACAGAAAAAAAAAAAAAAGAAAAAAAGAAAGCTAAAAAAATCCTGAAAAGCGAAAATAAAAAGCAATGTACATTTAATGAAACGTAGCTAAATACTGACAGCTTTAAATAAAAAGGGCTGTGCTCAAAGCACCAGCTATTCCACCCCCAACTCACTGTCTTAATTTAAACCCTTGAAAAAAAAAAAAAAAAAAGAACTTGTAACAAAAAAAAAAAAAAACTACATATGTAAAAAGACACTGATGAATGGTCCACTCTCGACAGTGTCTACTGTTTTTACTGCCTGGTTGTCAGAACGCAACAAAAGCAAACAAAATCGAAGGAGAACAAAGTTAACATATCATTGTGAGCTTCCTTTTGTTTAAAAGGCACAGATTTTTTCTGCACAAAAACTGGAGAATGGCTCACAGAACAAAAGAAAAAACGTTAAAACTTTATAGAAAGACACTTTTTTCCCACTAAAGGCAGTTAACAACAGTTACTGAAAGAACAAAATTTCTCAAGAAGGGGAAGCCACTGGAGCTGGCGAGACCCAGCACCCAAACTGGAAGTCATCACGGTATCCAATTTACTTACAAATTTGAAGACTCGGATCGACTCCGAGACACCAGAGAGAGAGAGAGAGAGAGAGAGAGATGGACAGACAGAACAGACACCCAAAACGGCAATCCCCCCCCCCCCCCCCCCCCCCCCCCCCCCCCCCCCCCCCCAAGTCGACACGTCAAAAGGAGGCTCACCTTTTTTATCATGACCGGAGAAAAAATAATCTTTTATAGGCAAAAATTTTTCTTCCCTGCATAATCTTGAAATTCACTGAAAAATCCATTCTTTATTGAAACGCAATTTTTTTGCTTTCTTTTAAACATTTCTTTTAGTTTTAAGTACCTTTTTTTTCTACTTTCTGTCCCAAAGGGGAAAGGGAAGCTTCTTTAAAAAAAAAAAAAGTATATAAATAATTTTTCATAAATTATGTGATCTTTTCCAATTACAAACGATGTCCCTTTTCCATATTAGCAGTAAGAAAAACAATTTTAAAAAAGGAAAAAAAACCCCTGAAAAACAATAACTTCGATTCATTCTAGGAAAATTTTTCATGGCACAAAATGTTTTTTTTTAAAACCTGATGGAGAAAGATTTGAAAACGAAGGAGGAAGCACGCATACTTTTGACGCATTACTTGTTCCCCTTTAACCTCATCAGAATTCAATTTCTACTTTTAAAGCATAATACCACTATTTCTCATTCACCAAGTTCATGTTAATTGCAACTTGTTTAACACCTATTTGAAGAAAAAAAAAACTTATTTCTTACATCGTCCAGAAGCTCCAAACATCTAGTAGGACAGGAGAAAAGGGGATAGGATGAAAGGAATCCAACAAGGATCCAGCCAGAATGGCAATAACCCCCAACACCTTGCTTCTGTCCTTCAAAAACATCGAGATTCAAACTTCACAGGTGCAGTTGTGTGGGTTCACTTTTCTTCGAAATGCACATGGGTAAACACACAAGACCGTTAAACATACAAAACAAGCCGCACAGCTTTTGGGTCGTAACATTCAGGAAACGACGATGTCCAACTTTTCCAGCTGACCAGGATTTAAAAGCTGCCACGCTTCATAAACCCAGGAAATCAAACACAGACTTGTCCTGAATTTTTTTTTTCTCGAAACCCAAAAAAAAAGTTTTTTCAAAGAGTGGTCAAACAACAAAACAAGGAGACAGAGGAAAGGGGGGAATGGTTGGTGGGCAGTGGAGAGGGGGGAAAGGGGGGGGGTGGATGAAAAAGGGAGCAGGGGGGCAAGGATTTATGGGAGAAGGGGGAGAAAAAAAGGGGGGAGAGAGGAAAAACGACGACTGTGAATGACCGACTCTTTTTTAGGGTAGAAAAACATTGTGCCGTGGAACTCAAAACTCAGCACATAAGATTCCTAAAAAAAACAACTCCGCACATAATATCCTGAAGTCTTTTTTCTTTTCTTTAATTTTCTTTTTTTTTTTTGGGGGGGGGGGGGGGGGGGGGGGGGGGGGGGGGGGGGGGGGGGGGGGATTTCTAACCCCTTGACTGCTCGACTATGTATCCCCATCCATTACAACTCGGGTTATCGTTAAAGCCCTTCTCTAAATACATTCATATGTACCAACTTCACCTCAAAACTGAAACATGAGAATGACCCAAAACTCTCCAGAGTCCACTCAGATAGCTGCCAGAAATTTAAATTCAAATGTAACATGACCAATGCAAATCTACTGCACTGGCGGCGAGAAGGGAGGGGTTAATAAAACATGCGGTCACCCCACAGGGAGGGGATGGTTCAAGCTTTTCTTTCAATCATAAAATTGAATGCAAAATGGTGGAAACACTGTGGTTTCTGTCTCGGTTGTCTAAACCAATCGAAAACTGGTCTGTTTTTTGTTTAATCCAAGGTGTTCTCATGGCCAAGGGATCAAACAGAACATCTGCTTTTGCTCTGGCACACAGGAATACTAAAGGGCAACAACTGGCCAGCAGTCAAAGGGCAGAGAACACTTTTCTTATTACTCTCTTCAGCAACGGCAGTCATGCCTATACATCTGAAACAAAACATTTTCATAATGGTCTCTCTCTTGACTGACATTTCCATCATGACAACAGAGTTTCTTTTTCTTCCAGTTTTTTTTGCTTTCACAGATCTTCACATCACCCTGAAAACCTCTATTCAATAAACTGCCACTCTAGTGACAGCAAACCACAATAGGACCCCCCCCCCCCCCATTTGCTTGTTCGAGTTCCACTACACAAATAAATTACAGCCAGCTCTTTTACAATACCGAGAGACAAGACAGACAGACACAAAAGGGGAGAGAGAGAGAGAGAGAAAGAGAGAGTCAAAATATTAAGATTTCTAATTTTTTGTGGACTTATCTCCAAATTCCATATGTATCCAAACAGTATCTGACCCAATTCCAACATTTGGAAACCCTTGAAGTTTTGATTCCCAACTGCTGTCAAATTTAGAAACTTTAAAATCCTCAAAAAGGTGAACTGGAGAACTGATTACAAAAAGGAGCGTCCCCAGTTCCATACTTTGAACAGAATATTTCTCATTCCAAGCCCGAGAAGATTCCATTCAGCCACCCTGAAAGTCAAAACCTATGTCACCAGATAAGGAGAATATCTTTTAAGCTAAAACACATTTATAAACTCTCCATTTCGGGGTTGGTTGTTTTTTTCTGCGTACGTAGGACGATACTCCTGCAGACACTCCCTGTATAGACGGCAAGGATTAATCCCGTCTACCCACAAAGGGAGTGGAGTTTGAAAAGGATTATATCTTTCACCTTGAACGCATCATGCACTCTCAAGCACTCCACATTCTACGTTCACAAGGCCTCCTCTCATGATCAGTTTCAGCATGTTTAAATTCTCAACGCCCACATACCAAGACCTATTGGGCAAAATTCCATGCTTTTCACACCTCTGGAACACAGCCGTAGACAACCTGAATCGCCGCCATCTTCAGCGTGTAACTAGGATAATGACAACAACAACAAAAAAGGCACACCCACCAAAACACTAAATGAAAAAAAAAATTGAAAAAAAAAATTCACTTAGGGTTTATTTCAAACCACCTGACACAATTTTCTTTAAACCATGAAATTATACACAGCTCTATAGATATGAAAGTGTATTTGATGCTATGACTAGTTTTCCTTGGCTTTTTTTTTATGTGTTAGTACAGAACAAGCTTAAAGATAAATGAACCAGGTGGGTTGTTTCGTGGGCGGTTTTTTTTTGTTTTGTGTTTTGTTTTTTTTTGGGGGGGAGACAAGGCTCCTATCTTTCAGTTCATTAATGGCTTGAATGGGAATTCTCAGATTCATGTTTATCCAATACCAACACTTGAAATGGATACAATAAGATAAGATAATGTTGCTTATAGCCCAGCCGACCGCAAGGGCCACATCAGGGCTGTATGGATACAATAAAAATTTTTAAAAACCCAGAAATGTCCCATTATCAATTCTCTCTGTTCTGCCCAAGTATTTTCTGAATGACCGTTTACCTGTTCAGCCCTAGTCTGTCCACTCAACTACATGGACAGAGCCAATGGTCTGTCAATGAAATGGGACAGCATTCTAGTACGAAACTACAAAGAAATTGATAGAAGAACGTTTTAGAGCAAGAACGAAAAGAGACGAAAGTTATGAGAGCACGCACATATTTAACAAAAAAAAGTTATCAAACAATAGCCTTTCCTCTAACCCAACTCCCCTTTACACGGAGAGAGAGACAGCGAGAGTGAGACGCCTGAGACATACAGACTGAAGCACACAGCCACAAAACAGATGATATATTCATCCATCACCGACTCATCAGCATTCAGTCTCAGTAACTGGGAAATTGGCAGCAATGGCCGCTCTTCTGTGGCGTGAAAAATCAACAGCCAGAGAACCAGCCAACAGATACCGGGGTATTTTCCTACCTTCACGTATGGGCGTTGTGATAACAAGACTCTACGTCCAGGCAGCGTTCATGTGGTTCTCAATTTGACACCACTGGTTTAAACACACTGAAGAGAGAGAGAGGAGAGAGTGAGAGAGTAGAGAGAGCATAGAGAGAGAGATTGAGAGAGAGAGAGAGACGGACTACGTGTCAAAATGCCCAACTCACAAGGGCTATCCTGAATTCAGAAAAAGAAATTCATCCAAAATGGACAGCTCTACAGATGTCGATGTCGCTTCAGATTCAGAACAGCCAATTAAGCAATGAGCATTATGAATCTTTAGTTGGTCTCATCTGTGCGCCCGCATTACCCTCAGCTGCTCCAACTTCCTGCAGATACAGGCCACTGAATGCATGTGACCAGTGGATATATAAGAAAAAAAAACGAAAAAAGAAAAACAGCAGATTTTTGTAAACAAACATACATGAAGTAAATTATCCACACACACACAAATAAACTAAAAATACAAGATTTCAAGAAGATATCAAGGCTTTCAATTTTTGTCCTTCGGGTGTGCATTTGGAATTGAAATGTGTTTTATACCTTAACCAACAAGTTTGAATGGTTTGCATTTCCAACTTATCCTGTTTTACTGCCATGTTATATGGCTTCATGTAAGTTTGCTACTGAAGAGAAAAATCACTTTAATCTGCAAATTTGGAGACATAATTTGCTGCACACTCCGGCAAATTGCAATACATTTAAATATGCATTTCCTTTACCGTCTCAAATTTCAAGACTTTCAATGGATTATTTCATAATTGACTGATGGAAGCCAAAGGTTAACCTGCTAATAGTAAGAACTACCGTTGTTTCGAACTTCAAGACAATTCTCCTTGATATAACCAACTCGTACAACTGAATTTTAATTAAAAAAGGGAAAAAAAAATGAACAGCAGTATGGAATAAAAAAAAAAGCTTCTAAAACAAGATAGAATAAACAACAATATTATTGATAATAATAGTAATACAAAAATGGAAAAACCCCTTTGGACAACACGTCCATGTTTAAATCTAAAATAATTTTGTGAAACAAAGCAGGTAGCAGACCTCCTGGTGTTAAGAAGGCTTAATTATTTCTTTGATATTAAAATGCCAACCATAAAATACCATTTAAAATAACCACATAAATAACAATCTTTTCACTTTTTTTCCCCAAAAAATCCTCCCTCCAACCACAAACTTGTTTTTTCAGGAATTCCATTTAAGGCTCCTACTTCTAAAGTAAGGTAATGCTCATCCCTCCATCATTGATCTTACCTGGCTCTGTTATCAAATCAAAAAAAAAACCCAAAAAAACCCACAGTTATAAAGGATAGAATGAGCATTACATATGGAGGAACCTAGAGAGCCATGATCTTTGGAATTTTATTGTTGCCCCTGCTGCACACACATTAACAGACACTCTTCAGCAGCCACAGAGGAATCTGTTCACCAAGACCATGGGCAGAGAAAGGCCAAGGACTGCAAGATGACAACTTTTCTCCATGCCCGTGGTTCTGCTCATATGGTAGAACAGTCAAGACCCTGAATCAGTCAAACCACTACCCAGTCACCTCCAGTTGCAAAAGATGTTCTACTTTCCCAGCTGATGGGGGGGGGGGGGAGCATGCTCAAATTCCACGTGGCTGCTGAAACGAGTATTGGTTAACTTGACCACATTTCCCATACATTTTCACATCTTCCGCACAGTTTTACAGCTTCTGAATTACCAAAGCCACACAAATCACCCACACACACATTCTGGCAGACTTTTTGATTTCTTCATGCATCGCAGCTGGCCCAGAGAGCCCAGAGGGGCTGATCATTTATCCACCACTGCAAAACCAAAATGACTTCTTTCCACAGTCGCCTTGTCTGTGATACACATGAGATTTTTCCTTCTGTCTGCTCTCACACTGGCAATGTTCCATGTCCAAACACTTCTGCACACTCACATACAGTTCATCAACATATAAACCTGTGTACTTGCAAACATCATTCATCTCGCCTAGCTCGCTTTCTTTCATCAGAGTACACACACGTGGCAAGTCCTGTGTTGCTTCTGCAGCAGGGAAAGAAGTAACCCAGAACTCCCACAAACACGCAAAGAGGACAAAGTCTTTCCACATGTCTTTGTGGGCTGTCACTCAGATCCTCATTGAAGCCATTCTCTTTTAACAATTCTTGGCTTCAATGAAAATATTGCATTCCAAGTTAGTGAAAACGCACATGCTTACTTAACATTAAAAAGAATTTAAAAAAAAAACAACAACAAAATCAACCTTCATTCACCTATAGAATCACCTACCTGTAAAGTCACATCTCTTGCCACCCCTCCTGTCCACCCCCCATGTTTTCGTACATTTTCATTTTCTGAGTTTCTGATCATTGAAAGCTGAAGTGCTGTTTTCAATACTAATCTGGGGTATGGGTCTGACAAGGCGAGGGCTAGAGATGGACTTCACCTGGTGGTGAATCCACGACCAGCGCACATCAAAATCAAACATACAGTCCTCTCTAATCACAACAAACTCTTACAACACACACCCAACCCTAATCCCAACATCACACACTCCCATCACACTCGGTTCAATCTTGCCGGGCTGCCATCTCTTTGGCTGCTGCTAGAAACACTGAATCCAATGCGAATATCAAGCGATATTTTGCAAACTTTACAGTTGCACATCACAGAATTTTTTTCCCGACTTTTCCACAAAAAGTAAAGGTTCACAATGCTCTCAGGTTGGTGAAAGGGATCTTCAACGCTTTACCGACTCTTGTTCTTAAAATGTTTCAGTTTAACACTCCTTGATTTAAAATTTTTTAAAAAAGAAAAAAAATTTGCAGTCAGGAACATGAACTAACGAGGGGAAAAACAAAACAAAACCCGACTTCAATGACCTGGTACTGCAAACATGGCGACTGTCAAATCCAGAACATGACCATTCAAAAATGTAACCTGAAAGGTCTCCATTCCCTTTTCACTCATATGTCAGTTAATGACTTGACAGTTGGCGAGGAAACAAATGAAGATTGGAACTGGCAACTCTCTGTCCAATCAAATGGGAAACATCTGTTTTCAGACTCCACGCTCTTCAATCCTTCCCAACTCGGCAGCCAACGAGATGACACCCAAGATGCAGCCCTCCTCAATCATACATCAGAATTAAGTACCACATGCTGGCATGATTATAACACACTCACACACACATACATACACGCCATCAGACACGACCAAAAAAAATAAATAAACTGCTAATTACACGAATATAATTCCATTCACCAAACACTCTGTTATTCATGGAAGGCTCTCTCCTCCTCGCAAGGACTTGTGGGAGGCAGAACCAATACTGTGACGAGGGGAGATGGACGCAATCGCTCGACTGCCTCACCCCCCCCCCCTTTCAATGTGAGAAGGCACTAGATCAGGATGATATTGCCACAATGGAAAGAGAGTCTGGGCATGTGAATTGAAAAACTGTGAGACGGGTGGAAACCAGAGGATGAACAGACAAAAGGCAGTGAACAACAGTAAGATGCAAGAGGTGAAACGATGAAATCATGAACAACGAGATTAACTGGTCACCAACTGATGACAGCAAAGCAATGGAAAATCAAAAGATGTATGAGATGCCAAAAGACAAAGAACAAAAACTTTCAACATGAGATGGAAATGGGTGTCAAAAGATGATCACAAAAAGGTTAAAAGAAAAAAAAAAGATGTAAACCGGATGTCCAGGGATGGACATGACAAGGTCAACAGTGACGTGGACATGCAGCTGCAGACACAAGACTACCATGGGGGGAGGAGGGGAGGAGCACTGGTATGAGGGAGAACAAATCCATGGATCTCTCTGGTCAGACCCAACCACCAGCCTGCACCCAAGGCCCATCATCAACACCCAGTCCCTGAATGGCACACAACTTAAGGCAGCTAGTCTACACATCAACGTCCAAAGAGACCAGTCAGTTTTCAACATCCAGTATATACACGACGAGGGAGAGACTGAAGAGTGTGGACACAACAGATGATCAATCAGTAGACAGCTGTATGCACTAAGGCCAGGACCAAATACATTACACAACACTTGACCATCCGTTGGTCAACATTACTCAAGTCCTGCACACTTGTTCAGCTCTTCTGCTGAGTTAGAGCAGACTCATCAAGGCTTCCAGATCGACTGCAAATTCAAAACTACACACTGCTTCATTCTTGAACCGAGCCGACACAAATGGTTTAAAAAACAGTATTTTCTGCCGAGGAAAAAAACTGAAATTGTAATCAAAGTCTCAGTACTGCTTATCACACATCACATTTTAAAATGATGCATTCTAAACATAGTTTTAAAAAAAGAGAGAGGAAGAGTAGGACAGGAACAGGAGAGGTTGCTGCAGAATGGAGATAAGATAATGTGCTTATAGCCCAGCCGACCGCAAAGGGCCACATCAGGCTGTCACCACGTTGCAGAAGAGGAGATAAATAAGAAATGTTGCTATATCCCAGCCGACCGCAAAGGGCCACATCAGGGCTGTCACCAGTTTGCAGAAGAGGAGATAAATAAGATAATGTTGCTTATAGCCCAGCCGACCGCAAAGGGCCACATGGGCTGTCACCACGTTGCAGGAAGAGGAGATAAGATAAGATAATGTTGCTTATAGCCCAGCCGACCGCAAAGGGCCACATCAGGGCTGTCACCACAGTTGCAGGAAGAGGAGATAAGATAAGATAATGTTGCTTATAGCCCAGCCGACCGCAAAGGGCCACATCAGGGCTGTCACCACGTTGCAGGAAGAGGAGGCGAGCTTCACAGCTTCACAAGAACAACAACAAAAAAAAAAAAAAAAAATGCTGCTTGCAATGACCAATGCGACAGCATGCCCTCTGACATTTTTCAAAGTAGATGGATGTCTTTTTCGTTTAAGCACAAGCCCACTGTGGTCTGTGATGGACCAGCCATTGCCAGCATCTTGTGTCCAGCATCTATACTGGCCTCCTCTGTGTGGCCTGCATCCTAAAAGGTCAACTCTCATCACATGCTCCTCCTGTCCTCCACCCTCTCCACCAAACCCATCCCCACCCTTCAACCAATCAAAAGAAGACATTTCATTCCAGTCCTGGAGATCAGATGATCATGTGACACTTTCACTGAATCATTCAGATTCGCATCTTTGGTCATTCTGCAAAGCAATCTTTTCCCACTATGTTGCCCACACGAAATAATGCTGATCAGATGAAGCTGTCACAACCAAAGTCTCCTAGGCTGTTCCCAGCGAACACTGAAAAAACATTCTGCTATCAGCATCATTGGTAATCCAATTCTGCAGAAGGTGATGATTAACAAGGTTTCACGTTCGCTGGTCAACATTTCACACGAAGAGAAAGAGAAGAGCAAGATGTCCCATTCCCTAGCTTCAGCTGGAACTTGCTTCAAAAAACCCATGTTGAACTGAAGCCATGAAGCCACTGCTCAGCACACAGAAGAGACCGAAAGACAACATGCCAAACTACACCGCAACATGCCAAACTACACTTGGACTTGATGAGCTTACCTGTCATATTCTTCACGCTTGACTGTGTGTCAATGAAACCCAGTTTTTAAAAAAAATCAACAATAAACTGAAACAGTCACCTGCTTCCAGCTTCAAACTGTTCTCATGAAGAACCTCAACTAAACCTGCTTTCCCACATACCATCAGGTCCCTATTCTACTTCAAATGGTCCAAGTGTTGAGTGCCAGAGCAATACAGGATCCACTGCATACCCCTGCGTTGGGAGATTATGTCTGGCAACCTTCAGTTCTAACAACAGGTGGTTCCCAATGGGCTCCCTGTAGAGGTGAGACCAACAGGTGGGACATGCATGTATGAAAAAAGTCTTCCAGGTTCTGCTGTCAATGTTTGTCTCTTCTTTTTTTTTCTCTCTTTTCTCAGTACATTTGTTTTCTCAGTAAATGACAGAATCAAGAAAGGCATTTCCTAGCTTTGAAAGCAACATACATTTCAGTCCACTTGCCATCTCCCACTCTACTTGCCGTCTCCCACTCCACTTGCCGTCTCCCACTCCATCAGAGACATCAGGCTTGGACCATGGAAAGGCTGGTTTCCCTTTTCCTTCCAATCCCCACAGTATATTCTTCCCCCATGAACTGGGACCTAGATCAGAACTTTCCTCCGCGGTCATACTTCACTAGCTTGGCACATACAGCTTCACTTCATCTATTTAGAAAATCCATTCAACAATGTTCAGGAAGTGGGCTCCCGTAACTGATTGGAGCACTCAAGAAAATAACAGGAACTACTCACACTGCAAACAAAACATGCCTGCAGAATTCACTGTGCTCTTCGCAACAATAACCTTTATCTGAGTGCACATACTTTTTGCTTAAGCCATCTATATTTCAGACCGTTCTCCCACAATGAACTGAAAAGATGAACGCCAACGAGCAGCCTAAACATAAAAGATGGTTCTGCGATGAAATCAGCGATGAAATGACAAGGAAAATGGCTCTACATGAAAAACGATCAATGGTGATGACAGTGCAATAATCAATGTATGATGACCAACACAATGAACAGCATCATGATGAAACCTGGACGAGCTGACCCGGGGAAGCAAGGACGACAGGTGGAAACAATGACAGGGCTGTGGACACAGAGACTGGCATAATAGGGGTAAGGATTCCTTCCACGCAGGGTAAGTAGTCCGACAAGGGAAGTGGGCCACTTCCTGTCCATGAAGTTTGCTGCCTGGCAACCAATGACACACAGTCTCCCAGTCTGGGGACCGCATGTGGCTAACATTTACACGCACAGGGCTTTGTACAAAAATATGGCGTGATGGTGCCTTTGGAAGAAGACTTCTGTCTACTTCAGTCCATCCCTAATCACTCCCGTAACATTAAAGAGCAACAAGATACCCCACCCATCTCCCGATCATTCCAGCATTTGCTGCAAAGTGAAGCTTCTCTGAATAACAAGTGCAAAAAAACAATGTTGCAGACAGTCTTTGGGAGCGCAGGGATAATGTGTTACATCGGGAGGAACCGACAACTCAATACACTGTTTCCTCCATTTCACAGTGGGTGACCCATTGAACCCAAGCCCTCTTAATAAGCAGAGGCCCCTGTCCCAAGTGTGAAGGCTTTGTCCTCGTTGCTCTTTTAGCTTTTAAATCTGAAGAACTCGCCCCACGTCAGCCACCGACTCTCCACAAGCATAGAGGCTATAAATTATTCCAACCCATCTTGCTAGCCGTTTGGTCAACACGTCTGCATACAAACAGAAGATCAGTGAAGTGCTTTTTTCTAAAGCACCACCACAACACTGCAAAATTACTATGTACATATTTACAATGCTACACTCGCACCTTAGGGACATTTGGAAGGAGGGGGGGGGGGGGGAGGGGGGGGGGGGGGGGGGGGGGAGGAAAAGAGAGAAAAAAAAAGACAGACAACCGCATGTAACTGCATTATCTGAAATACAGACATAAATGAACCTTACTTTCTTGCCAGAAGAAAATCATATCGCTAATCAGGGTCCAAACAAAACAGACAAAATGAAACCATAAACCTCACGATCAACAGATGTGCCAGCAACAGACCCTGTCTAGGTAATGCACTCGATCAAAGATGAACACATGGACTTGCCTTTCCGGCTTGTGACTTCATCATTTCATTCATAATTTTTTTCTTTTTCTTATTTTTCAATCTAACCACAAGTGTATGTGTGAGTGAACAAACTTCTCAAAACTGTTTTCATACACTAGGCACAAAACTTGTCCAATCCACAATCTCCAAGTACAGAACCTATCCCTTTTCCCCCCGTGTGTGTCGTTAACCCCTACAACGTCTAATTCACTCCATTTTGTAACCCATAGTTCTGTTGAGCAGCTCTGAATGTTCATTCTTCCACACTGACAGACACGAAGCATGCACTGATGCATCAACAGGACTCTGGCAAGTGGTTGACATGCCAAGAATAATCATTCCACAGCTGCTGTATCTCTCCCAATACTCCCTACTCTTCGACGTTAACAAGAGTATGAGAACACACATGACAAAAAAACAAAACAAAAAAAAATGGACCCATGGGCGGTTTAGAGAAGTCACACAAAGCACATTCACAGCCATGACACCCGAATAAAAATGGTTAACAAAGACAAGCACCTGAATGTACAGGGCGACTTGTCACACGTTAAGAACCAGGCTCGTTTGGTCCACGTTTGTCGATATCACTCCACGTGTCTTCTATCAAGAAGTCTGTGCTGGGCGATGCCAAGCAGCATCCAAAACACAACGGTTTTCCCCAATCACCACGCAGCATGGGAGAAAAAATGCAGACTCCAACACTCCCACAATGTCTTGCTATGACTTCACGGTCCTGTAGAATACTTTCCACATGTTTGCTGGGACTGTAGCCAATCAAAGCTCCCAAGACAGTTCAAAGCATAAGGAATTTGTCCGAACATCGACAGTCTGTTTTGATTGCACTGAAAACAGCGTCCATCTTCTTTTCAGGGTGAAGTGCAAAGTCTTTTCCCCTCCCTCCTGTTTTTGTCATTTCACATCTTAGATGCGATTCTGTAGTTTATATTCACGCACACACAGAGTGATAAACCGCTTCTGACACAGATTTCCTATTCACTCTTTACAAGTTTCCAGTTTTACCTTGCACTCGAGACGTACTTGCTCACATGTTCACACACCATCACAACCTTTCTTACTTCAAACACACTTTTCTCAGTTGACTGGCTTGACCATACATCTCAGGTGACCAAAAGTCATTCTTTCGTCATTGCAGATTCCCATTCATATTACAATATGTCAAGTTATCTCTTTTCTTTCAAAATATATGGGCAAATCCCCTTTTCCTCCCTCCACAATCACTCCAATTCATGTCATCTTTCAAACACTATTTTCACATTCAGCCAAAACACTTGTCATATTCACAGCCAAAACACTTATCACATTCACAGCCAATCTCCTTTATATAACTTCCATTCAACGCAACGCCTCAGCTCCCGGCACTCACACCAAGCAGCAGTGTCCAAGAGCAGCTCCCGTGCTCCGCACAGTAACTTTTGGAGCACCACATCCCAAAAGGGGATGGATGTCCCTTCCCCCCTCCCCCCCCCCCCCCCCCCCCCCTCCTCCACCACCTCCCCTGATGAAGTAGCAGTCCCAGCACACAGCACAAACACAGGGAGAGGAGTGTGGGACTGATCACTGGCTGCCTTCAGGTCAGTCTGTGTCTGGAACTCTGCCACGTACAGAGACTTGTCGATGGTTTTGGGGATGGGCTTGATCTCTGTGCCCAGCTCCTGCTCTATCTTGTGCAAGGAAAACCTGAAAACAGACACACAGGCACTCTTCTAGCAACTATCATGACTGCTGAATCACTGAAAACCATTAAAAGAAAAAATCAAATCAAATCAAAAGAAAAAAAACACACACAGAAAACCACAACACACATTTGGAGCAACGATCAACAGGAACAAACAAAAAAGAAAAAGAAAAAAAAAAGAACTTTGCAGCATTCAGGAAGAAGGAAAAGAGGAAGGGAAGATGCTGACTGGTGGAACTTTAATCGTAACAAATCCAACCACACTCGGCCTTTTCATGGCTGTTTCCATGCATGAAAAGCCTTTTCATGGGAGGAGAAATAAAAAAAAGGACTGAGAGAATAAGACAACAGACAGAAGAAATTTTACACCCTCATACTGAACTCCCTGCAGTTCTTTCCCTTAATTATTTATCACCGATGACTGAGCATTTCGTGGAAATTATTACATCTAAAAACACATTTCATGATATCAATGGAATAGTTTCAATTAAAATAACAACAAAACCCTAACAAGAACAACAAAGTTCAAGACAAAAGCATTTACCACTGAAAAAAGAAATTTAAGAAACTGTAATATTGTTACATAGTTATTGCTCAAAGATGTGAAAAACTATTGCAAATAAAAGTGAACTGTTCTGCGCACAGGTTATTTCAATGAAAATGTCACAAGTTTTAAAAAGAAAAGAAAAATGAAAAAGAGAAAAGCAAACGTAACAAGGCATTCTAGACCTAGAAGACTAATTGGGAGACCACAGACTTCTGCCATTGTCAAATGCATCCTGGATGTGCCCTCCGATCCCTCATTCTCAGAGGGTTGGTGCGTCTACTCATTAGCGCACTATTTTTTTTTTTTTTTTTTTTTTTGGTCCCAACCTCTGCACCACCTCAGAGGCAGTGTACCCACGCTGCTCATTCCGACACCCTGTCAACAGCCACAGCCCGGTCAGCCCCGGCACCAGCAATCCACAGGGAGCAGTCAATGTCAAGTCGTAAAGAGGCAACCCACCTGAGGAGACACTGCACTGCTGCCGAGTCACTTCGGTGGTGTTCAGTGGCGCCTGTTCTGATCCAACATACGCAGGACACCACCTACTAAGCCCCCTACTGACGACAATAATTGCTTAGTCGCGGAGCCGGCATGAGTGAGCTCTCCCTCCAGAGGGCGCCACCACGTCCGTCCAACGACAGCCCCCATGGACTCGCCGATACCGGTGACCCCGACGGAACCAAACCAAGGCCACAGACGTGGAGAGGACATCGAAACTGAGGTCACCATGAGAGCAGGGCATGAAGGGCCACAGAATTCGAGACTTTTTTAAAATGCTGATCAATGAGAATGTGGATGATTAAGATGATGCTACGGATTTCCATTTCTGTCCGAGACTACATGACAGGGCTGTACTCTACGCTTCCTTTCATAATATATCCCGGCGTCAACCAGGCCGGAGAGATACAGGCACCTGCAGTGTTGGTCAGGAAATCTGAGCAACACTCTCAGAAACGCATCCATTAAGTGGATGAAACTCGACTGTGTGGTCCCAGTCTTCCCAACTGAGTCCGCAGCAAACTCAACTCTGGGTAGGAGCCGGTCGGGGCAGGAAAACCCACATGACTTCTGATGGGATTCGAACCCACGACCTCCCAGCCGGGAGTCCGCGACGCTAACCACTTCTCCACGGCGGCAATGTGGCATTTTGACCAGATGAGTCTGGCATACTCTAACCAGATCATTAATGACAAGTTGCTGTCAGTGTTTGCAACCACAAAATGAGAAGCCTTTCTGCTCAAGCTGTCTTTTTAGACTGGCTATTTAAGTAATCAGCACCGACTTTACTCACAAACAATAATGGTACGATTAATTTCAACTTGTTTCTAAAGAAGAATGAGCAAAGCTCATTTGAACCAAATGGTTTTCTGAACTAATAAAGCAGTTTGGTGATATCTTCCTTTTCTCTATTTTTGTTGTTGAATTATGTAGGCCCCAAGAGTTATATGTCGATGTCAGCAGGCAAAGGCCGAGTCAAGTTATTTCTTCAAATTTGCAAAACTTTTTTAACAGCAGCAGTAAAATGTGTGTGTGTGTGGTGTGTGTGTGTGTGTGTGTGTGTGTGTGTTCCGTTAGAAACCACTTTAGTTTGGCCAAAGCCCAATACGAGTTTAGCCTGCACAAGCACACACACACACACACACACACAACGCATCCCTCCCTTCACACCCACCAAAATTTCGTTTTGTGCAACTCTCAGTATCTGCTAAGGCTCAACTTCTACCACACCATGCCCATCTCCCTCACCATACGGTTATTCAAAGCTGGCCAACCATTTTCAAAACGACCCACGATCTTCCCCACCAACCATTCATCCAACCACCGATACTCGGCAGCGTAAAGCTCTTACCTGGATTCTTCACACAAAATTTGCAAGTCTGTCCTTTGGCCACATACTACCTAGCCATTCTTAAGAATCGTTCACGTTTTCCCCAGATGTATTGCTGACAGGATCCTGGATCACTGTTCCATCCAAATATGCATCACAAATTTAACCCATTTCCATCTCTGACGATGTTTTCAAAGCCCCTGCCTCTATGCTGAGAGCCCTTGCAGCTCATCTGATCTGATCTGAGCCAATGTCGGTATGCTGGCCAGTTTCAGCCCCCCCCCCCAAATGACGTGCTCTTTAAAGAATGCTTATGTGTTGTATATGACTGGACTTGGAAATAAATTTTCTTTCAAATGAAGCATGTAATTCACCTAATCAAAAAACATAAAAGCGAAACCATAATGTGAAAGTGAAAATTGGCTAACATAAGTAACACTAGCCTCTTCCGCAAAGGTAGGGTTTCTCACAAGCACAGGATTTTCAGAACTGATACAGGCGAGAACCCGCTAGCGCCCAAACCGGAAATCACACGGCCAAAACGCTGAGCAACTGCCAGCGCCCGGTAAAACACGTGGCAACAATGGGCGCCGCCGTATTTCTCGTAGAAAAGGAAGTCTCGCGAGAACGTGACTTCCTTCTTCCTGTGGCCATTTACTTCCGTTTGCAAAAAACCGCGAGTCGATACGTGCCGTAGTTCTTGAGTTACGAATTTTTAAAGTTTTGTGGTCGAAATGCTGTTTTTCGCCATCGCTAACCTTGATTTCTTATTCTTTCCTTTGGTGCCCACGATCATGAGGATGATCATTCTGCCGTTCTATAACGAGATTTAGTGATGAAGATACTGTGATTTGTAGGATTTACGGCATAAGACTTAGTGAAAGTGCTGGGTAATGAAGCTTAGAGTGACCTAGATTTCGACTGGGATGATGTTCCAGGTATGATTCGGAAGAACGTTCTGAAGATCATCCCCCCCCCCCCCCCCCGAGTAAATGGCTCATATATTTTTCAAACTTATAATATAGCAAACATATATATTCGTAGGAATTTTTAAAATTATTTTCATTTCACTATTTCCTTTCCTCTCTTTTAACCTTTCTATCCCGTTCCGCCCTTTTCCGCCCGACCCGTCAGGCTCCTGAACCGCCCTGTACCGCCCGTTCCTCAGTTGGCTGATTGTCTCGGTGTGCCTCCCTTATTTGGGTTGACCACAGTAATAAGACAAACCGGTCGTTATCCGGGTCTTTCCTACCTTTTTCAGCGCCATATGCAAAAGCGGTTTGTGGTTTTTTTTTTTTTTTTTTAACCTTTCTGTCCCCGTTCCGCCCTTTACCGCCCGACCCGTCAGGCTCCTGATCCGCCCTGTACCGCCCGTTCCTCAGTTGGCTGATTGTCTCGGTGTGCCTCCCTTATTTGGGTTGACCACAGTAATAAGACAAACCGGTCGTTATCCGGGTCTTTCCTACCTTTCTCAGCGCCATATGCAAAAGCGGTTTGTGGCTTTTTTTTTTATTTTTAATCGATTTTTTTGGTCATCCCATCGACTTCCGACTATGATCGAAATGTCGCACTCTGACAGTGACAGTGACATGAGCTTGACTGTGGACCAAATGTTCAATATGAATGTGTTTCCGACCGAAAATGACGACTGGAATCAATCAGACATTGATCTCGACTGTCGACAGCGACAGTGACTTTGAAGTTGCAGAAGGAGTGAATGCGAGTAGTGACGGTGACTCGGACATAGGCGACGCAGGTGACGCAGGTGCTTCTGATGTCAGTGGATGTGCACAGTCATCGCAGTGGTCAAACGACTTTCGGACTGAAGTTCGTGTGTTTGATGCATACAGGGGCCCCCCACATCCACAAGTGAATCTCCGAACACCTTTTATTATTTTTCACTTGTTTTTCCTTTGGACGCATTCCATCTCATGGTCAGGGAAACCAACCGGTATGCAAGACAAACGCGCATGGCTGCTGGTCTTCCAGAAAATTTCATGTCAGTGATCTGTGTGTGACAAAAGTGATCAAAAGCAAGAATATTTCCAGTGACTGTGTTGTTTGTGTGTGATCATATTGGGATTATTAATTCATTACATCTGAAACCATATGGTGAGTACAACAAAAATATTTGAGTGTTGTTTTGTGTTGTGATGCCTGCCTTTCTTCCTTCCTACTAACACCTGCATATAGTTAGAAATATTATCAGTCATAGGAATTCTTTTTCTCACAAACACAAACTAACTCATGCAGATCAAAAAGCATGCACTCTAATACATTTTCAGTAAATATGGTATGACTTTGACCTGTTATCTTTTTTTTTTTTTTTTTTCCTGCTATGTAACTGCTATGTGACTTAAAAGCGTCACAAAAATTTCACATATATTCCTAGCTACCTGTGTAACTACTAACACCTCACAACACCCATAGTTCTTCTCAGATGGTGAACCTGACCACTTGCCACCAAAAAGGTAGGTGTTATAAAGTTGATGGGTGTTGTATTGCCTGTCTATCACCTATTTCACTGACGTAGGTGTGTTTTTCAGGTAAAATCAGGTGTGTGAGTGTTGAGCCATAAAAATATTTTCACATCCCCCTAAAATAACAAGTGCAAACCACAGTTCAGCTTTCCATAGATTTTTGCTGAAAACTTTAAGTCTTTTTATCCATTGGTTTATTTTTTACAATTTTTTAAAGTTGGTACCCCAATTCGGGCAGCAAATTTCAATATAAACTTAGTAGTCTAGGCGACTTCTATCATACGAAATACTGGACAATGAAGGTTAAAATAATTTTTAAATTGGGTAACCATGTTCAAATTATGGAGTTACTTACCTTGCCGATGGGTTTTCGGCGTAACTAAGCTCAGGTAAGTGCATACTAAAGACGGTTAAGAGAAAGGATACTGACCAACAAAATCATTCATGAGGCTTGCTAAAGGTTAAAAATCAAACAAAACCACCACAGGATCTGCCTTACGCAGCCACAAAAAGTCCATAATCAAGATGTCACCGACTTCATTCCGTCTTACCTGGGCTAGAAGTTAACTCTCTCTAACCCCTCTCTAGCACACAGACCCATCAGCCGAACCACTGACCTGTCGTCGTATGTGATGAGGTTGATGGCCACACCCAGGTGACCATAGCGACCTGATCGACCAATTCTGTGCAGGTATGTTTCAGCATGCTTGGGGAAGTCAAAGTTGATCACCACGTTCACTGCCTGAATGTCGATACCTCTTGTGAACAGATCTGTCAACATCAAAGAGATACCACAATAGGCTACTGTCACAGGCTCAAACCATTACCAACTTCCACAGACTTCCAAGTTCCCCACGGCTGTTGTACTTAAGGCGACCTTTAACACAGCAATTTAAAAGGGTCCTGGGATTTTAAAATTTTAGAGGGTAAAGGGTCCTGGGATTTCAAAATTTTAAAGGGTCCCAGTCTCCTACCAGTCACTTTACGTCTCGATGTCTCTGGCCGTTAAGTGAGGATATGATCGCCAGGTAACTGATGAAAAATTCAGCTACCCCACCCAATTTTCTTACAGTATATGACCACACAGCCAAAGCTTTCATTACCCCTGCAGTTTCATCTAACAGTTCAGCCGACCCAAGAGACAAAGAAAATCGAGAGCCAGAGACAAAGACTAAAGGTTCCTCTCCCACAGTAACACAAAACTTGGCAATGAAAACTACAGCAGCCAAGTAACCCATTAACGCTATGAACGCCTACCTGAACACACTAAGTTCCTGCACAGGCCCTGCCGGAAATCATGAAAGACGCGGTTACGATGCTGCTGGTTCATCTTGGCGTGGATGTAGTAGCACGAGTATCCGAGTTCTGTGATCTTTTTGGCCAGCAGCTCTACACGCTGCGTCGAGTTGCAGAAGATAATGGACTGGTTGATCTGCCGGGGGAAAAAGAACTCAAATCATTTTTCAACCATAATGGACAAGCACAGTAATTTTTTTTTTTAGGTCTGTAGCTCTCATCTTTCTCCTACACGGGCGTAATTTTTCACACAGGCATGCAAGATGTGAAACAGAACAAAGCCTAAAACTTGGGGGAAAAAAAAAAAAAAAAAAGTGGGTACACTGCTCTCGTGTTATATTCATAACCCTACTGAAACCATGCCTAAGAAATGTCTCTCACAATCCAAAAGCCACAATAGAAAAAAAAAAAAAAAACCCTGTCACTAAAATGTCCACTCTCACAACCAGGAGTAACAATTTTGTCATTGTCCTTTAACTTTTCAAGTTGATTTTAATGAGATTTTTTCCTTTTTTGCAGTCGTTTCACTGAAGCTCATGCCAACACTAGTTCTGATACTTGCTCCATGCTTGGTGCAAAAATGTGACTAGCAATGCCACTTGACTCTGAGAAAATATCAATTTTACAAAATTTAATACAAGCTTTATTTTTTCTTGAATGTAATGTTCCTTAGGCTCTTTTTGGTTCAACATTTTATTCCCCTTACAACACATGCTATTAAACATCAAATGTAACATTCCTTTCACAGAGTATCACTCAAGTTTATCAATTTACATACACATGCGCACACCAAACACAAACAGAGTTCCACTTCAAGAAGTTCAGTGTCACATTTGATCAGAAGCAGTAATGGAAAAGGCTCAATGTGATTTAAGCCATCTGCCATTTGACAAAGCAAACAATTCAAATTAATATTACAGCAATAACCAAAAGGCAAAGGGTTGCTAATCCTATATCAATCAGGGTATCAAACATATTGACTCTGGAATATTCCATGTCAATCAGGGAATCAAACGCACTGACTCTGGAATACCCCATGTCAATATGGGAATCAAAAACACTGACTCCGGAATATAAAGAGGAAGTTGAAGTGCATTTCAGTAACAAACTAGCCCCCCAAAATATAGTTTAGCAAAATGAAGCAGTCTGTTACATCTCTGTTTCACAATCTTTCTGGAAAAAAGTTGCATGAATCATGAACGTTATCTATTCACTTTCAGCCCCTGCCTTTCTCAGCTGTCCTGTGCATATCAGCCCAATAAATCTAGGGAATATCACATATCTTTCACCAACTCTGCAAGTAATATGATAGGCAGAGCGTACTTTTCAACAAAACCCCAGACTATTGCAACACAAGACGCAACGCTTTCCATTTCACCTTCAAAGAACTAAACACATGTTCCATTTCAGCAATTTACAGTGTCTGTCAAATCTTGTCAGAAGCAGAACTGGATATAGTTCATCATCAATGGAGTTATGTGCAGTCAGGCATCCCTCGTAATTTGATCTCACATGCTTCTGTTCACACACACTCCCTACCAACCAACCCACCCCTCTACCCCCTTGCCTACTAGAGGGAAAAGTGCAGCCAGCTTGGTATCAAAACACTGTAGACGTGTCCTCTTCCAACATTTCAGGACTGGGCAGTCTAAATCACATCAAAGCCTCTTGGCAGCATACACAGAATAAACCAAACTGGACTATGTGAGGTGGATGGGAACTGCAAAACCTGTCCCCTAAAATCCTCGTTCAGCCATTTCAACCCAAAAACCCTTGACTGCCTGTGATATAGGTCACTTACTGCACCACAATGAATCTGACTGAATACCCCCTCCCCCTGGAAAAACCCTGGAAAGCACAGTCACCTAACAGTACCTTGGCCACTGTTGACTTCAGCCAGCACAAGTGTAACCACCCTGCCCACCTTCTCTTCCATACTTACGAACATGGACACCAATGTACACAAATCTATAACAAGCTCCTGCTCTGCTTTACTGAACAGCACTAAAAACAAAACAAAAAACTAACAAACAAGTTTACCTGAAGTTTGGAGAAAAGCGTGTTAAGACAGTGCACTTTTTGCTTCTCCTGAACAAAGGCGTAATACTGCGTGACTCCTTTTAGCGTCAACTCTTCCATCAAGTTGATTTCATACGGATTTTTCAGATGCTTCCTCTGGTACAATAAAAAAAAAAAAAAAGGAACAATAATAATAATGAATAAGCTTGACATCTGAAAAAAAAAATGTTGTGAAACACAATCAATTATACAAAGCCACATTCACCAGTGATCATTCAGACCGGTTTACCTTTGCCATGGCAATGAAGTTATTGTGACATAGGTTTTCAGCATTTCGAAACAAAAATCAGAATTTAAATACAATATCTAACTTAATATTTTCCCCACAAGCAAAAGATACCTTTACATCTTTTTGTCACTAATCTGATACCTGTACATCTTTCTGTTCCTTTCCCGTTTTTCCTCGTTTTGGAATTGCTTCAAACCTCTCGCTTATTCAGCATACAAGCTTGTAATTTACTTACAATCACTTTCATCTTGCTTGTATTTGGGACCTCTAACAACCTGATTATCATAATCAGAAGGAAAAACAAAAAAAACAAAAAAACTTTGCATTTACCAAAGCATTCAACATCAGATAAACACTACATCCACCGTCAAACTTATTCATTCTCTACATCACCTACACACTATATCCATAGTCAAAACTATTTATTCAACTTTTTTTAAAGCAGCTATTCTGGGACATTAGGCATCACTGCAATTATGATAAAGGGCAAGAGAAGTGTTCGCCCGGTCAACAGAACAAATGAAATAAGGACTTGGGAACAGCATACAACCTAAACAAGACAAGACACGACAGACAGAGGAATCAACACTAGACCTGGTAAACAAAACAAAAAAAGGAACAAAAAAGAAACAAAAAAGGCCAAGGAAGACAGACAAGGGGGAGACTGCAGGAACAAATGGGAAGAGGATGTGTGCCAACGTGAAACGCACAGCCCACGACTCACCATGAACTGTTCCACAGAGAGGGGGAAGGTGGCTGAATACAGCAGAATTTGTCGCTGAGGGGGTAAATGACTAATGACGTTGTCAAGCATTCCTTTGAAGTCTTGGGACAACAGTTTGTCTGCCTGCAAACACACGCAGGGCCATTGCGGCAGTTTCCAGTTAAATTAACCCTCACAGCACTGAACTCTTCTATAGCACTTGAGAGCTGCGGGCTGAATTCATTTCCATGCAGCTGCTGCAAAAATGGGCCATGCTATTTTAACAAAAGTGATCATCAACAAAAAATGCTGGTCTTGTAAAACGGATCATGCATAGTACATCCCTGAAATGCAGATCTGCCATTAAAAAACGTCAAACCACCATCCAGATTGATCTTACTTGCATGTGATTTGAACCTTTTTTTAATGCCGGATATAACCTTGAAATATTTCAGAGCCAAGTAGACCACTACATTTACGCTCTTACCAATTTCTTTGTCTTTAAAAAATGCATACTGCATCATTTGATTTTGTGTACTGTCACAAGCTCATATATTGGAATGCAAATGCACGTGAACTGCTACTCATATCACCTGGACACTAAAAAAGCACTCAAATCAGCGCATACCATCTTCTGGATATAAATCAGATATATACACGCACACACAAAGCAGTTGCTGCATGTAAATACTCCCCCACCCCACCCCCATTTTACTAGCTACACGCGAAACACATATACAATCCAAATACTAGCATAGAAGTAAAAAAAAAAATGCAAACTGCAAACAAAGATTTTTATTTTCTTCTCTGCTTTTTAGATTTTAAGATATTATTCTCGTAAGAAAAGGCTACAGCAAATGCTGCAATACAAGTCCATCTGCATACAACATTCAATAGATGCCTATTCAATAGATGCCTATCTGGTTTCATACAAAGGCAGAACTGGATCAGGATCTCATTACAAATACATCCCCTCCCCCTCAGATATCCATCAATTAACTCTGAAAGTCAGAACCAGAGCAAGTATGTACCTCATCTAGAACCAGGATGGAGCAACTGTCTGGTCTCACCAAATTCTTGTTCATTAGGTCAAGGATGCGGCCAGGGGTGGCGATTATCACATGAACTGAAACACACATCATCACACATCACTTTTTCAGCACTTTGTCATGATTCTGACGGTGAAGTTAGGTTGCAGCCCCGAGAGTCTGAATTTTTCCTGACCACCAGCGTTTCCACAGAGCCTCAAAGATTTCACTGACTAAATCAAAAGTGACTAGCCCCAAAATTTCATTACCCAAATACAAGATACCAGATCAGAAAAAGCATTTTGCAACTTCTATCGCATAGTACAAAAATGTGAAGGACATAGAAAACACAACCATCCCCCCCCCTCCTTTCACAACTACATTTTTAATAAATAAAAAGAGAACATTTCATAGAAGGATGAAGGTACCTGAAATATATGTATTTAACCCTTTCCAATTTGCCTTAAATTAGATGACAAAGCAAGATGGCGTTGCAGCAGTGAAGAGCAAGTTTTGTGATCATTTTCATGCACTTGCATTTGGCTACTGATGACGAATTTTCACTCACCAAAAGACATTAATATAGCCAAATAATCCACTCGCATCTTCAAGGCTGCCTAGTGGATAATCCAATGGCCTGGGAAGAGACACACAATCCACTGGCCTAGGAAGAGAGACAATTCCAGATCCGAGGACCTGTTTGAGCAATTCTTTCACAAATGTTAAGAACCCATGGCTGAATCACTGATCCTGAAATTCAATACACACGATCAGTTGATAAATACACACTATTGGGAAGAATAAAGCGGTGAGCACCCTCCTATGAGGATGCCTTTTCTTTCTTCTTCTGTCCTATCTTCAGTGCCACCTCAGTGGCACGTCACCCAGACTGCTCATTCCGACCCTCACCCACAGCAACAGTCTGGCCCAACCTTCCACAGCCCAGCACCGGCAATCCACAAAGAGCAATCAACGCCAAGTTGTCATGAGGCAACCCACCAGAGGAGACGCTGCACTGCTGCTGAATCACTTTGGTGCTGTTCAGTGATGCCTGTTCCAGTCTAACACACGCAGACCACCACTTACTAAACCCCTACAGATGGCAATAATGGCCTAGTCGTGAAGCTAGCGGGAGTGAGCCCCCCCTCTGGAGGGCATCACTACACCTGTCTAACATCAGTACCTATGAGTCTGTCAAGACTAGTGATCCTGACAATCAAACAAAGGCCACAGACATGCAGAGGCAATGGAAACAGGTCACCAGAGAGCAGGACACAGTAATAATTCTTACACATAAACTTGCATCTCTGACACATAAAATTCCTGTCTGACGCACTGGAAATCAGTCCAGCGCATCACTTAAAACATTTCAAAATTGACAGCGACGCAATGATTTTCTCCTGTACGCATTGCAACTCCGAGCAGCACGTCTCTAGAAGCACTTTCGTCTGATCCGCCTCGATCGAAGTCAATAAAAAAACATAACTTTCCTCGACATTTTTAGAATGTTCTGAATCGATAAACAACTTCCGCTTTATAAATCTTCTCTGCTGAAAACCAACAACAGTCATCAAACAAGACAACCCAAGTCTATGATTGGACCACAAGATAATGTGATTCTGACAAATGCGAACAGCATGGAAAACTGTATGTAATTCGTTTTCGGAAACAAAATCGACGGTTCATCTGTGGCCAACGGGTGATCATCCAGCGAATGAACAAACGTCAGGCAATCCATGCAACACAACCCGTTCAGATAATCAAAATGGCTCCGTTACAGACGTACAAATGTGTAGCACACAGTGCAAGAGTGGCCAACCTACACAGTTTGGTGAAAGGTTCCACGAATATTCATCACTCACCTCCCGAAGATCACTGCAAGGCAACTGGAATATGGTCAGTTAATAACATTTTTCAGTACTGACGGAATTGGCTCACGTTGCGTAAACTCGGAAGAAAATCGCAGAGGACATCCAACATATCAAGTTTCACTGTTAAATAGCCGGAATAGCTCAGTTGGTAGAGCGCCGGACTCGTAATCTTGGTGATCCTGGGGTTGCGGGTTCGAACCTCCGCCGGGGCGTTTCGGTACAGGGGGATTTTTCCCTCGGAGTTAACATTTGTTCTGACTCCATTTCCCATACAGTCCTTCGAATGACTATAAACTGAGGTTCCGTGTGTGAACGCACGCACAACATCTTGCACACACGTAAAATCCATCACCAACTTTCGGAAGAGTAGGCCAGTTTGGCCGTTGGTATGGATGACACGTTACACATAGCATGCACCCTGCGTGAGAAATGGAAAGAATGAAGGAAGTAAGGAAAATGAGTGATCGATATTGAACGATACTGACTGGATGACACGGGAAACGACTGAATGAAGCGCCAGCTGGCAGCTCTTCAGTCGGCACTACCCAGGTAGGCAGCCCGTTGTGTAAGATAAGATAAGATAAGATAATGTTGCTTATAGCCCAGCCGACCGCAAAGGGCCATATCAGGGCTGTCACCACGTTAAAATCAACTCACCAGTCATATAAAAAAAAAAATTTTTTTAAAAAAAAACCCACTTTCATACATCTCATTAAATGACATCGTCTACAAACGCACCAGAAACTTTGTTAAAAATCTTTCTGCCGTAAAATCTTAAATCAGATGAAAAATGTTAATCTCTCTCAAAAACTCAAGGATCACATCAGGCGGGACCATCCCTGAACAGGATCTTCATGGACTCCGCTGTAAAATGTTTGTGTCTCACATCGTGCAAGTCCCAACACTCTAAAAGAACATGTTTCATTGTGAGTGGCGCATGACATGGAATGCACCACGGAGCTTCTTCACTCTTTAAAAGGTAAGCATGGGTAAAATACGAATGGCCAGTGTGCAGCCGGCACAGAACCGTTTCCTCTTTACGACCTCCCGACGTGGATGGGAGGAAGTCCTTAAGGTTTGGACGGATCTGAAAGAGTTTGTTACTCGTCTGTGTGTTCCAATCCTCCTGCCAGAGGTCTCTCACATAATCGTTAATTTTGGGTTTCACATCTGAACAGGGGATATAAATGTTGGACAGTTTCTCTCTTGTGGCGTTCTTGGCTAAACGATCAACCATTTCGTTCCCGCCGATGCCAACATGACCAGGAACCCAAGCAAGAGTAATGTTGTAACCGTCCGCTTTCAACTTGCTAAAAAGTTCAAAGAAATGCAAAAGTTCTGGATGCTGAAGGTTGCGGCCAGCTATGGCTTCCAAAGCTGACAGCGAATCCGACAGAACCAGAAAGTCCCTCTTTGAAGAATGTGAGATTATCTTCAAAGCCAGTACCAGAGCAGTAAGTTCAGCAGAATAGACAGAAGCATCGGAATGGATATGTTCCAACAGTATCTGAGAAGGAGCCCCAGGGCAGTAGGCTGCACAGGCCACTCAAACCTCAGACTTGGAACCGTCAGTGAAAACTTTTTGATAGGATGGGAATTTCGAACAGAGGTCAGCATACAATGCCTTGTACGCCAGAGAGCTGGTAGACTCTTTGCGAAAAGCTGCAAGATCGAAACGAATCACGTGTGTGTGTGTGTGTGGAGGGGGGGGGGCTGTACATTCACAAACAGTTATAAAGTGACCCCACAACATTTTTTGACCCCCCAGAAAATTTGGAGACAAGTTCTTCGTACCGAGTCTCACACCCTAATTTTTGGGAAATAATTATCACTGGGGCATAAAGGGCCACAGAATTAATGTTGATCGATGTGGATAAAGAAAATGATGCTATGCATTTCAATTCTGGTCTGAGACTGCAAGGCAAGGTCATATGCCTGCTTTCACAATATATCTCTAAAGGCATCAGCAAGGCCCACAAGACACAGACACCTGCCATGTTGGTCATAAAATTTGAGCCACTCTCAGAAACGCATTCATTAAGTAGATAAAACTCCAATGTGTAGTTTCAACCTTCCCAATTGATCACTTAGCAAACTAAACTCTGAGCAGAAGCCCGTCAGGGAGGAAAAAATCCCACAAAAGGAAATTTTTATTCTAAAATTACGTTTAATCTAACATACTTACCGTGTGCCTCCTAATGCAATATAGCGGCAGGCATTGGCCTCCCTGCCTGTATAACATAAGGGTCCCGTAGGACACAAAACCCTTGAAAGGGCTCGTGCCTTGCGCATGCTCAGAACATCCTCTTTTCGAGTATATGAAACTTCTGACTGAGATCCTCATGAACAGGAGGCGGAGTAGGAGGCCTCTCGAGCCACGTAAGTTGTTAATTAAACGTATTTTAGAATAAATTTCTTTTACCATGCTACCAGATCGACCCGAGATCCAAACCGCTATTTTCATCTTTCTGATACGGATCGACTAAGACCGCTGAATACTCGGTCACGGACTTCGCTTTCACCATCGCATATCCAGATGCAAGTTGCACGAAGAGTCTTCCGTTCTCCGTTGTCTCTGACGCCATTTTGGTTTGTTGTTGCACGAGTCTTGGAGAGTAGTTTCATGCTGTGAATTTTCAAGTGAAGCCCCCAAAGTTTCCTTTTTTTGTAGCCAGAAAACCGGGTCAGTCAGTGGGTGTGTCCCACGATTTGCTGATAGAGCATCACCTTAGCTTTTGATTCAAGAATTTTGCCAGACTTTTAACGAGAACAATTTAATTTGCTGCACAACAGCAGCAGAAAGGATGAACATAAACTCTGGCCTGTAAATAAAATCTGTTGTTTATCAAAACAAGAGGAGCCGGACAATGGTCATCTACACCCTGTGTGCTGTGTGTGTTTTGGGGGCAAGGGGGGCGGAGGTGGCTCATGCACTTGTGCAAAAGCACATTTTTGTTATTCCCTCACTATCTAAAGCCCAGTATTCAGTACTGTTCTTGTTATTTTTCCCTCGTGTTAGAGACAAATCTTCTGTATGTGATGCCTTCAGTTTAACAAATTGTTTGAAGTTTGGTTTTGTTTTTGCTTCACAACAAGGTGAGTTATTTAGTGTGCATACCATACAGATTGACTTTACTTCTGTTCCTGAAGGTTTCAGTACTTGATCAGACTTGGAAAATCACTCGTGCTCCTATCCATGATGTTTGTGGGTACTGTGAATTTAAGGGAAATTGTTTAGCACTGAGGAACACGCAGGTACATTGATCGTTGTTTTGGTTTTTTTTCCGTGACCAGTTCACATATATGGTGGAGATGCCCGTTTTGATGGTGTAGGTCCATGCAGCCCTTCTTTCAGCGTACGGGAAAGTCAGCGAGTGAAAATTTGCGGTTTTCAGTAGCCAGTATCAGAATGTACTCTTAGAATCAGATGAAAATTGGGTGTTGAATAAAGAATGTAGTTTCCTTTGACTCTGTGTGTTTATATTGTTTGCAAATGCGGTATGATATGTTATTATTCCAAATACCCATTTCGTTCACTACAAAAACGAAGCGGTTCTAACCATCCGATGCGCCGCAGCGCATTTGGACCGAGCGTTCGAGCTTTCTCAGGTGTCGAAAATAACAGCATGCAATGTGTTCTTCCATTCACTGGGTTCAATAGTCAAATAAAAGAGCATGGTTTCAGGCTATATTTCAGTCTGTTTCTCATTAGTACGATGTGTTTAATAATTAGAATCGAAGTTTAGAGTGAGCTTGTTACAAGTTTGTCTTTCAACGTCGTTGCAAAAACTCTGGAAAAAAACATGAACATTACGATCGCTTAATAGGCTTTCTCCGAATTCATTGTGTATCAAGCAGCGATGTTAAGCTCGAAAAGGGGCAGCCATCACAGCAAGGTAGTCAAATCAACATAATCGTCCTTTTCCAAGATTCAACAATGCAACAAGCCGAATCCGACAATTGACCGAGTCGAATGCGCTATCGTTGTTGAATTGCTAGTGCACTTGGTAAGATAACGCATATAATAACAAACCAGAACATTAATGAACGATTCAGTTAATTTTGTTTCGTTTAAACCGTGCCAATGCTTAGTTATTTTGATCGTAATTCACCTGGCGTTCGTCAAGATTAAACAGGTTGAAAATGGCCCACGCGTTGCGCCGTTCGAAGCGATCGTATTTTTGTACAAGACAAATTAATGAAAATAGATATCAGTAATGGGCTTCACTTATGTCGATTCATCTATTAATGAACTGGTTACTGATTCCATTACGCGATTAAAGAGAAAATCATAGTTAAAAACATCTGTTTGAGACAGATATTCAAACCGGAAGCCACAACTGCGCGTACAAGACGGTCCGAGGCTTTGAATTGAAAGCACCGTCTTCTGATAATGACCACCGATCGAAACACCGATCATTACTGTCATACTCGATGTGCAGAGCGTGTTTGGGGATAAAAAAAGAGAGAGAGAGACTCAGAGAGTAGAGTCTGAAGTTGGACAGTAAGGAGGGTGTAGTGGGGGTTGGGGTATGGGGGAGGGGGGGAGTGTCACTGTTGAGTCAATCCGACCCTACGAAGCCTAAGGGATCAATCCGACCCTACGACCTAAACCGACCCTACGAAGCCTAAGGGATCAATCCGACCCTACGAAGCCTAAGGGACCCTACGAAGCCTAAGGGAGGGGGGGAGTGTCACTGTTGAGTCAATCCGACCCTACGAAGCCTAAGGGATCAATCCGACCCTACGAAGCCTAAGGGATCACTGGACCGCGCAAGCCCTCCGACCACGGCAAGGTCGCAACCCCCGGAGGGGGGAGCCTGAGGGAGGAGAGGACTAAGAAAAGATCCACGCCGGGGTACGGCGGGGGCATCGGGCCTCCTGTAGGGCTGCTCCTCTGACCAGATCCGCAGAAGAGGGTCGTCCACGAAGGAGGGGCCCCCTAACTGGCGCATAGTGGTGGAAATAGCCGCCGTGTGAACCTTAACAGAGGGGGCTGAAAGCTTTTTCTCCGATGAAAGAAAAGCTAGGTAGTTCGCCAATTGGCATTGAGAGGGAGAATGAGGTGATACTGCGTGGTTGGAGAGCCAAGAGAGCAGCCATTCCAGTGGACACTGTAGACACTTTGGGTGCCTGGCCTGTGGGCATGTTCCACAAGGCCGATTACCGCTGGGGAGGCGCCTTGTGCAGACAGCGTGTCCCGCACAGTAGCCAGGTGTGAAGATGCAGCACGTTTGGATTGCTGTGTGGAATGCCTGACCGTGGCTGAAGCAGGGATTTTGCTATTAAGGCAAGCGGTATCGGAGGCACGTGAGACAGGTGTAGCAGTTCTGGAAACCACGCTTGGGCCGGCCAGCGTGGAGCCACAAGAATAAGCGTGGCTGCGTCTTCCCTTGCTTTGCGGATAACTTTTCCCAGAATGGGGAACGGGGGAAAGGCATAGCCCGTCAGTCCGGACCAAGGGATGGCCTCACGCTGCCGGATCCGGAACTGGGGAGACATACAGCTGTAGACGGTGGTTGAACCAGGTGGCAAACAGGGCTACCTGTGGTTTGAACCATACAGTCCAGAGAGGTTCCAGGATTGAGTGGACGAGAGTCCATTCTGAGGGAAGAACCATGTGCGACCTGCTGAGGGAGTCCGCGAGAATGTTGATCTTCCCGGGAACGTGCTTGGCCGAGATTCGAATTGATTGCGTCTCGCACCAAAGGAGAAGCTGTTCCGCCTTCAGGGACAGGGAGTGAGAACGCGCTCCCCCTTGCTTGTTGATATAACACGCCACAGTCGTGTTGTCGGTGTTGAGGAGAACGTGTTTTCCCTTCAGTAAGGGAAGAAACTCCTTGAGGGCTTGGAACACGGCTTCCAGCTCCAGCCGATTGATATGCCAGGATTCCATCTCCGGGGACCATTGCCTGGCCGCCGTCAGAGAGCTGACGTGGGCACCCCACCCGGGCTGGGACGCGTCCGTGAACAGGTCCCCCTGCGGAGGAGAGGGTGTGATGGGGACTCCCTGAGCCAGCAGGACTGGAAGTGCCATTGGGCCACCGATGAGTGGAACCACTGACCGAGAAGGATCGGAAGGTCCCTCGACTGCAACGCCTGAGACCAACGCTTGCGAAAGAGGCATTGAAACCGGCGTTTGGCAGTCGTCCGAGGGGCACTAAGGGGGCCAAGGGCTCCATCAGACCCAGAAGAGAGGCCAGCTTCCTGGCTGGAGCCCGATCCCAGGAATGGAGATGGGCCAAGCGGTGCTGGAGGCGAACCAGGCGTTGGGGGGTTGGAGAGACCAACCAGTTGGTGGTGTGGAAGGACATGCCCAGAAACTGAAACTGCTGCGACGGGATGAGATCGGACTTCTCGTTGCGAACAAATCCCAGCTGCTGACAGAGGTTAAAACCTGGAGGGCTTGCTGGGAGCACAGAGTGCTGGATGAGGCAAGAAGAAGCCAATCGTCAAGATAGGCCTTCAGACGAATTCCTTTCTCCCGAACATGCAAGCAAAGTTTCCGGGCCACCTTCGTGAAAACCCAAGGGGTCGGGGCTAGCCCAAAGGGAAGAGCCAGGGCTCCCAATGACGCACATATGTGCGTCCATGACGCACTATGAGCGAAAAGGACGCACTAACAAAACGTGTAGCGAGTCCTGCGGGACGCACTACAAATCAGGCAAACCCCAAAACGTGCCGCGGTCAGTGATCAAAGCTGAGCACACCACAAGCTTAGCGCGCGATTGCCTGCCGTCAAATTCAGGACAGCGTGTGCCGCGATAATACAGTAAGCCCAGAAGTTGCGTAAACACTGATGGGCTCGCCTGTGGCCCACGTCACTGAACGGTTACTCAGTCGACCGGCTGACTTATTCAGACTGTGGCGCCCGCCGCCACTAATTAACCAATTCGATGACTCACAAGTTGTAACAATCGCGTGCACAAGCTAGGCGAACGAAGCAGAAAGGACGTTCACGGCTATCGCATCTCGCAAATATGTCGTTGCTTAGTGGTTGGGCGCTCCTAAAAAACGCAAAGAAACATCTGAAGATGCTACAGACAGTGAATCGTCGATTCCTAAAGAAATATCTACAGCAACACCACTAACCAGAAATGTTTTTTTAAAGAAATGTTTTCAGAGAGAGAGAGGAGAGAGAGAGAGAGAGAGATTCATTTACTCTGAAATGTTCACATTATCAAGCCGATAATTAAAAAAGCAAGAAATACTACATTTTCTGTATTGGTTAATTTTGTTCATGGGGACTCTCTACACCCCCTCTGGGACCCTCTATAGCATCAGTGAAGGAGTCCCTGGGACCCCTGTCTGTCAGTACAAATGGTAGCCCTGAGAGCCCTGAACTGAAAAATGCGGCTTCTCCACACGAAGCGGAGATACTTCCTGTCCTTGGGGAAAATAGTGCCAACAGCACCTGGTGTTCCCAGGCGGTCACCCATCCAAGTACTGACCAGGCCCGACGTTGCTTAACTTCGGTGATCGGACGAGAAACCGGTGTATTCAACGTGGTATGGCCGTTGGCTGGATCAAGAGATGGAAGTACGCATCTTTCAGGTCGATGGATACCGCCCAGTCGCCGGGATGCATGGCATCGAGGATTGACATGGGGGTTTCCATCCCCAAACGGAGGACGATAAGAAACCTGTTCAAGGGCGAGAGGTCTAGAACAGGTCTCCATCCTCCAGAAGCTTTGGGAACCACAAGAATGCGGCCATAAAAGCCCGGAGAGGAATGGAAGGGGACTTCCACTGTGGCTCCCTTGGCCAACAGCGAAAGGACCTCCTGGTCTAAGGCCTGAGAGGCCGCTAGATCCCGAGGAGGAGCAAAAGGAGGAGGGAAAGGAGCCTTTACTGCACCCAAGGAAGACGAAACCCCGACTTGATCACCCGCAGAGCCCAAGGGCTTGCGGGAAGCCGCTCCCAGGCACTGAGGTGCCTGGACAGACTGCCCACAGGACCGCCCTGGGGTGAAGTACCCAGGTCGGGGGGGCAAGTCATTGGGGGTGGGCCGTCTGAGACGTGGGAGCTTTCGGACCGCCGGCTGTGCCTGAGGCCGACCCCTGCTGGGTTGCATGCCTCGGATCCCCGGGGGCCAAATGACCGTCGTCCTTGGGTTGAGAGAATGGTGTCATTTACCAAGATGGCCTCCTTGGCAAATGGAAGCCTCTCTGGCTTGAGAAATTCCCTGCACGCAACCCATGTTCTGCGTGTCCTCCTCCTCCTGATCCTTGACGGACAGAAGAGCCAGCACAGCGGCCGATGCAGGCTTGCCGGTGGGACCGCTCTCACAGATGATGAGTCCGTGGGCGATCCGCGCACGCCAGCACTCCAGGTAAATCAGGGATGGAGCCAGGCGTGATGTCCTGAGCCTCAATGCCCCTGACTTATTTGGGCCCTCCTCATACAGTCGGCTACCATTACGACTTCTTAAAGGAGGAGGGTTAGCCGCCAGTGGGTGAGACCCCCGGGCGAGTTCCGCTGCCGAAAGGCAGGGTGCCCTGACCTCCAGTGAGGACGACACCGCCTCTGGGACAAGGGAAGCCAGGAAGGCCACCGAAGTCCCAGAAGGAAATAAGAACCAGGCGACTGGCCCTCGTCCTCCAACTCCGAATCCACCAGGTCGGAGCCACAGACTGAGGGGGGGACAGCCCTTGGCAAAGCGGTGCGCTGTGAAAGTCCAGACAGGCCAGGCTGGCTGATTCCCAGACACTCCTAGGGAGGGATCGGCCGTGGGTGGCCGAAGGGGCCTGGGAGGAAGAGGCCTGCACTGGTGGAGAGCTGGTCATAAAACCTGGCCACCAGGGAAACCCCGGAGCAGGTGGGGATACTGCCATTGGGCCCATGGCACCCAAGGCAAAGTGGCCCTGACCCCATGATAGGGGGGGCTGATGCTATGGCTGCTGGCCCAACCCGGTAAATGGGGGGGCCTGATGCACCAGTCCCCCGAGGGACGCCCTGAAATGAGGGCGGACACCACAGAGACATGAGGTGGGGTAAGGGAAACAACTGGGGCCGAACGAGATTCAAGCCCTTGAGAGGGAGTTGCTTCCTTGGGTCGCAAACCAAGCGAAAGGGAGGGGTAGACGTGAAGTCTGCCTCATTACCCCACCTCTGAGCCTCCGTCGTAGAGGGCTCGTGCATCTTCGATCCTGCCATGGGAATCGAACGTGTGCAGTAGACCGCAGCTGAACTGGACACAGGATGCTGTAACGGGAACGACAGAACGCAGCTGAGTCGATTGCGTTAGGGGACAAGGAGACGGGATCGACAGAACCGCAGCTGAGCGATCATCGTGCTGTGGCTGCTGGTCCAACCCAGTAAATGGGGGACCTGATGCGCCAGTCCCCTGAGGGGCGCCCTGAAATGAGGGCGAAAAACCAAGTGCTCTACCCAAAAGCGGGGAGAAACACGAGGTGGGGGAAGGGAAACAACTGGGGCCGAACGAGATTCAAGCCTTGAGAGGGAGTTGCTTCCCTTGGTTCGCATACCGAGCGAAAAGGGGGGGGAGGTAGACATGAAGTCTGCCTCATACCCCACCCTGAGCCGTCGTCATAGAGGGCTCGTGCATCTTCGATTCTGCCATGGGTATCGAACTGTGTGCAGTAGAACGCAGCTGAACTGGACACAGGATGCAGTAACGGGAACGACAGAACGCAGCGAGTCGTTTGCCGTTAGGGGACAAGGGGACGGGATCGACAGAATCGCAGCTGAGCCGATCACCGTCACGAATTAAGGGTTGCGAGAAAGAGCTCGCTGTCACAACAACAGAACCGCAGCTGAGTTGAAGTGAACCTTGGAGAAAGAAGAAGAAGAGAGAAAGTGACGCTGAAGAGAGAGGAGGTTTGGCGCGGCCGGCGACAAACAGCCTGCCGGCGAGACGCAGGAATCGAATGACGAAACCTTCGTAAATCTCACCTTACCACCCAATCGCTTCACGTACGTTTCTCCCTTAAGTGAAAACATACGCAAGGACATAAAAGAACAGCAACAACAATCGATCGATTGCAAGAAAAGCAAAAAAATACTTAGCTGCTCGTGTACACGAGGCTTAACGGGAAAATGGCTGCCGAGAGAAAAGAGGATGGTTCTGAGCATGCGCAAGGCACGAGGCCCTTTCAAGGGTTTTGTTGTCCGTACGGACTTTATTGTATACGAGGCAGGGATAGCAAATTGCTGCCGCTTATTGCATTAGTGAGCCACGGTATAGTATGTGTAATTAAATCAATGGTTCTAATAGGATTCAAACCCAGGACTTCTTAGTCTATGATGCTAACCACTTCGCCATGATATTATGGGGCAGCTACCTACTGTAGTACATCTATTGTAGCAATGCAGTGGTATGTTAAACAGTGGACCAAAATTCATACCAGTCTTTTTCAGCAACTGCACCAGAGAGAACAAGGATAAAACAACGCTACACAAAAAAGGAAAGAAAACCATAATCATCAGACATGAGCATCTTTCAACCTTCCTAATCTTTCACAACTTTAATTTAATTTCATATCCCTCTTATCTCCACGTCAGCAAATCTGGGGGAACAACAATGCAAATAGTTACTGAAGTCCTAGGCACAGTACAGTTACGCTGAACTGCAAATGACCATGCTGGAAAAGGATAACCACTCCAAATCCAAGGACATTCAACAACAAATACTCTGACAGTTATAGTAATAATGATAATCATAATAATAAAACTACCTTTCGGGACTCAAGACATAACAATAATAATGATACTAACAATAATAATATGATGATAATAAACCACCACCTTTCAGACTCGAAGATATAACAGAAACATGAGAAAAGAGGCAGATGGGAAGAAAAAAGTCACAACAAAACCACAAACACCAGCACACCTACCTGGGTCATAGAGTCGCATAATGTCGTCTTTGAGGTTGGTGCCGCTGTGGTCACATGCACTTACAACCTATGTGTTTACTGAGCTCAATGCAGATCTGACTCGTCTGTAAGGCCAGCTCTCGAGTGGGCACCATGATAAGAGCTATTAGGGAGAAAAAAAATATATTAGAATTATTTTTCCTGCACCGAAGACAACAGCCACCTTGCATGTCCGGACACACATATTTGCTCCAAAAGAGAACACAGTTCATATTCTCCAACGTCCACACACACATATTTGCTCCAAAATGAGAAAAATAAGTTCATATTCTCAGGCATGGTACTGGAGGAAATCATTTTTCTCTGAAAATGTTTGGGGGTCCAGGGGGCAACGCCCCTGGCGGGGGGTCAAGGGGCAGAGCCCTTGCGGGGGTCAGGGGGCAACGCCCCTGAAGTGAAGGTTTTTCAGCAATTCTAGCCTGTAAAAAAGCCTCTCCTTGAACTAATTTAGTTCTTCATACTAAGCAATTTCTGCCATAAAATAAGCTCTCCTAGAATCACTTTATCAGTCATTCCTTCAACCCAAAGAAGGTTTTAAACCCAAGTAATCACATAGCAAAAATGAGTACATATCTACATTGCTTTAGGTGGCATACATTAAATCAAACTGTAAAATATTTACTTACTCTGCTGATAAGTGAGGCAGAGAAAGTCAGAAACAGAATGAGAGAGAGAGAGAGAGAGAGAGAGAGAGAGAGAGAGAGAGAATGAGAGAGGAAGGGAGAGGGGGGGAATGGGGGGGGGAGGAGGGGGGGAGAAAGAAAGGAGAGAGAATGAGAGAGAGTGAGAGCTCTAGAAGAGAGGAAGAGAGAGGGGGGAGGAAGGGAGAGGGGGAGGAAGGGGGGGGGAAAGAAAGAGAGAGAGAGAAAGAGAGAGCGAGAGAGAGAGAGAGAGAGAGAGAGAGAGAGGAGAAATCTTACCTGGCAGAACGGGATTATTTGCAGCAGTTTTCACTCTCTCTTTGTTTCATTTCCCTTTGATGTGATCGCTGAGGCTTCTCGCACGCCAGACCCGTAACAGATTTCAACTTGACACACCACACAGTATGCTTTGCCGCGGATTCTCAACTTTTCCAAGCACGACGAAAACGTTTCATTTTCGTGGCTCCTGTTCAGCCAATCCCATCGCCATTTGTTTGCCACACCAGCATCAATATCTTCTGTCGGAGAATTCCGCGGAACTATGTCTGTACGCTTTGGCATTTTTATTTTTTCCTTCTTTTTCTTCAACTTGTTCAAATTCGATCACGTCGACCAGAGCGGAAAGCAGTGGCGAATGTCACGAAAGCGCATGCGCGGAAGTAGTCCTGCTCAATGCTACTTCTCGCGAGACGAAGGCTTGAAGCGAACGACCTCAAACGAACTAAAAGGGCTGGTCTCGTCGGGCGCGGCTCGGTTGGGTTTTTTTTTTTTTTTTCTTTTCTTTTTTTGCTTTTCGCGGATTTCCGCGAATTCGCGGACATGTACCATGCCTGATTTCCAATGTCCAGACACAACATGATTTTCTCCAAAATGAGAACAAACACAGTTCATATTCTCCAATGTCTCATTACACATATGATTTGATCCAAAAGAGAAATACAGTTCATCTTCTTCAATGTCCAGATGATTTGCTCCAAAAAGAGAATAAATACAGCTCATATTCTCCAAGGTCCAGACACACATGTATATGATTTTCTCAAAAAGAGAAAAATACAGTTCATATTCTCCAATGTCTCATTACACACATGATTTGATCCAAAAAGAGAATAAATACAGTTCATATTCTCCAATGTCTCATTACACACATGATTTGATCAAAAAGAGAATAAATACAGTTCATCTTCTCCAATGTCTCATTACACACATGATTTGATCCAAAAAGAGAATAAATACAGTTCATCTTCTCAATGTCTCATTACACATATGATTTGCTCCAAAAAGAGAGTAAATACAGTTCATCATCTTCAATGTCCAGACACGTAAATCAGTTCATCTTCTCCATGTCCAGATGCACATATGATCTGCTCCACAAAGAGAAGAACTAAAAATGAAGTGCACAGAATTGCAAAGATTAACCTTTACTTTGATCATAATTGTGCTCATTATTCAAGCAACTACATTCTATCTGCATCATGCAAGAAACTAAATATTTTATCTTTTGATCAGGGAATGCATATAAAAAAAAAAATAAATAAAAAACACGGAGAAAAAATCTAGACATTTTCTTATTCTTACTTCAGCCAACATATGAAAAAAAAAAAAAAAAAAACTGACAACACTGACTTGAACGACATCCTTAGTGACATCACATCTCTCCAAGATTGGAATAGCGTAGGCGCGGTTTTACCCGTGCCGTTTTTAGCCGTGCCAAGACATCCCGTCCAGTGAGAGCAATGGGAATGCTGGCTCCTGTATAGGGGAGGGTTTCTCCAGCCCTTCTCAAAAATCCCCATCAGCAGTTCACGCTTCAAGCAAAAATCCTCGAACTCGTTACTTTGGTGTTGGTCACATCCTACAAAGACAATAGGAATGTTTCACTTTTCATTCATATTTCACTCGATTGACACAAGTAGTTTATTCATCTCCACACCAAAAGGGTCCAGGAAAAAAGCACAGTGGAACAATGCCGAAAAGCAGTTTTTCACACACAAAGATGCGCCAACCTTCTTAGTCACAACTTGTAGCTTCTTGTTTTTATTGTTGTTTTTTTCTTATATCTATACAAAAGTAGAAAAGTAGGTGGTACAATCAGTGAAAATGCCAATAGATCTATGGACTGTTGTTTATACATGACTTGGTGCCAAAAGGTCATCATGAAAAGAGGACAAAGGGGGTAGGAAATAATGCAATTAGAAAACTTAAACCAAGGTCATTACTAAAAAGGTACATCCATGTGCAATCATTTCATTATGTGAGAGGAAAAGATAGTTTGACTTTAGTTTCTGAGAAAATTGCATCTGAAATCGGATTTGACTGGTATGTCGCACTCAGTGATTACAACCAAATACCAAATAAGTTCTTTATAAGGAGTCTGCATTAAAAAAAAAATTCAACAGATGTGAACAGATTATGTTCATATTAATCAGGGTTCAGCTGGTCAGAAATGACTATGGGGCATTTGGCCCATCCCCCACATTTCATGGGCCCCCTGTACGGGCGACTTAAAGTGGTATTAAAATGACTTGCTTGGCTTGCGTAACTATTATTAGTATATTAATAAATCCTTCGAAAAAGAACTTCTCTGCTGAAAGTATGTTCCTTAATGGTCACACATAAAATTAGTCCTGTCCAACACACTGCATCACTTAGCAGGGAACAGCAGACACTAAAAGTTAGTCTTCCCAAAAATAGCCTGTACTTGATGTTTCTCCATTTCTGTACAGCAGCACCAAAGTCAAAAGAGTGCATGTCCCCCCCTTCAATCCTGACTTCATCAACTGGTCACACTTTTCTGCTGAAAGTCTGTTCCTTAATGGTGTCAGTGTAAGGTTCTGTGTACTGAAAGTTCTCTCACAATCGCATGAGTGCACAGGATGTGTAAGTACTAGACATGCCAGCTTCAGCAAGTTGGGACAGTCCAAACTACCATCCTGTTGAAGGCTGACAAGAGCACCCAGAGAGAAGAGAGTGTGTGGGTGGGGTAACGGTTAGACTTCACAATAGTTTTACACCTCTTCCCTTCCTTCAAGACCTCAGCCTTGTCACACTGAGATATGGTTCAGAGACATACTCTGTGCCATCAGGCCTGTGTGCTTCTGTGCCATCAGGCCCTGTGTGCTTCTGACTGCTGCAGTAGAACTCAGCCACTTTCTCCATGTCCCCATCCCCCATGTTTCCCAAATCTCTGTCTGACACAAACCGCAGAGGCTTCATGCCAAAAACTGAGAACTGTGCCATTTTCTCTGAGTCCTGGAACCTTGCCTTCAGATTATCAATCATAGCTTGCAGAAAGCTCTCTCTGACTGTCTTAAAGTGTGCAGCATTTCTAGCAACTTTGTGGTGCCCTTTGAACACACCATCTTACAGGTCCCTGCTAGTGTATCCAGGTATCTTGGCTTGCCCAGATCATTAACATCGTCTCTCATGTTCTCCAGCTCTCTGATGCATGTGTTCACATTCACTTTCACTACACTGATATCTATGTCCTTCTGCTGAAAGAATTGGCTGAGAGCCATAATAGGCTGAAGCCAATCCATCACCCCATAAGATATGCTGATGAACAGTTCCTGACCAACTTTTCTGCAAAGCCCGCCTGCTTTGGGGTCCTTTTCCTTCCGAGATTCAGACAAGGTAATGAGGCTGTCCAGAGTATGAAACACAGTGTCTAAAGCTGAAAAGAATGACAGCCAGCGAATGGCGTGCACTCTTTATACCTTAAGACTGGCTCATCCAGCAGTTTCTGCACACTTTCAAGAGCCTCTACTTTCGCTGGTGACTTGTGAAAGTAGTAGAAGATACTTCTAAGCCACGGGTAAAGGGTCAGCCACATTGACTGGAACGTTTTCTTAGAACACATGGGTCTACTTTCACTTGGCCTGTCAAGTGAAAGTAGACCATGTGCTGCTGCTCCACATCGGGCTGAGATACGCCGACTGAATCTTTCGGCGATTCCTGACTGGTAGACGGCTGCGGTTGACCGAAACACAGACTGCTGCCCTGGCAGAAGTTTTGGCTTCTTTTTGGAGGCATGACTGATCACATAAAAACTTCCAAAACTGGCGGAAAAACAACTTTCACAGACAGATCGCTATCCAGAAAGCAAACCGAAAGCAACCCAAAGGCGACAGTAGACTACACATGATTGGCAGAAAGTTGCATGGTTCGCTAGCAGCAGCTAATCAAATCAGCGGACAAATGAAGCATTGTCTGCCGATGTCCTAGCGCGTCAGTCTCCGCGGTAGGCCTAAATGTGAGCACTGTGGCGCACTGGTACCGTAAAGCGATGCGCCCTTTGACACACGGCAAGCAGAGTCGATGCGGCATTTGCGGAAGTGATGCGGTAATGCCGCAGGGCCACTAGTAAACCGAACCCTGATTAATGTGTATGACCAGTTAGGTTTTTCCTTCAAATAGTTGGTGGGCCATGGAAACCTGTTTGTTTGGTAATCAATGAGGTGCAATATGCAACAGTTTTTTGCAGTCGTCTACCAAATTCATTAGATGTGTTATACTGTTTTATGTTCCATGTTAGACTTCATACATGCTATAAAATCACAGCACCGACTCCAATTCATGTGAGATTTTTCATTTCAAAGAAGAAAAACTATAAAAACCACCTAACACGTTGCACCTCAGTGTTATGCCAAAACATTAAGTTGGTAAATGACCTACAATTTACACTTATTTCAAACCTCAAATGACCTCCTACAATGAACTTTTTTTACCTTTTTTTTTTTTTTTTTACATTAAGATACCATAAATCCACTAACAAGTATCTTCTAACATGCCTGCAATCCAGAGAAAAAAACAACTTATCAGTGTGGATGTATGACGATGGAGGATGACGGCAGTTGGGGCAGTAAGCAACACATTCTGTAGTTACTTACAGGGATAGTAAAACCAAGAAGTAAAGTTGAATAACTTTGATTTGAACAGTATCGTAGTAAGATATATAGTAGTATATGCAATGATATTTTACATACATTTTTTCAGTGTACGCTGGATTGTTCTGTCCAACATTCTTTTATGCTGACCATACACCATTATAAATACAAACTTCCATACTTTTCATACTCGACCAAATAAAAAACAACAAAAACCTCAATGGAAAAAAAAGCATAACCACAATAACGGTAGAACACACAGAGCATGAAATTAAAGTCTTATCTAACTGCTTTCTCCTTGCTTCACAGAAAATTACCAGACATTCAATATGCTTTAAAATTTTGTACACCATAGTTTGCATTTAGCCAGGAATTCTTTGTGAAGAGTATTCAGAGATTTTGTTAGCTGTTTTTTTGTGTGTTTTTTTCCAGTTTCTGCATGGGTTGTTCACTGAATGTGTAACAAAAAAAATTTCCTATCACCTGGCTTATTTTGTTGCATTTAGAATATAACAGTGCTGCCTTTAGAATATAACACATTAACAGTTTATCAGAAATCTGATGAGTTTCTTCTTGTCCTGGAAAACATCTGCAAGGCATCTTCTAAATTGAAGACTTTTTCTTTCTTTTTTTTTTTGTGCTCCCAGTTCTTAAAGAACAAGGAGTACTTTACAGCTGTAACGAAGAAATGCTGTCTGTGTGACAGCATGTCTGTGTGTCAGTGTGTCTGTCTGTCCGTGGTCAAAATGTGTTCTACTCGCTCCAGACAAAACTTTCGGGCCAATCTTTCTGAGAATTTGTATGTATGTTCACTATGGGTCACGGATGATGCCCGATGTTTTATTTTACCAGAATAGCCATTACTAATGGCTATAACGGCCCACAACGGTTTTTCTTCTTAAGGAATATCTCAGAAAGTACTTGGCCAATTTATAAGCGATTTGGACGATCTTGTGACAAATTGGAGCCTCTTTCCATATGTAAGTGATGTAATGCTGAAAATAGATTGAACAACCGCTAAAAACCGTTATTTTACATATATAGGTGGACTTTAACCTTTAGCACACTACATTTTTTCGGGACTTTTCTTTGTCCCTGCATTCTTTTTCATGGAGCAAAAAATTTGAGCACCTACCCGTTTAAATTTGTTAAACATATTCATCATTTGATGAAGCTGACGTCTTTCCAACTGCTGATGTACGAGTGGCAACCTACATTTTTCCCTCTCTTCTCCTTCATTTGACTGGCATATCAATTTGCTTCTGTCACTAAAAGTGATAATTTCCTCAGTCATAAACAAACGAAATAGTTGTCCCTCAGAAATGCCATCAGGCATCTCCTTGCGACCAGAAGTTTTGGTGAAATCAGTGAGCCCCAGATGTTGATACCCACTCAGAACATCGTCGTCATGTCACTTGAAAGACTATCATGTAGGTAGCGGCCGCTAAAATTTTCAAAGGGAGAAATAAGTTAATTTTTTTTCATATTCTTATACAACTTAAAAAACAACTAACATTTCACACACAAAAAAAGAGAATATCTTCAATAGGTCATGGGTTATGGCCGTTTAAAGATAGGGGGTGGCGAAAATGATCCCAAAAGTGAAATATGGCCCATTTCTTGCCACTCCAAAATCATTATTTGCTTTGACTGCCAAATCCAGTCTTAATATGATGGCATTTCCAATACCTGGAAAAGCTATGTTCCAAATTTCCAGCAAAATTTCCTTTCTTTTTTATCTATGACCAGAACGAGTATGCATGCCATAAATCTGGTGCACTTTAGTGTGCAAGCAATTTGATCCTCTTGGGAGTAACTATGCACAAAGTGTGAGCATGGGCTCTTTCTGTGTGCATGTGCTGTGAGTCTTGTGTTTAAGTCCTATTCATTTAAAATGCATGTGGATCACAGAGAGACTGGTAAAAGAGCCAGCAGGCGCCGAGTAGGGATAATGTAGGATTGAGATGTTTAGGTTTTGCAGGGATACTGATCTCTCTAACACTTTACTTTCACTTAAACATGTGAATCATCTTGTGCTGATGAGACGGACAAGAAAACAAAGAGGCCCACTTACTGAAGTCCTTATTCTGTTGTCTCTGGGGGCAGTTTCAACTTTGCCTTCCACCCCTGGTCACTGAAATAACAAGAAACAAAAATTACCTCATAAATCTTCCTAAACTGATTTATCACCGTTCTCTTAGTAACTTCTCACAGTTCTCTTAATTTCTTACCATTCCTTTTCCCCATCATTTCACCATCCCCATCATTTCACCAACTCAACAGTTATTCAATATTTAGTCCATGAAATCTCAAAACTGAAAATTCTTTAACCTACAATCTCTCTCCTTTATGGCTTTTTCTTTGAATGGCTTTTTCCGTTCATCAACTTCCACTGACAAATTGTTTCTCCATCTAATTCTATACACCACTAAGCAAGGACCAATACACTCAGTCCTCAGACAGGTGAGCATCAAAACTGAAGCCAAACCAAGTTCAGCATATCAGCTGGAAATACCAGCCATGCAGTTGTTTTTCACACTTTGTAAAAGCTGTTATTAGAATAATGACAACTATTTTCTCCAGTGCAGACATGAATGCCCTGAGGAGTCCGTTTCTTGCCATTTATATATTAACGCTTTTTTTTCCCAGGTTGTTAAGATGTGTTCATATCATTACAATAAAGTGAAAACTTCACTGCCAATTACAATAAAGTGAAAACTTCACTGCCAAAGGGACAAATATGGCAATGACATACAGCAACTGAGCTTTCAAACATGAGCAAACTTTAAAATATCGACCAGAGGCTATTATATACATGGCTCTACAAATAACTAGTATCTATGGAGCCTGCAGAATTTTATTTGCTGTATCAGCTTCATATCAGCAAGTGAGAATGTCAAGGTCAACAGCCTTTTTAGATAAAAATTTAGCACTATGTTTTAAAAAAATATAAGAAATAACCAGAGCAGAAAATGAATGTCCCAGTTGCTTGACAAGCCTTTCAGTTTTGAAATCCACTGAAACACCTGCCACTACATTTGCCTTGTGAAACTTAATTTGCCCACCCTTGGTTATGCTCGAGCTTAATTCAAGGTATGGGAATAAAGGTTTCTTTGGCATGACGATTGTCAGGCATCTTCTCATCACACACTTTAAGGAAAGAACTCCAAAATCGTCTATGCTTGGAAGTTATCCATCTCTTCGCTCTTCTTCCTGCATATATTAGTTAACCATGTCATTTACTGCTTCCACACCCTTTGGAATTCCCACCCCCCCCCCCCCCCACCCCCCCTCAAAACACTATCCCTTACAAAATGTTTTGGTCAATCACACTTTCAATTTTTATAGAGTAATTGGGGGGTGGGGGTGGGGGAGTGGAGAAGGAATAAGGGCCATTGTATTATGACCATAAAAGCATATCAGATGTCCCAACAACAGCACAACATGCTAAAAACACAATCTGTATGGATCTGTCAGTGTACAACACATAGTCACAGTAAGACCAATTCAGAGACAAAGGCAAGGTAAGCTAATGTTGCATACAATCCAACCTTCTGCAAAGGACCGCACCAGGGCTGTCATCGCACTGAAGTCGACTCACAAGTCATTAAAAAGGAAAAAACTAATTCACACACACCCTTCAAAATACAACTCATTCACACACACCCTTCAAAATACAACTTCTAAAAACACACCAGAAATTTCGTTAAAAATCTCTTCCACAGAATTTTAGATTTCAGAAATTCAAAGATCACATCAGGTGGGACATCTCTGAAAAGTTTTCATGGAGTCAGCTGTCAGTGTACAGAGTTTACGTCTCATCATGCAAGTCCCAACACTCGGTTCAGAGAGAAAAAGGAGGCGGATGATGAAAGACTCCATGACTGGAACTAGAACATGAAAATGACACAGAGAGAGAGATGGAAGCTGGCATAGAAAAAAAAAGGTAAATAAAAACAACTTACTCTGGGACTTTCCCAGCTGGTTGCTGACCGTTGTGATTTGTTGAATTTTGATCCATCTGTGCAGCTGCCATGGCAACAAGGCCAATCACTTCTGTTCTCCGCAGATTCTCTCCACTGGATTTTCAAATCCCTCACAAAACGCACCACAACAGTTTGTCACTTGAACCAAAGAACCTCACACTTGTGCAAAAAATGTTTCTTGAAGTAGAAATCGCTGAGTAGTCGACGTCTGTGTTGCAAACGCTGGAGCAAAACAATAGCCACGAAAGCCAGAGAATTGCTGATGAAAGCAGTGAATACACCTGTTGAGAGAAAAAACAATTCTGTTGGAAAAAGCTCAGTCATAAATGTATACATCTTATAAGGTCTACAGGGAGGATGGAGGGGGTGGGGGAGTGGGGCATAGTTGGGAGTCAATTTTGAAAATAAAACTTCTGTCCTTTAACTCCCCTACTAATTTTTCCATCGACATTCGTTTCCAAGCAAAGCAAAAGACAAAAGTGTGCACGCACACACACATACATACTCACATACACTGAGTAACTATGTCACCTTTCAATTCAAACACAAGTCATATGTTGTTGCCAAACATAATCACAGTCACCTTTCAATTCAAACACAAGTCATATGTTGTTGCCAAACATAATCACAGCCACACCTATTCCTATCCTGAGCATTGACCTTGGAACTATTGTTTGATAGAAAATTAACTAACACAATTTTGCCAGTTACTATTCATGAAATGTTCTGGGAAATTACACCATTTTTATTGACATGCTGAAAGTAGTAAAACACAACATCCCTAGTCTTTCACAAAATGCAAGACTATGATAGGTTACTGAACAACATTCCTTCTAATCCTTGTAGAATGTTTGTCCATAGAATGATTAGTGTGTGTGTGTGTGTGTGTGTGTGTGTGTGTGTGTGTGTGTGTGTGCGTGTGTGTGTGCGCGCGCCTGTGTGTGCACATGTGTGTGTGTGTGTGTGTGTGTGTGTGTGTGTGTGTGTTGTGTGTTGTGTGTGTGTGTGTGTGTGTATGTGTGTGTATGTGTGTGTGTGTTTGTAAAAGGTATACAGTGAGGCGATCATGTAATCCACGTCTCCATAAAATGGGGCGATTTGAAAAATGGGGCGAAATTTCGTCGCCTAACTTTTTTTACATGTTGAATGGTGTTTCAACAATGCAGTATTGAGGTGCTGCATTCAACGTCTCACTCACCTCAGTTTTGCCAACATCGTCCAAATTCACACACACACACATTTACACTCCATCGCCCCATTCTGTTCAGATGCCACTTCCGGTATCATCTAACTGTTTGCCTTTTACAAACTTGTGATGCCCTGACCACCTCACTGTTTGCCTTTTACAAACTCATACTGACTTGGGGGTGGATACACTCCATAGTATGGCTCAGAGAGCCACCCGAAGTGCCGCCTCATAGTTGCGACATTTCGCCCCATTTTGACATCACCCCACTTGTGCCATTTTAAAGGCATGTGTGTGTGTGTGTTGTGTGTGTGGTGTGTGTGTGTGTGTGTGTGTGTGTGTGTGTGTGTGTGTGTGTGTATGTGTGTTTACGTGTGTGTGCCAGTAGATGGTGGGGGAGAGGTGGGGGTGGGAAAGCGTGTGCAAGAAGTTATGAGTGTGTTCAGATTTATTAATGTTGAATTGTTTGTATAAATGTTTTACGTGCCTGCTAAAGCATTTTCCTTGTGAATATGGGGATATAATAAAAGTCTGAAGTCTGAAAGTGGAAGAAACTTTGAGCTGTAAGAGAACAAAGATAAGATAAGATAATGTTGCTTATAGCCCAGCCGACCACAGAGGGCCACATCAGGGCTGTCACCACGTTAAAATCAACTCACCAGTCATTTAAAAAAAAAACAAAAAACTTTCACACATCTCGTTAAATGACATCGTGTACAAACGAACCAGAAACTTTGTTAAAAATCCTTCTTCCGTAAAATCTCAAATCAGATGAAAAATGTTAATTTCTCTCAAAAACCCAAGGATCACGTCAGGCGGGACATCCCTGAACAGGATCTTCATGGACTCCGCTGTAAAATGTTTGTGTCTCACATCGTGCAAGTCCCAACACTCTAAAAGAACATGTTTCATTGTGAGTGGTGCATGACATGGAATGCACCACGAGCTTCTTCACTCTTTAAAAGGTAAGAATGGTAAAATACGAATGGGCCGTGTGCAGCCGGCACAGAACCGTTTCCTCTTTACGACCACCCGACGTAGATGGGAGGAAGTCTTTAAGGTTTGGACGGATCTGAAAGAGTTTGTTATTCGTCTGTGTGTTCCAATCCTCCTGCCAGAGGTCTCTCACATAATCGTTAATTTTGGGTTTCACATCTGAGCAGGGGATATAAGTGTTGGACAGTTTCTCTCTTGTGGCGTTCTTGGCTAAACGATCAACCATTTCGTTCCCGCCGATGCCAACATGGCCAGGAACCCAAGCAAGAGTAATGTTGTAACCGTCCGCCTTCAACTTGCTAAAAAGTTCAAAAAAAAGTAAAAGTTCTGGATGCTGAAGGTTGCGGCCAGCTATGGCCTCCAAAGCTGACAGCGAATCCGACAGAACCAGAAAGTCCCTCCTCGAAGAATGGGAGATTATCTTCAAAGCCAGTACTAGAGCAGTAAGTTCAGCAGAATAGACAGAAGCATCTGAATGTATATGTTCCAACAATATCTGAGAAGGAGCCCCAGGGCAGTAGGCTGCACAGGCCACTCCATCCTCAGACTTGGAACCGTCAGTGAAAACTTTTTGATAGGATGGGAATTTGGAACAGAGCTCGGCATACAAAGCCTTGTACGCCAGAGAGCTGGTAGACTCCTTACGGAAAGCTGCGAGATCGAAACGAATCTCTGGTGTGAAAAAGGTCCATGGAGGTTGATCCGGAAACTTGAAAAATCGGAAACTACTCCCAGGTCTATACCTGCATTCCGCACGTGAGGCTGCATACGAAGCCCAAACGGCGGAATACATTTCGGGTTATTTTCAAACTTACTTGGAACGGAGGGTCAAAAACACAGTCATAGGCAGGATTCGGCGGTTCTGAGACAGTCGGATGTAATAATTCAAAGACAGTTTCAGCCTGCGATTGGACAGTGAAGGTCACCTGCCTCTGCGTACAGGCTGTACACAGGGGTGGTGCGGAACGCTCCAAGACAGGAACGAAGCCCTTGATGGTGGATAGGGTCCAAGAGTTTGAGGTAAGATGATCTTGCGGAGCCGTACACAGCACAACCGTTATCCAGTTTAGAACGGACCAGGCTCTGTAGAGGTGCAACAAAGTTTTCTTATCAGCGCCCCAGTCGGTGTGCGCTACGACTCGCAGAATATTCAGTGCTTTCTGGCAAGCATGTTTGAGGTTTTTGATATGGCTGAGAAAGTTAAGTTTTTGGTCAAAAATGACTCCCAGAAATTTGGCCTCTTTAACAGCTGGAAATGAGAGATTTCCCTATTTGAAGTTCAGGATCTGGAAAAACTGACGAAATTATGGAAGTGAATACACTGCGTCTTTGATGGGAAAAGGTGAAAACCGTTTTCATCTGCCCACCGATGGATTTTATCTACGCAAAGCTGGAGCCTGCGCTGGACACTCGGGTACAGGCTTCCAGTTGCGTAGACAGCAAAATCATCCACAAACAATGACATCTGAACCCTGCTGAACTGATTGAACAATGTTATTGATCTTGATGCTAAAGAGGGCAGGAGATAGTATGCTCCCCTGTGGAACACCCAACTCCTGCTCGTGGACATCAGAGAGAGTGGTGCCAACCCGGACCTGAAACTGTCGTTCTGCCAAAAAATTTTGAATAAAAAGTGGAAGATGACCTTGAAAACCCAGATCGTGGAGATCATGAAGTATCCCCGACTTCCAGGTGGTATCGTAGCCTTCTCCAAGTCAAAGAAAATTGCCACTGCATGCTGTCTGTTTAAAAAAGCGTTCCTAAGTGTAGATTCCAGACGAATCAAATGGTCAACTGTACTACGATGTTTGCGGAAACCACACTGTTCTTTCGCCAAAAGGCCATCGGTTTCGAGTTTCCACATGAGCCTAGCATTGACCTATTTTTTCCATCAATTTACAGACACAGCTGGTCAAAGCTATGGGACGGTAGTTAGATGGATTAGAGAACAAAAGAACCGGTGGAATCTTGCTGCCTTGCCACAACGAACTTATAAAAGGCTGACATGGTTCAGTAACTGAGTGGACAGAAAACAAAAATGAACAAAAGCATCACCACACAAGTTTAGTCCCTCTAATCTCTAAGAGATCCTACTGACTTATCATGAACAAGGATATATTTGATTTTTAGATGAAACACTGCTAGAATAAGCTATACCTAGTCTCCAGATATTTCAACAAGACTCCCAAGTTTATGGCAACATAAATTCTAACACTGAGAATGGGTTAACTGAAATGTCTTGGGGCACAAGGGATGAATGAAGATGGAGTGTTTGACTTTGAGCTGGACAGGACAGAGCTTGTCACAAATTACCCAAGAGAGAGAGAGAGAGAGAGAGAGTGTGGTGTGTGAGTGTGTGAGTGAGTGAGTGAGTGAGTGAGTGAGTGAGTGAGTGTGTGTGTGTGTGTTGTGTGTGTGTGTGTGGTTTTAGTGAGAGTGAGTGAGAAAGAGAGTGAGTGAGCAAGTGTGTGTGTGTGTGTGTGGTGTGTGTGTGTGGTCCAAGTTTTGATTTTGCTCAGTAGAGAAGACATAAGCTGTTCCCTCTAAATAACTATAGGTTTCAGCGTCAGAATATAATCCACGGGCAAATTCCAGCAGTAAGTGACCCTCACAAATTTCAAAGGGCACTATTTTAAAGTAAGCAAATGGCCTGCCTACCTTCTTGAATCTATACTTACTGTCACCTCACAACCAATCATTTTTTCCCACCTATTGTACAATTAGAATTTCTTATAGAACAGTATTCCTATATTTTATTTAGATAGTCCATAGACTCTAGCCATGAAGATATTACTGCATCTCATTTTTCAAAGTTTTAGTTTTATCTTCAGCCGCGCCACTCTTCCACCATTCTTTCTTTCCCTGACCTGTGATCAAGAGTTGTCCGGTAAGCCACCCCTCATAAGTCTGGCTGTATATGGTGTGGAAAACTGCTTCCATCAGCTGGTGAGTGGTGTTCTCACAGGTTGGTGAGTGATGTTCTCACCAGTCGTGTAATGGCCCCACTCCTCTCTTGTGTTGAGTCTCAACTCAGGTGGTGTGTTGTTAATTTTGACAGCTTCAGTGATTTGTCTTCCCAAAGCTGACTGGTACAAGAAAGGAGGGAACAAGACAGTGATTTTTGTACCATCAACCCCACACTCTCAGCTGAGGAAAAGATACCAGGATGTAATAAAGAATACAAACCTGAAGATAAAAGTTGTGGAAAGATCAGGGAAGACGGTCAGAGAGCATACTTACAAAAATCAGATCCATACAAACGACCTAGATGCAGCACAGAAGAGAATTGCATGGTGTGTGGAGGAGGAAGGGGGAATTGCAGAAGAGAAGGTGTGACATATGAGATCAGATAGAGTGAGTGCAGTTGCGTGTATGTTGGAGAGACAGCACGCACTGGACACTATCGAGGCCGACAACACATGACAGCCCTGGCAAAGAGAGACCATGACTCAGTGTTGTGGCGACACACAGCACAGACACACAGCAACAGTGACCCCCCCCCCCCCCCCCCCCAGTACAGCATGGTGATAACAAGTTACCAAGAAACTGCTTTGGGAAGACAAATCACTGAAGCTGTCAAAATTAACAACACACCACCCGAGTCGAGACTCAACACAAGAGAGGAGTGGGGCCATACACGACTGGTGAGAACATCACTCACCAACCTGTGAGAACACCACTTCACCAGCTGATGGAAGCAGTTTTCCAACACCATATACAGCCAGACTTATGAGGGGTGGCTTACCCGACAAGTCTTGATCACAGGTCAGGGAAAGAAAAATGGTGGAAGAGTGGCGCGCTGAAGATAAAACTAAAACTTTGAAAAATGAGTATTCCTATACTAAAGACTCTGATCACTCTTGACTAGGGCTGGGCGATAATATCGATATGTAGTAAAATATCGGTACGGACATGCCACGATACGATATATATCGATACGGGTTGCGGCAACCCGATATACCATAACAGAACCAAAACCGAAACTAGAACCGAAAGCACTGTTTCTAAGAATTTGTGGGCTCTTCTGCGAACTGCACAGACTTCGTGTAGGCGTATGTGACAGCTATCTCTCTTGTCAGCTGATATTTCGAGAAGTGCGAGAGGACCAGAAGATGGAGGAGTACACAATTGTGGCAAATACTAAGGAAAAGCTGACGTAATGGCGTCACTTTGGACTTCGAAAATGCAAAGCGGACGGAACAATTGTGGAAAAGACAGCTGTGTGCTTAACGTGCAATACTGTTGTGAAAACGTCGGGTTGTACAACCAATATGATGACCACATTCGTCGAGTCCATCCACAACTTTTATCATCCCGCACCACTGTCCAAGCTACAACTGACCCTACTATTGAAGCAGGTCCATCAGAAAGGCGGCAGCAGACGCGGCAGAAACAACAGACGCTGCAGGGTGTTCTTGCTGCACTAGAGAAAAAGACGAAGTACCCTCTGCAATCGGCGAGAGCCCAGGCAATTACGACTGAAATTGCGCCGTTTCTGGTGAAGGACATGCGACCATACAGTCTTGTCGAAAGCCCGCACTTTCGCAGTTTACTTGCAACCATGGATGAGCGTTACCAGACACCATCGCGCACCTACTTCTCGAAAACTGCCATCCCCTCCATGTATGATGAACTGAAAACCAGAATAAACGTTTTATTTCTAGTCATTTGTGTTTGTACACTTGGAATAAAATACTGCCACCACTATATTTTGTTTCTGTCTCTATGTAGACATGTTTTTGATGCTTTTAGCTGTAACATTCATCATGAAGAAAGGTATTTAAAATTTGCCGATATATCTTTGAAAATATGGATACGGCCAAAAAATATCGCGATAATATCGATACGTTTTTGCGACTATATCCCAGCCCTACTCTTGACCACTGCATTGCTGGAAAAAACGAAAGCCTTCAAGTTCCTATCACTTATTTCATCATCATCACTACAATCATCTCAGATGTAGTGATAAGTGATAAGTTTCAGAGGCAAATCTTCAGTCAGAATCACAATATGTTCCAACAATTACTGTTCCGATTTTCTAAAAATTCTGCTGCTCTTATTGTCTTACTCATCAACTCTGACCATACTCTTCTTATTTGACCACACTCAGTGCCGCAATCCTGTATAAACTGGAACTGTTGACTGTGCAGCTGTCTACTAGTTCTGTTTTTCCGACAACAGATTAAGTGGAATGCTTGCAACTTTTCTGTTTATAAACTTTCCTAATTTTTTCTTTTTTCAAATCCACTAACATATCTAAGAAAGAATGAATTAAGGCCAATGACCAATGTGATTAACCCACTAAAATATTGTTACTGACACAGATACAAGTTGCTTGTCATCAAAGTCAATCAGACTGGAAAAAAATTATAGCAAACTCGAAGGCATTAAACTGGAAAAAAAAAGTTGACTAAAGACAGAAAGAACATTATCAATTTTGTAAACACACGCACACACACACACACATGCACGCGCGCACATGCAATGGTTAGAATGTATGCCTAGCAAACAGACATATTGATTGGATGTGATTTTTGACTAGCAAACTGAAAATGAGTATGTCGGGGTATATACACATGCATAATCTTTGCTCCACTGGCTCTTTTTTCCAATCAAATAACTAATCCAGGAAAGTATTTTCGTTTTACTGTTCCGATTTTCTAAAAATTCTGCTGCTCTTATTGTCTTACTCAACTCTGACCATACTCTTCTTATTTGACCACTTTTAAGAACTTCAATGGATCAAAAACATCAACATCAACAATTGTTTACACCAGTGCCATCCCCTTCATGCTTGTCTTCACACTTAAATACTCTGAACTTATTTCCCTGAACATTTTATCTATGGGTAGCAAATAATTTTTAAAAATCTGTTTCAAGTCTCTGTTTCAATCATGTTCAGAGCTGTCTGAACAACTTTCTATTACAAGTTTTGTCACTTAGGCAATCTCAAGTATCTCATGTCACGCAGATGATCCATCATAATTGCCTTATTTTTATAATATTATTGGACACAGGTTGGTAAGAACTCCCACTAAAACCCCGTCAGATCTCATGCACCTGTCGGACACCAAAACATGATCTATGATTAATTAAGAAAGGTAAAGAGACAAAGTCTGTGCAAAATTCTCTTTTTGCAGTGCCCTTTTAAGATGCAATTTATGGCTAAAAACTCAAAGTTACTTCTCTTGGGGTCAGAGTAAACAAGGCAACTCAGGAATTTTTTTCATGTCTTTTTCCAGCATGCTGAAAAAATTCAAGCAAGTTTCTGCTATCAAAAGCTAGCTATTGTTAACCCATACAGCAAAGTGGGCAACCCATACTCTAACAACGCAAAGTTAAAAAAAAGTTACTCCTCAAGGCTGCATACCCAGACCCGTTCTTTTCATCATTTAAAATTGATTTGCCAGACTGCCAACTGTTTGAAAAATTCCAGCAGATGACGCACATCAAACAAGCATGACAAAATATGAGGAGAAATCAAGACCCTAACAGAAAAAGAATGGCTGGATATACATGGGATTTATACTTGGTTTATGCCAGTAACAAGTAAATCTAGAGAACTAAAAACAATAAAGAACAACTGGAATTTATCTGTCAACATAAAATGTGAACCACCTGGCCACAATGCTTAGTTTACCGAGTCTATGAATATGCACAATAAGATTGGACTTGGATATCATTTTCGATGGAATGTTCATGCATGCTTGCATAGCAATACTTGACAAAAGCAGACTGATCAGATTGAGAATACAGGGCAAGCACAGAAATTCCCTGGGTTTACTTTTTCTCTTCATTTTTCAGCAGGCCACAAATCTATTTGTTCCCTCCCTCCCCCTACACCCCACTACACACACACGCACACACACGTCAGTTGACAATGTGAACGATGGCATGCTCTGTACATGTGTGATGCTTTTAAGTACTGGTAAGTTGCCCTTTCTCTCACTGACAAACAGCAGACACGTGGAAAAAGCATTTCCACTTCTCCACCAGGTTTAACTCTCTCTGTCAAACGAATGGGCAAGTATTTCGAGCCGGAATAACTGATACACTTTTCACTATGAAAATCGTAAAGTGTGCCTGTCCCACACAGGTCCCCAATTGTCCCAGGAAATTGTAATCAGTCCAGTCCATCCTACTCCCCTTTCCCATTAAGGCAATGATCCTGTAGTGCATTTCGCATGACGACAATCACTCACAACATTGTCATTTTATACACTTGAATGTTTGTGACACTTAAGTTTCTTAATATTCTTCTATTTTTTTTAATTAATGTCAGGCTGATCTTCACGCATATGCACACATGCACACACACACAAAGTAACTTCCCATTTCAACACATTCACTTAGTGTGACCTTATAAAAAAAAAAAAAGAATTTCTAAATGTTTGAAATTTTTCTTCAGAAGTAGTAGCTGCATTACTGTATTGTTCAAATGATAAAAAGCAAATTCAACACTAGCTATGGTGCTTGTCTATTCTGAACACAATCCGTCTACTATGACAAAAGAATTGTGAGAAAATTGTGTGACAATCCTGTATAATCATACTACACATATGAAAAGAATATGTCTTGTTTTTAACTCAGATATCTACACCTTAAAGGTCTACTTTAGAGATTTTCGATAATTTGTTAAAAGCAGGTCTACATGTCATATAACTACAGTACGGTATTCATTTTCAAAAAAAGTCGCCGGAAGAATTTAACAGATAAAAAACGAGTTTTGCACACCTGTTCAAACCCCGCGCGGTAGACCGAAAACCGTGACGTCACTTGATGGACTGGCCGTCAGCCGCGACCTACACAACAAGCCAACGCCAAGTGAAATCAACACGAGTTGCGATCCCCCACAGCCTAAAAAGTCACGAGGGGGTGGCAGATATTGTGCTGTAGGCGTGTGCAGCAGCTCAGCAGGAGACGGATATTCTTTGCACACATTTCCATCTGATCCAGATCCTCGAAAGAAGTGGATTCAGTTGGTGCAACCATGCCGGGCCACTAAGTTATTTTTACCACGTCAGTTCCAGCTGGACCACGGAAACGAGCTGTTCCGACAATTGCCGAGCCCGTTCGAGTGGATCAAAAACTTCGTCTGCATTGTGCGCGTATACTTTGAAGGCGGAGTGGTAAGCTCGTACAGATGAGTACGATAGTCGCACGTTTATTCTGTTCTTATCTATGGACAGATCACACTTGTTAAATTGAATGAACACGTTAAGGCTTAGATAAGATAAGATAATGTTGCTTATAGCCCAGCCGACCGCAAAGGGCCATATCAGGGCTGTACGTTAAGGCTTGAGGAAGGAGAATCTCCGCTCGCCGTCCACGCGTGATCGCATCAAAAAGTCAGTCGGTAGCCTCCCTCGAGACTTCGGTAAAGTCCGTACGCCTTCGGAATGATGTGTTCGGGCGTCCAGCTGGAACTGAATAGCTCGTTTCTGTGGTCCAGCTGGAACTGACGTGGTAAAAAGAACTTAGCGTTCAAACTGATAAGGTAAAGGCCTTGCAGAAACATCCCTAGAGTTACATTGGCTGTCGCAATCATAGTCACTGTTTTTACATGATAAATTAAATACTGATCGAGATGTGCAAGAACCATCAGAATCGCTTTCTGTCGCCGTTGGCTTATAGACCTCACCGGCTCGCGGCTCGCGCGGGCCTCATTATCATAGTTGCTAGGGGGCCACAAGCTCTCGCGGGAGGCTGAAACAATGGCGGCTGATACGAACAGCGCGACAGACTCGCTCGAAGGCATCCATGATTCCGTCGGCCCTCATTACCTTCCAAAGTACAGCACGCTCTCAAAAACTGTACTTAA
>CM031628.1:20048722-20134434 GCA_018398815.1 Conus ventricosus
TTACTATGTTCGATTAGTGGAGTGTGTGTTCATTCCTATGATACCTAACACAACACTGTCAGTAGTTGTCTAGCTACCGTAAAAATAAATAAAGTGGCGAAATATGCACATCAGCAGGGACTGAGCGCCATGTGCAAGCGCGCGGCAGCAGGGAGTTGTGCTGCACGCGCCGGCTCTCGGCTAGATAGTGTTAAGCCACTACATTGCCCAACACAACTCTATGTTTACAGCAAGTCACTCATTGTCTTTTGCTCACGAAACTGGCACCAAAAAAAACTAGGCTAGTCTAGCCATGATATGGGATTATTTGTTTGGAAAGACCTTTGTTAGTGTGTCCCAAGATCAGCTCATTGATTTGAGATTGAAGTTCAAATGCATACCCTGGAGCTCTTAAAAAATGTGATTTTTTTCCCACTTATGCACACAGGATGCTGAAAAGCTTAAAGTGGAAAGCCCTGGTCCTACTCAAACTGGTACTATTTTAAACTCAGTTTTAACTAACTGATTTTAAAAAAATCTTCGAGTTCTCAACTTATTCTCAATTTGAAAATTTTTTATGCAAAAACATAAACAAATAGGCTAAATAAAAAGAAATAGAAAAAAAGCACAATAATTTTTACATTTTCAGTGACAAGTCTTGGGCTTAATCTTTATTGATAATTATCTTGTTCTGGAGCTTGGGCTGCAAGTGTAATGTTTGGACCATTAGCCACAGATTTGCCAAAACTGAAAATTATCAACAGAAACGTTTTCAGCCTAGTTTTCTTATTTAGGCATTAGGCCTACCTCTGAATGCATTAACACACCACACAACTTTTCTTTAAAAGTGTGTGTAGAATAGAAGTACATTTCATACACCACAGCCTGCAATTGGCTTAACCAGCCACTAGTCTCATTTACTGTCACACTCGAAAGCAAAACAAAGCAAGCGGATGTTAAAAATTGATAGCTCTCCTAGTAGTAATGGAGATTAGTTCTCAATGCACCCCTCCCCTACCCCCACCCCCCCCCCCCCCCCCCCCCCCCCCCCCCCCCCCCCCATGAAAATTACAATAACCTGATACTGTGTTTAGTAAACTTAAATATCGCGGTCCTTAATTTTACTAGTCCTGAGAATATTACAAGATCTGCCACCGAGATTGTTAGAAGACAAAGCAAATGGCTGTGGATCTCCAAGAGTCGAGTTCAGAACCAACAAAAATAGTATCTAAATTCAATGTTTACTAAATCCACAAACAACGATTAACTCGGATGATATGCAAATGCAGCAAAAGATTGGTATGTCAAGCAGTTATTTATATATCTTATAATACCATATATTCACGCAATATCCAAGATGAACCTCGATATAGTGCAAACCCTCTCACTCACCGTCTTCCTGAAGCAAAATATGGCTGAAGGTAGGGGGCGCAACGTTAGTTTCGCACATTGAAAGTGAATTTTATGTTTTACACGATAAATTGATATTGAATAATCAATGTTATCAAATATTTTTACTTTAAGACTCCTTAGAAAAAGACTCTGCTTTAAAAGCTAATGACATTGCAAATTATCTGCTAAGGTCAGGGGTCAAACTGGGGACATTTCGGCCTCGGACGTTCCGCCCCCAACACCCCACCTCCCACCACAACCTCACCCCAGAGATTTTGGCCCGGACATTCTCTCCAATATATCAGTTAAAGACAAAATCGTTCTGTGAGACTGAAATTACAACAATAATGGCACTTTTTTTTTAATGTTTTCAGAACTGGCCCAGAGATAATAGACTGTTTTCCAAAGTGACTGCCAAACAATGATAGCACGTACAACATTCTCACAAAAATGTCACAGCCCCTCGATCTGTAGCGTACGGCAAAGCCCGAGAGTTTTTGCTAGTAACACTTTGAAAGATAAAACGTGACAACAAACAAACAAACTTCTCCAAGAGAATGGGATCAGAGCGGGCAGGAAGAAGATACAGAGAGCAGGTTTGTTTTTTTTTTAAATTTCTGTCCCGTCTTTTGTGCCACCCCAATGATTTTACACCAAAGCCGCCCATTCCGACCCCTCGTTCATAGCCACAGCTTGGTCTAGGCCTATCCCAACACAGCCCAGGCAACGGCAATCCACAGGGACCAGTCAATGCCAAATCGTTAGGAGGCAGCGCCGCAACAGGGTCCCATTCAGCTGAACTCGGGGATGGCCGTTGGAGCATCAGTTTCATTGGGCTGGAACGTTGTTTTTTGTTGTTTTAAAAAAAAAAAAACATAAAAATTAAAAATAACTTTTATTTATCTGAAAAGGGTTTTAACAACAACAACAAAAAGAACGGGCTACTCTTTCTTTTTCCGTTGCTACTGTAACCTAGGAAGCAATGTAGAAGTTCTGATTATGAGGAGAAATTACCAGCCAAAGTCAAGCCGTTTAAAAAAAAAATTGAAATAAAAATGAACCTGGCAATCGTGGACCAGTAAGCCTGGCTTACGTCAGTCCTTTGAAAGGTTTGTGAAAGCTTACACAGTGAAGAACTAAATAAACGTTTTTATTGTCAATAACTTACTGCCCAATACTCAGTTTGGATTATATCTGGCAGTTCCTGATTGACACAACTACTATAAGCACAAAATAAACGTTTTGTGTAAGTTCAGAAACTAACCATTCCATACCATGCAGTCTGGGTTTACATCTGACAGATCCAGACTGACACAGCTACAGGGCTATAAACACAATAAACGACTGGACTTTAGAAATAATAACACTTCACACATATTGGTTGACTTGGATATCTCAAAAGCGTTCAGCAAGGTTTCCCATATAAGATAATGGCATTCAGGATAAATTTCATAACTGGATTAATACTATGACAGATAGATTAAGTTTGTCAATACTGGGCGAGCAAAATAAGAATCCACAAATGATAACAGTTGTGCTGTTCAGTGCAATGGTTTAGGGTCCACATTGTTTATTTAGTTTATAAATGATACGTTTTAAGTTTTAAACTTTTTTAAAAAGTTGCAAAGTGAGGTGATAGCAAGCGGAAATTTAACCAAATTCTAAAAGTATTTGAAAGAACTCCGCCAGATAACATGGACAAACGAATTGCAAGACAAAACATGACGCGTTTCGACCTCTTAGGTCTTCTTCAGGCAAAATACACAACAGTCAGGACAACTGAAACGACGTGGAATTTGACAAGGTAATGGATTGCTCGTTTTTAATTTTCGTCATCCTGAGTGTTGTTTCTCTTGTCTGCAGAAGACCTACGAGGTCGAAACGCGTCGTGTTTTGTCTATTAATTGGCTTGCCTATGTTATCTGGCAAACTTCTTTTAAATGCCTTTCAAATTTAAAAACAAACTTTTGCTGATGACCTGAAACTTACTGTGGCGTTCCTAATGATGAGACCAGATGCAAGTTAACATCACAGACATGCTGGTTAAGGGGACTAATGACCAGCAAATAAATGGTTCAAATGCAAATTGGTAGCAATAATGCCATTTGATGGCCGTGGATTACAAGCTGCATAAGTGGAGAAAGAATTGGGGGTCAAGCTGGAACAGCATGTCACAGGTATTAGGGAGACACAAGGAGCGTTATGAGGCTTTTGAGACTAAGATTGTGAGGCAGTTGGCTCTAATTTTGCTGAACAAGATAAGTAATTGCTCGTCTTCATCTTCATCCGTATAGTGTCCTCAATCAACGAGCTGATTATTCTGACACTCGTTATGTTCCATAACTTGTAAACAAGCAAGTACATGCTTTTTAACATCGCGTCCTTGCCCAAGAGAGGAGAGAGAGAGAGAGAGAGAGAGAGAGAGAGAGAGAGAGAGAGAGAGAGAGAGAGAGAGAGAGAGAATTTGGATAGTATGCTGGTACAAAGACATTTTCCTACATTTCGTAAACAATGTGACTTAGAACACAGGAGAGGGACAAGGCCTTGAGAACGAAAGCACAGGGCATCTGAGTGCTGGAAGGTAATGCGAAAAACGCACCATCTACAGTTCTATCCCAACGTGTTCTGGGACGAAAATGTGGCAGAGTGGGATATTTCTTCCAAAAGCATCTGTCAGTCCAGTAGAAAATCCGTCGGACTCGGAAATGTAGCAAAAAAGTTTCAGTTTGAGTTTGTCCCTTGCAAATTACGAAATCATCTTCGTTGTAGACAGTCGCAGTGGTACAAAGTTTCTGATGATGCTTCTTCCAGTGTAATTTGTAAATCGTTTGACGTATACTTACAGCATGTACACAAGTTTGCGCAAATGGACGCACGTGCGCTGATCAGTACGTTAACGTCATAAAGGATCTTCCCGTGTCACTGTCGGTGAATGAATGTGCGTGCGCGACATCCCCTACGCTTACAGCAGCACCATATCCTACCAGCAGTCCCACATAGAGCATTTTGCGTTAGTTTTTGGCACTTTTGTCGATTAGTCACAAATACGTAGATTGTAATTAATGTACCGAGTTCGTAATCGACCCCACAGAAAGGCTTCTTAAAACTAGAAATGTGATTTCTGTAATAAAACATAGTAATGCACCCTACCCCACCTGATGAGTGAATGCATACCATAGTATTTCTGCTTTATGTGTGCAGTGAGGAGCGGGTCAGTGTCTTCCCACACTATCCCTGGTCACTGTCAGACAGAAAGCAAGAGAGAGAGCCCACATGCTGCTAATTAAAGTAAACAGCATCTTCCCCAGTGTGGGAATTTCACTGAAGGCATGTGCTAGCTGAAACTGGCTCTAGACGGACAATACGTGCCATTCATGTGGCTGTGAGAAAGAATGAGTTGGCTATATCCGCAAGGGAGTGTCCATTGCTGCTAGCTTACAGTCAGCTGTTGGCATTTATAAGGGACCCACGTGCATGCAATGCTGGGGATGATGACCATTGAATTGAAGTCCTGTGTGAAGCATGGTTTGGCGCTGGTGCGTCATAAGTGACAGAACAATCACAAAAGCAAACAGTAGAACTGCCTTATGTGCACAGTAGCAGATCTATTCGTTTTCATCTAGAAAACCGTGGAGGCAGATGCCTTCAAGTTCAAGGTTTTAGCATCTGATATAATATGAGCAGCTCTTTGGTAAAAGTTTGTTGGTTCAGTTGTTTGTCATGAATAATCGTAGTTCTTATTTGAATATCACATGTTTAAAAACATTAAGTTTTGTTGTAAAGAAGTCTCACTTTTCTTTCTATGTTGGTGTGTGGTGAGTGTGTGTGTGCGTGTGTGTGTGCGCGCGCACACACACACGCGCATGTGTGTGTGTTCTTTCTTTCTCTCCCTAGCTCAAGTTTGCTGAAAAGACTTGATTGCATGCGAGAAGTTTATGATTGTGCTTTCTGGATACTCTTATCTCCAGCCGAAAAGCAGCAGCAGACCATTGTGCTCGTTCAGATTTGTACGAGTCTCTGACTACGACTGTTCAGCAGGGACAGAAAGTTGTGTCAGGTCTGCTACACAATGTCACGTGAAGCAAAAATCAATGAACTGAAGCTGAAGGACCGTATCAAGGAGGTAGGAATATTATTTTTCTGTAAGCATTATTTTTCATGGGTAATGATATTAGTAGAGCTATAATGATGCGAATAAATGAAGAGTGAGTACTACATCCATCATATACGCATACACTTGCGCTCGCACACTCACGCTCACACACACACACACACACACACACACACACACACACACACACACACACACACACACACACACACACACACACACACACACACACACAGCATGCATGCATGCACCCGCACGCACGCACACACCTACACACACACACACACGCACACACTCTCTCTCTCTCTCCTCTCTCTCTTTCTCTCTCTATCTCTCACTCTCTCTCATGGCAGGATGCTAGACTTGCAACAGTCCCCAGGTAGCCGTGACCTGTCTAGCTCTGGCACTGCCCAGAATGGACAGGGAAATCATTTAAATGATTTATAGTCTAGAGACTTGAGCTTTGGTTTTCCACCGACAGAGTTTGAGGAATCTGGCGAATAGTTTTTCAGTGTGATATCCCAGTGACTGACCACAGAGCTCGAGAGACTAGAGAGAGAGAGACTGACATATGACACACATCTTTTATTGACATTAGCTAATACTGTAATAGGCTTTATGTCAAGGGGTACAAGGGGAGAGAGAGAGAGGGAGAGAAAGAGAGAGGACATATGACACTGACATCTCTTATTGACATTGGCTAATAGGCTTTATGTCAAGGCGGTACAAGGTGGGAGAGAGAGAGAGAGAAAGAAAGAGACAGAGATGTGGTGTGTATGTGTGTGTGTGCGTGGATGAGTATGTGTATTTGTGTGTGTGTGCGGTGTGTGTGTGTGGTGTGTGTGTGTGTGTGTGTGTTTGTGTGAATACAGCAACTTATCTCCACACCTTATGGAAAGAGATCTCATACTGATGCTTTGTGTTGTTAGTATCATTCAAAATGTTTTTATATACAGCAAGAGAACCGAATGTACTGCGAGCAGCTTTTTCTGCTTTGTTCGCCACATAGATGGCAGCTTTTGATATTTTGCGTGTGTGTGTGTGTGTTCTATAATCAGCTTGAAGGTGAAGTGGCAAGCTTGAAGAGGCGCCTGGACGAACTGCGCAAAGCTAAAAACACAACCATTTTGAAAAGGGAGAGAGAAGTGCTGGAAGTAGGGGCACCGTTTGGGAGAAGGTACGCAGCTTGTGGTTGCATAGCAGCTCTGTTCAGTAAATTCATTGTGTGTGTGTGTGTGTGTGTGTGTGTGTGTGTGTGTGTGTGTGTGTGTATGTGTGTGTTTGTGTGTGTGTTTGCATGTATTTGCATGTGTGTGTGTGAGGGTGTGTCTGTGTGTGTGTTTGTGTGTGTGAGATAGTCATTCTTTTGTTCCTGTACATATCTTTCCTAGTTCACGTGAATTTTTTTCTTCTTTTCTCTGTGTGTGTGTGTATGTGTGTGTGTCTCTCTCTCTCTCTCTGTGTCCCTGTCTCTCTCTCTCTCTCTCTCTCTCTCTCTCTCTCTCTCTCTCTCTCTCCTTCTCTCTCTCTCCCACCACACTTTCTTGACTTGTACACAGAAGAGTCCTCACAGAAGTAGAACAGGCAACCACCAATAACCATAACCCAAACCCTGATAAATTATTTCCTTAAAAAGGGGTGGTTTGACATGGAGAGGTATGGTGGGAGCAGATCTTTTTTTTTTTTTTTTTAGGTTATTTCAGTGCAGACAAAGAATCTTGATTGGCAAAGACTTCATTGGAAGTGGCCTGTTAAGGGGCTGTGGCTTCGTGTTGGTGAGTGGTACCTGTGAGTAAACTGTAAAGAGTGCTTTGTAAAGAGTACATGTATGTAAGTATCTGGAATCGCACGTTCACTCGGCCAGCTGACAATAACCTTGTCTCTAACTGAAAGTGACAGTCATGCCCTTGATGCAACACTGTGGGCAGAAAAGCAAAATGTCGCTTTTCTCTGTTCTGTAAGTACTGTGCAAAAAAAAAAAAAGCAAAATGTTGCTTTTCTCAATTCTTAAAGTACTGTGCACAAAAAAAAGCAAAATGTCGCGTTTCTCTATTCTTTTAAGTACTGTGCAAAAACGCAAAATGTTGCTTCTCTCTGTTCTTTAAGTACTGTGCAACAAACGCAAAATATTGCTTTTCTCTGTTCTTTCAGTAATGTGCAAAACACGCTCAAGAAAAGCAAGATGTTGCTTTTCTCTATTCTTAGAGTACTGAGCACACACACAAAAAAGCGAAATGTTGCTCTTCTCTATTCTTAAAGTACTGTGCACACACACAAAAAAAGCAAAATGTTGCTTTTCTCTATTCTTAAAGTACTGAACACAACAACAAAAACCAAAATGTTGCATTTCTCTGCTCTTTTAAGTACTGTGCAAAAAAAACCCCAATATGTTGCATTTCTCTGCTCTTTTAAGTACTGTGCAAAAAAAAAAAAAAAGCAAAATGTTGCTTTGTGCAAAAAACGCAAAATGTTGCTTTTCTCTGTTCTTAAAATACTGTGCAAAAACGAAAAAGAAAAATGTTGCTGTTCTCTATTCTTAAAGTACTGTGCAAAAAAACCGCAAAATGTTGCTGTTCTCTGTTCTTAAAGTACTGTGCCCCAAAAAAGCAAAATGTTGCTTTTCTCTATTCTTTAAGTACTGTGCAAAAAAAGCAAAATATTGCTCTTCTCCGTTCTTAAAGTACTGTGCAAAAAACGCAAAATGTTGCTTTTCTCTGTTCTTAAAGTACTGTGCCAAAAAAGCAAAATGTTGCTTTTCTCTATTCTTTTAGTGCTGTGCAAAAAACGCAAAATGTTGCTCTTCTCTGTTCTTAAAGTACTGTGCCAAAAAAGCAAAATGTTGCTTTTCTCTGTTCTTAAAGTACTGTGCAAAAAAAGCAAAATGTTGCTTTTCTCTGTTCTTTAAGAACTGTGCAAAAGGAAAAAAAGTAAAATGTTCGTTTTCTCTGTTCTTTAAGAACTGTCAAAAAAAAAGCAAAGTGTTGCTTTTCTCTGTTCTTTAAGAACTGTGTAAAAGGAAAAAAGCAAAATGTTACTTTTCTCTGTTCTTTAAGAACTGTGCAAAAGAAAAAAAAAGAAAAATGTTGCTTTTCTCTGTTCTTTAAGAACTGTGCAAAAGAAAGAAAAAAAAACAAAATGTTGCTTTTCTCTGTTCTTTAAGAACTGTCCAAAAAAAAGCAAAGTGTTGCTTTTCTCTGTTCTTTAAGAACTGTGCAAAAGAGAAAAAAAAGCAAAGTGTTGCTTTTCTCTGTTCTTTAAGAACTGTGCAAAAGAGAAAAAAGCAAAATTTTGCTTTTCTCTGTTCTTTAAGTGTTTCCCCCCTCCTCCCCTTTCCTTCCCGTGTCTCTTCACCCATTGTGCCCTCTCCTCCATAGCCACCAGATTAAAAATTTTTTTAATTAATTTGTTTATTGCGTTTGCTGGTGTTGACGCACTCGTGTGTTTGTCTGCGTATGTGAGTTTTCCATGTGTGTGTGTGTCAGTGGTGTGTGTGTGTGTGTGTGTGTGTGTGTGTGTGCGCGCGCTTTGAATTAAAATTAGTATTTGATCATGTTTTTCTATAATATGTACTTTGGGATTTTGCGAGGTAAAGCGCTCTACAAATATCCTTTTACGTTGTCTTACATATCTGTTGTTTTTTTGTGATGTGAAAACTTACCTAGAAGTTTATTTGAGGAAATGGAAACCACTTCATTCCACTGGAACAGAAATCCCACACCCTGTAATCAATGGGCTCGCAGGATTGGGAACTTGAGATTCTGATCTGTTATTAGTTCCGCAAGACAATGAGATAAACAGATCAGAGGACAGAACATGATGCATTTTGACCTCGTGGGTCTTGTTCAGGCAAAAGCAAACAACATTTAGGACAACGATAACAAAAGAAGTAGCAACCACTTATCTTTTCTATCTTCAGTCACCTTGCTTTGAAACTAACTATTCAGCCATGTTTGTTTGTTTTTTTGGGGTTTTTTTTTTTTTTTTACAGGGAATCCCAAGGAGATGCAGCCAAGAGTTCTGACCTGGAGAAGAAGCTGGAAGTTACCGAGAAAAGTCAGAAGGCAGAGCTGGAAGCCATGAAGAGGAAGTTTGAGTCACAGATGGAGGATGTGAAAAAGAGTTTCAAGGTAGGTAAACTCACCGAGTGTCTTTGTGACCCTTGACTGTACATGCTTGCGAGGATGTGTATGTTGCACATGCCTTTCGATTGGCTGTGCTACAGCGTAATTCTCAACCATTCTTGAAGAGGCCGTATTACTGGCTGGCTAAACCACACCTTGTTTCTTGAACTTATTTGATTATCTAGAAACAGTGGAGAGAATGAGAGGGGCAAAGGATGATGTGACGTGAAGAGGCTGAGACTGAAAGTGCTTGGGAAGGATGCATGATTTAGTTTTGGTGATTGTTGCAGTGGACTGATGTGAATTTTCTGCTGAAAGTTAACTTGTTACCAGAGTCAGCCTCTCCTCTGTATCAATTCAGCGTTAGATCAGAACCAACTCTTTCCTACATTTCATTTGAGCCAGTGTTACAGTGTTGCACTTTCACTGAGATGTTCAGGAATAAGAATTTGATTCTTCATTGTGACAGTACAATATTGTTGATATGAATAAGAAATAAAAGAGCACTATATCATCAAAATAAATAGGAAATAAAAGAGGAATTAATTTTCTTCATTGTGACAGAGCTACATCATTGATATGGGTAAGAAATAAAAGAACACTATATCATTGACATAAATAAAAATTGAAAGAGGAACTAATTACTCTTCAATGTGACAGTGCTATATCATTGATATGAATAAGAAATAAAAGAATACGAGAATACGATAATTTGTTGATATGAATAAGAAGTAAAAGAGGAATTAATTATTCTGCATTGCAACAACTATATCATTGATAAGAATAAAATATAAGAGAATACTATATCATTGATATAAATAAGAAATAAAAGAGGGATTAATTATTCTTCATTGTTACAGTGCTATATCATTGATCTGAATAAGAAATAAGAGAATACTATATCATTGATATAAATAAGAAATAAAAGAGGTATTAATTATTCTTCATTATTGCAGTGCTATATCATTGATCCGAATAAGAATTAAAAGAATACTTTATCATTGATCATGGACATCTGCAGGAATTTTTGTCGTCAGATTTACATTGTTTAATAACAACTGCTTGAATATGGCTTGAAAGATAATCAGCAAACCTTCCCTTATGTACCTATTGCTTCCATTTTGTGAAGAACTCCTTCATGCCAAAGACAGTGAAATGCTTTGCATAAATAAAAAAAAAATGTACTGCTTGTTCTGTGAAGCCATTATGAAACGAAGAACATGAATCGTTATGAATACACACTGTGGCGTTTCTGAACTCTGGCAGGACTGTGGGCACGAGGAGGAGTTGCAGTTCCTGAGACAGCGCAACGAGGCGCTGGAAAATGATAACGTGGCCCTCATGGCAGACAACCAAGAACTGAGGGGCAGAGTGGATGCCCTTGTCACCGAGCTGTCTATCAAAGAGGCCAAATGGTGTGAGACAGAGGAGCAGCTGAATTTAAAGGTAAACAACCTGTGACTTGATGGAGAGGATGAAACTTTCTTCATCACAGTTTGAAGTAACAAAGAAATTTTAGTTGCATGTATCCTGGCTAAGAGTCACGCCGTCAGTTGAGAAGAAACTGTATGGTTTAGGTTATATATAAGAAAACTATGCATTTTTGGTGATAAGGAAAGCAAGTGTCTGGGTTCATAAGGAAATCAGGTGTGTAGAGAAATACGAAGACCATCTGTGTGGGGATAATATGGAAATCATGAGTTTTGGGGATAGTGAGGAAATCTGTGTGCTTGTGGGTAATAAGGAAAGTGTGTGTTTGTGGGAGAGAGGGAGAAGGGTGGGGGAGACCAGGGGAGAGCAGTCCAAGTTTCATTCAGAAAAGCATTGTGACAAAAGCATTGCGGAATATATTTTTATGCTACAAAACGAATTTTCCTTGAACCAGTCACTCTGCATTTTAGTAACTTTTGCCATTCATCAGTTTAAAGATTTTTTTCATCTTTCCTTTTTGTACTCCCAGTTCTTAAGAACAGCGAGTACTTTAGAATGGGAACGAAGAAATGCTGTGTGTGTGTGTGTGTGTGTCTGTGTGTGTGTGTGTCCGTGGTCAAAAATGTGTTCCACTCGCTCCAAACAAAACTACTGGGCCGATCTTTCTGAAAATTTGTAGGTATGTTCAGGGATGAAAACTCCTCCGCCGTCTCCGCCGTTATTTTTTCGCATCTCCGCCGAAAGAAAAAGTCTCCGCCGAAAAATTATTCGAAGAATGATGCGCAGAAACGATCTCAACTTGTCTGCACAGCGAATTTCTTCTCTGTCGGTAATGTTCTCAAACGGCGTAGTTCTCATTCTGTTTCCTTCCAGTATCATTTATCATCATGGCGTCGATTCACAGTAAGAGTTTGCCGCTAGTGAGTGCAAACAAACGAAAAAAAAAAAAAGAAAGAAGTATGTGAACCACTAGAAGACCGAGTGGCAGCAGAAGGACGTGTGTGACCGCAGAGTCGCGGATGCAATAAGAAAACATGACAAAGACGGCGAATTTGAAGTGTTTTGCGAGCCTTGCCAAAAACGTGTCTACTTTGGTAGTCGTGGCTTTGTGGCAATCAGAGATCACATCGAGCGTCCCAGTCACCAACAGAAAATGTGTGTGTTTCCCACACCATTACAGCATGTTTTCAGATCATTGGGTATGCAACAATCTACGTTTAATTTCCAAAGATAGTTTGACTCCTACTCAAAGTACTTCCACTCGTAGAGTCTTCAAAGCAAGGGAAAAAACGTCAAAGTGACGAAAAGAATATAAAAGAACAAATGACATCAAAATAAACTGATGTCACAACAGTATTGTGTAACACTTTTCCCCTGGTATAATGCAAACGTTTGCTACATTTGTTAGGTGTCTGCTAACAGCCCCCCTATGAAATCCTTTTCCACCAGCCCACTCCCCCCACTACCTATATACTTCCTCTACTCCTCCTCCTTCTCCCCCAACCCCAACCCTCACCCCACAACACACATACCCCACACACTTCGCCCCCTCCCCCCACCCACGTCCCCACCTCACACACACACACACACACAAACAACCCCCCCCCCCCCCACACACACACACACAATCACCCCCCCCACACACACACACACACATTGTCAAGAGGGGGGGGGGGGGGGATATGATTAGTTGTAAGAGGGAAGTTGGGGGGGGGGGTGTACTGTTGTGACATCAGTTTGTTTTTATGTCATTTGTTCTTTATGTTCTTTTTTTGTGTTTAGTGTTTCTGACGAAGGGTCTAAGGCCCAAAAGCTTCAGTTATTTTTTAAAGGACTTCAAAGTAATCATCTTTCATATTGTGTTTATTGAAGTCCAGCAGTCGTTTTCATACATCTGATTTACTTAGTTTGATTTCCCACTCTGATTTACTTATCTACAGGACTTATTCTTTATGTCCTGAAAGCACTGTTTGTCAAATTTTCTTTAGCTAGAGTTCTGAGGATTCATCATACTAAATGTTTGTCTCAATTGACATAGTTTCTTTCCACATCAGTCTCAGTCTTCATGGTGTTGAAAGCTGATCTATAGAATGAGTTGTTTAGAAGCAAGAAAGTGATTTCTAAAGATTTTTATGCCATATTTAATCAAAATATGCTTCAGCTTCAGGGGGCGCCGCCCCTGACCCCCGCTGGGCTGTTGCTCATGTACCCCACTGGGGGCCCATGGTGAACCCCCAGATCCCCGCCAATCTCCTCTTTTTTTAAAAAAACTGTTTTCATCCCTGATGTTCATTATGGATCAAGGATGATGCCTGATGTTTTAGTTTACCGTTACAGCCGTTAGTAAAGGCTGTAACGGCCTGTAACGGTTTTTCTTCTTTATGGAATATCCCAGAAAGTACTTGGTCAATCTTTGTAAAAATGAGCAGATACATTCATTATGGGTCACAGATGATGCCCGATGTTTTAGTTTACCCCATTATAGCCGTTACTAACGGCTGTAACAGCCTGTAACGGTTTTTCTTCTTTATGGAATATCTCACAAAGTACTTGGCCGATCTTTCTGAAAATTTGTAGGTATGTTCATTATGGGTCACGAATAATGCCTGATGTTTTAGTTTACCGTTATAACCGTTACTAACGGCTGTAACGGCCTGTAACGGTTTTTCTTCTTTATGGAATATCTCAGAAAGTACTTGGCCGACCTTTATGAAAATTAGCAGGTATGTTCATTATGGGTCACGAATGATGCCTGATGTTTTAGTTTGCCCCGTTATAGCCATTACTAACGGTTGTAACGGCCTGTAACGGTTTTTCTTCTTTATGGAATATCTCAGAAAGTACTTGGCCAATTTATAAGCGGTTTGGATGATCTTGTGACAAATCGGATCCTCTGTCCGTATGTAAGTGATGTAATGCTGAAAATGGATTAAACAACCGTTAAAAACCATTATTCTGCCGTTATTTCTTATATATAGGTGGATTTTAATGAAATTTGGTATATAGAAAGGTTATCACACAAATGGCACTTCTATATAGTGTTCCAAAATTTGACCGTTAAAAAACGTTATTCTTGACATATTGTCCAATTTGGATGAAATTTGATATGTACACAGGCTTTTTAGCCCAGTGAGAACTAAAATACCAGTTTCAAAAGTGCATATCGGTTATATAACCGTTAAACCGTTATTTTGCCGTTATTTTTATATATTGGTGGGTTTTAATGAAATTTTGTATATAGAAAGGTTATCACACACAAATGGCACTTCCATGCAGTGTTTCAAAATCTGACCGTTAAAAACCGTTATTCTTGACATATTGTCTGATTTGGATGAAATTTGGTATGTACCGTAAAGTTCGGACTATAAGCCGCGACTTTTTTCCCCAGCTTTAAACCCTGCGGCTTAAACAACGATGCGGCTTATGTGCGGATTTTTCCGATTTCAGAAGCATCACACCCACGTCTATTCGTAGCTTCTCTCAATTCTCTGTAACTCACCATATCGTGTTTACTGTTCATGAATTTTTATTATGCTTTTAACTACGATTTTCTGTGTAATCGTGTAATGGAATTAGTAACCCGTTCAGAAATACGGGAATCGACATAAGTAAAGCCCATTACTGATATCTTTTTTCATCAGTTTGTCTTCTACAAAAATACGATCGCTTCGAACGGCGCAATGTGTTGGCCATTTCCGACCTGTTTAATCTTGACCAACACTAGGTGAATTACGAACAAAATAACTAAGCACTGGCACGGTATTAAGCGAAATAAAACAATCAAATCGTTTCATTAATGTTCTGGTTTGTTATTATATGCGTTATCTTACCAAGTGCGTCTTGCAATTCAAAAACGATTAGCGCATTCAACTCGGTCATTGTCAGACCTTGGCTTCGATCCGCCATTGTTGAAATCGTGGACAGGGAGTGAAGGTTTGCATTTGATACCTTCGCTTTGATTGGCTTGCGCTTTCGAGTACTCAACCAATCGCTTAGCTTGATACACCAATGAACGCAGGAGAACTGCCTTTCTAGCACGTTGCGTTGTTTTTTTTCGGTATTTTTTTAAAGCAATGATGTTGGAAAGACAACACTTGTAAGAAGCCTCATAAAAACTTCGATTCTAATTGATTTAAAACACATCGTACTAAAAAAAAAAAAAGACTGAAGAAAAGCTGGAAACATGCTCTTGTATTCTGACCTATTTAAACGCCAGTGAATGCAGTGAACACATTGTATGTGATGATTTTCGACACTATGTGAACTCAACGCTCGGCCAGCTGCCGCCTGCGGCACATCGGACTGTGTTGTATATATCTGCGGCTTATAAACCGGTGCGGCTTATTTGTGAAAAAAGTTCAGATTTTAAAAAAATTAGTGGGTGCGGCTTATATACAGGTGCGCTCAATAGACCGAACTTTACGGTACACAGGCTTTAGCCCAGTGAGGACTAAAATACCAGTTTCAAAAGTGTACATCGGTTAAGTAACCGTTAAAACCGTTATTTTGCCTTTATTTCTTATCTCATAAAGCACTTGGCCGATTTATAAGCGGTTTGGAAAACTGGGAGTACGTTTATATGCTTCGCATCTTGTTTTTTTTGCTGTTGATTTATTTTCTCTCTGCAGGAATGTAGCAGGAAGTTTCATTGTTAGACCATTTTGCCTAAAGCCTCACAATTTTTTCCTTGGGCCATTTTCAGCAGTTTTTAGCTCCAAGTCTTCAGCTGTCAGACAACAGAGAGCAATTGATGCAAAATTCACAGTTTGTTTGATTTCAAATCCTTTTCTTCCCCAAGGGAGATAAGGCTGAATTCCCATGATTTCGATGTTTCCTGAGCAAAGTTGTACGCTAGGATGGTCAGAATGGAAATGTGGAGACAGAGCCTTGAATGCCAGAAAATTGACAAAGGAAGCAGGGGCCAGAATAGCTCAGTGGTAGAGTGCCTGACTTGTAATCTTGGGGTTGCGGATTCGAATCTCTGCGAGGCCGTTTCGGTACAGGGGGATCTTTCCCTAGGAGTTGACATTGGTTCTGACTCCATTTCCCATACAGTCCTTCGAATGAGACTATAAACCGAGGTTCATTGTGTGAACGCACGCATAACATCTTGCACACACGTAAAATCCCATCACCAACTTTCGGAAGGGAAGGCCAGTTTGGCCGTTGGTATGGATGACATGTTACACATAGCATGCACCTTCCCTGAAGATGGAATATGGCTGCCCTAATGGCGGGATTAAAAAAAAACGGTCATGCACACAAAACTCCACTCCCTTTATTGGGTAGATGGGATTAATCCTTGCCTTTTTATAAGGGGGGGGGGGGGGGGGGGGGTGTCCGCAGGAGTATCAGCCTGCGTACACAGAAGAAGACAAAGGAAGCCACTAGCATTAAACAACACTGCTGTCAGCTAAGCCTACGACTGTTTGATCTGCAAAGCCACAAACCTGAGTCCTGTGTTTTTGCTCACATCTCTGAGCTGGGCGGATGTGTTTGTGAAAACCTTACACCCATAGGCCTACTGTACAGCAACTTTTTTTTCAGCTATTAGTAAATATTTTCACAGTGTATCACCAAGAATTGACGCCATACTTCTTTCCTACTGTGGTGTGATTTTCAAAGTACAGGCGATGGCATCTCCATAGAAGTCATAAATTTAGACAGTTACAACAATAAATGCACAGACGATTGTCCCTGTGTGGATACCTGGGGCTGCTCAGTACAAATCGCTCCTTTGCCTTTTGAAGGCTACCGTCATCCCCTTTCTGTGATTCTCTAAGTCTCTTTGACACTTTTTTTTTTCCCGCCTAATTTTTATCTTTCTTTATTGTCTGCTAGTTCCCTGCCATTGTGGAACACTCAGTTGTCTTCACTTGGATTTATCTGATAGCAGATTATGGCATGCCAGCTTTGTTGTGATCTGGCAGTCAGGTAGTGAAGACTGTTCACGCTGGTCAAAGTGGACACCAGCTGTCCGCTCTGCAGTGTCCAGTTTGTCCATAGGGCTTTTATTTTGTATTATTTGTGGCTTTTATTTTGTATTATTTGTGGCTTTTATTTTGTATTATTTGTGGCTTTTATTTTGCATTGTTTGTGGCTTTTACTTTGTATTATTTGTGGCTTTTATTTTGTATTATTTGTGGCATTTTATTTTGTATTATTTGTGGCATTTAGATGTCTTTCATTGCTTTTTTTAATGTTTGTTAATAATCTGGGAGCGATAAATCAAAGAGAATGCCAGGTGCCTCTGAGCACATCCTAATTCTATGTGCTGTTAGATGTCAGTAGTTGTGCTGCGACGTCTTAACTGTTTTTAGGGTATGTTTCTAGTTCAGGATACGTTTTCTTTTCAGGTGGTCTGACTCGTTTTATGATGCGACGCTTTTTCCTGCGCGAGTTTAACATGGCTGAAAAGGCTCTGTAGTATTGTTATTATTATCATTATTATTATTGTTATGAATACTTACATAGCGCCTATCCTCGGCTAGAGACCAAGCTCTGAGCGCTTTACAATCAACACTCGTTTATACAACAGGCTGCCTACCTGAGTATGCTGACTGAAGAGCTGCCAGCTGGCGCTTTATTCAATTGTTTCCCATGTCATCCAGTTAGTATTGTTCAATATCGTTCAGTCAAGTTCCTTACTTCCTTCATTCTTTCAATTTCTCATGCAGGGTGCACGCTGTGTGTAACGTGTCATCCATACCAACGGCCAAACTGGCCTTCTCTTCTGAAAGTTGGTGATGTGATTTTACGCGTGTGTAAGATGTTATGCGTCTGTTTACACACGGAACCTCGGTTTAATAGTCTCATTCGAAGGGCTGCATGGGAAATGGAGTCAGAGCCAATGTTAACTCCAAGGGAAAAATCCTACTGTACCGAAATGGCTCGGCTGAGATTCAAACCCGCAACTTTAGGATCACCAAGATTACGAGTCTGATGCTCTACCACAGAGCTACTCCGGCCCCACTCGTATTCCGGCCCCATGTATTGTCGGCTGGGCTATAATGATGAAAGTGTGAAGCCTGATAGAGATGACTAATTACTATTTGATGTTTGCTTTGGTCTCCAGCTGAAGACGTCATTCGGGGAGAAGTACAAGGAGTGGATGGAGGCTACAGAGGCGAAAATTGCGGACCTGCAGAGAACGAACGACTTGCTGTGAGTCACATTGTGTTGGAGCTTTGAGCGTGTGTGGTGTGTGTGTGTGTGTGTGGGCATTTTAAGAAATGTCATAGACAAGAACAGCACTGAAATTTTAAGAAATGTCATAGACAAAAACAGTACGTTACGCAGTTAGAAATTTGTGCTTGTGTGTGTACATTGATATTTAAAGAAATGTCATGGACAAGAACAGCACATTACGCACTGACCAGATGTGTGTGTTTTCCTGTTAATTCATTTTCAGTGTAGGTGCTGTAAACTTGAAATTGAGATTTGTAGACAGAATGGAACTATCTGCGAAGTGAATTCGTTTGGTTATTTTCTTCCTAATTGTGCCATGGGTGCTTTTGGAGATGATTTCCATTTTATCCTGGAATGCCAGAAATATGTGGATCTTATTAAGAAATGTATACCTGAGAAATCTGTCCACCCCAAATCATTGTATAATCTCTGCAGTTTCTTGTCAGCTGGTAAAAGTCATCAACCAAAATCAGAACTGAAGAAGAGGGTCTCGTGGCTACGACTTGGCAAATGTCTGACCTACGCATTGGCCCAATGGGCTGGTCAGACCTTGAGTGCCTACCTAACATTGGTCGTCTTTTTTTGTGTGTGTGTTGGTATGTGCGTCTAGTGAATGTACACATGTGTGTATATAGATGTGTGGGCACGAGTCCATGTGTGTGCATGTGCACATGTGTGTGTGTGTATGTGTGTGTGTGTATGTGTAGGTGCGCTTGTGTGTGTGTGTATGTGTCTGCGCACGTGTGTGTGTGTCTGTGTATGTGCGCGTGCGCACGTGTGTGCCTGCATATATGTGCGCGTGTGTGTGCATGTGCAGAAGTCGCACTATGCACACTATGTTTCCTTTCGTAATTTATCCTCGTGTGAACTAGGTGCGAGAGTTGCAGATGCTGCAGAGTGGGTAAGGTAATTTGAGCAACTTTGTCTAGAATATATCAATCGGATAGATGAAACTCGACCATGTGGTTTTAGTCTTCCCATTTGATACTAGAAGTACATTCAGCATGAGCTAGTAGTTGGCAGGGGGCTGAACAATACCACAAATAAATGACTCGAATGGTCCTCAGACCCAGGACCTCCAAATCTGCTGTCCATCTCTCTAGCCACTACACCAGCGCAGCTGGTGAATGCTGATTCTATCTTATGTTAGAGAACCTAAGACATGACTCTTCTGTTGAAACAAGTGAAAGTGTTGACTCTTGCAGACCTGTGTACCCATACGATTTCACCATGTTTTGTACACGTTGGGCAAAAATAAGGTGAATATGATGAACGGGGAAAAGAAAGTTAAAAAAACGATCTTCAGACGAAGGTTTTGAGCGGTAGTTGCTCTTGTGGTCGTAACCATGGGCTGTGAGCAAAGAGTGACAACTCTAGCTAGCTCATGCGCACGAACTCGCATCTGGATGATGCTGGAAGAATAGCGGGGACTACAGGTTCTGAAATGTCGAAAAACCTGGTGAAAAAGCCTGAATTTGGGCCAGAGTATGCTGATGAATCAGGTTTGAAAGTGGTATGTATTGTGGGAAACATTTTTTACAGTGGGTGCCGTAAGATCAAGTAACCCTCTGCTGTCTACTCTTTGCAAGGTGACCTCCATGGATATAAATGACACCCCTACCTCCTGCGCTTTTCCAAAACCTTTGAAGTTTTGTACTCACATTTTGTAGAGAATATGCTCATATCAGTTGAGAAGTACACCAGTAGAGGTTTGGGGTTATACAGGTGTGTTCTTGATGTGTATACTGTGTGCTTTCTGGTTTCAGACGAACCTATTTGAAGAACTCGCATCCTGATAAAGCAGACCCCACTAAGGACATGGGCTCTCGATAGAGACGACTTTTTCTGTTTTGCTTGTCCTGCATCGTCCAGTGAGGACTTCGCACGTGTGGAGGGGTGTCCAGAATTTAAAATGTTGGATTGTATGCAAAATCAGATATATGATGACAGCGCAACGCGCTCGAAACAAATTTGTAGATTCTATTTTTAAAAACCTATTTTAACAAATGTTGCTCCCCAAGGGGTCGAGCACTATCAAAATCATTTTGGGTATTTTAACCACACTAATCTATATATATATATGTATATATATATTATTTATATATTTATACATGTATAGATATGTGTATGTATCTACACACATGTATGTATTTTTATGTATGTGTAGATACATGTATAGTATATAACCTGCACTTAATGAATTAGAATTTCTTTACTTGTTAGGTTTTTGTAAATGCCAAAAGTTATGCCTCAAGTGAGATATTTAAAACAAAACAAACCAGAAGAGAAAACAAAGAAAAAAAAAAAAGAAGAGAAGAAAAATCGAGTGCAAGATACTGTCTTTTGATATTGATTTTTTTTTTTTTTAATGACGGGAAGCAACTGTACTTCATTCCACTCTAACATGTATCGCATATGAAAGAAATGAATTGCATTTGGTGCTGTCCCGGTTTCTTTGTTGTTCTGTCCAGGTTCTTCTGTTTTGCTGTTTAGGTTCATTTGTTGTACTGTTTTATTTCATTTGTTGTGCTTTCATTTGTTCTGTTCTCTTTCATTTGTTGTGCTGTTCTCTTTCATTTGTCGTGTTGTTCTCTTTCATTTGTTGTGCTGTTCTATTTCGTTGTGCTGTCTTCAATTTGTTGTGCTGTTCTCTTTCATTTGTTGTGCTGTTCTCTTTCATTTGTCGTGTTGTTCTCTTTCATTTGTTGTGCTGTTCTATTTCGTTGTGCTGTCTTCAATTTGTTGTGCTGTTCTCTTTCATTTGTTGTGCTGTTCTCTTTCATTTGTTGTGCTGTTCTTTCTCTTTCATTTGTTGTGCTGTTCTCTTTCATTTGTTGTGCTGTTCTCTTTCATTTGTTGTGCTTTCATTGTTGTGCTGTTCTTTTCATTTGTTGTGCTGTTCTCTTTCATTTGTTGTGCTGTTCTCTTTCATTTGTTGTGCTGTTCTATTTCGTTGTGCTGTTCTATTTCGTTGTGCTGTTTTATTTCGTTTGTTGTGGTGCCCTGGTTCATTTGTGATGTCCTTAGTTATTTGTTGTAATGTCTTTTTTTTATTGTCCTGTTGGTTCATTGTCATTTTTATTTATTGTTTGTTGTGTTATCCTTATTGTTCTTTTGTCTTTTTTATTTTTATTTTATTTTGTGCATCTGAGAGGATTCCTTTTTTCCCCAAATAGACATGCAATCTCAGGTATTCTTTTCTTCTTGGTGTTGCCCCTGTTCATCTCTTTCGCTGTTATTCGCTCGTTATGTTGTCTTTGTGTTCTCTCTTTCGCTGTCATTTGTTCGTTATGTTGTCTTTGTTTCTCTCTTTCACTGCATCGTTCGTTATTTGTCTTTGTTCTCTTTCATGTCATTGTTCGTTTGTCTTTGTTTCTCTCTTTCGCTGTCATTGTTCGTTATGTTGTCTTTGTTTAATTCATTTGTTATGTTGTCTTTGTTTTCTCTTTCCTGTCATTTGTTCGTTATGTTGGCTTTGTTATCTCTTTCGTGTCATTTGTTTGTTGTTTGTTTCTTTCTCTGTCATTTGTTCGTTATGTTGTCTTTGTTAATTCATTTGTCTATGTTTGTGTTTGTTTCTCCTTTCATGTTATTTTTTCGTTTATGTTGTGTCTTTGTTTCTCTCTTTCGCTGTCATTTGTTATGTTGTCTTTGTTTCTCTCTTTCGCTGTCATTTGTTCGTTATGTTGTCTTTGTTTCTCTCTTTTGCTGTCATTTGTTCATTATGTTGTCTTTGTTTCTCTCTTTTGATGTTGTTTGTTCGTTATGTTGTCTTTGTTTCTCTCTTTAGCTGTCGTTTGTTTATGTTGTCTTTGTTTCTCTCTTTTGCTGTCATTTGTTCGTTATGTTGTCTTTGTTTCTCTCTCAGATTGTTCTTGATTTTTTGTTGTTGTTAAGAATTATTAGAAATGCCCTTTTTTAAAAATATATTTTCCATTGCCCCTAGTTATGTGTTGGGTGTGCATGTATGAACTCTGTGGGATGGTGAAAGTATCAGCTTGTGGATTCTAACGCAGTCATTTTATAGTAATGAACACTGCTGGATACATGACCCTATTTACCATCAGCAAACCCAAGCTGAGCATAAACGTCTGGTTATCATCCAGGCACTTTATTTTCTTAGCGATGTTTTTTCGGTTGTGCTTGCATAATACCATGTTTAACTACTACCAGTTGAGACATTTTGAGGCTGATTTTTAACGAAATTGGGTTATGGCAGTTTACTGATGAAAAAAAAAAGAAAAAAAAAAGAAACAAGTGAAAGCATGTTGTACTAACAGTGTTGGTCATTGGCTTTAAATTTTGATTTGTAAAGAAATCGGTAGAAAGATATGTGTGATTGCTGCACCGGTTACAGTGGAAAAATACTGGACATTCCATAGCCAAGGAGCGAACTGGTTAGAGTTAAAATGAGTCTGATTTGTTACTGTACTTGTGTACATGATTGCTTACTGATATAAACTGCAGAAATTCGAAGGGAAAAAAAAAATGAAACTACCCCCTCTGCTCCCCCCCCCCCCCCCCCCACCTCTTTCCCTCCTGTCACTTAATATTGATATATGTTTGTTGTATATGCTGTCAATCCGTCCAGTCAATGTTTGTCTCTTATCAGGTGTCACAATCTTTTGGTGACATTTTGACTGCTGATTTTGACAAATAGCTGTGATATTTACATGATTTAAAACGTTGCTTCTTGCAGTTTGTCAGCAGTGAACAAAACTTGTGTCGTTGTCGGTTTGATTCTCATCTGTGATTCATTAAAAAACATTTATAAAACTGTTTAAGGATTTGATATCTCCTCATGGCATTTTGATAGAAACAACTGGCATTTTTAGGTTGTTCTGTGAATATATATTTTGCATCCCTGCTTTCATTTTCAATGCATTCTTTTTTTCAATTTATGTATTAGCTGTGATACATATTACATGTCTTGGTATGTGTATTCAGTATACAAAATAGAAAAAAAGGAAGAAAAGACTGTGTGTGTGCGCTCACAAATTGTAAGTGTGTGTGTGTGCGCGCGCACGTGTGTGTGTGCATGGCGCATGCACACATGCATGCTTGCATGTGTGGTGTGATCCTTGGAAGCTAAAAATCGCCTGTGCACATGGCTGATGATTAGAAATATTGGCTGTAATTAGAAAATTAAATGAAACATTCCTGGGAGTAGATGAATAATTTTTAGGGATTTGAACACTGCTGATTGGAAAGGTGTTCACTTTTAACACATGTACAAAGTACAAGATTTCAACAAAGAATTTTGTCCGATATTGAGCCATTACTTAAGCCTTTGTGGATGTGACACTTGATTCTAACGCAATAGGACTATTAGTGGATGGACAAATAAAAGCCCTTTCTGTGAGCTCTTTCTGGATAATCTCTACCTCTACTTTCAGATGAGACTTTTAATTTGACAGTTATTTCTCGCCAGTTATTTCCTGGTCAGTTGTGTTCCTGTGAGATTTTAGCATGGGAAAACATTTGCTCGTCATTCACACTAACGGTTGATGGATGTTCAACATTGTAAACAACCATAGCAGAGGTCATGTATTCTTCACATCAATAGCATAAATCTAAATAGTAAACAACAAACAAGTACGGTAACTCTTGCTTTCATAATCAAATAAATATACGCCCATAGCTCCAAAGGAATGCTGCTTACCACACCAAATGGCCTACCAGAAAGGACAACACAGCACACAGAACAAAACACCTGTTTGGAATTATGGGCGTATATTCGTTTGTTATTACTGTTCCCTGCCTCATCTAAGATTTCCCAGCATATATCTAGGACTTATTCAAAATTTGTCCAAAACATTTTCAACAAGCTCATGGTTTTTGATGAACTCACAACAGGTTCTAAAATAGAACTGTTTGAAATAACGATATCTGAGCACCCTTTTTCCAGTGTAGATCTAAGACTTATTCGAATTTGCCTAAAACATTTTGGGCAAGACTTTTTTTTTTTATGAACTCATGGCAAGATTAGTATGGAACTGTTTGAAAATAAAGATAACTGGTATGGTAAGGTCATGTTGCTTATAGCCCAGCTGACAGCAAAAGGCCAAATCAGGGCTGTCGCTACGTTGAAATCAACTCACAAGTCATTCATTCAAATAACCCTTTAAAATACACCTAAAAGCACACCCGAAATGTTGTTAAAAATCTTACTACTGTAAAATCTCGGATGAGATGAAAAATGTTAAATCTCTTTCAGAAATTCAAAGATCACATCAGGTGAAACATCTCTGAGCAAGGTTTTCATGGAGTCTGCTGTAAAGTGTTTGTGTCTCACATCATGCAAGTCCCAACATTCTAAAAGAATCTATTTCACTATGAGTGGTACATGACATGGAATGCACCACGGAGCTTCTCCACTCTTTAAAAGGTGTGAATGATAACTGAGCACCCTGCTCACTCAGAAATAGCATCGATGGCTACCACCCTTCTGAGTAGCCCTGACTCTGTTTCAGTGCAAGTACTGTGTGGCCAGCAAATTTCTCAGCATCTTTGTCTGCCGTACCGTGTGTCATCTTCATCCAACTGGACAGTGTCTTTTTGTACTCCCAGTTCTTATAGAACAGGGAGTACTGTACAATGGGAATGAAGAAATGCTGTCTGTCTGTCTGTCCGTGATCAAAATGTGTTCCACTCACTCCAGACAAAACTACTGGGCCGATCTTTCTGAAAATTTGTAGGCATGTTCATTATGGGTCATGGATGATGACTGATGTTTTCTTTTACCGTTATAGCCGTTACTAACGGCTATAACGGCGCGGCCCATAACGGCTTTTCTTCTTTATGGAATATCTCAGAAAGTACTTGGCCGATCTTTCTGAAAATTTGTAGGTATGTTCATTATGGGTCACAGATGATGACCGATGTTTACTAGAATAGCAGTTACTAAGGGCTATAACGGCCCCAAAACGGTTTTTTCCTCTTATGGATTATCTCGCACGTATTCAAGATAAACTGGGAGTACGTTTATATGCTTTGCAGCTTGTTAGATAGGTTTGAATGGTTTCATGAATGGAGCAAAGTGGTCAGCATTGCAGACCCCTGGCTGGGAGGTCATGGGTTCAATTTCCATCAGAATCATGTGGGATTTTTCTGCCATGAACAAGAGCTGAGTTTGCTACAGGCTCAGTTAGGGGATGAAAGTCGACAGCAGACAGGCGACACAATTGGTTCTAGTCTTTGAACCAGACTCTGATAGTCCCCATATGCTGCTAGTGAAGGGTTGTTAATTATTCAAACACCATCTTTTTCATTTATAATTTCATTCTCTTGTTGTTTTTTCAGCTTTCAAAAGAAAAAAAAATCGTCATCTCTATTATTGGTTTGATGACAGAAATTGTTGGCCAGCAAACACACACACACACACACACAAACACACACGCAAACACACACACACCACACACCACACCACACACACGCACACACACACACACACACACACACACACACAAGCCACAGACGAAGCCGGCCATTTACCACACACACCATACTGTCTGGACGCTGTTTCAGAATAGAATGAGTCATACGTTCTCATTCACCAGTCCAGCCAAAACCTCCCGGCCACGTGACAGAACTTCCCTTTCACACAAATCCTCGCTGCAAATCTCTGTGTGTCCATTTTCATGTGACACACACACACACTACAGCACGCACGCACGCACACACACACACACTCGCATACACACACACACACACTCACACACACACACACTCACCCACACGCACTCACCCACCCACACACACACACACACACCACACAACACATACACACACACACACACACACACACACACACAACTGCACGCACGCACGCACACAAGACCTGCTTGAATGGATTTTCTGAGTGAGGAATGTTTGTCTTTCTCTTTGTCTAACCCCCCTCCCCCTCCCCCTCTACCCCACCCCACCTCTCTCTCCTCTCTCTCTCTCTGCCCCCCTCCACTCCCACCTCTCTGGGTTTTTTTTCTTGTGTGTGTCTGTCCCCTCCCCCCTCCCCTCTCTCTCTGTCTCAGTCTCCGTCTTCTACCCCCTGTCTCTGTCTGTCTGTCTATGTCCCCTCCCCCTTCTCCCTCTCTGTCCCTCTATGTCTCTGTCTGTCCTCTCCCCCACCCCCTCTCTGTTTCTGTCTCTGTCCCCTCCCCCCTCTCTCTCTCTGTGTCTCTGTCTCTGTCCCCCCCCCCTCTCTCTGTCTCTGTCCCCCCCCCCCCTCTCTCTCTCTCTATGTCTCTGCCCCCCTCTCTCTGTGTCTCTTTCTCTCTCTATGTCCCCTCCCCCCCCCCTCTCTGTCTCTCTATCTCTCTTCTCCCCCCCCCTCTTTCTGTCTCTCTGTCTCTGTTCCTTCCCCCTCTCTCTCTGTTCCCCCTTCCTCTCTCTCTCTCTGTCTCTGTCCCCTCCCCCACTCCCTCTCTCTGTCTCTACCCCCACCCCCACCCCTCTCTCTTTCCTGTAACACCCCCCACCCCTTTTACTACATGGAGAGCTTCATGTAAAGCTGTGTCCCTATCAGCTGTTTCTCTCACTTTGTGTCTAACACACCTCATGGTGGCAGGGCAGGGCAGGGCAGGGTAATATAACCTGGGGTTGGACCTTGGCTGGCTGCTATAGGCCGCTGAACCATTCTGCCGCTTTTATTCAGCAAGTGTTTGAGTTCACTCTGTCTCTCTCTGTCGTCTCTCTCTCTCTGTCTCTCTCTGTCGTCTCCTCTCATCTATCTTGTGTGTGTGTGTGTGTGTGTGTGTGTGTGTGTTTCTCTTATCTGTAGTGCTCTCACACATCTGTTATTTTGTTTGCTGTACATTTCTTGTGGTTGACGAAATCCGGCTCACTTTTAAACCTGTTTTCAAGTTGAAGGGAAAAGGTCAACGGGTGTGTGTGTGTGTGTGTGTGTGTTTTGTGTGTGTGTGTGTGTGGTGTGACCGAGCGAGCGAGAGAGAGAGAGAACGAGAGAGAGAGTATTTGTGTGTGTGTGTGTGTGTGTGTGTGAGAGAGAGAGAGAGAGAGAGAGAGAGAGATGTGTGTGTGGGGGGGGGGGGGGAGGGCTGACAAGACAGAGGACAGAGAGAGCGTTTCTGTGAGTGCATGCTTGTGTGGGACATTTCATGCACTGGGTATTATACCCTCTGTCGAGGCTATCTTGCCATCAAAATACTAAGTGGTGAACATAACTGAATTGGGGGAATCGACCTTGTAACACTCAACACCCGAAATAAACTGGGAGGTATCATTTAAGGACAGGAAACATAAAACGCCACGCGCTTGGAGTCATCCGTCTCCCACTGTGTCTCACTGTAACACGTTCTAAATACTACACTGTTAAAAAGGCTGCCAAGCAAAAGTTAGCCAGTGGGCTTTTGAATCTGAGAGCCCACTATTCAAAAACCCACAAGATACTTTTCCTGCGAAAGATGGCTTCTTTCCCCCAAATACTAAGATCGGGGTCATTTAAACCATACATGTGCTTATTCGTGTGTTCATTTACCAATTGTAAACCATTAGGCCTAGCTGTTGTACCCATTATTCTCTCCCCCCTCTCGTCCATTTTCCCTGACATCCCCCAATCTCTTATCATTTCTCATGTTCTTCTAAATTACTCTTTTTTTTTCTCTACCTTCTTAGGCCTCTCTCTCTCTCTCTCTCTCTCTCCCCCCCTATGCCGACGCACCTGCAAGCTCGGCTTACTGTCGTCTTCCTTACCGTTCTCATGGATCTAATTACAGTCACTTCCTGTTGATCAGCTTCAGGTTCCACTTGGCTTTGCTTCGGTGTAGAAAGTTAAAAACGGGGTTGTCTTTCACATAAAGATAATCAAATCTGATCTGTCCAGTATGCTAATGAATCGCCATACCGTAACTGAAGATAATCAGATGAAAGCTGTAGGTTTGTTGAAGGCGCAAGAACACAGACACACACACACAAACAATTTGCTTTAAGTTATTATTATTATTATGAATACTTACACAGCGCCTGTCCTCGGCTAGAGACCAAGCTCTAATGCTTTACAATCCACACTCGTGTACACAACGGGCTGCCTACCTGGGTATAGTGCTGACTGAAGAGCTGCCAGCTGGCGCTTCATTCAGTCGTTTCCCGTGTCATCCAGTCAATATCGTTCACTCAGTTTTCTTACTTCCTTCATTCTTTCCATCTATGCTATGTGTAACGTGCCATCCATACCAACGGCCAAACTGGACTTCTCTTCCTCAAACTGGCCTTCTTCTTTGGAGATGGGATTTTACGAGTGTGCAAGATGTTATGCGTGCGTTCACACACGGAACCTCGGTTTTTAGTCTCATTCGAAGGACTGTATGGGAAATGGAGTCAGAACCAATGTTAACTCCGAGGGAAAAAATCTCCCTGTACCGAAACGGCCCGGCGGGATTCGAACCCACAACCCCATGACCACCAAGTTTACAAGTCCAGCTCTCTACCAACTGACTATTATGGCCCATATACTAAATGTACTAAGATTGAGGTGTTTTCTATTTAAGTTCACTTTGATCCATGATGGAGGGTGTATACAACGAAGAGGAATCATACATGTTTAAGTGTGTGTGAGTGGGTGCTCTTACTGCATAGAGTGAAGATGGCACATTATATCCTCTCTGCAATTAGCGTCACCTGCATCAGTTCTCCCTCAGGTCACTGGGATGCATGCCCCTCCCCATCCCCCTGCAGCTTTGGCATACGTTACATTATGGTTATTTGTTACTGTTATTATAATTTCATGAAGGTATGGACATTTGTCACTGTTATTATAATTTCATGAAGGTATGGACATTTGTTACTGTTATTATAATTTCATGAAGGTATGGACATTTGTTACTGTTATTATAATTTCATGAAGGTATGGTCATTTGTTACTGTTATTATAATTTCATGAAGCTATGGTCATTTGTTACTGTTATTACAATTTCATGAAGTAGATTTAGTATGGTCATTTGTTACTGTTATTACAATTTCATGAAGATATGGTCATTTGTTACTGTTATTATAATTTCATGAAGGTATGGTCATTTGTTACTGTTATTACAATTTCATGAAGATAAAGGAAACATTGCTTCTAGTCCAACCGTCTGCAAGGTAAGGTGAGGCAAGGTAAGGTAAGGTAAGGTAATGTTGCTTTTAGCCCAGCCGACCGAAAAGGGCCATATCAGGGCTGTCACCGCATTAAAATCAACTCACAATTGAGTTATTGAAAAGAAAATCATTCACGCAACCATTTGAAATACATCCTCTCAACACACACCAGTTTTGTTAAAAAATCTTTCTTCTGTAAAGTCTTAGATCAGATGAAAACTGTTGATTTCCCTCGGAAATTCAAAGATCACACCAGGTGGGACATCTCTTAACAAGGTTTTCATGGAGTCTGCTGTAACATGTTTATCACTCACATCATACAAGTACCAACACCCTAAAAGAATATGTTTCACTGTGAGTGGTACATGACATGGAATGCACCGCAGAACTTCTACACTTATCAAAAGATAAGAAAGGGTGTAAAAAAAAGTGGCCTGTGTGCGAACGGCACAAGACTGTGTCTTCTTAAGGGCCCACACGTGCCGAAAATGATATGGCAGACAGGGAGCAACTATCAAACCAGAGTGAGAGGAACGATCTAATACTACACTGTTCCTCAGGAGCAACAGCCCATTAACAACAATCATGACAACAACAGCAATGACATTAATGACATTGTGGGGACCTGTGTTGCGCAGTTTCCTCACTCAAAGAGCAAGCTCACCCCACTTTACAATGGCGATGAGTGTGACAAAATAAAATGAAACAGCAAATATACAGCACATACAATCTCACTTCACTGTGAAAATCAAGAAAATCAACGTTGAGAATCCATTGAAAAATAGCTGGAGCAAAGAGATTTAATTTTTTTAAAGGCACGCCACACACATAACAGTGTTTTAGATGTCAAATCAGTGAAATTGTAAACTAACGTCAGATATAAACGATTCAAAGATGTGTATATATATACCCAAAAAATAGAACCAACTAATGCATACATTAAGAATTGGTAAACTAGTACTGATGGTATTATAGACCAGGCTTTTTTGTGGGTGTAGTACCTATATCTGCATGCATTTCTGTTAAGTTAGAGAAAAAAAGCAGTTAGGGTGGGGTGGCCAGTTTACGTTAAACGGTCATTTAAGACCGGAATAGCTCAGTTGGTAGAGCGCCGGACCCGTGATCCTGAGGTTACGGGTTCGAATTTTGGAACAGGGGGATTGTTCCCTCGGAGTTGACACTGGTTTTGACTCCATTCCCCATACAGTCCTTCGAATGAGACTATAAACCGAGGTTCGGTGTGTGAACGCACGCACAACATCTTACACACGTAAAATCGGGAGCATGCCGGTGTTCCCCGGGTTCTATGTTCCCCAGTAGCGCTGTTCCCCGTGTCTCTGTTCCCAAGTGTCGATGTTCCCCGACCGAAAAAAGCGTGCCGCTGTTCCCGTACCGGTGTTCCCCAGGTTCTCTGTTCCCCAGTAGTGCTGTTCCCCAAACCGATTTCTGTCCAGTCGGCATGAAACCCCTCTTCTACGGCCCTCCCGCTCCACCCCCAATACCCGACCCTCCCCCACCCCCTCTTCCCCCTCCCATCCCGCCCTCCCACTGCCTCGCCTATAGCAATGAAAACAACAGTAACAACGTTTAAGTCAGCAAAACCCACCAACACCACCAACGGCAAAAACTTGGGGAACAGCGGGCCTGGGGAACACCGGGACTGGGGAACACCGGGACCGGGGATTTGCGGGAATGGGGAACAGCGGCATCGCCATAGGGTGGGGAACAACGAAACTGGGGAACTTAGGGACTGCATTTCGATTTTTTCTTGAGGGGAACACCGGGACTGGGGAATATAGAGACTGGGGAACAAAGAACCTGGGGAACAGCGGCAGGACCCCGTAAAATCCCATCACCAAGTTTCGGAAGAGAAGGCCAATTTAGCCGTTGGTAAGGATGACACGTTACACATAGCATGCACCTTCCCGAAGTTTGAGTATGGCTGCCTTAATGGCGGGATAGAAAACGGTCATACACACAAAAGTGTCAGAATCTTCAACTCGATGAAGGTGGACACTCAAAGAAAGGAGAAGAAGAAGAAGACAGAACTTACTGTTCCCCTTCTTCTACCTGACCTCCGTGGGTAACTGGGGCATAAAACTGAAGATCAGTTCAGGTTTCTATCGGCTGTAAGCTTGGGGCTCTGTAAATGTTTTCTTTGTCCGTTTTGCAATCTTGTCATTCCATCGGTCTTTATTATCATTATCATCATTACCATTATTATCATCATCATTATCATTGTTATTATTATTATGATTTTCTTCATCATCAGCATTATTATTATTATTAATATTATCATTATCATCATCATTATTATTATTGCTATGATTTCATTATGTTATCATTATTATCATTATCAGTATCATTATTATCATTTTGTTTTCGATGAACCCATCCCCCCCCCTTTGAAAAAAACAATAACCCTGCTGTCACGAACAAATTTTCGTTGAACGTCATGAATTTGAGAGCTCAGCAAGAGATAAGTGAAGTCGATGCTAAAAAAATCTTGTGTGTAACATTCTAGGTCCAGAGTGTGTACATAGTGATCGTTTGAATGTTCTCTTTTGCTAAACTGGCCGAGTAGGTGATAGGGACAAGCTGATTTTGTCAAATTATTCTGCAAATGATTGACATTTTTTTTATTTTTTTGATTTTGCTTTCAGGATTAATTGAACCTCAGCTAGAAACTGCACTATTGCTGCCTATCCAAATGCTCTTCCACATTTATTTGACTGGACATCAACCGACCCCTCCCCCCATCTCCCCCTCCTCCCCGATAACAAAACAACGACAACAAAAAATAACCAACCAAACAACAACAACAAAAAAGTCATATTAATTGATTTAACTCATAGATGCAGAGAGGTTAACAAGAGACACATTTGATTTCATTCTCTCGCGTTTACCTTCTTCTTCTTCTTCTTCCTAAAATACTGGTTCACTCAAAAACGAGTAGGTCACCAGCGCGCACATTAAAAAATAAAATAAAATAACATAAAACAGTGCGACTCTGACTGTTGGCCCCTGGAGCAAATTTGGCAACAAGGGGTCGCACTCGATTTAAAAGGAATGGCCAAATTCAGGCCCAGGTGATAATAAAATATCTGGGGAAATAAAAATAGAAAATCATCAATATGCAGATCTCAAAACTGTCGAATCAATTTGTCCCTTGAATGAGATTGCACTTGTGGCGATCTTGATGGCACCCGGCAGTGAGTTCCACAGCCGTACAGAACTGGGATAAAAAGAATGTAAGTGGTTGTCAATATTTGATGCAGGTATGGTATAACATTGACCGCCACTCCTGGTGCTACTTTTATTCAATACTAGTTGTTCCATTGGAATATCAATTACTTTAGCTCTGCCTTGGTGTTTGAATCTTGATAAATATCTCTCCCCCCCCCCCCCCCCCCCCCCCCCCCCCCTACACACACACACATGTTTTTATGCATTCAAACGTCAAGTCAGATGGCTTCCGATTTTTGCTTTATTTTGTACATGTGGACATTTCAAAACATTAACCGGAAATATGGATGATGAATGTGCTGACGTCACAAAGCGAAACGGAAACGGAAGTGTAGGCCTAATTGTGGAAGCGCGACAGAGTACGGGAAGGCACGTGTGAGGAGATACAGAACACGTTGTTTTAAAAACACAAATACAGACGTGATCATGGGAAGACCAGGTAAGCCTGTTACGATTAAGTTAAAGTTGCTGTGCAGAACTTTTGACCCAGATAAGTTGACTTCATGACATGCGTTGTGTTATTGAATAAAGAGAAGACCGACTGAGTCGGTGATTTGACAAAAGGGTTTTAAAATCAAAGTGGGGAGATTGCATGCGGAAATTGAAACAGCGCGAAATTACTGAGCCGCGCTGGCTCATCTGACGAAGACCACACCATGCTGCAAGATCTTCAGAAGCTGGAAGCTTGGGAAGACAAATGGGACTTTAGCTATCCCAGTTTTACCAGTTTAATCAATTAAACGAACTCGGCGTGTATTTTCATTGAAGAATAGGCTGTACAACTACTAACAGGAGCCCTTTCCCCAGGGCTATGAAAATATACAATAGACAAGGGTCTGTACAAAGATTGCCACATTCTTTTTTCAGTGTAGTGAAAAAAACATTTGCACCAACCCATGGAAAATGTCCAAGCTCCATTGCTAGAAGGATTCTGGTAGAATTGCAGCCCACAAACTAACTCTCCCATGATAAATTTATTCTTATGCAAAAAAAAAAAGTGTCTCCTATGCATAAAAATCCTGTCTGACACACACTGGAACACAGGAATTGAGTCCAGTGTGTCATTAAAATGAACCAAAATTACCACACCGATGGTAGGACAGGACATCTTCAGTGTGCTTTCCTGCTGGTCACCCTCTCCTGTAGGGGGATTAGTTTTTTGTTTTTTTTTATTTTAAGGGGCAGACCCCTCTGAAGTGTCACGGACAATATGGTCTCAGAATACTCAGCTTACTGATTGTGGAGACCTGTCTGTTGGTGGTGAAGAGGATCCAGAAAATGGTTTTCTTCTGTAGGCTACACATTGCAACTCTGAGCAGCGCGTCACGTAAAAGCTCTTTCCTCCGATCCGCCTCGATTGAAGTCAATATAAATGTAACTTTCTTTGATGTTTTAGAATTTTCTGAATCAATGAACAACTTCCATTCTAGAAATCTTCTGTGCTGAAAACCAACAAGTCATCAAATTAGACAATTCAAGTCAATGATTGGACCTGTGATAGTGATAGTGTAATTCAGCCAAGCGCGAGCTGCATTGATTACCGTACATGTAATTTGGCTTTTCAGCTCACAAAATCTATGGTTCATCAGTGGCTTGACCAACCTACATAGTTTCATGAAACGTTCCACGAATATTCATCACTTGCCTCTTGTTTGTCATGGGGCTCACAATGATCATTGGAAGGCAGTTGGAATAGGATCAAATAATAAGGTGTTTCAGTACTGATGGAATTGGTTCACATTATGTAAATTTTATGATGATAATGGCTGAGGACATCCCAAATTAATATCAAGTTTGACTGTTAAAATCATGATAGTGTAGGTGTTCACACTTACTCACTTAAGCTAACATTTTATTGACATTGGAACAGGAATCCAAATAAATAATGTTTAGCATAATCTGGAATGTTTTGATCAACTTTGTTGATAGCGTCTGTTATCCATTTCCGTCTAATTCTTTCTCTGTGTTTTTACTGTGTGATGTGAGCCAGTCAGAACGTGTGTGTGTGTGTGTGTGTGTGTGTGTGTGGTTTTCAGTACATTTACAGGCAGTTAATGAGTTACAAAGTGTTATCTCTAAATATTTTTGTGACCTCCCTGAAAATTTGGAAACACATTTTTCGCATCGAGTCTGACCCTTTAATTTTTTGGAAATAATTATCGCTGCTGACACATCTTCCTCTTAGCCCAGGCTTACACCAAAGAGCTCTGGCAAGAGGAATGGAACTCGCAGATGGATTACAAACTGTTCCAAATCCGTTCAAACCTGAAAGGTGTTATAACTATGTTCCAGGGACAGCTGTAAAGAAGAAACAGTCTTGTGCTGTTTGCACACAGGCCTGTCATTTTGCACCCATTTTTATCTTTTAATGCTTTCCAGCCGAGAGCGGCACGACCGCACGATTCCCTGCTGCCGTACGCTCGCGCACAGCGCTCATTCCCTGCCGACGCACAGATTTGGCCACTTTTAATTTATTTTTACGGTAGCTCTACAGCAACTGACGGTCTTGTGTTAGGTGTCACAGGAAAGAACAAACATCAACTCCCCTCATCACCAGATCCACTTTGTAATACGATTTCAAGCGCTTCATTGAGCGCGAAATTGCTACCACCCCTTTGCCTGACCGACATTTTTTCTGGCACAGGAAATAGTGCCGCGCGCCGCGTGGTGCCGCCGCCAGTTCCTTTGTTTCAAAGCTCCTGGGGTCAGCCAAGTTCACAATAGGCCACTGAAAGTATGGTCGACAACTTGTTCCAACATCCCCAAGACTAGTTACAGAGTTATTTCCCTTGGACCGTTTCATGGAAAGTGTAGGAATTTTTTATGTTCCCGTCGTCTGATTGTGGACGACACGGCAGAATGTACTGCTATCTGGCCGTCATCCGGACTTGGACGACGCGCCTCAAGGGAGAGAAATCCTGTCGTCCACTTTTGTCACGACTCGGCTGGTAATGGTTAAAGGTGTGGAAGCTCGGTGGTGCATTCCATGTCGTGTACCACTCACAGTGAAACATGCTCTTTTAGAGTTTGGGGACTTGCTTGATGTGAGACATTTAAACACTAAACAGCAGACTCCATGAAAACTTTGTTCAGAGATGCCCATCTGATGTGATCTTTAGATATTTGAAAGCGATCAACATTTCTTTTTCTGATGTAAGATTTTATGGAAGAAAGATTTTTAATGAAATTTAGTGGTTTTTTTTAATACTTTTTTTTTAAAGGTTGTGGGAATGATTTTTTAATTTTTTTGATTTTTTTAATGACTTGTGATTTGACCTCATCGTGGTGACAGCATTGATAGCATTATGGCTCTTTGTGCTCAGCTGGGCGATAAGCAACATGATCTCTGTCTCTTTTACTCTTCCTCCTCCAAGCAGTTGCTAGCAGTGGTTGAATCCACATCATTCTGGGGCTGCTGATCCATACATAGACTTTTCAGATTTGCGCCTGACTGAAGGATTCTTAAGGGCCTTCAGGGCCATTCTTGATAATTGAATAAATCTGTGGAGAACATTGTTGGGGTTATGTGAAGTTAAGATGATTGGGTTTCAAATTCACAGTCAGATCTATTGAGGGGGATGTGTCAGATTAAGACCATCAGGTTTCAAGTTCACATTCCAGTCCATTATTTTATTCCAAATCAGTTTGTCAAGGTTTCTGCCTGCACCTCCAAATTTGATCTGAAAAAAAAAAATGTGGGCTGAAAATGTTCCATAGACCGAGAAAAATAGAATCGGCGAGAATACTGACTAGATAACGGGCATTAACAATTATTGGAATGCAGGATGCCTTGAAGTTACCGTTAAAATCAGAATAATTACTTGGCAAGGCAGGGATGACCTTTGGCTTCAGGGGACTTTATCCTGTGACCCTTGAGGCCATTGCCCCTGGAGCCTATTTTTGGCGATCTGACAATCGTGACATTGACTCCTGGACCATTTGAAGATTTTCAGTATTTTTTTTTCTCTTGCTCAGGTCTCATGTCTGTGATTGGTCGTTTTCTGGCCAGGTCAACCTTTTACCTCTTTGTCTTTCGTTCTTCTGACCTCACTTTGTTCCCTGTTCCTGTCTCAACAGTGCATCAGTAAAGATGAGGATTGATGGTGGTTGCTACATGGGAGAAAAAAGGGAAATTTACATCGAGCACAACTAGTCAAAGTCAAAATTGATGTTGGTATGATACTTTGCTCTGAGTCTCATTGTGTGTTCTTTCTGTTCTTCAGGTTTTTCACCAGGCGGCCGAGGGGGCCGAGGTGGCTTTGGGGGCCGAGGTGGCTTTGGGGGCCGAGGTGGCTCTGGGGGCCGTGGTGGCTTTGGGGGTGACAGAGGAGGCCGGGGAGGATTCGGAGGTCGTGGTGGTGGAGGAGGGCGTGGTGGAGGACGAGGGGGAGGGAGAGGGGGCGGTTTTGGCGGTGGTCGAGGTGGCCGTGGTGGTGGAAGAGGAGGTAAGCCATTGGAAGTTTGCAGACAAATGTTGCGTGTGTGTGTGAATGTGTGTGTATGTGTGTTATAAATGTCCTATGTATAATCATTAATGTAAATGATCAGGATGCCCATCAATGTTTAACTCAATGCCGACGCAACTTTCTGCCACAACCATGACACGCTGAGACGCACTATTTTTAGTATTTAAAAAAAAATATAGACAGAACCAAACCGAATACAACAATGAATATTATGTTTTTGAAAACTTCAAATCATGTTCTTTTAGAAAAAAAAACCCACAGTCCTGAGCTCAGTACACACTTCACTCGCCACTGGTTTGAAAAGTGTAGGCAAACAGCTATCAGCAAAAACTTTTTCTCCATGTAAGTATGGATGAAAAATCAATATTATCATAACTGTAGTCAACACAATGTGTAGCAAACACATAAAAACAATGTATCTTTCACACACACAGCTGTGTGCATGGTCTAAACCTCAAACAGAGAGCTGTTGTCACATACTTGAAGAAAAAATGCAAAAATTTCATCATCATTTGGTATGTGCAACTCACCATCGTCAGTCATATCCTCTCTGTCTGATTCGGCAAGTTCGGAAAACAGTTCGGAAAAGTTCGACAAGTTCGGAAAACAGTTCCAGTTCTTCATTTGATCGTTCTTCCATTATTCTTTCAATTACTTATTGAAATAAGATGTTTCTGTTCGCTACCACTTGCTGACGTTTCGGTGCCGACAACATGATGAACATGGGCAGCCAGAGTTATCTCCAGCTCTCCTATAATATGAGCCAAAAAAAGTAGAATTAAACGCGAGATATACACCAAGGGAGAGTACCACCTAATAGAGGAGATCCTCAGCTTTCTGTCGATGCCAAGATTGTTTCCCTTAGACCGCAGAGCTGCATGTGAAAATTCGAGTAAATCGTCGATCACCTGGCGGGCAACACGTCAGTGCGAAGCACTCAATTCGTCGCCTGCCAGGTGATCGATGAGGCGGCAATGAGTTAACTCTCTGATTTTAGTTGCAAGTAGTATTAAATTTTCACTCCAATCTAGAAATTTTACAGGGTGAAAACCATACCTTTCATGTGCAGTGATCAGTGTGGCAAATTAAGATTTTGTGTTGTTTTCTTCAGATTTTTAGTCCTTGCAAGTAATTGTAGACACAGGGTCTTGTTATGTTATCAGGCATGTCTGTTCGACTTGTTTCATGACTGCCTGTTTTCAGCATAGTATTGCTGTGGGTACAATGCTGAAGTGGTTGTCTGGGTCGCTGGGTCATAGCACGCTGTACACTCGCTGACTCTGATGATGGAAGCATTTGACGTCACTTATTTTTGCACATAAAACACGCTCTTCACATCTTTACAGAGTGATGAGAGACACAATACAGAACTTTAAAAGGTGAATCTCATGCCTAGCAGTGATTGAAAATGAAAATGAACGGAGTGAGTCTGTGCTCCAAAGTGTGAAAGGCGCACAAAGTGTGCGTTATTGAAAGCCCTGATAACTGGATCTGTATTCATTTTGATATGTTATTGTTAGTACTTTCTTTTTGTGATTAAGCTTTTGTTCAGTTAGGGTCGGAATGAAATTGAATTTGTTGGAAGTTCCAGAGCTCAGCTGACTGCGAGGTGATTTGAGTAAGGTCATTTAGGCACGATGAGTTGACTGTAATCATGCATTCATGATCAAAGGTCTTCCGTTTTTGTGAACTGACTAAAAGGAAATCCTGCTATAAAGTTGCTTGTTTGTTTGTTGTTGTTTTTTTAAAAGGATGAACAGACACTTTAATTTGATATCTCACCTTAGAAAACTAAAATCAATTTAGTTGAAATCTTCACAAATTTGTGGTGCTCCTTTGCTGGCAGCCATCCTGCACTTAATGGATTCAACAGTTTTGATTGGCCCACCTTTTGGATCAATGTTCCTTCTGTTTGATTTATGGATATGGACTGATATTGTAAATCAGTTTATCTTGATGTCTCTCTTCATTAATTATAAAAGAAAAAGGAAAAAGCCTTTAGGTGCAGTGCTTTAAAATCTTTAGCCTGATGATATGTCTTACTAAGTAAGAAATGTATGCTGAGCTAATTGTGTTTAAAAAAAAAAGAACTTATGTAATTGTGGATATACTTTGTTTCACTTAGATATTGTGGCTGATCAGCCCCATGGATATAAAGATCTTTTCTTTTCTTATTGAAATTATTTCCACAATGGCACATTTACCGTGAAAATCCTGAGGTCGAATTTTGTGAAAAAGATTGGGGTATGGGGAATTCTTGCCGAATAAAGCCATGTGACGTGCTGTGAATGCCAGGTGAGCATGTGAAATCAAAGATACATTGTATCTATCCATAGTCCTTCCTTTCCCTCGCTCGCTTTCAGTTCTCAAATGTTGACAGTTATGCATATAGCCAGCCCTAGATCTATTCAAAATAGAGCTGTACGAGTTAGGGAGTACATGAAATGAAAAAGAAATAAACAAAATCCCCAATTTGTTCTAACAAAGCAAGAATATCATCACCAGCCACAGAAGAAGTGGGAAAAGCTACTGCCAACGATGTATTTATACAGAAATTGATTCAATTCTTTTTCAGTTTCATAAAAATCGGCCTCGTTACCGGGATCGAAGTTGGTTTGCTTGGTCTCCCTCAGTGTGATACTTTTTCCATGAAACTCTTGGTCCCCATTGTCACATGGTACAATTAATTTATGCTGTTGCTTTGTTGAGGGTGAAGTGAGATGTACTGTATGCTACTAGAGCGCAAGTCTTTGTTCAGTTTGTTGAAAGTAAAAGGAGACTGGAAAAAGCTTACTTTCAAATGGAATTGCAAATTGATAGGCCGTATTTTGTTTTAGTGACAGAAGAGCTTAACCTGGCCAGCTTAGCAGAAGGGATGAAACTTGCCTGATTGTTGAGCCCCAGAAAAATATGGCTATGGGTTTGAGCTGGTCAGGGTAGAAAAACTCCAGAAATGAATGACTGTCATGGGAATTGAATCCATGACCTTTAAGCCAGTGAGTTGGTGACGTTAACCATTTCACCACTGTGGCTGGTGGTCTGTGAATGTTGGCAACTGCATGTGATGGAAAATGTTTGTTTTGTCATAACACACAGCAGTGGAAGCATCGTTATTGTTTTGTTTTGTCTGTTCCAAAGCCAGATTTCCTCCTTTGTTTTCCAGTTCTGTGCCGGCTGCACACCGGCCATTCATATTTTACCCACTCCTACCTTTTAAAGAGTGAAGAAGCTCTGTGGTGCATTCCATGTCATGTGCCACTCACAATGAAACATATTCTTTTAGAGTGTTGGGACTTGCACGATGTGAGACACAAACATTTTACAGCGGAATCCATGAAAATCCTGTTCAGGGATGTCCCACCTGATTTGATCTTTGAGTTTTTGAGAGAGATTAACATTTTTCATCTGATTTAAAATTTTACGGATGAAAGATTTTTAAGAAGTTTCTGGTGCGTTTCTAGAAGATGTCATTTAAAGAGATGTGTGAAAGGTGTTTCTAAAAATTTTTTTGAATGACTTGTGAGTTGATTTTAACGTGGTGACAGCCCTGATGTGGCCCTTTGCGGTCGGCTTGGCTATAAGCAACATTATCTTATCTTATCTCCTTCTTTGTTTCCAGGCTGCTGAATTTGAGCTTGAGAATATTTATATAAGTACCTATGATACAGTGTGGTGTTCTTGCATGAATACATCTGATGATCTTTTGGAGAATGTTGAAATATATTCCTGTGATAAAGTATTGTGTTCATGCATGTATACATCTGATGATCTTTTGGAGAAAGTTGAAATAAATGCCTAGGATAAAGTATTGTGTCCATGCATGTATGCATCTGATGATGTTTTGTTTCTCTCAGGTCGAGGAGGATTTGGAGCAGGAAGGAAAGTACTAGTGGAACAACACAGATTTCCAGGTAAACATGTTGGAGCTTGACATACGGAAAGACCGAATTTAAAAGGTAGATTAAATCCTCATGATTTAAAATTTTGTTCTTAATCATGATACGTTTTCATACCCTTTTGATTTGTTTCACAGAATTAGAAAAATGTACATGCTTAGGCTGCAAATATCTCTGTTGAAACAAGGTTCATTCGCGCATTTCTTAAAGTTGTTTTCTGTCTGAACACAGTGCAGTTCTTAAAGTTGTTTTCTGTCTGAACACAGTGCAGTTCTTAAAGTTGTTTTCTGTCTGAACACAGTGCAGTTCTTAAAGTTGTTTTCTGTCTGAACACAGTGCAGTTCGTTAAAGTTGTTTTCTGTCTGAACACAGTGCAGTTCTTTAAGTTGTTTTCTGTCTGAACACAGTGCAGTTCTTAAAGTTGTTTTCTGTCTGAACACAGTGCAGTTCTTAAAGTTGTTTTCTGTCTGAACACAGTGCATGTTTAGTTTGCTCTCTCCTACGCTTAGTTTCACTGCCTCAGTTTGATATCACAGGGTGACAAGTCACACATGGCAGCAGCGCAAACACTGGAACCTCTAATGTCAACATCACAATCTCAATTTTGCGTATATATGAAGCATTCCAGAATTATATGAACTTTCAGCCTTACATCTGTGCTGATGATTGGTATGATTGTTTGATCAGAATGATCACATAAAATCATAAATTTCTATTTTTGAAAACAACGACGACAACAACAAAAAAAGACAGAAGAAGAAATTACGCTGAGAAAGAAAAGAAAAGGCTGGAAGCATTAAGCCACCTAATCTAATAAGTGAACAGCTGTGGTCGAAGCATTGCGATTACACCAGGAAAAAAGAGTTGTCCCCCCCAAATCGAGTTTAATTTAATAGGCCATGGTAGCCTGGCCATCACTGAATTGTGGTTCATTCAGTGACAGTCTGTGGAAAGACCTTGCTACCTCTGACCCTCAACTCAGTGTTTGTACAATCCCAGTATGTCGGCCCAACCAATAACAAGTAGTGAGTGGTGGGGAATCTGTTTCAGATGAGGCAGACACATCTGACAACATGGCTGCTTACAACAAGTTGGAAAAAAACAACGAAAAATCTTATGAAAGTGACAACGAACACATCAATGTCTACGCTCGATGACTTACAACAATCATATTCCATTTTGTAGAACTGCAGACATTATTAAAACACTGGAGGGTTTGAAGGCAAAAGCATCCCGAGGTTCATACCTTTCACATTGAACAGTGGACATGTTGTCTACCATTGTGGATGGAGAGAACGGATTGTCTGTGATTGGACAAACCCACTGGCATACAAGTACAATGGTATGAAAAGGATTTGTGTGTGTGTGTGTAAAAGAGAGATGTAATAGGATCTATTTTGCATGAGAAAGACCTCAGTCCAAACATTCAGCTCGATGTCGATAGCACCGAGAGCCTACCTTCGTTTTACCCTGAATGGGATTGTGGGAATGTCATATGTGCTGTAATGAATGCTGACGGTCCTCTCGACCAGCAGTATGTGTCGGTGTGTGGGAGGGAAGAAATGCAGTGGCTTAACTTTTTTGCAGCATGCCGCGAGAATGATCATGGCGCCCGACTTACCACTCGGTGACATGGGGCGAAAATACTCGTGGCAAGCGATCTGTCATTCGGGACACGTTGTGAGAACGATAGTGACGGTCTTCTAAAAATTTATATCAAATTTTCTGGAGAATTTTTAACCAGTGGTGTCAGCGTAGAAATACATTCCTTCCTAAGTCATATCATACTAGTTAGCAGGCTACTAACAGTGTATTTCATTCGTTAATTTGAAGAGAAAGCAACCAACCCGTTTGCGTCTTCAAGCACTGAATCAGTGCTCCTTTTTCGAAGTATGTCATTTTCAACTCGGTCAAACAACAACAAAATAATCATTTTTACTTTTAAAACATTTATCATCAAGAAGATGAAAGATAGCTCTATTTCTCTGTACAAAAATAAAGTCACGGTTGGATTTAGGCTTTTAAGGAACATTAATTAAAAATGGTTAAAATATAGGTGTCTTGAGGGAATTTCAGTGCTGTGACTGCAGTGTTAACTGGGCACATAGAGCAGAACGAGGGTCTGTGTTGATAGTGTTAATGCATCGCACATCACTGTCTTTGGAGGGATCATTACTAAAGGTCAGTTCTGCCCAAAATAGTTACATGAACAGTTTGTAACATCCAGTGACTGCAGAGGACAATGAAGTGCACTTATTGGCCAGTTAAACCGACTGCGTTACCACTTGCCTAACAACTGAGATCAGTGGTGGTGGCAGTCATCGGATGAACAGTTTAACCCTCTTTCTGTTAACTAGTTAAGTCAGCCCTTGGTGCTCCTGTCTTACCGTCAAACTGTCTCTGTACCTTCGCAGTTTAACTGAAAGTGATGGAACTCACCGAGGAGCAGATCAGGTGTAGAAGGGAACCGTGGTTTTGGGTGAAACAGGGCGGATAGGAAGATTATTATCATTACTTTATTCTTATGAATACTTATACAGCGCCTATCCTCGGTTAGAGACCACGCTGTAAGCGCTTTATAGTTCACACTCAATTACACAACGGGCTGCCTACCTGGGTAGTACCGACTGAAGAGCTGCCAGCTGGCGCTTCATTCAGTCATTTCCTGTGTCATCCAGTCAATATCATTCAATATCGTTCACTCAGTTTCCTTCCTTCATTCTTTCCATTTCTGACGCAGGATGCATGCTATGTGTAACATATCATCCATATCAAGAGCCAGACTAGCCTTCTCTTCCGAAAGTTGGTGATGGGATTTTACGTGTGTGCAAGATGTTATGTGTGCATTCACACATGGAATCTCGATTTATAGTCTCATACGATGATAATGGAAGTTGACATGTAAGGTCACACAGGTTTTTGTTATTTTCAGGCGTTTTCATCGCCCGAGGCAAGGAGGACTGCATCGTCACAAAGAATATGGTAGCGGGAGAATCCGTGTATGGAGAGAAGAGAATTTCCACAGAGGTGAGTGGATGGTGGCACTTGTGTGGCAGTTTTGCAGAGTTCTGTGAAATACCTAGTAAGACCTTTCCACTTGGCTTCATTGATTGAAACTGCCTATGTCTAAAGATGCGTTTGTCAGGACCATATTAAATTGACCTCCGCATAAAGACACTTCATCTCATGAAAGACCCCGTTTTTGAGGATATGTTGATGTCTTTCTAGGGAAGTCCGAATGCATTTTTATTCATACATGTTTCTGTTCCATGGAGCACATTATCACCCTGAGTTTGGTCACACGTTTTTACTTTCAGTTTTTGCCTGTTTTTAATGTTGAACTTTGTGATGCTTGTTTACACAAATCAGGGAACTTTAGGAAAAACAAGGAAGATCATCTGCAGAGCTGGGTGATCTCCCTTAGAGTCAGTGTGCTGGAAGCTGATGAATTTAAGGCCGATCTTCAGCACAGAAACTGTCATTACCTTGGAGCTGTAATACAGTCTTAACCAGGCATTAACAAGTATTATCAATTTGTTTTGATTGTGCTTTTCACCATATGGACACACTACAGCTCATTAAAAATGAGTCTTTGTGTGTGTGTATGTGTGTTCGTGTGTGTGCGCACACGCATATATGTGAGAGAGAGAGAGAGAGAGGGGGAGAGCAAGGGAGGGAATGAATGTTTAAACATTGCCTTAGCTTATACATATGAATGAAAATTTATGATCATCATGTTTTGAAAAAGTTTGTTGCTTGATTTGCTGTAAAAAAAACTTGTTCAGTCTCTTTTGAACTGATTCTGATTGTGATTCTGTCAGTTTCCCCTTCGCCCTTGGCAGCATTTTTCTGACTTCCGATGGCACGGTTCAGTGATTACAATGTGTATAGAGCCGACATTAGCAGGAAGGCAAAGAGACGGTACTCTGTTCTTCCGCAGGTCACGGGAGAGGCCACGGAGAGAAGTCTTGTCACTTGTTTCAGTTGTAAATCGATCCAAAGCTGATAGTTCACATCTCTGAATGAACTCTAATGGATGGACAGACATGATTTGTCGACTTTGGCTGTTCTGCATGTTTGAGTGAGAGTGAGGAGGACCGATTCCCCCCTCGGCATGGCAGCCATAGGCACGCGACAGCCTTGCAGACATTTTATTGGATTGTTGTTTCAAACTTTTGCACAAAAATAGTGCAGATGCGCCAGCAGTCTGGATCCCTGTTATTGTCAGTGGGTTGATTTCTGATGTGATTAGTATTGATGATATTTTGATTTCTGATGAGATATTATTGACATGGGTCGTAGGGTCCTTTGAAGTCCTTTAAAGTCCTTATATTTAGAATTTTCCAGAAAAGGCCTTTAAAGTACTTTAATTTGACCAAGAAGTCCTTTAATATTTTGTCAAGAGCCTTTAAAATGCAATTTGGTCAGTTAAAGTCTTTTAATTTTGCGATACAAAAGAATATTTTCGGTTGCGGAAAAGAAGAAAAGAACTTCAGGTATGAAATCAAAAGATCGGCATTTCTGTCGGGTCGCGCAAGCAGACGATGCTTCTCGCAGCCAGTTTCCTCGCAACTCTCGCGTTCGAGATTTGACGATACTTCCAGGCGCCATCTTGCATTGTTCACACGTGTTTACCTGCTGAAAATTTTGAGCCCAGTTTTTCGTCCACAATGCTGGGCAAATTTCTTTTCAAGATCGTTGGCTGAGAGACAAGGGTTACAAGGACTGGATGCGGAAAGTTCTGAGCGACAAACATGTAGGGTGCTGTGCGTTTTGCGATTGCTCCGTAAACATCGCCTCAGTGGGAGAATCCATGCTAAAGCAACACGCAAAAAGTGTGAAGCATCAGAGGAAAGAGAAACAGCATCAAAGTGACAGTAGATGCAGTGTTGCTGATTTTTTCGCTGGTGGTTCAACGCAGCCTCAGAGTCATGATGATTCACAGCCAACTCGACAACCTAAACCGACGCATGTTCCAGCGTCCACTCCAAGCATGTCATATAAAGACCTGTGTGTGTGGTGCGTCAGACCTGTGTACCTCTACAGAATCATGAATAGTTTCCAAGGAAATGGTCCGTTCATTATGGTCCTATGGACATACAATCTCGAACCGTGGAGGGGGGTGGGGAGGTGAGGGGAGGGGGTGGACAAAAAAAAAGAAAGGTCGATAGTGACAGCCCAAGCAAGGGAAGTAAACAGAGTAGATAAGCTTGTTCTGATTATGCCCCTTCTGTCAGACATGCATGCTGGTTCCATCCCTTTCACTCACACACACACACACACACTGACACACACACACACACACACACACACACACACACACACACACACACACACACACTCGCTCACTCACACACACACACACACACACACACACACACACACACACACACACACATCCCTTTCACACACACACAAACACACACACACTCGCTCACTCACTCACTCACACACACACACACACACACACACACACACACACACACACACACACACACACACACACATCCCTTTCACACACACACAAACACACACACACACATCCCTTTCACACACACACGCACACACACACACACTCGCTCACTCACTCACTCACACACACACACACACACACACACACACACACACACACACACACACACACTCGCTCACACACACACACACACACACACACACACACACACACACACACACACACACTACAGAGCAAGGCAACCATCATGACTAAGTGTGAAAGGCCTGCCTGGGTGTGTGAAACCTGACACCCATGCTAGTTTAGTTGCTGGGCAGTGCAGTGGTGGAAGGGTAAGGGACAGGACAACAGAAAAGGGGAAGGAGGAAACTGAAAGGGATAGTTGGTGGATCCAGAGTATGCAGTGGCTGTGACTACTGACAGTTGAGCTCCAAAACTAGGACTTGGGTCGCCTTGACCACTGAAACTGATGATATCTTAATATCTGCTGTGATTGTTATTGATATGTTACATTCTGATGTGATTATTATAGATGATATTTTTTCAGATGTGATTTTATGATTGATGCTTTTACTCTTTGCTTCCTGATGGGATTATTATTGATGATATCTTAAATTCTGATGTGATTTTATTATTGTTGCTGTGTGATCATTATTGATGATATCTTGAATTCTGATGTAATGTAAATATTCTTGTTATTTTTAACTTTCTGCTTTATTGTAATTGTTATCATTATCATTATTGTTTATACCTGCGACCCTCTGTCCTTCAGGAGGGGGAGATCAAGACAGAGTACAGAGCGTGGAACCCCTTCAGGTCCAAGCTGTGTGCGGCCATCGTAGGGGGCGTGGGCAACATCCACATCAAGCCCGGCTCCAAGGTGCTGTACCTGGGAGCTGCCTCTGGAACCACTGTCAGCCATGTCTCCGACATTGTGGGGCCTGTGAGTCGTCTCTGTCTATGAGGAAGGGGTTAATGTGTGCGTGTGCAGACTGTATGATTTTGTTCACATTTTGTACTCGCGTTTGGCGAAAAATACAAGAATACGACAAACTAAAAATAAATGAAAATTTTTTTTTTCAGAAAAAAAATTCTTGACCGGTCATGCTCTTGCAGAATGTAACCATGGCGGAGGTTTTGACCAAAGAACGACAACTCTTGCTGAATTCTGCATGCAAAATCACATTTATTCGCTTTGAGTGATCAATATATTATTATATATATATAAAAATGTGTATTTATATGTATTTATTTATCATGTTAGTGTTGCTGGATCATTGCCGATTCCAGTGACATAGATGACAAAAGTTTGTATATGGTGGTGTGTTTCACACATGCGTACGTGATCTGTAAGTACTGGATCATGTATAGTCAAATTTGGGTTAAAGTACCTTTTGTGCTGCTGTTTCTTCTTTTTCCATGCGGAGACCAGGACAGAGCAGGGAAAGTGAAGTATGCATGTGTGCTGTTCTGCTTTCAGGATGGCCTCGTCTACGCAGTGGAGTTTTCCCACAGAACTGGCCGTGATCTGATCAACGTGGCCAAGAAACGACACAACATCGTTCCTATCGTTGAAGACGCCCGCCACCCCCACAAATACCGGATGCTTGTTGGTGAGTGGTGTGTTGTCTGAAGATGGCACAGTGGGTGTTCAGACGTCTACTATCCAAGAATGTCTTTGTAATTTAGGAATGTCAAATTCGATGACCATTCAAGACGTTACGACTGTGGACCGCTTGTTACCAAGAAGACAGACAAAGAAAAAAGCAAAGGGCTACACTTTGTTTCACAGTTGGAGAAACCTGTTGCAACACAGGAAGTCGTAACTCAACCATTGTACGCATGTGATTAACCCTCTTGACGGGCGAGAATCCGCTAGCGCCCAACCGGAAATCACACGGCCAAAACGCTGAGCAACTGCCAGCGCCCGGTTAAAACACGTGGCAACAATGGGCGCCGCCATATTTCTCATAGAAAAGGAAGTCTCGCGAGAACGTGACTTCCTTCTTCCTGTGGCCATTTACTTCCGTTTGCAAAAAACCGCGAGTCGATACGTGCCGTAGTTCTCGAGTTACGAATTTTTAAAGTTTTGTGGTCGAAAAGCTGTTTTTCGCCATCGCTAACCTTGATTTCTGCCGTTCTATAACGAGATTTAGTGATGAAGATACTGTGATTTGTAGGATTTACAGCATAAGACTTGGTGAAAGTGCTGGGTAATGAAGCTTAGAGTGACCTAGATTTCGACTGGGATGATGTTCCGGTATGATTCGGAAGAACGTTCTGAAGAAGATTTTTTTTTTCCCCCGAGTAAATGGCTCATATGATATTCTTCAAACATTATGATATAGCAACATATATATTCGTGGGAAATTTTTAAAATTATTTTCATTTCACTATTTCCTTTCCTCTCTTTTAAATTAATTTTTAAATTGGGTAACCATGTTCAAATTACGGAGTTTACTTACCTTGCCGATGGGTTTTCGGCGAAACTAAGCTCAGGTAAGTGCATACTAAAGACGGTTAAGTCTATAACGAAAAGGAAGGAGCTGAACGGAGGCAAAGTTAAGAGAGAGCACGGTAAGATAGCTGGCTGTAGCAAGCCAATCAGAAAGTGTGAGACTGATGAAAACAGACTGCGAATCCTGTGCAAAAAGAAGAACAAACAACATTAATGTTTCCAGATCTTCAGGAAATAGTACGGTAAGTAGCTATGTTTACAAGGACAGACAAGGGGTAAGCTTTGGTTGTATATGTCCTGCACGTGACAGTGATGATGTGAGTGTTCGGACATGCATCTGCACTGCATCACAAACAGAAAATATGCATTTCTGAAAATGCTTGAAAATTGTGGTTGGTTTTTCCTGATTGTTACACAGTCTGTTCCGACAAAGATTTTTTGGTAGGCGTGTCTTAATGTATGTGTTGATGTCTGTTGCTAAGAACAGTAGGAATGAGGATAACTTTCGTTCTGTTATTTCACTTCTTCTCGGACCTTTCTAGAAGGTTGAATAGTATGCCATGAAAAAAGAGAGAAAGAGTGCTTATATTTATGTGCACACACACACACACACACACACACACACACACACACACACACTAGCAGACATACAAGCTCAACACTATGCATGCGCATGATAACAGGGGTGTGGTCAACGCCATGGTTAATCACTTAATTAGTAGTTGGACGTTGTGAGAGAGTCCCTCAGATGCTTGATATAAAAAATGGTATCTTCACTGTTCATTGATTCTCTCCCCTATATAGAGGGACAGACAGATGCTAAGATGTTGTGTGTGAGGATGTGTGACCTGGTGTATCATGTGACCTAGGCATGGTGGACACGATCTTCGCGGACGTGGCGCAGCCAGACCAGGCGCGTATTGTGGCCATCAACGCCCACATGTTCCTGAAGAACCAAGGTCACGTCGTCATTTCTATCAAGGTCAGCCCTTCTTGTCCGTATATTTTTTGTATATGTTTTTTACTTTATACATCCTTTGTATATTTCTATGTGCATCTAAATTTTGTACATCTTTCTTATTTACTTTATTATCACCCTTTGTTCCTTATTTTTTTTACACACTATGTTGGTTTGTAGTTTTCTTGTTCACTGCTTTATACATCCTTTGTGAACTACCTCATATATCCATTATGACTTTATGCATCCCTTTTTTTAATTACTGTTTATTTCCCTAGCTCATAACTTAATTATTACTTTGTAACTATTTTGCATGTCCCAGACATCCCATTCTACTTGTCAGAGACAGACTAATGCTGTATAAATCCCTTGCCAGTTCAAATGTAGGTTTACTGCTAATTACAATCATTTGACCCATTCAAATCATGGAATTCTGAGTGAAGGATTGGCCAGGGATTCTGCATATGGATTTGATGTTTGACCTTGGGGAAGGCGAACTGTTGTGTTTGTTTACCTCACCCATTGTGATGAGCTGGATCCCTGTTGAACTAAGAATGCATGAGAGGCTTCTCTTGAGATTGAAGTTAAGTTGTTCCTACATTTCAACCCTGACTGCATGTATAGCCAAAGTCATTGCTTAATGAACAGTGTGATCAACTGGACTTGTATAGCCGCTTCACTTTCTTGCAAATGGTAACTGCCTTTAACAAGCATGTTTGAAGCAATTTATCAGCAAATTTTGGCTTAGTTTTTTTTTTTCTTCTTCTTAATCTTTCTTCTTTTCTAATTTTGTGCTTCATAACTGTGACGGCAAAACTATAAAAAAAAAAATCCCCTGTTTTCTCGTCTATGGTCTAAGGGATGCAGCTGCCCTAAATATTTAGAACAGGATTCTGGCCACTGGAAGGGTAAGTTTACATGCACTAGTGATGACCTTTGTGACCCCAGAGTAGTCCGAACAAAGAGACCCGTCTGGCACTGGGAAGGCATGTGTGGAATTTTGTGCCTCGCCAACATATCGGGCAGAAGGAGAATGACATGGGGTGTTAGAACTGGTTCAGCAAAGAGGTTCGGGGGATGAGGGGGGTAAAGGTGTACAAGTTTATCAAAAAGAATCTGAGCTTGATTTATTTGCTGTGTGGATTTAATAGTTTTAAACGTCATATTGTCAGACGCCAAACAGTGAAAAGTGTGTACAGTGTGGAATGATTTCTTTTCCTTATCTTAAAAAAAGAAAATTCACATGGATTTCACATATTGAACACCTCAGGCTTTCTCTGCATCTATTCAAGAGCGAGCGAAATTTTAGCCCCTTTTCTTCCTCATTTGCTGTTGTCATACTAACCAAACAAACGTAAACAAGATTGTGTTCTACGTTTTACTTATGTTGTTTCCGTAACTGTAGCATTGCTATTTTACCCAAAATAGTATTTAAATTTATGCTCATTGCAAAATTCACAATTTATCCTTTCCATTGATATGTAACAATTACTTGTTGGGTTTGTATTAGGGGACATAAAAATCAAAAAGCGCGAAAATCGTGCGTCTGCAATGATTGTAAGCACGTGTGGTGCACGCGTCTGCAGGGATGTGATGTTGCTCTGCTGCGTCCGTTGTGAAAGTATTAGCATATTCTCCATCAGTCACGATGACTGTAAGGACAGGAGTGAGCATCCATGTACCTGCACAGCATCAAATTTGTAAGAATATAGTGCATTCCTGAAAATTGTTGAAAATTTCAGTTCACTGTTGGTGATTTTCATATAATAATAATAATATAATGATACTATATAGCGCCTATTCTCGGCTAGAGACCAAGCTCTAAGCGCTTTACATCACACTCGTTTGGAATGATTTTGGGTAGGCATACCTGGTTGCTTTTGCTGGATGATTTTGGGGGTAGGCATACATGGTTGCTTTTGCTTGGAATGATTTTGGGGAAGGCATACATGGTTGCTTTTGCTGAGCCAAGTGAGAGCACAGAAGCAGAGAAGTGTCATGGGCAAACACCACTTACTGGTGTCAAAGGGAAAACATGGGAAGGCACTCTGTATAGACTCTGAATTGAGCAGAAAGGAAGCAGAGGCACAGATGACATGATGCAGGTGTGCAAATGCTGAAGATGAAGATGTGTGGAGACGTTGCACATAATTCTGTGAGACTTTTCGGGAAAGTTTGACAGGATTCTTACAACTGAATTTATGTGTATGAATAAATGCTTCTATTTATTATAGGTCCGTGGAAAATATTGGCAGGTCCTTTTATTGTTGTGTATGAAGTACCTAGGAACCTGGTTGGGATTATAAATGGGCTTATGCGAGGCCCAGAATTAGAGGCCATGTAATTTTCATTTGGAAACAGGGTTTCAAAGTGGTTGATTGTTATTGGGAGTCTCTGGAACTCTCACCTGAAGGCCTTTGGGAATCCTCACAAGATTTTGGAAGGTTGATAGAGTCGACTTTGGCTGCTGGAAATGGCAGACTTTGTTATGGCCTGCCTCCTGCGAAGGCAAACCAACCTGGAAGGAGGAAATTGAACTTCTGGGTGACACTCAAATGCAGCGTGCCTTTCAGGTTTTAGAGACTCAGCGACACATACATGTTAACGGAACCCCAGAATGTCCTAGGTAGTTCTTGACTTTTTTTTTTTTTTTGGTGCCTAGAAACCCATGTGAACCCGAATCAGATTTTGTGTACATTATGTCTTTCACAAGTATTGAGCACTTCTTATTTTTGCCCTGTATGTCCTCCTGTCGGCAGGCCAACTGCATCGACTCCACAGCAGCTTCGGAGGCAGTGTTTGCCGGAGAGGTCAGCAAACTGAAGTCGGAGAAAATCAAACCTTTGGAGCAGCTGACTTTGGAGCCCTACGAGCGTGACCATGCCGTCGTCGTCGGAATTTACAGGTGAGAGAGTCCTTGATTTTTGGGGGCCCCTTTCAAGGCCTTAGTGAAAGTCCGTAGAAACCGGCTTTTGCTTGTGTGTCAACATTTTTGTTGACCCTCTGAAAACATCATTTTTGTTGGGTCCTCTGAAAACATCATTTTTGTTGCCTCTGAAAACATTTTTGTTGGCCCTCTGAAAACATCATTTTTGTGCCCTCTGAAAACATCATTTTTGTTGCCCTCTGAAAACATCATTTTTGTTGGCCCTCTGAAAACATCATTTTTGTTGGCCCTCTGAAAACATCATTTTTGTTGGCCCTCTGAAAACATCATTTTTGTTGTCCTCTGAAAACATCATTTTTGTTGGCCCTCTGAAAACATCATTTTTGTTGATCCTCTGAAAACATTTTTGTTGGCTCTCTGAAAACATCATTTTTGTTGACCCTCTGAAAACATCTTTTGTTGACCCTCTGAAAACATTTTTGTAGACCTGATGAAAACAATGTTTTTGTTGACCCTCTGAAAACATCTTTGTTGACCCTCTGAAAATATCATTTTTGTTGACCATCAGAAAACTTTTTGTTGACCCTCTGAAAACATCATTTTTGTTGACCTCCCCTCTGAAAAAACATTTTTGTTGACCCTCTGAAAACAACATTTTTGTTGACCCTCTGAAAACAACATTTTGTTGACCCTCTGAATACAACATTTTGTTGACCCTCTGAATACAACATTTTGTTGACCCTCTGAAAACAACATTTTTGTTGACCCTCTGAAAACAACATTTTTGTTGACCCTCTGAAACAACATTTTTGTTAACCCTCTGAAAACATTTTGTTGACCCTCTGAAAACAACATTTTTGTTGACCCTCTGAAAACATTTTTGTTGACCCTCTGAAAACATTTTTGTTAACCTCTCCCTCTGAAAACAAACATTTTTGTTGACCCTCTTAAAACATTTTTGTTGACCCTCTGAAAACATTTTTGTTAACCCTCCCCTCTGAAAACAACATTTTTGTTGACCCTCTGAAAAGAACATTTTTGGTGACCCTCTGAAAACAACTTTTTGTTGACCCTCTAAAACATTTTTGTTGACCCTCTGAAAACATTTTTGTTAACCCTCCCCTCTGAAAACAACATTTTTGTTGACCCTCTGAAAAGAACATTTTTGGTGACCCTCTGAAAACAACATTTTTGTTGACCCTCTGAAAACAACATTTTTGTTGACCCTCTGAAAACAAATTTTTGTTAACCCTCCCCTCTGAAAACAACATTTTTGTTGACCCTCTGAAAACAACATTTTTGTTGACCCTCCTCTCTGAAAACAACATTTTTGTTAACCCCCCCCCCCCCCCCCCGAAAACATTTTTGTTGACCCTCTGAAAACATTTTGGTTGACCTTACAAAAATAAAGACATGAAAAGAAGGTGAAACGAAACGCTCATTGTAGTAAGCAAATCAAAACAGACGAGTACATTTTCAACAGACTGTTTTGCCTGGACGCTACAAACAACAGAGAACTAAAAGCTGGATAAAATGATACTCCCCAGGTCACAGTCAGAGGGTTATAACGACCCCCAGAATGTTCAGTCCATTGGTATTTGGCTTCAGCTGAGTTTGTATCTACAGATTTGTTTGATTCCAGTTCTGAAAAAGTCAGGGGGTGAGAGGGGAAAAGTTGGGGGGGGGGGGGGGGGGGGGGGGGGGATAAGAATGTTATGTAACAGTGGAGGTGTTAGGAATATTGTTACAGTCTATATTCTCTTACAGCCAATATTCTGTTACAATAGGGTGAGAAGAATATTTTGTTACTGTTTTAGTCTTAAATGTATCGCGCTTAACAACAAAAGTGTCCTGTAGGTGGTGACAGTGATTTTAGGGCACTCTGGGGACTTTTTAAAGGAGTTACTGCCCTTCGTTTTAAATTTTTTTTTACGCTTTTCCTTCCCACTCCCTCTTGATGGCAGGATTCCGTTTTGTTACTGCCACTGCACTATCTTTATATGGAAGGCTCTTCAATTTAGATTATTCGTCGTTTTCATTCATTTGGATTTCATTGAACTGTTTATTCACCGATTTGTCTGTCTGATCTGTTTCAGACCACCACCCAAGAAATGAAGATGTACCCAAGCTCATTGTCGTCCTCATTTTATGTGATTCTCCATTTAAGAAATTTTTTTTTTTTTAACTCATCGTCTTATCTTGTATACCATGAATATAAAGTGTGGAAGAACTTGGTGTCTCGATTGTGTCGTATCGGTGTGCATCATGAGTGGTGTTTGAGTGGTGTTCTGTGTGTGGGTGATGTTTTACGCCAGTTAAAATTCCGTCAGTTCTTGCTACGGATCAGAGGATGTTACCATCTGGTATGCATGGAGGAGTTAGGGGAAAGGAGGAGGAGGGGTGGTGGTGGTGTAGAAAACTGAAAACGTTTTCCTTTTAGATCTTCAGCCCTTGAAAGAAACTTTTTCTCGTTTCTGTCAGGGGAAAAAAAAGAAAGGGAAAAAAGGTGAAATTAGATTAACTCACTGAACCCTGCGACTGACAAATTGTCGGCCAAGACACGCCCCCTCTCAGTGCCTGCAGCCGGCAAATTGTCGGTCGGCGATACCCACTTACTTTCACTTCTAATCACATTAATATTCATTAGGAAAGGGAGATTACTCTACAGTGCATTCCTTCCCAGTGATTCGGCAAGGTTCAAGGGCTGTTTCTGAGCAGTTTTACACACGTTTTTTTCTTCATGTCAGAAGCCAAAATGAGCAAACGAGCACGATACACTGTTAGACAAGTCGTAGATGAGATCTTGCCTCGATGATGACTCCGATTTCGACCTTGAAGTGGCTTATTTAGAGCTGAAAGATGGTGAAACTTCTCAAGCTTCGTCGATCGCGAGTCCACATGTTGACGAAGCCACCGAACACCACTCAAATGATTGTGAACATGCATGACAACAAAAAGTAGTGTTTTTTTTTTTTTTTAGCCAAAACTTTATTTCCAAAAAAATATCACAAACAAATTAATCACAAGAGGTGAAATTTTGGCGTAACATAATACATCTATCCATCAACAAGAATGCAAATTTCAACAAGTTTCATCCCGTAGTTTTTGAGATATAGATGTTTTATTTGGGTAACCATAAATTTTGCTGTTAACTCCCAAAACCTTCAGGCTGGGCGTGTCCTTCTCTAGTAAAATGGGCAGGGCGCATAGAGTTGAATTCGGCTTTATTTATACTAACAAATGTGTCCTGGGGAGGAAGCTTTCATCAGGAGTGTGAGCATAGAGGAAGACAGAAATATTCCAGGGAAAAAAAATTGTTCAAGCGAGGGGAGCTTTTATTACTGTGTTGAAAAGAAATTAGTATGGCTATCAATGGCCTTGTTTAGACAGCCCTTTGGAAAACTGTTGAAAGATGGGAAGACATAAAAAATGTCCAGGAACAGTTGACTGGGAATTCTGTCGAATGGACGGAAAAAACATCTTCAGAGACTTGGCAAACAAACTACGAAAAGTGTAGGAACCTAATGAGTATTTAGTGTGGTGAATCCCACAGACTTAACACGTTCATCCTCGGCCGTCTTCACGCTCCAACCAGCTGAAAATCGGCTGTACAGCTATGTGGTATTAAATTTAAGAGGCTCAAACATTGGGACCACTGAGCCAATTGTTATCTTTCATCTTAATACTTTCCAGACGAGTGCGGCAGAGCAACGTCGCTTCCCTGCATGTGCATACACCGCACGTGCTTACAACCGTTGCAGACGCGCGATTTTCGCACTTTTTAATTTAATTTTACGTCTCCTAATATAAACCTAACAAGCAATTGTTATATATCAACTGAAAGCAATTGTTATATATCAACTGAAAGGGTAAAGCGCAAACTTTGTAATGAGCATAGAATTAAAATACACTTTGGGTAAAATAGCAACGCTACTGTTACAGAAACAACATAAGTAAAATGTAGGAGAACACAATCTTGTTTACCTTTGTTTGGTTAGTATGACAACAGCAAATGAGGAAGAAAAGGGGCATAAACCTTAGCTCTTACTTTGATCAGATGCAGAGAAAGCCTGAGGTATTCAATTATGTGTAATCCAAGTGATTCTTTTTTTCTTTTTTTTTAAGGCAATAAATATCATTGCACACAGTACACACTTTTCACTGTTTTGGCTTCAGATGATAAGACTTATAAAACTATTAAGTACACAGAGCAAATAAAAATCAAGCTCAGATTCTTTTCGATAAACTTGTACAAATTTCAGCATGGGAATTGCCGGAATCGCGATTTCAGACGGAATAAAAATTCATGTCCGCGAAAAAAAATCTGTCCGCGTAAATAAAGAAATTCCGAGCAAGTTTTCGCGCGGACGGGAATTCCTGTGACCTCTCGCGCATGCCCAGGACGGCGTGTGTTCACTAAACTCCTTTCCGGCTTAACCCTCGTAGAGAATAATGGCGACGCTATCCCTGAACGAGCAAGATTCGACGACTGGAATTTTTTGTGCCGTGGAACGTATGCGAAGCCTAGAGGAGGGTGTGGGTGTAGGTGCACGAAGTACAATGGAAGGTGAGAGTTGCATTAAGAAGGAACGTAAGTTCGGCAGCGATTCCTAAAGTGGATTGCCCATAAGTCACGATGCGTCCTTGCAAACAAGCATTCAATGTAGGAAGCGTGAATGGTAAAGCAGCTTTTCTTTGTTCTTTGGTGCCAAAGGATATTGGACTCATTAAGGCCACATAGGGAGTGAGGGTGGGTGTGTGGTTTTATTGTAGGCAGTCATTGTGTGAACAGACCAATTGGCCGGACAAAGAACTTGGAAAGAGTGTTACTCTTGTAAACAACAACGCTTACACAAGCAAAATTTAGACAATAGACAGATGGAAATTACAGGAAAGTATGTGAAATGAAATGGTTATGGGTTTTTTATCTGCTTTTTTCACCAAGGATACTGCTGGCAAAACTTTTCATGCAACACTTTCCACAAGTGCTTAATAAAATTCAAAGAGAGAAGTAAAGAAAAATTGCTTGCAAGAAGATTTAATGTCATTAGTTAACTTAAATTAATAACGGGTATGACAGTCTATTACAGAAGGAATGAACTGATAGTTAAAGAATGAATACTTTGAAAAATCCGTTTTAGTGCTAAAAAACACTTTCCGTTTAAAATAAATGTTTTAGTGCAGGAATGCACAATTTTACCATAAATTTCATTTTTTTCCGGGGACATGCCCGGACCCCCTATTTCAGCTATTTGAATTCCAATTCCCATGCCTGAAATTTACCCCCCTCATTTTCTGAATGACTTTGCTGAACCAGTTCTAAAACCACGTGTCATTTTCCTTCTGCCCGATATATTGGTGAAGCAGGAAATTCCCACACGTGCCTTCCAGTGCCAGACGGGTCTCTTTGTTCGGACTACTCTGGGTCCCAAAGGTCATCGCTAGTGCATGTAAACTTACCCTTCCAGTGGCTAGAACCCTGTTCTAAATATTTATGGCAGCTGCATCCCCTAGACGGTAGACGAGAGAACATGGGAATTTTTTTAGTTGTGCCGTCAGGGAGGCACGGCACGTCCGAGCAGTACAGCAGTGCTGCCGTCACCAGGGCACGGCTCGTCGTGAACGGGTCGACTGAGTTGCCGTCACTATCGCACGGCGACGCGCCGTAAAAGTTAAAGATGATACAACACGCAAGTTATCCCATTTACTATTCACATAGAGAAAGTCTAAAAAAGAAAATGAAATGCACACACTAACACTGAATCAAAGCAAGCTCTTGGTGTCAGGTTGCTACTAATGGTATCTGACTTAAAACAGCCATGCAGTTACTATGACAAAAGGTTTGAGGGGAAGAGGTCTTTCATGGGAGGTAAATCTGTGGGGAAAAAAAAACCACAATGTTACAGACGATTGAATCTTCATGGGAACAGAGTTTTTATTTGGTGGTAAATTCAGCACAAAGACAAAAACATCTAAACAAAAAACACTGAAACAAGAATCGGTGGATTCAGAGTCTGCATTTGGAGGTAAATCTAGTACAAAGACCAAAACGTTCTGGTGAAAAGTTTTTCATCAGTAGATAATTTTCCTTTGAAGTAAAACGCAAAGAGAAAATCATTTTGATGAAAAACCTTTAAAGAGAAAGCGTTACTGTGATGGCCAACCTAGGAAAGTCAAAGAAACACACTGGAAAAAAGGCAAGCGCTTTATTTTGAGACTGATGTTAATATAGATCAAGGTGGAATCATTTCAGGAAAAAAATGAGTGCTTACAAGGAGAAATTTTTTATTGGAAGGTTTCTCTGTTGTTTGTGCTGTGGTGCTTGATGCATTTACTCAGCCTTTATGTACATGAATGTTATAGCATCTGTGTCTGTGTTTCTGTCGGTCGAACAGGGGAAATAAGTCTAGGCAGTAATCAATCTTCAAGTCTTTTGAAAGTTCAGAAAATGACCTTTCGTCGCCCATTTGGTGAAAGTCAGGCCCAGTGGGGAAAAGCGATCTTATTTGTTTCAAAGGCCTGACAGATGAACAAACTGCTATGGATATAATGACACAGTCAGACAAACGACTTGCCAAAGATGAAGCAAACATACCAGTCCAGTGTTCAAATGACAATGTCGCTGCTCATCAGTCACCATTAGAATTACACCACAAGACTTTTAGTTCTGTGTATATGTGTGTGTGTACGAAGAATGCTTTTCCTCACGAAAGTTACAAATCCCACACCAGTGGCATACAGTGGAAGCAAGCGCAACAAGATGGCCTTTTGGAGAGCCGGAGAAAAAAAGTCTAAAGAAGCTGAGAACAAAAGCAAACCTGAAAGAACATGGCCAGACTAAGAAAAAAGACCGAACACACAACATGCACACACACACACACATACATACAGTTCTTCAATATGGCACATCAGTGACTCGTCACACATTTTGTGACAAGAACAAGATTTTGTTCTTTGTTGCAGAACACAACTTTTTCAGAGAAATTACTGAAAACTATAAAGATACAAGACATCGGCATCATTTCAATCAATAGTAATTCTGTAACAAGAGCAGAAGTAGCTGACAAGTCTAGCTGGGGTATTGACTGTGTGTGTGTATGTGTGTGTGTGCATTACCAAGCAGGTGTAAATAACATTTCACATGAACTTTCTTGAAGAGGTCCAACGTTTTCTTCCAAATTGCAGGGCCTTGTAAGAACCGCCCATGACAACGCAATATTTTCGAATGTCACAATACCAAACTCTGCTGAAACAGAAATCTGCAAGATGTTTACTCAAAGTGTGCACTTCTTTTGTAAATCTAACCTGATGTGAGATCGTGGAATGATCGGCAAGTGTACTGTGAAAAGTATAGATTTTCAGGTTGACACCGTGTACTTTCCGTCGTACCTCTAATCATACTTTCTGTCGTGCCTCTAGTCTAGTTATACTTTCTAGTTTTTATTCTCTTCTTTGTTGCTGCATTTTTCTTACTTGTCTGCAATGATTTGTTTCTTAAATTTTTGCATATTTATGGAAAATTACCGAATGGCATGAACGGTTTTAAAAATGAATAGTAGGCATTTTACTCTTTTCACATGAATTTGATTATGTATAGTAGGCATTTTACTCTTTTCACATATATAAATTTGATTATGTAAAACTGTAAGCGCAGACAACTTTATCTTGAAGAATTAGTTCAAAACACAGCTGGCTTTCCTCCTTGTCCAGATGCTGACGTAAGCTTTCGATCTAAATTTTGATAAGAAATATTTGGCAGAAATGGATTTTCGAATAATGATTTCTTTACACAGTTTCAGTTGTGTTTATTGTGGCAATGGTGTGTTAAACAAGACTTGAATCGAAAAATCTAAATATCCTAGAATGGTGTTTTAACCAAAATCTTTAACAATGACATTTCATATAGTTGCAAGCTTGTACAGACAATAATTATGGTAAGCGTGCGATATACGAAATGAGAGCTGACAAACTTTACATTTAACATATGTTTTTGGATCCTACAGCTTTTGTCATATTTTGAATGAAATCAAATTTGCAAGGTTTGAACATGGAGATTCGAAAATGGTGCTGAAATCAACTGTGCAAAATATTAGTTTAGAGAAAATATGGCCTTTCTGACTGAACATAATTGTAACAACTAAAACAGATTCATATTTGTGACTTTGTAATGCATTCGGGTTCCAAGGCATAACAACTAAAACAGATTCATATTTGTGACTTTGTAATGCATTCGGGTTCCAAGGCATTCACATTTCAAAGATTTTTGGCAAATTAATCACAATTTATCAATTAACTCTTGAGCAAATACACTTCCTCTGCTTAACCCTTACGCCGCCGCCGTCGCCGTTTGTCGACCACGTGGGTCATCGCCGAAAGTGACCAACTAGGGTTACCTAACGCCTGATATTCTCAGTCTCTAATCTGATGAGACAGAAAGCCAGAAAGGAACGCCAGAGCTGGGTGATTCCCTGACCTGTGCACACAGCCATTTGCTTCCTCACAGCACTGTTCAGTTAAGTGTTCTTTATCAATTTATTCCGATTATTTTTCCATTCGCTATGACGTCACAACCAAGCACTTCACGTACTCGGCCTTGCCGTGCATTTACCACAGATCAGGTGCTAGAAATATTGAAAAGACGGTCAGTTGATCCTGATTCAGATAAAGAACAGCCAGATTGTGAGCAGGCCCTAAGTGAGAGGGGAGCTTGACCGAATTATCACAGTGGCTGACTGTTGGACGCACGCCAAGTGGCTGAGCAGTGCGTCTCGTCTCGTGCGCACACACACACACACACACACACACACAGAGGCCCTTCAACAAGTTTAGTGTTGCTGGCTGGTGGGCCAACTGTTGAGTGACTGACTCACACCTGACAGTGAGAGAGGCGTTACAGAGACCCACAGGCAAGTGAATGACTTTGTTTTCATAAAAAAATATTGCTTTCAACAGTGAGAGTGAAAGGGATGTATGTGTGTGTGTGTGCGTGTGCGCGCGTGCGTGTGTGTGCGTTCCCTTTTTCTTTCTTTCATATGTGTACAAGTGGGGCATAAGAAAGTGTGTGTGTGGGGTGTGTGTGAGTGTTTCCTTCTCTTTTTCTTTCTTTCATGTGTGTGCCAGTGGGATGTAAGCAGTTTGCGTGTGCATGTGTGTGTGTGGTTTCTTTTCTGCATAAACTCATTAGTCATATCACTAATTATTCCTCTGAATGTTGTTTCAAGAGTGCTGGTGAACAAGGATGATTTCCAACCTGTGGACTTTTTCCAGCTCTTTTTCTGCTGTTGGGGTATGTTGATTTATTGCTGGTTTTTTTTTTTTTCATTTTCTTTCTGGGCTTTATTTTATGAGTGGAGTATTTTTCCTTCTTTGTTCAGAGTTTGATTGCATGCTTTCTTCTTTTTTATGTTGACATTACAGATAGCATTCAATTTTTCATTTTGCATGTTTTTTTGCACTTGAAATTACCAAAAATGTGAAATTGTTGTCGTCTAACCATTACTAACATTCTGTAATTCAACAAAAGTACAGTTTATTTCCTCCATTTTCCAAAAAACAGCTTGAGAACTGGTTGCTTAGTTCCGGAGATATCCGCATTTCACACATGCTGGTGGCTGGCGATGGGGATTTATGCAAAACAGAACGTCTGGTGGTGAAAGGGTTAAGCTCATCAAGAGATATGAGCATACTGTGGCACTGGCTGATGAAGATCCAGCAGTCATTCTCATAGCTGTTGAGATTGTGTGAAGATGTCGTCTGCCCTTACATCTGTCCCTGAAACAAATATAAGGTGGTGTACATTGGATCTTTCCTGGGGAAATCGACCAATGAAATGTCAGGTACCTCAACGTTCCCTGCTATTCTACCTGCCTCATAAAGACAGTTGTGCACCCTCTTTGACAGTGTTAACATGCAGAGCCCCCCCCCCCCCCCCCCCCCCCCCCCCCCCAATCTATAAGCAATAATCAGTAACAACTCCTGCCAATTTCAGTTCTCTGAACAATTTTAGTGGTACTGTGGTATTGAAAATCACACACACACACGCACACACATAAACACATGCACACACACACGCACACGCACACACACACACACACACACACACACACACACACACAGCTTTCCTCAATGGTCAGATGTTACCAAAATGTATTCCAACGGAAAACTGCTCCTACTCACACATCATACTTAGTTGTGTGAAGACAGTGATTGAAAAAAACAAGGCAATATCTTGGGCATAGTAATGTTTAGCGGTTTACTTGTAGCAACAGCCTTGAAACTGGGAAGTCACATCAATCTGCCACGTTCAAAAACAAACTGATTTTAACTGCTCTTGTTTTCATACAACACATACAAACATGTCTTAGCAGTTTACTTGTGGCGACAGCCTTATCATGGAGTCGCATCTTTCTGCCATGGTAAAAAAAAACCCAAACAAACCGATTTTAAGTGCATTTGTTTTCATGCAACATGTACAAACATAATAATACAATCTAATAATACAAAAACACAACCCCCCCCCCCCCCCCACCAAAAAAAAAAAAAAAAAAGAAACTGAGGAAAAAAGCATTTACATTCACACAAGCATACATCAGAATGCATTTCTGTATACACTATCAAATACATAAGTACATCTATACCTACATACATATCACAAACGTGATTACATAAATGCCTTCATATGAACATGGATCTTTATAGGTGAGACATACCATCCATTACATGACATACAATTCTGTAAATTGTTATTTGAAACAAGCGTGAGGAGAACAATTAGTGCAAGTGATGCTCATGTTACTGTTCCAAGTGCATTTTATGGTTCCAGAGCACAGTAATCCGATCCGATTTTATTTAAGAAAATTTGAATTGCTTGTTGAATAAGTGGTTCATAACTTGACCCTTCTGGAATGAGGAAGGGTTGCTCCATATTTAGTTTCACTGGAAAATAATAAACACATCTTGAACTTGTGAATACCCATTTTTGATTTTGCAGGAAAGTTAGACCGCAAAATAGACAGCAAAACTTTAGCTTACAATGCTTATATAATCAACCGCTTTTTAAGATTAAAAATGAAAAAGCTGACTCAGTCCCCCCGCCCTACACATTCAGGACTACAGGCAGTTGCATCAACCCTGACCACGACCATCAACTCTACACCTTCAGGGCTCATGGCAGTTCCCCCCAACCACTGAACGACCATCAACTTCGGGGCGCAGGCGTTTCTCCACCCTGCCACTGACACGCCCATAAACTTCGGGGCTCTTCGTTCTCATCCACCCGACCCGCATGCCATAAATTTCAGGGCGCAGGGCATTCTAACCCCCCCTGACCACTGCACTGCCCCACCACACCTGGGGGGGCGGGACGCTTTTCTACACCCACCCGACCCTGACACTGCCCAAACTTACACCACGGGGCTGGAGGGGTTTTTCCTGTCAACTTGACCTCTGACAGTAAATCCCTTTGCCCTCCCCTCTCTCTCTAATGCGATGATGCAGGTGAAGCGGGAAAAGAAAAAGTGTAAGCTGCTACAAGGAAGCTCAAAGCAAAAGTGTTACGAACAAATGATCCAAGCGGGAAAGGGGTATGCCCCCAAATGCCCCCAAGGGGAAAAAACGCCCAAACATGATTTAAAAAAAACAAGGGGGAGGGGTAAAAAAGTCGTCAAACAAGGCAAAAAACCACCCAAAAAAGAGGGAACAAAGGGAAGGTGGGTTCTGAGCCACCATTTTCCCCATAATAGGACGGGGCAGGAAAGACCCCCACGACAGAAGACGGGAGAAGGGGGGTTTCTGAGCCACACACTTTCCATAATGGAAAGAAACAAAAATTTCCCATATGAGTTACTGTGTTTTGACCATAACCGTAAACCCAAAAGGGACAGGGGAAAAACTCCCCTATGAAAACGCCAACTTCGAAAGTTGGTGAATGAAGATAAATAAAACCCCGGGGGATACAATCATCACTCCTGATTTTTACAGCTGTAATTGAGATAAACAAAAAACTGCCTGTGTATTGGTTATGGGCTCTGGGATCGCTTTAAACAAAAATGAGAAGTAGGGTAAAGGGGACCACACCGATTATCAAATTTCAACAACTTGCAATGGGTGAATGAGAGGGAAAAAAAATTCCCCAAAAAGGAAAGAGCGCTTCTGCACAGCGAGATCAGCTAATCCGAAACGTTTTTTACTTGTTCACCAAAAGAAAAAACTAGACCATTCATCACTTCATACACAAAGGACATACTTCAATTTTCCCCACAAATTAATTGTTCCCTTTGGCACGGGAAAGTAGGGAGTTGCCATCAGAGGGGGAGGGGATGATTTGAGGCCAGAAACCCGTAATTTCAGGGGCCGACTTTGGCTGCACCAACCATCTTAAAAACTTAACTAATGCTTTTCACTAGGAGATGTGGAAAATGAAAAAATCCCCGAAAACAATTTTAAAAAATACAAGGATATTGCATCCTAACAGCAGGGGGTTTTTTTTTTTCTTTTTTTTTCTTTTTTTTTTTTTCTTTTGGGGGGTGGGGGGGGGGAGGGGTATCGATATCACCCCCCCCGTGGGGGGTGATTTTTGTATGTGACGGGGAATTGAAGGGCTGAACCTCCAGGTCGATGCTTTTGAAATTTTAATTTCCCCCTGAGTGGCCCCACCCCTGGCTTTTGGTGTGTTTGGGACTCCAACTGAAGACTGACACACACACTAAATTTTCATTCTTTTCAAATTTCAGGATTTTGTGACAGGGGGTTTTAAAATTTGAACCCCGGGAAAAACTAAGGTTTTTTTTCCCTTTTAGGGATGGTCTGACTAGTTGTGAAAAAAAACGGGGAAAATGACACCACTCTTTAAATTCATATTCACTTTATGGTTGTGCCTGCGGAGAAGAACTTTTTAATTGTTTTTTTTTTAATCGAGTTCCTTTAAAAAAAGGGATCAGATATGTAGTTTTTTCATGCCGGGCACATTTACCTTTTCATAATGAATTTATGTAGAGACCACGATACATAACCTACATGGGCTTAAGAAAGGAGAGCAGAAAACTCCCAACAGAAGAGAAATCCCAATTCCCAGCTTGAATGATGACAAGTATAAAACCCCCGCTTTCAAACCTTCTGTCCTGACTTCTACGTTGGGGTTAAGGGTAAAAACAAAATGCCGGCAAGATTTGTGGTGGCCTGCCATCACTGTAAAAAACGCTACAGGGGTAGCAAAATGCCTTTAGGGCAAGGCATCAGATATAACAACCGTAAATGAAAATGGGAGGATTGACTTTTAAAACAGATTAGAGTATCCAGACCTCAACTTGTGAAAAGATGTAAATTAAAGGGGGTCTCTGTTTAACAGACAGTCAGCGTCTAAAAGTATTACTTGTTCACCACCAAGATTTCAAGAACACTCACACTTTTAGGACAAGGGGGCAGACAAATTTCACATGTCACCGTTGGTTTTTTCGGCGTCGAGGGGACTTACAGCCCCGGGGCGGCAGATGGATTTGCAGGCCCAGAATGGCCCCAGCATCTCCACAGGGCATTTTCTCTCCTTCAACACATGTCATACTTTAAAAACTAAACATCAAAACTACAGATGGGGAAAATAAGACAAACTGAAAATAAATTTTTTAAAAAAAAACATATTATTTTAACAGGCATGATTTTTTTGTTTCTTTTTTTTTTTTTTTTCTTTGGGGGGGGGGGGGGGGGGGGGGGGGAGGGGGGGGGGGGTGGGTGTGTATTGATATTAGCCAGCAGGTGGAGTGGGGATTCAAAAGCAGCAATTTGAACCCCTCTTTCCCGATGCGGTGGATCGAAGTGGCAGATTCCCGCCCAACTTTCGCATGTGGAAACAAAAATGTGCAGTGTTTTTCATCCTGCTTTCAAGCTGAGGGTAACATTAAGGAGCGTGTTTGCTCCGCTTTCAACCGCTGTTGGGTCTTTTTAATTGCAGGTTTTCATCCGCTTTTAACCGTGTTTGGGAAAAATTAGAAAGTCAGTTTTGCTCCTGCTTCAACCGCTGTTTTGGGTAAAATAGAATGGCAGTGTTTGCATCCGGGTTTCCCAAACCCCTGTTGGATAACTTAGAATGTGCATGTTTGCACCCGTTTCAACCCCGTAGGATAACATTAGAGTGACAGTGTTTTTCTCCTGCTTCAACCGCTGTAGGATAAAATTACAGTGAGCGTGTTTGCACCTGCTTTCGGCTGCACAACACATTTACACGGCACAGGGTGAAACTTTCCGTCGTGGACAGAAATCCCCCAAAAGACTTTCAGTCTTGACGAACTCCGTCAATTTAAAAAAAAAAAAAAAAAAACCCCATTTATTGGGTTCCCATTTTTTGTTTGATCCAAATTTTTTCCCTCTCTACCGGAAGACTACTGTTTTGTGTTTCCGGGATCTTCACAGGGAACATTGGGGCGTTTGACGACAGAAGTTTCACGGTGCTCCAGAAATTAAAGGTCTACTTTAGGGTTTTCGTAATTGGCCTTATGAGAAAAAAGAAAGTTTGATAAAAGGGAAAAAAAACATCCCATTTGCTCCCGATCACACGAAATCGATCCGCGAAAGTGGGCATTTTCACCTGTAATCAAGAAAACAGGAGGTAATCAACTAAATCTTGGCATGGCTTAACTACTCTTGGATGTGACGTCACATGATGGACTGGCCGTCAGCCGCGACCTACACAACAAGCCAACGGTGACAGAAAGCGATTCTGATGGTTCTTGCACATCTCGATAGGTATTTAATTTATCATGTAAAAGCAGTGACTATGATTGCGACAGCTAATGTAACTCTGGGGATGTTTCTGCAAGGCCTTTACCTTATCAGTTTGAACGCTAAGTTCTTTTTACCACGTCAGTTCCAGCTGACCACAGAAACGAGCTATTCAGTTCCAGCTGGACTCCGAACACATCATTCCGAAGGCGTACGGACTTTACCGAAGTCTCGAGGGAGGCTACCGACTGACTTCTTGATGCGATCACGCGTGGACGGCGAGCGGAGATTCTCCTTCCTCAAGCCGTTCATTCAATTTAACAAGTGTGATCTGTCCATAGATAAGAACAGAATAAACGTGCGACTATCGCACTCATCTGTACGAGCTTACCACTCCGCCTTCAAAGTATACGCGCACAATGCAGACGAAGTTTTTTGATCCCATCGAACGGGCTCGGCAATTGTCGGAATAGCTCGTTTCCGTGGTCCAGCTGGAACTGACGTGGTAAAAATATCTTAGTGGCCCGGCATGGTTGCACCAACCGAATGCACTTCTTTCGAGTATCTGGATCAGATGGAAATGTGTGCAAAGAAAATCCGTCATTGCTGAGATGCTGCACTCGCCTACAGCACAATATCTGCCACCCCCTCGTGACTTTTTAGGCTGTGGGGGATCGCAACTCGTGTTGATTTCACTTGGTGTTGGCTTGTTGTGTAGGTCGCGGCTGACGACCAGTCCATCAAGTGACGTCACGGTTTTCGGTCTACCGCGCGGGGTTTGAACAGGTGTGCAAAACTCGTTTTTTTATCTGTTAAATTCTTCCGGCGACTTTTTTTGAAAAATGAATACCGTACTGTAGTTATATGACATGTAGACCTGTTTTTAACAAATATCGAAAATCTCTAAAGTAACCTTTAAGTAGTCATGGCTTTTTTGAAAGAAGGAGATCCAGTAGCATGCGTCGAGGGGCAAATTAAAAACAAATGGAGATGACAATGGCTAAACGAAACTGATGACGACGGCAATGAATATCGCAAGTGGTGCAAGAAAATAAATGTGGCCGGCACATGTTTCGTATCGTTTGTTCAAAAACGATGTTACGGAGCGAACGGAAAAAAGAAACTTCGAAGCCATGCTGATCACCCAGAGCATAAGAAAAACATGAAGGCGACTTAACATTTTTGTATTCTTTGCTAAAGTAATTAGAATCAAATGTAAAAAGTTGATGGGGAGGGGGGGGGGGGGGGGGGGGGGGGGGGGGGGGGGGGGGCTAATTATACTTATAGTTGATATTTTTGGTGGGTGGGAGTAATTTAATGTATATCAGGGTTGGAAAATTTTCCAATTTTTTGTTTGGATTTTTTTAAAGAGTAAATTTCCTTCTTTTTAAAAATTTTTTATATTACTTTCAGGTGGGGGTGATGGATTCTTAGAATTTTATTATTGTGAGTGGGGTTTTGTTGTCAGTTTTCATTTTGTTTGTTTATTATTTATTTTTTTTTAGTTCCTTTCCTTAAAAAAAAAATCATGTTTGTTATACTTTTTTAGGAAAAGAAAAGGTGGAAAAACAAAATGACCTGAATCCTCCCTACACTTTGCTTTTTTTTTTTTTTTTTTTTCACCAATTGCCACCTCGGAATATTTATCACAAGCAGCCAAAAAAAAAATGTAGCTACTGTCTCCTCCACGTCTAGCCTATTTCCAGCTGCAGCCCCACCTGTCAACATTTCTACATGTATCTGTATGTCCATCTGTGCCCCGCTCATGTTCAGTCTGCTTCTTTCAACTGCTCCATTGTCTCCAGTACCTGGCTCCAGTAGAAAACGAAAAACTGGTGCTGCAGACATCAGGCAGTTTTTCAAGCGCCCACTACTGGACTGAAAGACTTTTTTTTCTTCATCTTTCCTTTCTTTTTCTTTTTTTTTCTTTTTTTTTTAGTTTTCTTTACCACTCATTGTTTGACAGGGCAAGAGAATTTCATTAATATATCAATATGACTGCTTAATCAAATGACTCGTCCTTGCTTTTGTTTGACATCATGGAAAATGATAGAAATGTGGATGACGGCTTTGCACTTTATTGATGGACAATTCTGAAAATGATTGAAAGGATGAATTTATACTTCATGTATATGGTGGCTTTTTGACAGTGAGGACAAGAGGAACTGACAAGATAAGAAGGCCACCTTTGTCATTCCATTTTCTATATGTGGTGTGGTTGCTAGGAAAGACAAAATGTGCTGACAACATGTCAACTTTGATTTCTCCTTATTTAAAATGGTGTGATTCTTTGGACTTAAAAGACAAATGGTGCCGCAAGAATAAGGCTACTTTGGTTCCTCATTGTGCATCTCAATGTGTGAGCATGTATATTCTTTTTACACAAAGTCTTGATTCAAATAGTAAAGTGACCATTTTAAACATTTGTGGGGGAAATTTTGTTGATTTTTGGAATGTTTTGATCAGTTCAGATTGGGTGAGAAAAATTTCCCTTTTTGAGTTTTTATATTCTGGTTTATTTCTACACTTTTAGACTTTAACTTTCCTGAGCTTGTACAATAAGCCATGAATATTATTTTTTATTCATTTAAATGAATTAATGGAACAAAAGTCTAACAGTAACTCACAAAAGCATGTTACAGTTAAGCTTTTTACTGCAGAAATCATGTTACAATTAAGCTTTTTCTGGTGCAGGAAAGCCAAACGAAATTGGCCTAAAAAATTTTAAAAATCAATTTCGCCCGGGGGCTTCGCCCCCTGGACCCCCCAACGGGGCGCTGTCCCTGTACCCCGCCGGGGCCTAGGCGGGCCCCTGGACCCCGCCTAATTTCAGTCAAATCAAGTTTTGTAGGTTTCAACCCATGCGTGCAGTCCTTGCGTCCTACTTCAGCCACATGCACAGTGACATTAAAGTGCGCAGTGTTTGCATCCTAATTTCAACTGTTGTAGAGCGACATTGACATGTGCAGTGTTTGCATCCCACTTTCATATGCTGTAGCCCACTTGTACTCACAGTGGGAGGTTTCCCTCTTCAAAGGCTTCTGATCTGGCGCATCGCTGGTTGAAGAATCTGGAGACACCACGGGTGTGTCAGTTACCACAGGCTGTTCAGCTTCGTCTGGAACAAGCAGGTAATCCGGAGACTTGTTTTGTGTCATAGATGGGATGTGAGAGGGAGAGCAACAACATTGTACATTGTAATTGTCAGTTTTTCACACAGTCTATCACTCACACACACACACACACACACACACACACACACACACACACACACACACACACAGAGTCACTCGCACACACAAACACACTCACACTGCATACATGTGCACACACGCCCACATTCACACACACACAGGCACACACAGACATACACACACACAAACACACACACAGAGTCACTCACACACACACACACACTCACACATACATGTGCATGCACGCCCACATTCACACACACACAGATACACACACAAACACACTCACACATACATATGCACGCACGCCCACATTCACACACACACACACACACAGAGGCAGTCAGCTAATTACCATTGTCACCGAACTGGTAAATCTGACAGCCAGTGGAAGACTGGTCGTTATTAGGCGGCACCAGCTGACACTTGAAGGTCCCACTGCCGTTCAGACTGGACACAGGCACTTTGGCCACCACCTGGTCAGTCAGTTGACTCCCCAGAGAGAAACTGTACTTGGAATGGCACTCCGGATCTTTCGCTTCTTCTGTCGGCCAGTGGCAGTCCATGACGTCTTCTGTGAAAGACACCCGACTTGCTTGTGAATGGTGGGGAAGTTGCATGACCTAGTATTCTGTAGCCTCTACTATACAAGATGTTCTTACAGAAAAAAAAGTACGACGACATGTACATGTTTGATACAGAAAATGCACAAATCAGAAAGATGTGGGACCCCCCCCACCTCCCCCCCTCCCCAACAAAAAAAAAGAAGAAAAAAACAGCCAGCAGCTGAAGTGAAAGGAACACAGTGTTCTGTGAACCTTCTTCAGGTCTCCGGAATTGAGGCGAGGAAGAAATATGGTCAATTATGTGAAAGGCTTTTGCAAAAAGTCTGCACTGACAGTTCAAGAGTCATAATTATTATTTACATCTGGAAACGATTTGTTGACTATATCTATAGGCTGTTGACTGTATCTGTATAGGCTGTTGACTACATCTATAGCTGTTGACTGTATCTGTAGGCTGTTGACTATAGATATCTATAGGCTGTTGACTATATCTATAGGCTGTTGACTATATCTATAGGCTGCTGACTATATCGATAGCTACTGTATGACACAAGTAATTTTTTCCCTCTTTTCTCTCAGTGTTTGATTTTTTTTTAAAATCCAAAACTTCATTCGTTTGGATGTAACACAAATAGTGTGTATTTTTCTCACTAGCCCAGAAAATGTTTGAGACAGACAGACAAACAGAGAGACTGAGAGATGACTATTTTCAAAACTTGGCACAGGAAACGTGATGATGGTCTTGCAATGAAATTCAATCTTGTAATTATAGTTAATCATTTCTACTAAAAAAAAAACACCCAAAACCAGTGCCTTTTTCCTATGAATAGTTTACTGTAGCATCCCAACATACTGACACCAGTCTCAATGAACGTGTGTGACAAATTCAATCCAAACGCATGCCAACACCATGGTATGTAAATCTCTCTGTCTCTCCCTCATCCTCTGTCTGGATCCTGCTACTGAGATAACTCCAGCCCCCCCCCCCCCCCCATCTCTTTCTCTGTCTGTCTCTCTGTGAGTCTATCTGTGTGTGTGTGTGTGTGTGTGTGGTGTGTGTGTGTGTGTGTGTGTGTGTGTGTGTGTCTCTTTCTCCGTCTGTCTGTCTGTTTTTTTCTTTGTCTGCATCCCTCTTTTGAGATAACTCTGCTCCCCTGTTTCTTCTTTCTGTCTCTCTGTGGACAAGTGATCAGCTGTTGAAGTAGAAGGAACACCATCAAGCCCCTATGTTCCACTCTCTACAGACTTCTGTCTGAGAACAACAGGTGCTCTAATTCCTCACTGTCCTCGTCTACAGTCTAAGGGTTCATGGTGGTGATTGTAACTGTCGGTCTTCTGTTTAATGCAGACAGTTTCATTGCTGATAATATCATCCGTATGTCCTGCTTAATCTGCATCATCTTCATCATCATCATCATCATCATCATCATCACCATCATCATCATCTTAATCATCATCATCATCATTGTCATCATCATCATCACAAAATAATAATTTACCATGGTCTGACCACCATCATGTTAAAGTAAAAAAAAAAAAAAAAAAAAAAAGTCATTAAAAATAAGAACGTCTTAATCTTCATGCCTGAAAACAATTCTTTTGTGCATGTATTTATTCACTATCCGTTATGCCTCCGCCGTATGGGATTTTGTGTGAACAATACATTAAACTTTCTTCCAATTCCATTTAGTCTCGGGCATTACATTTCTATTCTATCTTTCAAAACCTCTCTTAACATTTATCAAACAGCAGTTCCTGGTCTGGAATCTTCCAAGTTTTTGTTGTTTGTTTGTTCATGTGCCCATTTGTGTGATTATGAACAGTGTGAGTGTGTCTTGTAGGCATTTGGGATCTGAATGTAAAGAATGATATGTTATAATAAATGTCAGTGATTACTTTTACTACTACTATAATCATCATTATCAGTAGCACACAGCAGTAGTAGTAGTAGTATAATAGTAGTAGTGTTGTTGCTGTTGTTAGTGGTGTCATTAATGTCATTATAATTATTATCATACTTTTCACATTTCACACATTTAATACCGTCTACATATGTGCTTGTTTTTCTCCTTCATTTCCGTCTGTCTCATCTGCCTGCCTATCTCTCCCTCCATACCCGACCCCGCATCCCCTCATCTCTCTTTCTCATGTTGTGAATTTATTCGTTCTGTGAATTTATGTTTGCTACCATGTCTAATACCGCTTCTTGCTACAAAATTTATGTTTTTGTCCTGCATGTATACAGTGCATTATATTGTTGATTGGTCTAGACTTTTCCAAACATCTCTCTCTCTCTGTCTAGACTTTTCCAAACATCTCTCTCTCTTCCCCCCCCCCCCCCCTCCCCTTTCATATCTGCAGAATGATCTTTTTTAATCACTTACAGCACTGCATTTAGTATTTAAAGTACACACTGTGTGATGTGTTTATTTATTGTATTTCAGTGAGAGTGTGCTTAATTAAAAAATTTTTCTTTTGATTTTATTTCATTATACTTTGAGATGTGTGTGTGTGTGTGTGTGTGTGTGTGTGTGTGTGTGTGTGTGTGTGTGTGCATGTGTGCAGGTGGAGGGGGGCGGAGAGGCGGAGATTGTTCGTTCGTTTGATTCGTTTAGTTGTTTTTCTTGTTTGTTCTTGCTGTTGTTCATTTCAGCATGACTTCATTAATTTTGTTAGCTTTTCTTTTTGGCAGTATAGTCCATGGTCAGGGTGAGGAGCAGATGAAGAAGTGTAAATGTTTGCCCGCTTATCATCCATGGAAATCAAGAACTGTAGCTTCCCCCTCCATTGTTGTTTCCTTTCCTTTCCATTTACCTGAGGAAGATTCTGGCTCGGGAAGTACCGGACGACGATGCTGTGACGTGTGGCCTTGACGTTGACGGTGAGGGACACCTCAAGGCAGCCTCGCCCTTGTTCAGTGGAACCATTGTGCCGATACACTCAGCCCTGACCGGGAAGAGGTCATTGTAATGACAGCCATCAAGATCCACACAGCTGCTGCTGACCCTGTCAACACACGTCATCCACTGGTGTGAGCTGGATGGACCGTTTTGAATTGAAGGAATTGGTCAGTTTATGTTGCACAGCTGCTGACCTGGACAGCAAATTTAGTAGTTCTGAGGGATGGGGGAAGAGGTTGGGGTGAGGGGCAATAGATCAAAGCATTGGATGAAGATGGTCAACGGCCAGAGATCCATCCCATCAAGTGAAGGTAACTCAGTTCACATACATGTATAGAAATGCTATTCTTTTCTTTATCCACCCATTACTTTTGCTTCTTTTTTTTTTTTCAGAAGAAATAAAATCATGATGAAAATACTGATTTCATAACCCAGATTTAAAATGAGCAAAAATGACAAGAAATTAGAAATGGTTGGCAGTTGCTGTTTCCAGCCCAGTCATGTGCACATATCATATCAGGGCTGTAGGAATCAGTCAGTATCCCTGTTGGTGGTCACACTGGTCACAATGAAAACCTCAAAGCTGACCACACAGGTTATATCAGGTTGTAGTAATCGGTCAGTATCCCTGCTGCTGGTCACACTGGTCACAATGAAAATCTCAAAGCTGACCACACAGGTTATATGAGGCTGTAGGAATCAGTCAGTATCCCTGCTGCTGGTCACACTGGTCACACTGAAAACCTCAAAGCTGACCACACAGGTTATATATTCAGGGCTGTAGGAATCAGTCAGTATACCTGTTGCTGGTCACACTGGTCACAATGAAAACCTCATCAAAGCTGACTACACAGGTTATATCAGGGCTGTGGGAATCTGTCAAGTCTTTCATCACTTTCCTCTTCTGGTGCATAGTTTTAATGTTGTTGTTAGTCACTAAGTCAGAGGTGGACAAAAAAGGTGATATTGGGGTCTGGGATTTATTAGGTACATGTACAACATCTCTCGCTTGAAAAAGAACATAAAGAAACAGCCCATCCTCCTCCTGTCTACCTCCTCCCCTAAGAAAAGGTCTCTAAACTGAACATGATTCCTCCTCCCCTAAGAAAAGGTCTCTAAACTGAACATGATTCCTCCTCCCCTAAGAAAAGGTCTCTAAACTGAACATGATTCCTCCTCCCCTAAGAAAAGGTCTCTAAACTGAACATTATTCCTCCTCCCCTAAGAAAAGGTCTCTAAACTGAACATTATTCCTCCTCCCCTAAGAAAAGGTCTCTAAACTGAACATTATTCCTCCTCCCCTAAGAAAAGGTAACTAAACTGAACACTATTCCTCCTCCCCTAAGAAAAGGTAACTAAACTGAACATTATTCCTCCTCCCCTAAGAAAAGGTCTCTAAACTGAACATGATTCCTCCTCCCCTAAGAAAAGGTCTCTAAACTGAACACTATTCCTCCTCCCCTAAGAAAAGGTCTCTAAACTGAACATTATTCCTCCTCCCCTAAGAAAAGGTCTCTAAACTGAACATTATTCCTCCTCCCCTAAGAAAAGGTCTCTAAACTGAACACTATTCCTCCTCCCCTAAGAAAAGGTCTCTAAACTGAACATTATTCCTCCTCCCCTAAGAAAAGGTCTCTAAACTGAACATTATTCCTCCTCCCCTAAGAAAAGGTCTCTAAACTGAACATTATACCTCCTCCCCTAAGAAAAGGTCTCTAAACTGAACATTATTCCTCCTCCCCTAAGAAAAGGTAACTAAACTGAACATTATTCCTCCTCCCCTAAGAAAAGGTAACTAAACTGAAGATTATTCCTCCTCCCCTAAAAAAAGGTCTCTAAACTGAACATTATTCCTCCTCCCGTAAGAAAAGGTCTCTAAACTGAACATTATTCCTCCCCCCCTAAGAAAAGGTCTCTAAACTGAACATGATTCCTCCTCCCCTAAGAAAAGGTAACTAAACTGAACACTATTCCTCCTCCCCTAAGAAAAGGTCTCTAAACTGAACATTATTCCTCCTCCCCTAAGAAAAGGTCTCTAAACTGAACATTATTCCTCCTCCCCTAAGAAAAGGTCTCTAAACTGAACATGATTCCTCCTCCCCTAAGAAAAGGTCTCTAAACTGAACATGATTCCTCCTCCCCTAAGAAAAGGTCTCTAAACTGAACATTATTCCTCCTCCCCTAAGAAAAGGTCTCTAAACTGAACATTATTCCTCCTCCCCTAAGAAAAGGTCTCTAAACTGAACATTATTCCTCCTCCCCTAAGAAAAGGTAACTAAACTGAACACTATTCCTCCTCCCCTAAGAAAAGGTAACTAAACTGAACATTATTCCTCCTCCCCTAAGAAAAGGTAACTAAACTGAACATTATTCCTCCTCCCCTAAGAAAGGTAACTAAACTGAACATTATTCCTCCTCCCCTAAGAAAAGGTAACTAAACTGAACATTATTCCTCCTCCCCTAAGAAAAGGTAACTAAACTGAACATTATTCCTGCCTCCCCTAAGAAAAGTAACTAAACGGAACATGATTCCTCCACCCCTAAGAAAGGTAACTAAACGAACCATTATCCTCCCTCCCAATAAAAGGTCACTAAAACTTGAACCATGATTCCTCCTCCCCACCAGAAATCTATTTACCATGGCACCGTGTTACACCAGATTGCGCAGATTTGCACCTATTCAAATTTTTTTTTCTCCAAAACTTCATGGGAGCCCACTAATCAGCCATCCATACCATCCATCTGTCCTCCCCCATAACTATAACCAATTTATTGGCACCCAGGTTAGATCAAAACTTTGAACTTCAAAAAGCAACTGCCTCTCTCCCCGCCCCCCCCCCCCCCAAACTAACTCCCCCCCTGTATGCAAGTTACTGAGATTTGATCAGAAAATGTTGACATAACAATTAATACTAACTAATATAGGCATGGAACACTTCCCTTCCCTTCAACACAAAAAAGATCGTCCCAAAGCACAGTCTGCCCCCATTCACACTGATAATCATAATACAAAGGCAGAGACAGAAAGAAAGACGGGAAGACAAAACACAGCTGACAGAGACAGAAAGAAAGACGGGAAGACAAAACACAGATTGGCAGAGACAAAGGCAGAGACAGAAAGAAAGTTGGAAGACAAAACACAGCCTGCAGAGACAGAAAGAAAGACGGGAAGACAAAACACAGATTGGCAGAGACAGAAAGAAAGACGGGAAGACAAAACACAGACTTGGCAGAGACAGAAAGAAAGACGGGAAGACAAAACACAGACTGGCAGAGACAGAAAGAAAGACGGAAGACAAAACACAGACTGGCAGAGACAGAAAGAAAGACGGGAAGACAAAACACAGACTGGCAGAGATAAAGGCAGTCTAGATAGAAAGAAAGTTGGAAAGACAGAACACAGACTGGTAGCTCTAGACAGAAAGAAAGACAGATGGATAAAGCAGAGACAGAAGAGAACCTACCAAAGCGGATGTGTAGCTGGCACAGGTAAACTGCAGTATACACAGCATTTTCATCGTTCCTCGTTAGTTCAGGACTTCTTTCGCGAACTGTCTTTTCATTCAGCTGTTATGTAAGGCAGGAAATAATGACGATACTTATCGTGAATGTCCCCGACTTGCAGTTCCAGGATGTTCCACAGCAGGCTCTAAGCACAGAAAAATAAAAGACACAAATGTTAACTTTATATGTGTCACGCTTAATTAATGATGACGAGTGCCAAAAGTGAACGACTGTATCCATCTTTACTCCAGGAGAAGATAACTTACTGACGGAAAGGAACTTTCGGAATCTTCCGTTGAACTTCTCGTCAATGATTATCTTCTCTTGCAGGTGAATGTGGGTAAATACCCAGCTGACTTGTCTAATGTTGACAATCACACTAACACTGTTGGCGTCAACATTATACAGTTTTTTTTGCCTGATGTTGACATTAGATGACCAGCTTTTGCTTGATGTGGATAATTGCGCCTAATGGCTGGACAATGACATCCTACAATTCAAACTACAATCAAAGTGACAATGAGAATCAGAGAGAGAGAGAGAGAGAGAGAGAGAGAGAGAGAGAGAGAGAGAGAGAGAGAGAGAGAGAGTGTGTGTGTGTGTATGTGTGTGTGTGTGAGTGTGTGTGTGTGTGTGTGTGTGTGTGTGTGTGTGTGTGTGTGTGTGTATGTGTGGTGTGTGTGGTGTGTGTGTGTGTGTGTGTGTGTTTTGTGTGTGTGAGTGGTGTGTATACTGGCAAGCAGGTTTAAACAAAGTGAATAAACGAGGGAGTGAGAGACAAGCAGATGTCACAGATTAGACCAGAATAGACTCAGAGACAGATAAACAAGAAGGCAGAAACACTGACGAAACGTGAGCTAATAACAAAGTAAAAAACATATTATGCAAAAGAGCGTCATATTTAGTAGGTGTGTATGTGTGTGTGTGTGTGTGTGTGGTGTGGTATGTGTGTGTGTGTATGTGTGTGTGTGTGTGTGTGTGTGTGTGTTGTGTGTGTGTGTTTTGTGTGTGTGTGTGTGTGTGCACATGTGACAATTAGGAAGACAGACAGACGACCAATAACCGACCATCTTGCACAATGGTGAACAAGCCAGTGCGTACATAAAAAGATACTATATTCAGGAAAAGTATTTCCACTGTACACATGTGGAGATCAAAAGTTATCATATTCAATGGACATATATATACCCAGGAGAGATCGGGCGCACACATGGGCCCGTGCCCACACATCCATACACACACATGTGTACATTCACTACATACACATACAATGACTGAAAAAAGGCAAAACAATGTTAGGTAGGCACTCAAGGTCTGACCAGCGCGTTGGGCTAAAGTGTATGTCAGACATCTGCCAGTCTTGCCACGAGACCCTCTTCTTAAATTCTCTAATCTTTGTCACTGATTAGCTTTAAATTAGGTGCAGTGTAGTCTCAAAACTTAGCGAGTGTTATGAAACTGAAACTGAAACCCAGAGAGAGAGAGAGAGAGAGAGAGAGAGAGAGAGAGAGAGTTGTGCGTGTGCGTGAAATATCAAGAACAGTTTTGCCCCAAACAATTTAGACAACTCTCTAATATTGCAGTCAAAGATTCAATGCTGTTTGATGAAAAGTATACGAAAGGAAATCTTTGACTGCCGACAAGAGAATCAGAACAAGTGAGAAAAAAATGAGGAAGAGAAACAGACAGACATACATGACGTATGACGACATGACTTTGAATAATTGTGAAGAGTAAAATGTAAAAGATCAGTCTGGGACTTTTTCTACTGCAAATTGACGGAGATTTAAAAAAAACACACACCAGAAGTCATACATACTGTGGTGTGTGTGTGTGTGTTGTGTGTTGTGTGTGTGTGTGTGTGTGTGTGTGTGTGCACTCTCTCCCTCCCCTCTCCCTCTCTCTGTCCCTCCTCCTCCCCCTCCCCCCTCCTCCCCCCCCCCCCCCCCCCCCCTCTCTGAAGCTCTTCTGGAGAAAGAAACCAGGGATCTGCGGTAGTCACCTGGGGGATCTAATTAGTAGATTGGTGGTAGACTCATGACGTGTTGTTGTGTCTGCCTTTAGATTATAAGACACCTATATATGTAAATAAGTAGAGAAATAATGATTATGAAAATGATCATAATAATGTCAACAATTGTTAAACAATGACAATGATGGTATAATAATAATGAAATATAGAAACAATACAACAGCAATAATAACAGTAATGATAATAATAGTAATAATAACAACAACACAACAATATCAGCAACAACAACAACAATAAGAAGAAGAACAATAGTAATAATGATAATAATAATAACAACAATAATGATAATAACAGTAATAATGATAAGAAGAAGAACAATAATAATAATAATAATTATAATTATAACAAGGACGATCATGATGATAATAATACTAACAACAATAATATTAACAATCATAATGATAACAATAAGGGAGTGGGGTGGTGGAGGGGCAGGGATTTTTCAAGGAAGAGAGGAGGGATGAAGAGAGAATGGGAGGCTAGGTCAGGGTTAACACAACAGAGTTAAAAGAAAAGTGCTAAATCTAACTCCTCACATCACAGCTTGGAAAAAAAAAAATAAAAATCTACCTACCTATCTATCTATCTATTGAGAGAGCACAGTTGGGAGAAAAAACATAGCTTCATAGTATAAAAAAATGTATGATTAAGAGAGAGAGAGAGAGAGAAGACTCACCTTTTTCTTCTTCTCACAATACGTATATTGTTATCCACCGAGTCGCCAGCCTAACAGCAGTACCTGATGATTATTTTCTGAGAGGAAACGTCTTTAATTCAACATGTCTGCCTTCATACACTACAACAGAGCCGAAACAGGTCAATAATAGTCAACAATGACGGCTGACCATACAATTTTGAAGATTGAAGACTCTTAGCTGTGAACATGAACTTCCGGCGGCTGCTTGCTAACAACGGAAATTCCCGTTACCAAAGATCGAGTGATTTTCCAGAAAAACGGATATCTTCATATTCATCCGTCGAGTGTCCACAATCATCAGGTTGATTATTCTGACACTTTTGGGATATACCTCTCTCCAGTTTGATTAGAGTGACTCGACATCTACAGCTGCTTAACAGAAGATTGATTATTTCAGTGCACGAGCTGCAGGAAATGGCAGGCGGTCCGTGTATTTTGGAGGTGGGTGCGCAGTGACTCGACAACGATCGACAGCTGCACAGAAGATCGAGCAAAATGTGTGTGTGTTGTGTGTGTGTGTGTGTGTGTCTGACCTGTACGCACGTGGATGCGTGCGTGTGTGTGTGTGTGTGTGTGTGTGTGTGTGTGTGTGTTAGTGCACGCTCGTGCGTGCATATGCGCGTGTACACTCGTGCTCGCGCGTGTGCATGTATATCTGTGTGTGCATGTGCATGTATGTGTGCTTTATTTCCCCTGTTTTTCTATTCATGTTTTACACAAGCAAAACTTGGTCTAGTTCTCGGAACCTGAAATGATTGTTAAGCAACAGGAAGGAGTGGTGGGGAAGAGGGCGGAGAAGAGGGGAAGGGGGGGGAGAGCAGCGAGGGAGGGGGCATGGAGGTCAGAACTTCTGTAAAACAATCAATCATTCAATCAGTATCCATGTGATTCACTGCCCCCCCCCCCCCCCCCCCCCCCCCCCCACTAGCTCAGTGATTGTCAATTGCGAAAAAGATGACAGAATTTGACAAATGACATATTCCGACACATCTGTACATCGGTTAACAACACATGCATGAGTAACATACAATTATCAGTATACTAAGTTATGTGGCGGAATATACCGTTCACCACATTGTCATTGTCATTGTTTGTGCACCGGTCTTGAAAAGATGACAATGTTGCGAATGGCAAATTCCGGCACAAAACCTAGTACATTGATAGGTGCAAATTAGTCTGCAAAGTTTGAACAACCCAGTGTTTGTTTCAGCTTCTCTTTATACTGTCTGTAAGGGCTAAATGTCAAAAAGGAAATCTTTTGTGTGTAGAGGTACATTCCAGTTGAACGTTCAGAACCACAACAGAAGACTGACAGGGCAGACCAGCATCAGCATCGCAGCAGAGTGAGGGCTGGCACCTCTCTGACATGAGACTTTCCACCAGGACGACAACACGCAAAGACGGGCTGCGAACATTGCTAGTTGTGTGTTGAGTGGCAAGGCAATTTAAACCTTCAACTTCCGACCATTCAAACGATTCGTGTTGCTCCCCCTTTAAGCGATCGCCACTCTCCCTTCTCGTCACTATTACCACCACCACCACCACCACCACCCTTTCAGCACTTCTGTTTCCTTTACCTCTCTCTCTCTCACCCGCCCCTTCCTGTTGTGCTATTTTCTCAGGAATACCGCGTTGCCTAGACTGCTCCATTCACGTCAGATTTAAAACTGAAAGTTTGAAAGGGCGGGTGAGCATAGCTGATAATAAATGTTTGAAGACTTCTTTCTTGAAACGCCGGCTATCACCGTTTTTATGGTTCTGCCATTGTAAAACCTGTCTGTCAGTCTGTCTTCCTCTGTCTCAGAAACAGACACAAACACACAAGCATGGACACAATTATACACAGGCACAAACACACACACATAGGCCTACATGCGTGCGTGCATGCGAAGCGTGCGTGGACACAATCACCCGCACACAAACACATACGCGCCCACATATACACACATGCACTTGCATGGACAAGCATATGCACGGATGTACGCGCGTGTACACACATAATTGTACACACACATATACAGATAGAGACAGACTGACAGAGTACATGAGAGGGGGTGTGTGTGTCCTTCATTTAACGTCTATCCACTATTCGTGATATTAGACCAAAAAAAAAAAAAAAAAAAAAAAGTGAATGTGTACGGAAGTAATTGCGAGCGTGCACATAATGTGTGTATGTGTATATGTATGGGTGCGCGTACACGCGATGGGTGTGTGGTGTGTGTGTGTGTGTGTGTGTGTGTGTGTGTGTGTGTGTGTGTGTGTGTGTGTGTGTGTGTGTGTGTGTGTGTGTGTGTGTGGTGTGTGTGTGTGAGTGAGAGAGTTATGGATGTGTAAGTGTGTGAATATCTTTACACAAGTCATAAGAGAAGATTAACATGAAACAAAATACTTATAACCAACAACTAACTAATCAATTAAAGTCAAAACGGATGACAGTATTAAAGAAAAAAAGAACAACAAACAAACAAAACAAAACAAAAATCCTTTGCTCCCCCCCCCCTCCCCCCGACCATTTTATCCACCCCACCCACCCCCCTTCCTTTCTTGTGTGACTGTGCAAGAAATGACAAATAGCATCTGAGGCGGACATTTTTGTGTGTAATCAGTTTGGGTAAACCCCCCCCCCCCCCCCCACTTTCCTCTATCGCTGTGTGTGCGTGTGCGTGTGCGTGTGTGTGTGCATGAACACACGCCAGAGTCATGCAGGAATTCGTGGGTGTGAGTCTGCTCATGTGTAAGAGTAGAAAGAAACCATTCTGACCACTTGAGGAATGCTATGATCGTTCTAGTCAAGGAGCATTCTTTCCGGGGCTTGATCCAAGTCTTGGCCAAACAACAAACTGGGCTCAGTTCCAGTGTCACACGCTACAGTTCAAACTAAGGGGTTAGCTGCACACTGAAACTTAATACTCCTTGGCTTAGCTTAGGGAAACGAGTATTTATAGACAGGCACTATTAAATTGTTTTGAGAATCGTTATTGTGTCTGAAAGATGACTGCCTTCTTTTCTTTCACGTGCCCATCAAGGTAATGCCACGTGGTTCCAAGCAGACAGAAAAATGAAAGGATGGGACTATTTAAGAACCACCTGGCGCAAAGTTAGTTTCATGGATGAGTGCGAAGGCCTGGCATGTGACGCCAGGTAAGGGTGTAGTGATGATTTCTAGACTGTGAATGATTTCATTGGGAGATATGCCTGACAGCAAGTGAAATGTTGGAGGGGGGGTGGTGGTGGTGGTAGTGGTGGTTGTGGTGATGGTTGTAGTTTTCAATTGATCTATTATCTATTTAATACCAATTTTTCGCTCTTTTGTATGCTACACCTCAAGACGCTTACATGGGTTGTATAGTGATTTAGTGCAAAATCCTAATTATGGCGTGTGGCCAGTAATTATACCCCTCATACAGGCAATCATGCTTTGTGAGAAATTCAGTCCTCACCTCGTCACGCATTACAGATCATCGACGTAACTAAAGCTTCACCCCCTCCTCCTACCCCAGGGTTTTCTGACACTAGAATGACATCAGACGTAACTAAATAAAGCTTCCACACCCTACAGTTTTCTGGCTGTTGAATGACATCAGATCTGGGTAAAGTCAGATAGGGTTTCCTGTGTGCTGTACACAATGTCTGAAACACGTCATGTGTGTACTCTGTCTCTGTGTCTGTTGTCTGTCTTCCGTCCGTCCATCTGTCTGTATATTGGATAGCCTATCATGCATTCTCTCTTCCCCCTCTCTCTCTCTCTCTCTCTTCTCTCTCTCTCTCTCTCTCTTCTCTCCCCCCCCCATCTCTGGCAGAGAGATGAAATTGAGCCATTATTTTAAACAACTTTTATCCCGTGAACTTTTTGTAAAGGTATCTTTCCATCAGAGTGGGCTAAAACTATTGTTATACTAATTTATAAGAAAGGAGACCAGAACAATCCCCACAAACTATCGTGAAAACATCACTTACCAGCATTTTAAGTAAAAAACTAAAACCTAAAATACTAATAAATGAATGGGCTGAAATGAAGAAAAAACAGTGGAAGAACAAGCAGGTTTTGGAACCAGTTTCAGCACCATAGACTTATATTTACACCAATTCTTTGGTTATTTAACCATCAACTCTATAAGTCGAAGCTCTACATTGCATTTGTAGATTTCAAGAGGCCTTTGACTCAGTGAATCGGAATGCTTTGTGGAGCGAACTAAAAGTGGTGTTAATAGAAAATTATATATGGCTATTAGAGGTGTCTACAACTCGGTGCTTGCATTTATGCGTGTGAAGAGTGAGGTATTCAGATCAGTTTGATTGTCCAAATGGGGTAAAACAAGGAAAGCTTGTTGAGTCCACATTATTTTCTTTTTGTTATAAGCAACTGCTGTGAAATTGTCCCGCAAAGGAAGACATGGGATCCAGATAATACCTGGAAACAGTTGAATTAGTATGCTGGCGATGTTGTTCTTCTGTTCAGAACAGTTGTAGGCTTGCAAAACCCAAATAAAGGGTTTTAAAGAAGAAGCAGGTCGCTTAGGTTTATCAGTTAACTTGGGATTTAAAGACGAATATAGTAGTCTTTAGAAAGAGTGGCCACTATCGTGCATGAAAAACGGGCTTATGGAAATGCAGATGTTCAAGTAGTTAATCATATAAATTCTTGGAATTATATTTTCAACAAAATTAACTTTTCGTTATGCATGGGAAAGAATCTCTTTTAAAAAAAAAAAAAGGGGGGGGGGGGGGGGGGGGGGAGGGTACTATTGAAATTCTGAAATCCCCCGGAAAAAACTGAATTGTAAGACTGTGGTATATTTGGAAAATGTTTGATAACAGATAAAAAATCTTCTTACATATGAAGCTGAAATTTGGGGCTTACATGAAAATTCGCAGATGGAAAAACGTGCATACGTATGCTATGAAGCATTTCTTCAACTACCAATTCATCCAACACCGTTTTTTATGGAGAGATGGGTAAATACCCTTTGTATATAAATACATTTGTGAAATGTAAATTTAAATACTGGTTTGAAGATCTTAAAGTACTCCCGTCGTTTGGGCAGGCAAGCTTTTTGATATGATTTCTTTTAGAAATGGAAAAAGGTAGAGAAAACTGGGCTCATAAAGTAAAGAAAGTCCTTTCAGAACAGGGTTTTTGGTTATAGTGTGGATGACCCAGGAAGTAGGAAATGAGCAACAGTTCATCGGGAATTTAAAGACAGGTTATTAGCTCTTTAAACAGTTGGCACTGATTGGGTAAAGAAAATTTTCGGGTTTTTCTTATTCAAAAAAGTGTTTCATTCGAAAAGTTTTCAAATTCATAACAGATAAATGGCACAGAAAATTAGCAAGATTTAGTTTGAGAATTTTTGGTTTTAAGTGAAAAAAAAGGGGAAGGGTTTTTTGATGTGCCCAAAAATTAAGG
>CM031628.1:20134534-20162934 GCA_018398815.1 Conus ventricosus
CCTTTCTCTCTTTGGGGGATTTTTTGAAAAGCCATATTTATTGTATTATGTTTCATCTCTCCCTTACCACCCACCTTGGAGTCCAACTAAGGGCCAGGCCAAGAAACCAATGCCTTGACCCCTTCCAGCTTCAGGAGATATATACGACAACAGAAACCACCAACCCTATCTCCCTGATCATGCTCAACTCCGGGAACAGAGACTGAGCACTGCGGGGGTTCACATGGCCAGAGGGAACTGCCTGTCTTGACCCAGCCCCAAGAAGGGGAGCCGATTAGTACACCCGGGCCAAAGTGTACTCCCTGTCTAGGAAAGGTCCGAGCCAAAGTGATGTGTTGAGAGCGGCCCTCTCAATCACCAGGATCTCATTCCCCTCCGACACAGGTCGCACCGCACGGCAAACGCGGCGGATCTTAAGAAGACCACAGAGAGAAAAGGAGTGTGGAAAAGAAGACTTGAAGGGGAGACGAAGATAGAAAAGGGCCAAATAAGGAAGGCAGAAAACAAGAAAAGGAGAAAGGCGGGTTACTCTTAGTCAGGATCCTCACCCTTAGCCTATCTGACATGGAAGCCCTACCAGGGCATCAACTCCTTACCACGTTACGCTTAGGCCAGACAGCATCTTAGCTTCTCAGCCCTAGAAGCAGTTTGAAAAAACCAGCCTATCTCCAAGTATTGATGCCCCGCCAGCAAAGCCTAAGGGATCACTGGACCGTGCAAGCCCTCCGACCACGACAAGGTCGCAACCCCCGGGGGGAACATATACGAGAGTGTGTGATGGTTTAGGTAATAACACCTATGACTGAAACAAACTCTTATGAAATAAATCATTTTGAAATATGTCAGTACAACAAATCAATGCTATTTGTTCTACACACTATTTTCACTTCTTTGAATCAGTAAAATATTGAAGAAAAAAATCATTTGGCACCGAGATTTAAAATGAGCAACAAAACTACAAATGAGGAAATGGCTGGTAGTTACAATGATGTTTAAATCCAAGGCAAGTGCAAGGGTTATCGGAAGCCTGCAGCAATCCATTAGTTTTCTCTTCCTGGTCAAACTGATCATAAAGATCACCACAAGCGGAAATAAAAACAGCATAACAATCTTGAATGGTACATCACAAAGATTGCATAACATTCACAAGCTCAGACAGAAATGTGTTTCAACAAAACAACAAACTGAACATGTATTAAAAGAGAACCTCCAGCATACTTACAAGTCTTGGGGCTGATGGGTCCGTCTCCCCAAGCCCAAGATTCAGTTCTCTTTGTCTCTGACCTGTGCTGATCAGCGGTGTCATTGTCGATGTCAACAGCTGCTGGGGACAGATTATCCCCCATGAGCAGTGTAATCGGAGATCTCAATGCATGTGGTTTTCTTGATGCAGAGCATGGCCCTGTCCTGGTGTCTCCAGCTCTTCCAGATTCTGGTTCCTCTTTACATTCTTCTTTGTCTTGGTCTGATAATTCAGTTCTCCTTGTCTCTGACCTGCGCTGATCAGCCTTTTGAAGGTTGATAGTGTGATCTACTGGGTGCGGCACTCCCTCCATGGAGAAAAGGCCCACAGATCTCAAACGAAGTGCCCCTGTCCAGGTGTCTCCAGATTTTACAGATTCTGGTTCCTCTTTCCGCTCTCTTCATCTTGGTCTGAAAATTTAGTTTCCTTCTCTGACCCCTGATCAGCCTTTGAAGTCGAAATGTACTGGCACAGCCCTTCTATGGTGACGAAAACAATGGACCATATCTAAAATCAAATCCTTCTTGATGCGGCGTGGCCCCAGCAACCAAGTATACGTCACAAAGTACTTTTTTCCTACTGTCCATGCTTTCTTCCCCCAAACACAGCCCAATTCCCATCCTATATACTGGCGATATGTAAAACGCTGCTTACCAAGGTGTTTAACAAAGTATTCTTATATAGTTAAAGTTGTTAAAAAATATTCTATAAGGCATTTCACATCATTCTGTGAAATGCTTTGATTTAGAAAAAAAAGGGTTCCAAAACATATCTGAGGCCATATAATGAAATAACGTTTGGTAGTTGGTATCTGAATGCCGTGGAAAGTTGTCCCTTCTGAGTGTTGTCCAAATGTTTTCGCACCCCAGCTGATTTAACCATGAGCAAACATCTTCAGTTCGGTTGTCAACAACCACTGGTTTGTGACAGTTTTATGTGAAAATATGTTCTTTTTCCTCCTGTTCTGTCCTGTCCTTTTGTATCAGTGCAAATCTTAGCCTAACAGAGACTTTTGTCAACATATCCGATAAGAAAAAGATAAAAAAATATAATGTTAGCTTATAGCCCAGCCGAAACGCGCCAAAGGGCCAACAGGGCAGTTTTTATTTATGTAAACCCCCGACGTTAAAAAAATCAACTCACCAGTCAATAAAAAAAAAAAAAACTTTCATACATCTCATTAAATGACATCGTCTAGAAACGTACCAGAAACTTCCGATAAAAATCTTTCTTCCGAAAATCTTAAATCAATAAAAATGTTAATTTCTCTCAAAACTCAAGGATCACATCAGGCGGGACATCCCTGAACTGGATTTCAATGCATCCGCTGTAAAATGTTAGTGTCTCACAACCGGGCAAGTCCCAACACTCTAAAAAGAACATGTTTTCATTGTGAGTGGCCATGACATGGAATGCAACCACGGAGCTTCTTCATCACTCTTTAAAAGGTAAGAATGGGTAAAATACGAATGGCCGGTGTGCAGCCGCAAAGAACCGTTTCCTCCTTACGACCTCTCCGACGTAGATGGGAGGAAGTCCTTAAGTATGACGGATCTGAAAAGAGTTTTGTATTCGTCTGTGTGTTCCAATCCTCCCTGCCAGAGTCCTCTCACATAATCTTAATATTTTGGGTTTCACATCGAGCAGGGGATAAAAAATGTTGGCAGTTATCACTCTTGTGTCGTTCATGCTAAACGCTACAACCATTTCGGTATCCCGCCGATGCCAAACATGACGTCAGGAACCCAAGCAAGAGTAATGTTGTAACCGTCCGCTTTCCACGGCTAAAAAGTTTCAAAGAAATTCAAAGTTCAGGACGCTGAAGGTTGCGCCAGCTATGGCCTCCAAAAGCTGACAGCGAATCCGACAGAACCAGAAAGGTTGCTCTTCGAAAGATTGTGAGATTATCTTCAAAGCCAGAAACCAGAAGCATAAGTTCAGCGAATAGAACAGAAGCATCTGAATGTATATGTTCCAGCAGTATCTGAGAAGAGCCCCCAGGGAGTGGCTGAACGCCACTCCATCTTCAGACTTGGACACCGACAGTGAAAACTTTTTGATAGAATGGAAATTCGAACAGAGCTCAGCATAACAATGCTTTACGACCAGAGAGCTGGGAGACTCTTTGCGAAAAGCTGCAAGAATCGAAACGAAGTCTCGGTGTGAAAAAGGTCCATGGAGGTTGATCCGAAACTTGGAAAAATCGAACACAACTCCTAGGTCTAGACCAGCATTCCGCACGGGAGGCCGCATACGAAAGACCAAACGCGGAATACATATCGGTGTGTTTTTCACACTTACTTTGGAACGGAGGTCCAAAGACACAGTCATAGGCAGGGTTTTCTGTTCTGAGAACAGTCGGAGATCAAATATTCAAAGACAGTTTCAGCCTGCGGTTGGAGCAGTGGAAGTTCACCCTGCCTCTGCGTAGCAGGTAGTACACAGGTGGGTGCGGAACGGCTCCAAACAGAGAACGTGAACCCTTGATGGTGGTATAGGGTCCAATAGTTTTTTGAGGTAAGATCCTATCTTGCAGAGCCGTACACAGCACAACTGTAGTTTTTCAGTATTGGACACGCACCAAGGCTGCTGTAGAGGTGCAGCAAAGTTTTCTTATCAGCGCCCCAGTCGGTGTTCGCTACGACCCGCATAATATTCAGTGCTATCTGGCAAGCAGTTTTTGAGGTTTTTGGGGGGGATGGGTGGCTGAGAAAGTTAAGTTTTCTTGTCAAAAATAACCCCTAGAAATTTGGCCTCTTTGACAGCTGAAGGGGAGATTGTCCCGACTTGAAGTTCAGGAACTGGAAAAAACTGCGGAATTATGGAAGTGAATACACTGTGTTTTGAGCCAAAAAGGTGAAACCGTTTTTCATCCGCCACTGAAGGATTTTATCACGCCAAGCTGGAGCCTGCGCTGGACACTCGGTACCGGCTCCAGTTGCGTAGACAGCGAAATCATCCACAAACAATGAGCAGTCTGAGCCCTGCTAACTGATTGAACAATGTTGTTGATCATCATACTAAAGAGGGCAGGAGAGAGTAGGCTCCCCTGTGGAACACACCAACTCCTGCTCGTGACATCAGAGAGAGAGTGGTGCCAACCCGGACCTGGAACTGTCGTGTTCCTGCCAAAAATTTTGGAATGAAAAGCGGAGAATGACCTCGAAAACCCAGATCATGGAGAACATAAAGTATCCCCGACTTCCAGGTGGTATCGTAGGCTTCTCCAAATCAGAAAAATTGGCCACTCGCCTGCTGTCTTTCAAAAGGCGTATTCCGAAGGGAAGATTTCCAGACGTAATCAAATGTCAACTGTAGTCCGAATGTTTTTTTGCGGAAACCACACTGTTCTTTCGCCAAAAGGCCATCGGTTTCGAGTTTCCACATTGAGCCAAGTCATAGACCATTTTCTCCATCAATTTACAGGACACAGCAGTCAAAGCTATGGGACGGTAGTGTTGGGAGTGGGATTAAAAAGATCTTTTCCAGGTTGGGATGGGGAATAAAAAGGCTTTTCGCGCAAGAAGGTGAGAAAGAAACCAGCAGTCCCAACTACATGGTGGTATACCTGTATCAGGATGGTCAGAACCTTCTTACGGAAGATGGTTTCAACAAGTTTGATACAGGATTTCATCTCTACCAGGAGGAGGAAGCGCTGCAAGAAGAGTAAGGCAGATGTCAGTTCGTGTAACGTGAAAGGAATATTGTATCTTCCATGTTGTCTGACGAAAAGTTGCCAGTGCTTTCTTATAAGGGCATTGTTTTGACAAAAGTGGATGAATTTGTTAGAGAAGAGGGGGAATTCATTTCAACGGTTGAAGCACGCAATTAGTCAACAGCTTTTTCTCCGTTATTAAAGAGTCCGAAAAACTTGAGATGGATCACATGGGACATGTGTTTCCCTTTGATTTATCATATAAAGATGATACACACTTTTTTCTTTTCTTGGATGTTTTTCGTTCGAATGTCAGCCTGGAGCAGAACTTCCACTTCACTCAGGACCGACGTTTACTGATTTTAAAAGTGTGTCATGAATTATGCACGGAGAATCTGAAGGCTCGAGCTTTGGGACCCGAAGGTCGTTTGTATACCCGACGCTGAGCCCGTTTTCGAACTTTTTGAAATTGTTGCAGCTGAATCGAACCGCAGGAGTTTTTGCTTGCAGTTATCGGAAGACACTGGAAAACAGCTTAGCACCTTTGGATCACAGTGTTAGTCAGAGATTCAGCCTGTGTCCGGACTCTGAAAAAATCAGTGTCCTGGACTTCCTTAGAAATAGTGGCTGCAAATAGATCCCAGTTTGCCTTCTTAAAATTTATATGTTTAAGGACAGAGACGAAGCGTGTCAGTTTATTTATATTACGGGTTGTAAAGGCCAAGGGAAATGGACGCACTTCCGTGCAGATCGTCATTGGACAGACACTCATAGACCAAGACCAGCGATGGTCACAATCGACAAATCTAAACACGAAAGTGAACCTGTGGAAGAGTGGAAGGTAAGTTGCAGATCCGTCGTTCAGACAACACAAATCCAAATCCGCAAGGACATCCTCAAATTGGCAGACCTCTGGATGAAGTACTGACACTACCCCAAAGAGATTTGTGACCGTTAAAGTTCACCAGTAGCAAAAAAAGGTCGAGGAAGTACTCCTATCGACAGACAAGGTCCTGACGACAAACCGGAGGCAGAAGAGGTAAATAAAGAGAACAGATATGTCCACAAGTCTTTTGAAGTGACTCTCGCAGCTACAGCTTGAAGGGAGGAACCGAGCGACAGGACTATACAGTCCGAGTTTGTGATGCGAATGGCAACACCGCGCGACCGTCCCGACGTGGATTGGGTTGTGTGCAAGGGTTTGAAAGAATATTAAAGGCCAGAAAGATGAAGGTCTTCTGGCTTTGATTTGAGTTCCTGAAGAGCCACGACGGTAAAGGTTTTATATATTGACACCGAAAGCTGTCAGCTCTCAAAGTTGGAATTTAGAGATCCACGAAAGTCCAATAATATTGTACAATCCATGGGTGCAGAGGGCGAAAAGGGTGAGAGATCAAGAGTCATCTCCCATACAAACGGCTGCTTCCAATTGAGTGAACTTATACTTAGTTTCAACTGACTGTGTTGGTCATCAGACCTGCGGCAGACTTGCCAACATGAGAAATGAAGGTCTGGATTTGGGAGACGGTGGAGGTTTCTTCCACCCCTAATCTCCACCATCTCACACTGATTGAACTCCCTTGCCCGCACGGGCACTGGACAGAGGAGTTCGAGTTGGACTGCTGGTTTTTTAATCAGCCCAGCAGCAGAAGTTTAGACTGCCGGGCAGTCAGAAGGGTGCGGATTGTTTTGCCTCCACAGGGCATTCACTTTGGCTGGGTGTGGGTGGAACCTGCTTCCACCAGAGTTGAACAATTCTTCCTTGCAATGTTTCGAAAACATGAAATGATCATCAGTCTGGCAAGCAGAACTGACCGTAGTAGGAACTGTGGGAACTGTCTTTACGCCGAAGCATAAGAAGAACTGTGGCGTTCTGACTACCCACAACCTGTTTGCGTGGCCTCAAAAAAGGGAGGATTTTTCTGTTCTGTTTGGGGGGACTAGTATAGTGGATTCCGTAATCCAAAGAGACAGTTTCTTGAAAGGAGGGAATTGTCCCACCGCAGTTAGCACAATGAGGCCGGATCTTTACACGGCCCATCGAAGGTTGCCTTGCAGCAAAACCACCGCACACCTCCTGCCCGAACAGCGGTCTCATGACATGGCCAGACCTCTGGCAATCTGAAGCACCTCAACGGACGGGACATACAGCTAACACGGACGTTCAGTACCCAACTTTGACGACTGGAGCAGCACAGGGTTGCAGAAAGTCAGAAAGAGGGGTTTGTGCCACTCTCTCTGCACCATTCTTTACCGTCACCCTGCGCACCTCAGTCACTCCCAGGAACGCCAGTCCGTTTTGATCTCTGCTCAGAGACACCTGTTAAGTCTCGGCAGCGAATCACTCCTTTCGACGAATTCAACTGTTGTGGGAGGAGCCACCTGTCTCCCTGTCCACGAGCTTTTTGCCCTCAGCAGCTGTTCTGATTGTTTTTTTTATCTGCATGAATCAAAAAGAGCCGTTCCGCAATCTCTTGATGGCGAGGGACACCTGCAAACCTTTGAAAAGCCCTTCTGGCTAGCAAAAGCTCTCAAAGCTGAAAGGGTCTTTCCTGCTCTGTCCATCCATCACGAGCCAAGGAAGCCCATAACCTTTCCTCAGTCTTACCTCTGTACCGAATCACTATTCATCTAAAAGAAAGATCCCCTGAAAAATGGGGATGCTGCTTCACTCTTCTTTTGGGGGGATATTTTGAAAAGCCCATATTTAATGTATTATGTTTTTTCATCTCTTCCCCTTACCCACCCACCTTGGAGTCCAACCGAAGGCCAGGCCAAGAAACCAAAGCCTTGACCCTTCCCGGCTTCAGGAGATATATACGACAAACAGAGAAACCACCAACCCTATCTCCCTGATCATGCTCAACTCCCGGTGAACAGATAGCTGAGCACTCAGGGGATTTCACCAGGCCAGCAGGGGAACGGCCAGTCTTGACCCAGCCCCCAAGAAGGGGAGCCGATAGGACACCCGGGCCCACAGTGTACTCCCTGTCTTGGAAAAGGTCCGAGCCAAAATGAGTGTTGAGAGCGCTGGCCCTCTCAATCACCAGATCTCATTCCCTCCGACAACAGGGTCGCACCGCACGGCAAACCGGGCGGATCTTAAGAAGACCACAGAGAGAAAAGGATTGTGGAAAAGAGAGCCTTGAAGGGAGAACGAAGTAAAGAAAAGGGCAAAAATAAGGGAAGGCAGAAAACAAGAAAAGGAGAAAGGAGGCGGTTACTCTTGTCATGATCCACACACCTTAGCATATCAGACATGGAAGCCCTACCAGGGGCATCACTCTTACCACGTTACGCTTAGGCAGACAGCATCTTAGCTTCTCATAACCCTAAAGCATTATTTGAAAAACCATCCAATCTTCCAAGAATTGATGCCCAACACCGCCAGCAAAGCCTAAGGATCACTGGACCGTGGCAAAGCCCTCCGCCCACGACAAGGTCGCAACCCCCGGAGGAACATATACGAAGTGTGTGATGGTTTAGGTAATAACCCAATTGATGAAACAAACTCTGTAGGAAATAAAATCAGTGTATAGTATGCAGGGTACAACAAATCAAGGTGCTATTTGTTCTACACCTATTTTCACTTCTTGTATCAGTAAAAATTGAAGAAAAAAATCATTAGGCACCGAGATTTAAAATGAGCAACATTACTACAAACGAGGAAATGGCTGTATTACAAAATGGATGTTTAAAGCCAAGGCAATAGTGCAAGGGTTTCATCGGAAGCCTGGGCAGCAATCCATTTAGTTTTCCCCTTCCTGGTCAAAACGATCATAAGATCACCACAACGGAAATAAAAACAGCATAACAATCTTGAATGGTACATCACCAAGATTGCATAACATCACACGCACAGACATAATGGTGTGTTCAACAAAACAACAAACCTTAACATGTATTAAAAGAGAACCTCCAGCATACTTAACAAGTCTTGGGGGCTAGATGGGACCGTCTCCCCAAGCCGAAGAATCATTCACTTTGTCTCTGAACTGTGCTGATCAGCGGGACATTGTCGATGTCAACAGCTGCTGGGACAGATTATCCCCCAATAGCAATGTAATCGGAGATCTCAATGCATGTGGTCTTCTGATGCTGAGCATGGCCCTGACCTGTGTCTCCAGCTCTTCCACTTCTGGTTCCCTTTACCTTCAAATCCTCTTTGTCTTGGTCTGATAATTCCAGTTCTCCTTGTCTCTGTACTGCGCTGATCAGCCTTTTGAAGGTTGAAGTGTGATCTACTAGGGTTCGGTCACCTCCCTCCATTGGAGAAAAGGCCACAGATCTCAAAAACGAAGTGCCCCCTGTCCAGTGTCTCCAATTTACAGATTCGGTTCGCTTTCCCGGCTCTTACTTCATCTGGTCTGAAAATTAAGTTCTCTCCTTCTCTCTGACCCGCCCTGATCAGTCCTTTTGAAGGTCGAATATGAGTGTACTGGGCACAGCCCTCCTCTATGGTTGACGCGAAAACAATGGACCACATATCTAAAATCAAATACCCTTCTTGATGCAAGCGTGGCCCAGTCCAGGTGTCTCGCAGTTTTGACAGATTCTGGATCCTCTTTTCCGCTCGTTCTTCATATTGGTCTGGTGTGTCGCCATCGTAGAGACAGTTTCTTTTCGCAATTCTACTGCTCTTGGCCTTTTTTTTCTGAAACAGTAAGAAAAGGAGGGAAAATATAATCCTAGACTGATTTTACTTTAGTTTCAACATGTTTACATGTCATTTTAAAAAGAGTCAATTAATAAATTCATTTCACATTTGCTCTGTAACAGGGAGTGGAAGGAAAATAAAGTTGACCTTAAACACCATATACACCTCATTTCAAAATACTATAAAGTGTGGGTGAGGGAAGGAGGTTGGAGGGAGATCACATTTCAAAAGCCATGCCCCCCCCCCCCCCCCCCCATCTGCCTTCTTTATCAAACTCTCACACCATTTTCAAACTACCCTCCATTCAAACTGAACAAGTTCAACTTGTTAAAAAAAAAACCCCTCCCTCACCGTTTCCGCCCCCCTCTTTTTCCCCATCCACTTTTTGTGCTGCGGCGCTATTTTCAATCCTCTACACACGTACACGAGTGTGTGTGTGTGTGTGTGTGTGTGTGTGAGGTTGTGTGGTGTGGTGGGGGGGGGGTTTGTGTGGGTGTGGTGTGTGTGTGTGTTGTGTGTGTGTGGTGCATGTGTAAGTGTATGTAGAGGGGGGGTGGGTGGTGGGGTGGGTTGTGTGTGTGTGTGTGTGTTCGTGCGTGCGTGCGGTGGCGTGCGTGCGTGCTGCGTGGGTCGTGCGGCGTGCGTGCTGCGTGTGTGTGTGTCCCCGTGGGCGAACCCCCTCAACTGTCTCCTCCCCTCCTATCAGCCCTACCGTCCACTAAGTTCCAGTAATATTGACACATGTAGACAGGCATATTGACACATACACACAGGCAAGCTGTTTTCAAGTTGAATTGTCCACTTCCTCAGACTCTATAAAAAAAATAAAATTTTTTTTTTAAAAACCATGAAGCAGAATGCACAGTTAGTTTGAGTCTCTATGGGGCCGTCACTGAATGCTGCTAGTTGTTTTTGTTGTTTTGTTTGTTTTTTCTGTCCGAATGAGCTTTGCTCATCAAGTGAAAAGATGTAGGAGGTTAAAGGCCTTTGATCATTTCCGTAGCTACTGTCAGGTACGACTTGACAGTCTGTCAGGTACAACAACATCAGGTACAACTTGAGCAGTCCGTCAAGTACAACTTGTGCAGTTTGTCAAGTACAACTTGAGCAGTCTTCAAGGTACACCATGAGCAGTTTGTTAAGTACAACTTGTGCAGTCTGTCAGGTACAACATGAGCAGTCTGTCAGGTACACCATGAGCAGTTTGTCAGGTACACCATGAGCAGTTTGTCAGGTACAACATGAGCAGTTTGTCAGGTACAACATGGAGCAGTTTGTCAGGTACAACATGAGCAGTCTTGTCAGGTACAACATGAGCAGTCTGTCAGGTTACAACATAAGCAGTCTGTCAAGTACAGCTTGTGCAGCCTGTCAGAGTACAACATGAGCAGTCTGTCAAGTACAACTTGTGCAGCCTGTCAGATACAACGTGAGCAGTCTGTCAAGTACAACGTGAGCAGTCTGTCAGGTATACCTTGTGCAGTCTGTCAGGTACACATTGTGCAGTCTGTCAGATACAACGTGAGCAGTCTGTCGATACAACGTGAGCAGTCTGTCAGATACAACGTGAGCAGTTTGTCAGGTACAACATGAGCAGTTTGTCAGGTACAGCTTAAGCAGTCTGTCAGGTACAACTTGAGCAATTTGTCAGGTGCAAACTTGTGCAGTTTGTTCAGCTATGGATTTGCTTAGAAAGGCACTTAACCAGCAGGGAGGAAGGGAGGGAGATAATTTCGTGCCACCACCCCCACCTCCCCTAATTTTTCCAGGTGAGGAAGGGGGTGAGGGGAGGAGTGGAGGGTGAGCAGGCGCCGCCACAATGCCACTACCAAGGTGTAGTCTATGCACATGAGCTCCTGACAGTGACAACAACGGAAACACAAGCGTTTCACCGTGCAGCTGGGAAGAACGAGTCAGTACACATTCCGCCATTTGTTGTATACTCCATTGCTTGCCTATCTACACAGCCCACTAGTTGAGTAGGACAGCGGTAGGCTTAAACATGAGCATGATTTGATCAGTTGACACGACATGGCTGAAGAGGACACGTAACAAAACTTCATAAATGGAACTGTCATGGCATGTTAACATTCATCCCCACTATCAGCTGACCACCACAACATTGAAAAATCCACACTTACTTTGTAGTCGGCGCTAACTCGTTGTTGACAACTCCACGACGCCCAGATCAAACTACCGCCCGATCTCACTGACATCTGTATGTTGTAACTCCTTGAACATGTAGTCTGCCGCCATATCATGTCCCACAAAAACAACAAAAAATACTCACAAAATCTCAACCACGGCTTCCGTTCAGGCTTTTCCACCGAGACCCAACTGCTTACCACTACAAACGATCTCCTGATGTCCTTCGACAAAGGGAAGCAATGTGGATATGGCTATTTTGGACTTCTCAAAAGCCTTTGATACAGTACCCCATGACCGTCTCCTCCATAAGTTTGACCAGTTTATGGCATCACCGGCACCCTCCACACCTGGCTTATCTGCTTCTTAACAGAGCGAACCATGCAAGTGGTGGTAGAGGGCATTACATCGAACGCCACAACTGTCGACTCAGGAGTCCCACAAGGCACAGTGCTCGGCCCCCTCCTATTCCTGTGCCACATAAATGACCCTCCAGAGGCAGTCAAATCCCAAGTACGCCTATTCGCAGATGACTGCCTCATTTACAGGGAGATCAACGACTTTAATGACCACCACACTCTACAAGAGGACCTCAAGTCACTAGAGTCATGGGGCAGACAAATGGGGCATGCTGTTCAATGCTTCAAAATGTTACATCATGAGCATTGCAAAATCCTCTACCTCCTCCTACTTCTATTCCCTAAATAATACCATCCTGCAGCAAGTCTCTCATAACCCATACCTCGGCATCCAATTCGTGGACAACCTCAAGTGGTCCCAACACATCGCCTCCATCACAAAGAAGGCAAATAGCACACTAGGATTTCTCCGGCGAAATCTCAGACATAGCCCTACCTCCTCCGAAAAAATGCCTACCTTGCACTGTACGCCCTGTCCTGGAGTATGCTGCAATCATTGGGACCCGCACATGCAGCAAGAGATCAACATGCTGGAGCGCGTACAAAGAAATGCAGTGCGCTTCATAGCAAAGGACTACTGCTCCACCACGCCAGGCTTCATAACGGGTCTGCTAAGAAAACATGAGCTCACTACACTCCAAGAACGGCGGCTTCAACTACGGCTGGATTCTTTTACAGGGTGGTTGAGGGTCTGGTGCAGCGATCATCCCGAGTGACTTCATCACACCATCAAAAACCAGGACGACGCATCCGCTCCACCAGAGACAACAGAACGTACCCGACACAAACCCAGTGGAGAACTACATACGAAATAATGATAGGTGCTACTGCATCCCAGAAACATACACCGATCAGTACCGAAACTCATACTTCCCAAAGACAATAAACTGAGTGGAACCACCTCGACGATAACATCGTCCACCAAAGGTCTGTCGACAGCTTCAAGTCGCTCTGGCAAAAGCCAGAAGCCGATGATTTCATCACGCTGCGCACCCCCACCGTCGCGCCTATGCCAGTAATGGATGTCAGCGACGTACAAATCCAGATCCAGATCCAGAGCTAAAATGTTCACCAGCCTCGTTTTGGAAAAGGCCTAACCCCCACCCCCCCCCCCCCCCCCCCCCTTCACATTAGGCCTACGTCACCGGGCGGGTAAAAGAAACGGTCGGCAACGATTGTTGGCGACGGTCGGCAACGATCGGCGACAGTCGGCAACGATTGGCGACGGTCGGCAACGATCGGCGACAGTCGCAACGATCGGCGATGGTCGGCAACGATCGGCGACTGTCGGGAACATATAAACTTCCATCTTATATTAGTAATCTGTTCACATGTTCCCTGTCTCCATATTCCTCATGAAATGAATTTATTCTTTCCTAAGCCCCGTATTGATATTTTCAAACAAGCATTCTTATTCAGGTACACTCTTGTGGAACCTCCCTTCCCACTTCCTTAAAAATGCCATCAGTTACACTATCTAGTTACACTGTCTTAGTTATCATGTCGCGTCTAGGTGAGGTCTCTCTCTCTCTCTCCTCTCCATCTCTCTCTCTCTCTCTCTCTTCTCTCTCTCTCTCTCTCTCTCTCTCAAATCACACACACACACATTCCAAACTCAACATTCCATTGCCAGAATTCAATTTTTCGGCAGAACACATAAATTTTAACTTGTACTTAAGGGCCGATACTTAAGCAAAATTTGCTTTTTGATTATCAATAAACGTTTACACACAACATATGAGAATTGCAGAGCCCCACAGCAATTAACAAAATACATGACTGTGTGTGTGTATTGTTGTGTGTGTGTGTGTGTGTGTGTGTTGTGTGTGTGTTTTGGTGTGGTGTGTTTGTGTGTGTGGGGTGTGTGTGTGTTGTGTACGTGCGAATGTGTGTGTGTGTGAGGAGAGATTATCGCTTCCGAAATTTTGAAACTGAGAAGTGGTGGTGTTTTTTTCAGCCGTTTTCTTTTTCTCTGTTGCGGTTTTTTCCCCTAGAGAATGAAAATATCTTCGTTCAAGCTCACCCATCTTATTTTGCACGAAAACCCCCTTTTCACAAACAAATCACGTCCTTCTCATGTTACTTTTTCCAAAATTAAAACACCTTTTTTCTAAACAAAATTAACATGCAAAAACCTCCAAAATGACGTAATTGGTACTTTAAAATGGGGGGTTAGTGCAAGATAAGATAGGGTGATCGTGAACACAGATATTTGCCTTCTCTCCAGGGCATAAAATCAAATTTTAAAAGTGCAAAACTCTTCGCATTGGCCACATTACTGATCACCCCTGGGTCTAACTTGAGATCCTATGGCGCCCTAGGGCCCCAAGTCAGATCCAGAGGATTTACAGATAAAGTGGCCAAGATGTGAAGTTTTGAGAATTGCCTCTAATAGTGGTATTCTTATACTTGGTTGCCTGCTTTCAGTTTTGTCTAATTTGGGGCAATTCTCCCCACCCCCCTTTTCAGTGACTCTTCTAGGACACACCACACACACACACACACACACACCACACACATTGTGTTTTCGGCGTTTATAGCCACGCCAGTGACCACATGGTTTGCGGGCGTTTATAGCCCCACCAGTGACCCCGACAACACATTGTGGTTTACAGGCGTTTATAGCCACGCCGTGACCACATGGGGGTTTTCGGGCGTTTATTTGCTGCGCCAGTGACCCCAGACAAAAGAAACACGAAAATGGGAAGAGCCACTAGAGGGCAGAGAAGAGGGCCAATTTAGACTTTCAAAAACCACGCAAACAAGTACAAAACCACTGCAGGCATATTCTCATCTTTACACTTTTTGGATTAATATATATACTGTGCAAACTGAAAGCTTTCATAATTCTATGGTGTTTATGCATAAGTGTGACTGTTATTAAATTGTTTTTTGTTCAAGCAGAATAGTTTTAAAGGTTAAACAACAACTGTGTTTTAAAGTACTTTTTAGTAGCTACTTTGTACAATATTCATATTAAAAGCTTTAGCAAATTAAACACAAAAACACAACTTTTAATAATCAATTCTCTCTCACTGATCTATAAATAGATAATTTATTCAGGGGAGGTAATTACTTTTTATACATAATTAAAGGGAGACAAATCACTTTCATTATCATTGTTTGCTTATTTTGATTGTTAATGTTTAAACTCTGTGCGTGTGTGAACAAGGAAGGTAGAAATCAATAATCTACAACTGCTGCCAGAGAGTGGAAAGCCCAGGGCTCAAAATAGGCCTCAGCAGTCATTATTGATTGTTTTTGGCAACGTGCATTGCGGAGCGCGTTACAGGCCCATGCTGCGGCTTACTTATTTTTGAATTGTTGTTTTTATTTGAGTTTAAAAATGAACCTCGAAGTAGCTACAGAGCTTGTTAATATTCTTACAAGTTGGATTGGGAGTGGAGGGCCGATAAAGATCAGTTAAAGAGCAGGTTTGAAGAATTAATTACTAATCTTTTTGAGCGCATAAATATGCGAGAAAGCATGAAGCAGGCCATCAGTAAAATACCAGATTCTTGGCCCCAACCGGTTAAAAGTTGTTTGCCATTTAGTTGATAATATGGCTCCTGAAGATGTTAATCTGACTGTTTCTACTGACTCTGAAGGAGTAGCTATTCGTTTTAATGAAGATCAGGTTTTATGATTAGAAAAGACTATGAATAATAGCTGAATTTACAATTATTTGTTTAATTATTTTAGATTTAAAAATGGCTGCCGAACTCAGTGAATCTGATTTAAAGAATTGTAATGAACTATTTGACGAAACAATGAAAGTGTTAAACATTGATTTTAGTGAATTTGGTTTTGAGAATGATGTAACAATATAATAAAAGATCATAGTGAACTATTTAACGAAGCAATCAAAGTGATGAACATTGACTGTAGTGATTCAGAAAAAGCTAAAATATTAGCAGGTGTTATTGAAGGTTAACGTGTCTTGAAGTGTTGCAATGCTTGGGTGAAGAATAAAAGCGCGTTTACTTACTTTTATTTACTTTTTTTTTAATTTACGTAAATATTTGAGTTAAAAAATGAACCTCACAAGCGAGTCTGAGTTTGAAAACTGCTAGCCAGCGCACTGGTGAAAGGTAGTGACAAACAATTAAGCAGTATGTTTAGTGAAGTAGACATGGACATCATTAACCCTCGAACGTTCAGGAAAGCGTAGCACATGCTATCAGTAAAATCCCAGAGTCTCTTCAACGCGAACCGCCAGTAAAAGTGTTGTTAACCATTCTGATTGATTATGTAACACCTGATGGCAGTAACATAGAAGTCTGGGTTTCAACTAAACAGAAAGAAGTTTATTAGCTATCGCGACTTTAATTCTGAATGGGCTGATTACATGCTTACACAGTTTAACCATGCAAGTGAAGAAGCTAAGTTAAGGGGGTTTTGGCTGGTCTGAAGGAACAGTCCTTCAAATCAAATTAAAACAAGCAAAATATTATCCCATAGTTGGTAATTCTTACCTTCCTCTCCCAAAAGAGCTAGTTTTTAAACGAGCAGTCTTAAACATACAAAATCCTGACAGCATGTGTTTTATATGGTGCGTTTAGCACATTTACACCCTGTTAAAAAGAACGCAGAAAGAGTATCTAATAATGAACAATACAAACAAGAGCTGAACTTTAATAACATAACCTTTCCAGTGAGTATAGAAAGTATATCTCAGTTTGAAGAGCAAAACAAGCCAATCACCGTAAACGTATACAAATGGTCTGTAGTAGACAATCTACAGCCTCTAAGGGTTTCTCCCAACGCACCTACTTTGGGCGAATCACTTGACAAGCATGTAGACTTGATCCTGTTTGCAGATAGTACAAAGAGTCATTATGTATTTGTCAGATCTGAGCCTTCCTGTCCTGTCATCGTTACCAAATGGTCACACGGTCACGAGCTACGCGCATTCGGTTCGCACTCTGTCATCAGCAGTCAGTCTGTGGTTGGTGACAGTTTTGGGTTTTACAGCGCGACCGGGGGTAGTTCAATAGAAGGTTATTTTTTAAACCGGTAGGGATAAACTAGTTTGTGGTTGGGCCTACTCAACGCCTTAGGTCTATTTTAGACCAGGAGAAGCGAGTCAGCCGGTTTTCTGACACTGGCCGTGTGGGTGTGTGTGTGGGTTCCGTTGTCAAGGGGGGTCACTCAGGTTTTCTCAACAGGTGGCAGGATTAGAGTACGTCTGCGCACGAATCGGCGTCATCGTGAGTTCTTTTCGGGTTGGCTGGCAAGACTGCAGGAGGTGTGGGTCTGAGGCCAGATAGCTTTTCTTACGGGTGATTTGTTCACCAAGAAGATTAGACTAGTGTCTTGTGGCGTATTGCCTAGCTAGTCTAAGTAATCCGTGTATCCACGTTCTACTGTGTTAGGCGGGAAGAGGTGCCTGCGATACCGGTAGTTGTACTGTTTTAGTGTCAGAATGAAGTGAGTCGAGTATAGTTGTTAAGTAAACCTCACGGGGCCTCAGCTGCGTGAGCGGCTGACAGATCCTGTTGCGGTGTGTCTCGTCTGGTGCGCTGCGAAGTGGCTGTTGTCGGCGCGTGGCGTTACGTCTGAGGGTTGCTGTTTGAGGGGACCCCCCTGGTGTACGACGGGATCCTGTGTCGGGCTGCTGCACATCCTTGCGGAAGCTCCTGTGGGCTTCTCGAGTGACCTGCTGTCACCTGTCGTCCCGAGGTCACGTGTCCTCTCGGGGTCAGGCGGATTACCCGGGTCATCCGTCAGGTGGTGACTCGTCTTGCGTCTCTTCGACCCTATTCCCGCTCCCTTTCCCGATGCCCTTGACCCTGTCAAGCTGTAACCCGGTTCGTCCTTGGTCCACTCCAGACCGAATGTCCAATTGACCCATCAACTTCCCCCCTCCTTGTCCCTGTCCTTGTCCTCCGCCCTGCGCCGCTGCAGCTTGAGCGTATGCTGGCCACTGTGGGCAGCTGGGGGGCAACTACTCGCCTGCACCTGGTGGCGACCGGACAGGACTGGGACTGAGCGCGTGGCTTGACCCTTGGGGACTTCGCCAGGAGAACTGCGGGGAGGTACTAGTGTTTGCGGTGGAGGGCGTCCTGGACGCTGTGTTGTGTGGCCAGTGGACTTGTGTGGCCAGTGGACTTGTGTGGCCAGTGGACTTGTGTGGCCAGTGGTCTGGTGTGGCAAGGAGCATCGCGGGCCGACTGTGAGGGTCCAGTGTCTGGTGATGTGATTGGACAGACGTGCGCGTGCAAGTGCTTCGGGCTCACTGAACAGTAGTGAGGAACAGCACGAACGGGACACTCAGGTGATAGTGTTGGGGGTCGTGGACGGTGGGGGAGTCGTGTGAAAACCTGTGTACTGTGTAAAATGTTTCTCATGAAATAATTAATAGTTTGGTCAGCGTGGTTGTTGGCCTGGGGTATGTTCCATGCTGCTGGGGTCTATTGAAGTTCTTTGCAAGGGTTGACGTTGACACTGTATGATATTCATTGTATTGATGATGTGTGTCATGTGCCCTATGACCCATGTGGTGTTTCCAGGTGCGGAGGCCATTGAAGTTCCTTTCAGGGGTTGAGTTTGGCACTGTGCTGTATGCATTGTGCTGATGATATGTGTCAAGTGCCGTAATATGTTTCTCAAGAAATAATTAGTAGTTTGGCCGAGTGGTCGTTGACACGGCGTGGTATTCATTGTATTGGTGATACGTGTCATGTGCCCTATGACCCATGTGGTGTCTCCAGGTGCTGGAGGCCATTGAAGTTCCTTTCAGGGGTTGACGTTGGCACCGTGCTGTATTTATTGTATTGATGATACGTGTCATGTGCCCCATAGCCTAGGTAGTGTCTGGGGTTCATTGAAGTTCCTTTCGGGGGTTGTACTTTGGCACTGTGTTATTACATTGGATTGATGTATGTGTCATGTGCCCCATGACCTAGGTAGTGTTGCTAGGTACTGCCGGCTGCAGGGGATGGAGCTGGTGTCAGGTGTGGATGCAGTGTGATTGAGTGCAAATGAGCGAGTGGTTTGGTGGTGGCATGTGTTATTGGTGTGAAAGGGATTGATTAGAGGTGGAAGGTTGTCGTTTGTTATGGTCGAGGAAAATGTTCATGTCATAGTAACGGTCAATAAATGTTGTGTGAGTGTTAATCTGTGTTCAGCAGTCTTAGATCTGTTTGGAAGCGACTAGTTAGGCTGTAAATTCTGTCTGTCATTCTATAGTAATTAGTTCAGGTCTTAGCGAACCTGACTATGGTGGAGATGCGGGGTACACAAACGGGTTAGTAGAGTTAGTAGAGGACTAGATTAGCGGGTAATTTGGGATGGTTAGTCGGGTGGTTACTGGGGATTGTAGGATTTCGCTTCAAACAGTAGTGTTGCAGGATAAGACTGTGGGTGGTTGGTGGGTGCGTGCCCAGTTGGGTGGCGGCACATAAGACAGTCGTGCATCAAGGCGTGAAGACCTTTGCGGCCGCTGTTTGATCGGAGCGATGTAATTGTGTTGTTGTGTTGATGTGGTGCCTTTAATGTAAATTGACCGTGAAGCGTATGCGGTGTTGGTCTGTGTGTGGGTGCAAGTGTTGGCTGCTTGTTGGGTTGAATGGTTTCATGTAAGTGATGGGATGAGAAGTTATTTGTATTAGGGGTGATGCAATTTCCAGGTGTTGTGGGCTGACGGAGGTTGCTTAAGAACAATTTCGGTGTTTCATTGATTGTGATTTATGCCAGTCGTTATTGATGAGTTTAGTGATGTGGTTTTTTTTTTGTGTTTTTTTTTTGTTGCATTGGATTTTGATGCACTTTGATGTGGGACTGGTGTGATAGGGGTTGCAATATCAAGTAGTGAGTTCTTGAGCGCATGACCATCAGGGATCAGGTGTGAGTATTTAGGCCGGGGCGTGCTGGCGATAGAGCGTAGTGTATTTGGGCAGTGTAGTTCATTCGCCGTTAGTGTATGTCCGACGCAGATCTTACGGAGTGTAGGCGGAGAGCTAGACAGCTGTGTGCGAACGGTTGAGGAGTCTAAGACCGTTAGAGCATAGGAAAAAGGCTATGGCAGCAAAAGGGGGAGGAAACGGAGGAGCAGGTGAAAGATAGGCTTAAGGCTGAAGGAGACAAGTATGGCTTCACGGGTCAGGACCTGGTGGCGTATATGCTCCAGGGGGTCAAGGAGTTCCATGAGAGACAGGAACGGAAGACTAAGGGGGAAAAAGGGAAAAGAGCAGGAGCGGAAGAAGGAAAGGGGGAGCGGAAAGTAGGATCCGGAAGGAGAAGGAGGCTTTGGAATTACAGTTGGTGAAGGATAAGAATACAAGCAGAGAAAGACCGCAAGGAGAGGGAAGAAGCTGCGGAAGCGGACCGCCTAGCCAAAAGAGCGCAGGAAGAGAAGGATAGGCGTGCAAAGATTGCGAAGAGGATGAGGAAATGAGGATGCTGCAGGAGAGGCAGAGGTTTGAGTTTGACAGAGCGGAGGCAGAGAAGAAAGAGAGAGAGCAGAAGGCACAGCGGAGCTGAGCGGAAGCACATAAAGATTGACCCGCTCAAGGATGACGACGACGTTGATGCTTACATCCATCACTTGAGAGGGTGGCCGAGCTGTGTAATTGGAAGAGGGACGTATGGGCCTCCCAGTTGGTCGCTTTACTGCGGGGGAGGCTCGGGAAGCAGTGTTGCGGATGCCCGTGGCCGAGATGGGGAATTATCAGAACGTCAAGCTGACCCTGCTGCAGTTTTTCCGGTTAGACGCAGATGCATATAGGCGGAAGTTCCGGAATGTGAGAAAGGAGACTTCGGAAACTTTCTGTCAGTTGTTGGCCAGAATGCGTTCGATTTTCTCGCTGTGGTGCTATAGCGGCCGGGAAGGATGAGGGGAAGGTGGAAGATGTTGTCGACATGCTGTTGCAGGAACAGTTGTATCAGGGCTTGTCACCAGACCTCCATGTTGAGGTAAAAAGAATGAAACCTAAGACTGCGGATGAGGTTGCTGCTGAGGCCACCACTGTAGCAGAGGCAAGGCGTTCTGGAAGGGAGGCCCGCAACGAGAAGAAGGGTCTTTCCTTGGAGATGAGCTATGAGAAGAAGGAGAAAGCGGACAAGCCGATGGACAAGGAGTCGGGACCCACGTCGCAGAAGCCAGAAGGCGGGGCCTTATCCAGGAGGCCAGGTTGCATGATCGGAAATGTTACAAGTGTGGGTGAGCCAGGCCACATTGCAAAGAACTGCAAGGGTACAGGCAGTGGTGCTCGGGTCAAGGTGGAAGCTCAGAGCGACGAGGGGGTCTCCCAAACCCCGGGCTTTGTGCGTGACTTGCGCACGGAAAGATTTCACTCCTAGGTGTAGGGTCAGAGTGAATGGCACAGAGGTGGAGGGGCTGAGAGACACGGGTGCATATTACACCATTGTGGCCGAATATCTAGTCTCGCCTGACGCCTACACCGGAGAGAGCGTGCCGGTAGTTTTGGCCGAGTCCCGGTGTCGGCATAGACTGCCAGTGGCAAAGGTAGAATTAGAATCTCCCTTCCTCGTGGGTCAGGTGATGGTTCTTGTGATGAAAAAAACCGGTAGAGGATGTGCTCATCGGAAACGTGGCCAGGGCCGATCTATCAGGAGAGGCTACCAAGGTGCCGGTCTATGCCAGTCCGACCTGTGTTGGCTGCAGTACAAACTAGGGCCCAGGCAAAGCGCGCGGGCCGAACCGCCGTCCAGGCTACCGATAAGAGAACAGGTTCTCGATGTGACGCCAGCGAGGATGGCGTGAGTTGCAAGAAGGGGGATCCCACGCTTGCTGCGGCTCGACGTGCTGCTGAGACGGGGGAACGTTTTCTTGTAGGTAGGGGTGTGGTGTCCTACCTCGTCAGGGGAGGGTTCTCATGAGGAGGTTCCAGACCCAGGATGAAACCTTGTCGCAAGTGTGTGTCCCTCAGGATCTGCGCAGGGTGGTGCTTGAGCTAGCTCATGATGTGCCTCTAGCGGGTCATCTGGGTACCCAGAAGACCAAGCAAAGGGCTCTCCAGCATTTCTATGGTCCGGAATGTGCCAAGATATTGCCCGTTATTGTGGTCATGTGTGCGTTGCCAGAAGACGACCGACAAAGGGAGGGTGATGCCAGTGCCGCTGGTCAGAACAGAGGTGTCAGAGGAGCCATTCGAGAAGGTGGGTGTGGACCTCGTGGACCCATGGTGCCGATGTCAAGTCAGGGAAAACCCGGGTTTTTGCTGGTAATGGTTGACTACGCGACCAGATACCCTGAGGCCGTAGCCCTCCGAAATATTGACACTGTCACTGTGGCTGAGGCACTGTTTACAATGTGGACGCGCACAGGTATTCCCCGAGAGGTGCTGTCAGACAGGGCACACAGTTCACCAGCGCCATGATGGGGAGGTGCATCGACTTCTCGCAGTCAAGGGACTGCACACTACGCCTTACCACGCTCAATGCAATGGCCTCGTGGAAAGGTTTAACGGCACCCTTAAGAAGATGATCAAGCGTTTGGCTATGGAACAGCCCAGAGAGTGGGATCGCTGGATCCCTGCGGCGTTGTTTGCCTACCGGGAGGTACCCCAGGCAAGCACAGGCTTCTCGCCGTTTGAGCTCCTGTACGGGAGGAAGGTTCGGGGGCCCCCGAGATTGCTGAAGGAGATCTGGACGCGGCCAGATCAGCCAGAGGTGCGCACCGCTGCCGAGTATGTGGTTGACTTGCGGAACCGTATTGCTGACTCTTTTTGAGATGGGGAGGGAAGCCCTGAGTCAAGCGAGCAAACAGCAGAAGAGACAGTATGATGCAAGGCTAGGAAGCGCGAGCTCATGCCAGGAGACCGAGTCTTAGTGCTCAGACCTACCAAGCAGAACAAGCTGGAACTCATGTGGAAGGGACCTTACTCCGTGCATCAAAAGAGTGGGGAAGTAGACTACAAGGTACAGCTCGAGCGCGAGACTAAGTTATTTCACGCCAACCTCCTGAAGAAGTTTGTGGAGAGAGAGAGAGAGATGCTACCAAGGAAGTGAGGGTTTCTGTGAGAGCAGTGGTTATCCAGGAAGTGGAGGAGGAGGATGTCACGATGGTGACCAGTAAGGACATCCCCGTGATCCCGTTGGAAGCGACCGAGGGTGCTGCTGAGGTGAAGTTGGGAACTCGTGACCCGCGTTTGCGGCGCGACTGAGGTCGCTGGCAGAGGAGTTTGCTGACGTTCTCACTGACCTACCGAAGCGTACCAGTTTGGAGGTGTGCCACATCAAGCTCACGGATGGTCGACCCATTAGGTCTAGAGCTTACCCCGTTCCTTACGCGCAGAGGGACACGATCAAGGCGGAAATTGAGGCCATGTTGAGATGGGGGTGATCGAACCATCCACATCGCCCTACGCCTCCACCAATTGTTCTGGTCAAAAAGAAGGACGGGAAAATAAGGTTCTGCGTGGATTACCGCAAGCTCAATAAGGTGGTTGAGTTTTGACTCGGAACCTATGCCGGACATCGAGTTTCTGTTTGCTAAGTTAGTGAGAAGCAAGTACTCAGCAAGATAGATTTAGCCAAGGTTATTGGCAGATACCTGTGGCTGAGGAGGACCGCCCCAAGACAGCGTTTGTTACACCGCAGGGTTGCTACCAGTGGAAGGTCATGCCGTTCGGGTTGTGCACGTCCGGGGCAGTTTTTTCAAGGATGATGAGGAAGCTGTTGTTACCGTTGGGATCTGACCAGGTTGACAACTTTATTGACGACATCCTCGTAGCGACTGAGACCCAGGAGGAGCATCTGGAGGTGCTGCGACATCTGTTCAGGAGACTCAGAGAGTGCTCGATTGCGGCAAAACCATCAAGTGCGAGTTGGGGTGCCAGGAGGTCGAGTACCTGGGTCACAAGGTGGGGCAAGGCTGTATTTCTCCCGTGGAGGACAAGATGGCCAGGATCCGGGATGCACCAAGGCCTGAGACGAAGAAGGGGGTGCGAAGTTTCCTGGGGTTGGTGGGCTACTATCGCCGTTTTGTGCCTCGTTTTGCTGAGATTGCTCTGCCATTGACCAACCTGACAAAGGGTGGCGAGCCCAGAAGGGTGCGTTGGACGCCTGAGTGCGAGGAGGCATTCACTATGCTCAAAGCAAAGTTTTGTACCCCTCCAGTATGCAGGTTACCTATTCCAGGAGGTGGCTTCATCCTACAGACTGACGCATCGGACACAGGAATTGGGGCTATTCTCCTGCAGGAGCAGCATGGAGGAGTGCATCCTGTAGCTTGTGCGAGCAAGAAGCTGCTTCCAGCCGAACGGAATTACCCTGTCATCGAGAAAGAGTGTCTTGCTCTTGTCTGGGGTGTTGACAAGTTCCGTCACTACCTGTATGGGACGCCGTTCGTGGTTCAGGTAGACCACTCGCCGTTGCAGTACCTAGAGCGAGTCAGGTCAGCAAGTGGAAGAGTCACTAGGTGGGCACTCCAGCTTCAGCCATACAGTTTCGGGTGGAAGCTATTCCCGGAAGCAGGAATGAGGCAGCTGATTTCCTGAGTAGGCTGTGAACGTACGGTTGACACTCCACTGCCTGCGTTCTATGTGTGTCAGATTAAACGTAGAGTTGAATCTTGGGGGGAGGGTGTGTCAGATCTGAGCCTTCCTGTCCTGTCATCGTTACCATGGTCACACGGTCACGAGCTACGCGCATTTCGGTTCGCACTCTGTCATCAGCAGTCAGTCTGTGTTGGTGACAGTTTTGGGGTTTTTACAGCGCGACCGAGGTAGTTCAATAGAAGGTTATTTTTTAAAACCGGTAGGGATAAACTAGTTTGTGGTTGGGCCTACTCAACGCCTTTAGTCTATTTTAGACCAGGAGAGAGCGAGTCAGCCGGTTTTCTGACACTGGCCGTGTGGGTGTGTGTGTGGGTTCCGTTGTCAGGGGGGGTCACTCAGGTTTTCTCAACAGGTGGCAGGATTAGAGTAACGTCTGCGCACGAATCGGCGTCCATCGTGAGTTCTTTTCGGGTTGGCTGGCAAGACTGCAGGAGGTGTGGTCTGAGGCCAGATAGCTTTTCTTACGGGTGATTTGTTCACCAAGAAGATTAGACTAGTGTCTTGTGGCGTATTGCCTAGCTAGTCTAAGTAATCCGTGTATCCACGTTCTACTGTGTTAGGCGGAAGAGGTGCCTGCGATACCGGTAGTTGTACTGTTTTAGTGTCAGAATGAAGTGAGTCGAGTATAGTTGTTAAGTAAACCTCACGGGGCCTCAGCTGCGTGAGCGGCTGACAGATCCTGTTGCGGTGTGTCTCGTCTGGTGCGCTGCGAAGTGGCTGTTGTCGGCGCGTGGCGTTACGTCTGACTGGTTGCTGTTTGAGTGACCCCCTGGTGTACGACGGGATCCTGTGTCGGGCTGCTGCACATCCTTGCGGAAGCTCCTGTGGGCTTCATCGAGTGACCTGCTGTCACCTGTCGTCCCGAGGTCACGTGTCCTCTCGGGGTCAGGCGGATTACCCGGGTCATCCGTCAGGTGGTGACTCGTCTTGCGTCTCTTCGACCCTATTCCCGCTCCCATTCCGATGCCCTTGACCCTGTCAAGCTGTAACCCGGTTCGTCCTTGGTCCACTCCAGACCGAATGTCCAATTGACCCATCAACTTCCCCCTCCCTTGTCCCTGTCCTTGTCCTCCGCCCTGCGCCGCTGCAGCTTGAGCGTATGCTGGCCACTGTGGGCAGTGGGGGGCAACTACTCGCCTGCACACCCGGTGGCGACCGGACAGGACTGGGACTGAGCGCGTGGCTTGACCCTTGGGGACTTCGCCAGGAGAACTGCGGGGAGGTACTAGTGTTGCGGTGGAGGGCGTCCTGGACGCTGTGTTGTGTGGGCCCGTGGACTTGTGTGGCCAGTGGACTTGTGTGGCCAGTGGACTTGTGTGCCAGTGGTCTGGTGTGGCAAGGAGCATCGCGGGGCCGACTGTGAGGGTCCAGTGTCTGGTGATGTGATTGGACAACGTGCGCGTGCAAGTGCTTCGGGCTCACTGAACAGTAGTGAGGAACAGCACGAACGGGACACTCAGGTGATAGTGTTGGGGGTCGTGGACGGTGGTGAGTCGTGTGAAAACCTGTGTACTGTGTAAAATGTTTCTCATGAAATAATTAATAGTTTGGTCAGCGTGGTTGTTGGCCTGGGGTATGTTCCATGCTGCTGGGGTCTATTGAAGTTCTTTGCAAGGGTTGACGTTGACACTGTATGATATTCATTGTATTGATGATGTGTGTCATGTGCCCTATGACCCATGTGGTGTTTCCAGGTGCGGAGGCCATTGAAGTTCCTTTCAGGGGTTGAGTTTGGCAAATGTGCTGTATGCATTGTGCTGATGATATGTGTCAAGTGCCGTAATATGTTTTCTCATGAAATAATTAGTAGTTTGGCCAGAGTGGTCGTTGACACGGCGTGGTATTCATTGTATTGGTGATACGTGTCATGTGCCCTATGACCCATGTGGTGTCTCCAGGTGCTGGAGGCCATTGAAGTTCCTTTCAGGGGTTGACGTTGGCACCGTGCTGTATTTATTGTATTGATGATACGTGTCATGTGCCCCATAGCCTAGGTAGTGTCTGGGGTTCATTGAAGTTCCTTTCGGGGGTTGTACTTTGGCACTGTGTTATTTACATTGGATTGATGATATGTGTCATGTGCCCCATGACCTAGGTAGTGTTGCTAGGTACTGCCGGGTGCAGGGGATGGAGCTGGTGTCAGGTGTGGATGCAGTGTGATTGAGTGCAAATGAGCGAGTGGTTTGGTGGTGGCATGTGTTATTGGTGTGAAAGGGATTGATTAGAGGTGGAAGGTTGTCGTTTGTTATGGTCGAGGAAAATGTTCATGTCATAGTAACGGTCAATAAATGTTGTGTGAGTGTTAATCTGTGTTCAGCAGTCTTAGATCTGTTTGGAAGCGACTAGTTAGGCTGTAAATTCTGTCTGTCATTCTAGTAATTAGTTCAGGTCTTAGCGAACCTGACAGTATTAATCAGAACAATAAGCGACTTTGGCTTTTACATCAAAGGATCATGCTAAAAAAAGGGCTTTGTAGAAGGTGTTTGGTCAGAATCCCAACTATAGAAGCAGCTGCCAGTCATAAGAAACATTGTAAAAGTTTTGTAGACAAACCAAACTCCTCACACCTAAACCAGGGTCTAAGGTCAGTTTTAAAAATTTACACAAAATGCAAATGAGCCCATACATGGTTTATGCTGACTTTGAATCAATCTTGCCACAGTACTACGGTCCACAACAGCAAGAACAAAAAACAACCATATTAACCCACCATCAGATCTGTTCTTATGCGTTTATTGTTGTTAGTCAGACGGTCAACACACACACCCAGAGATTTACAGAGGCCCAATGCAGCTAGTAGATTTTTAGAGCAGATGAAACAACTTCGTAATTACTACTCCAACCAACTAAATCTTTCAGGCATTGTTATGACACCTGAAGACCCAAAAACGCTATGACTCATCTACACACTGTTGGATATGTAACAGAGAATTATTAGGCGACACAGTGAGAGACCACGATCACATTACTGGCAAATTCAGAGGGCTGCACACAAAAGTTGTAATCTTCAACTTAAGGTTGACCCTAAAAAATGGAAATTACCCATCTTGTTTCATAACTTACGGGGCTACGATTCTCATTTATCATGCAAGCAGTGACCTGAATATAAGAGGGCTACCTGCATTGCACAGTCTTCAAAAAGTACTGACTTTTATCTTGACTGTTTATCCTTTATGACCTGCTACATTGATGCAAGTTTGGATAATTACATCTTAAAAAAACCGATTTTGGACTTTATACTCTCAGACACTATAAAATAAAAAAAATTAAATTTTTTTAAAAAAAAAACCATGAAGCAGAATGCAAAGTTAGTTTGAGTCTCTATGGGGCCTGTCACGAATGGTGCTAGATGTTTTTGTTTTGTTAGTTTTTTTTTCCTGTCCGAATGAGCTTAGCTCAATCAGTGAAAAGAATGTAGGAGGTTTAAGGCATTTGATCATTTCCGTGCTACTGTCAGTAACGTACTTGACAGTCTGTCAGGTACAACACATCAGTTACAACTTGAGCAGTCCGTCAAGTAAAACTTGTGCAGTTGTCAAGTAAAACTTGAGCAGTCTTCCAGGTATACCATGAGCAGTATTGTTAAGTACAACTTGTGCAGTCGTCATGTAAACATGAGCAGTCTGTCAGTACACCAAGAGCATTTTGTCATGTAACACCATGAGCAAGTTTGTCAGTACAACATGAGCATTTGTCAGGTTACAACATAGCATTTGTCAGTACAAACATGAGCAGACAGTCCGGTTACAACATGACA
>CM031628.1:20170326-20205672 GCA_018398815.1 Conus ventricosus
CTACAAGGGGACATAACCCACCCACACACACACATTGGGGGGGGGGGGGGGGGGTAAGAGGGCTGGGATTTTTTTCCCCATAAAGGGAAGAAAAGAAGTGAAAACAGTTTCCCTGGTGTGTGAATTTTGCTACGCACATGATGAAAATAAAAGTCACCATACAAAACAAGCTCTATTTGCTACACACATGATGAAAATAAAAAGTGACCATAAAAGTGCTCTAGTTGCTACGAAGATGAAAATAAAAAGTACCATACAAAAGGGCTCAGTTGCTACACACATGGAAAATAAAAAGTCACCATACAAAAGGTGCTCTAGTTTTCTCACAACATGATGAAAATAAAAAGTCACCAACAAAAGTCCTAGTTGTTTACACACATGATGAAAATAAAAAGTTACCATACAAAAGGTGCTCTAGTTGTTACACACATGATGAAAATAAAAAGTTACCATACAAAAGGTGCTCCAGTTGCTACGCACAAATAAAAAGTTACCATACACAAGGTGCTCTAGTTGCTACGCACATGATGAAAATAAAAAGTTACCATACAAAAGGTGCTCTAGTTGCTACGCACGTGATGAAAATAAAAAGTTACCATCCAAAAGGTGCTCTAGAAAAGGAAAAAATTTCTCAAAAGAAGTTTGTGCAGGCAAAGTGCATTGTTACTATTCATTTTGAAATCCACTGACCCCCACCCCCCCCCCCCCTCACCCCCCTCTCCAATCTACACATACACACTTAGTCCTAGCAATTCATAAATCTATTTGAAAATAACGAGCACATTCCTGCATAAAATTTACACTGAATTCACTTCAATTTGATCAAAAAAAAACTGCAATAATGAGGCAGGGTGGAAAGGGTGTGTGTGCATGAACCCAATGAAGGTATGTACAACTAACTCAAATACTAAAATGCACTACAGTATCATGCAACCCAATGAGAGGTATGTACAACATCACTCAAATACTAATGCACTACATGTATTATGCACCCAGTGAAGGTTGTACAAAACATCACTCAAATACTGATGCACTAATGTATTCATGCACCCAATGAGAGGTTATGTACAACATCACTCAAATACTGATGCACTGCATGTATTCATGCACCCATGAGAGGTATGTACAACATCACTCAAATACTGATGCACTACATGTATTCATGCACCCAGTGAGAGGTATGTACAACATCACTCAAATACTGATGCACTACATGTATTCATGCACCCAGTGAGAGGTATGTAAAACATAATCAAATACTGATGCACTACATTATTCATGCACCCAGTGAGAGGTATGTACAACATAACTCAAAGACTGATGCACTACATGTATTCATGCACCCAGTGAGGGTATGTACAACATCACTCAAAGACTGATGCACTACATGTATTCAGAGAATGTGAAAGTAAATAAATGACAAAGGACACAGACAAAGACTGATGCACTACATTATTCAGGAGAATGTGAAAGTAAATAATGACAAAGACTAGACAAAGACTGATGCACTACATGTATTCATGAGAAGTGAAAGTAAATAAATACAAAGGACATAGCAAAGACTGATGCACTACATGTATTCAGAGAATGCAAAAGTAAATAAATGACAAAGGACATAGACAAAGACTGATGCACTACATGTATTCAGAGAATGTGAAAGTAAATAAATGACAAAGGACATAGACAAAGACTGATGCACTACATGTATTCAGGAGAATGTGAAAGTAAATAAAATGACAAAGGACATAGACGAACAAACAAAAGAAAAACAGGAAATGGTCGGATGAGTCAGATAAGGGAAGTCACTCCACAAACATAACGTCATCCATAGGATGAGTCAGATAAGGGAAATCACTCCACAAACATAACGTCATCCATAGGATGAGTCAGATAAGGGAAATCACTCCACAAACATAACGTCATCCATAGGATGAGTCAGATAAGGGAAGTCACTCCACAAACATAACGTCATCCATAGGATGAGTCAGATAAGGGAAATCACTCCACAAACATAACGTCATCCATAGGATGAGTCAGATAAGGGAAATCACCCCCACAAACATAACGTCATCCATAGGATGAGTCAGATAAGGGAAGTCACTCCACAAACATAACGTCATCCATAGGATGAGTCAGATAAGGGAATCACTCCACAAACATAACGTCATCCATAGATGAGTCAGATAAGGGAAATCACTCCACAAACATAACGTCATCCATAGGATGAGTCAGATAAGGGAAATCACTCCACAACACTAACGTCATCCATAGGATGAGTCAGATAAGGGAAATCACTCCACAAACATAACGTCATCCATAGGATGAGTCAGATAAGGGAAATCACCCCACAAACAAACGTCAGACAAATGTTCGTAGTCAAGTGCTAACATGTTTAGAATTATTTTTGCATTTCTACCATATAAGTGTATTAGACACATTGCTAAAAATCATTAGTAGCCTTCTTCTGAGATACTTACGATGACAGGGATAGCTATATTCATTCTGGAAAAAGCTAAGTATGCACTAGAAAAATAACACTTCAGCAATACTGGACTCTATAACTGAGGCACACACTTCAGCAATACTGGACTCTATAACTGAGGCAAAGCACAAGTTTAACACCTCAGTTCAATTGTCTGTTTTACAGAATATTAAGCTATATACTATTAAATATGTCTAAAAAAAATGGGACTCTGAAACAAAAATCATCAGCAATTCTGTTGAAGCTGATGATTTTGAACTGGCATTTGATCAGCAGTTGTCTGATTTACTGGATAAATCTCGGATTCTGCCTGAGCGGTTATTGCAACCATTGTTAGCGGGCCCCCCATGACTGATAATCACATGGGTGAAACCTACAAAACTTGATTTGACTGAAATTAGGCCGGGTCCAGGGGCCGCCTAGGCCCCGGCGGGGTACAGGGGCAGCGCCCCGTGGGGGTCCAGGGGGGCAAAGCCCCCCGGGCGAAATTGATTTTTTAAAATTTTTTAGGCCAATTTCGTTGGCTCTCCTGCACCAGAAAAAGCTTAATTGTAACATGATTTCTGCAGTAAAAAGCTTAACTGTAACATGTTTTTGTGAGTTACTGTTAGACTTTATGTTCCATTATAATCATTTAAATGAATAAAAAATAATATTCATGGCTTATTGTACAAGCTCAGGAAAGTTAAAGTCTAAAAGTGTAGAAATAAACCAGAATATAAAAACTCAAAAAGGAAATTTTTCTCACCCAATCTGAACTGATCAAAACATTCCAAAAATCAACAAAATTTCCCCACAAATTGTTTAAAATGGTCACTTTACTATTTGAATCAAGATTGTGTGTAAAAAGAATATACATGCTCACAACATTTGAGATGCACAATGAGGAACCAAAGTAGCCTTATTCTTGCCGGCACCATTCGTCTTTTAAGTCCAAAGAATCACACACCATTTTAAATAAGGAGAAATCAAAGTTGACATGTTGTCAGCACATTTTGTCTTTCCTAGCAACCACACCACATATAGAAAATGGATGAACAAAGGTGGCCTTCTTATCTTGTCAGTTCCTCTTGTCCTCACTGTCAAAAAGCCACCATATACATGAAGTATAATTCATCCTTTCAATCATTTTCAGAATTGTCAATCAATAAAGTGCAAAGCTGTGATCCACATTTCTATCATTTTCCATGGTGTCTAACAAAAGCAAGGGCGAGTCATTATGATTCCTGTTGATTTTGATTAAGCATCATATATTAATGAAATTCTCTTGCCCTGTCAAACAATGAGTGGTAAAAAAAAACTAAAAAAAGAAAAAAAAAGAAAAAAAAAAGGAAAGATAAAGGGAAAAAAAAAGTCTTTCAGTCCAGTAGTGGGCGCTTGAAAAACTGCCTGATGTCTGCAGCACCAGCTTTTTGTTTTCTACTGGAGCCAGGTACTGGAGACAATGGAGCAGCTGAAGAAGCAGACTGAACATGATGGGGCACAGATGGACATACAGATGTAAAACGTTGACAGGTGGGGCTGCAGCTGGAAATAGGCTAATGTGGAGGAGACAGTAGCTACATTTTTTTTTTGGGGGGGCTGCTTGTGATAAATATTCCAAGGTGGGAATTGGTGAAATTTAAAAAAAAAAAAGAAGTGTAGGGAGGATTCAGGTCATTTCTGTTTTTCCACCTTTTCTTTTCCTAAAAAAGCATCATAACAAACATGATTTCTTTAAGGAAAGGAACTAAAAAATAAATAAACAAACAAAATGAAAACTGACAACAAAACCCCCACTCACAATAATAAAAATTTAAGAATCCCATCACCCCCCCCCCCCCCCCCACCACTGAAAGTAATATTTTAAAAAAAAAGGAAATTACTTTTTAAAAAAATCCAAACAATAAAAATTTTTAAAATTTTCCACCCCTGATAAATTACTCCCACCCACCGCACCCAAAAATATCAACTATAAGTATAATTAGCCCCCAATCCCGACCCCCCCCCCCCCCCCCCCACCACCACCACCAACTTTTTAAATTTGATTCTAATTACTTTAGCAAAGAATACTAAAATGTTAACTCACCTTCATGTTTTTCTTATGCTCTGGGTGATCAGCATGGCTACGAAGTTTCTTTTTTTCCGTTCGCTCCGCATCTGATCGTTTTTGAACAAACGATACAGAAACGCATGCCAGCCACATTTATTTTCTTGCACCACTTGCGTATTCATTGCCGTCGTCATCAGTTTCGTTTAGCCATTGCCATCTCCATTTGTTTCTAATTTGGCCCTCGACGCATGCTACTGGATCTCCTTTCAAAAAAGCCATGACTACTTAATTTCTGGAGCACCGTGCAAACTTTCGTTGTCTGTCAGACGCGCCAATGTTAGCCTGTGAAGATGCCGGAAACACAGAAACAGCTACTTCCGGTATGAGATCGAAAACTTGGATCGAACACAAAATCGGAACCGATAATTTTTTTTTTTTTTTTTTTTTAAATTGACGGAAGTTCCGTCAAGACTGAAAGTCATTTTGACGGATTTCCGTCCATAGACGGAAAAGTTTCACCCATGTAATCAGCATGACCGCGCTTCTTCTCACTCGGTTCTGAGCCTACGAATGGCTGGACCCAAATGTGGCAAACGTTACTGATGGAGGGAAAACCCCAAAACTTTTGATCAGTGTCATTTCCTTTAGAAAATGTTGAATTTTTACAACATGGAAACTGAATTTGAACTTTTCGTTGAATTGTCTGTAATACAGAAGCACTGTTGCTGGGATTTCATCATCTGCATGCCTCGGCATGCTGTCCAATGTGACAAGAGTCAGCACTCAGTGCGGACAGCTCATGTGGCCTGCTAGTGACAGCAGTTCAATAGGTGTTTTTAACAAAAGACTTGGAAATACTTTAAATGCTACATAGTATAACAAAGTATAAAGCAACAGAATCATACATGACAAAATATACATATGAAGAATTTTTTTTTCAAAGAAAATAACTTTCATTGTGGACAGTTTGTCTCAGCTGCAAGTCAGGCTTTGGAATACGTAATGCTGTGAGTCTCCATTTTTGCCATTTCGAAATGGGGATTTAATTCACACACACACACACACACACACACACCACACACACACACACACACACACACACACACACAGACCGTGACAGACAGTTTCTCTTTCACACAGACACACACACAAAACACACCCATCTCTATAACACAGCCAACCAGGCAGCTTGTTGATTACCACTGTCACTGAAGCGGTGAAAGCGACACGGAGTGAACTACTGGTGGTCATGACAGGGCATCCCATGGCTCTTGTAGGCCCAGCTGTCCATCAGCCTGGACACAGGCACTTTGGCCACGGCCTGGTCAGTCAGCGGACCCACCAGACTGAAGCCGTCGCTGGACTCCCACTCTGGCTTGTCTGCCTCCTCTGTCGCCAGCAACAGAGCATCACCGCACCTGTGGAGGACAGCCAAGGTGTTGAATGGTGAGGGACAGTCGTGTCCTAGTGGTGTGTAGCTCCTATGACACAACATGATATCTGTGGAGGACAGCCAAGGTTGTTGAATGGTGAGGGACAGTCATGTCCTAGTGGTGTGTAGCTCCTATGACACAACATGATACCTGTGGAGGACAGCCAAGGTGTTGAATGGTGAGGGACAGTCCATGTCCTAGTGGTGTGTAGCTCCTATGACACAACATGACATCTGTGGAGGACTGGGAATTGTGGGGCACAGCCGTCCCCCCCCAGATGAACATCGCCCTCTTTAGTTTCTGGCTTACCTGCGCTGCTGACGACCCCACGCTGTGACCTTCAAACCCCTGTGGAGTGACAAGCAGAGCGTGGGAACAGTGCTCTGGGCATGTGCAGACACGGAGTACTGCGTGATTCTTGCGCTGATGTTTTCTCTTGTGTTTCACGCTTTATACGCTTACACTGCCCATAGCTGGATATCATGTACTTGTGTGTGATTTTGTGTGCTGTGCTTTTTCTTTTGTGCCGTTTCACATAACTTTGGTACCTTCCGCGTTTGTGTGCATCCTTCAGTTTGTTGTTGTTGTGGGGCGTTGTGCCTTCTCCTCAGTTGGCCGGACAGTGGTGTCGGTGAAGTGCCAGTGCCAGGCGGCTCTGTATAGCCTGGTGTGTGGTGTGTGTGTGTGTGTGTGTGTGTGTGTGTGTGTGTGTGTGTGTGTGTATATGTATGTTGTGTGTGTGTGTGTGTGTGTGTGTGTGTGTGTGTGTGTGTGTGTGTGTGCGTGTGTGTGTGTGTGATTGTGTGTATGTGTGTGTGTGTGTGTGTGTGTGTGTGTGTGTGTGTGTGTGTGTATGTATGTGTGTGACTGTGTGTGTGTGTGTGGTGTGTGTGTGTGTGTGTGTGGGGTGTGTGTGGGCCAACCCTGCATTGGCTAGAAAAAACACATGGCCTATGTCTCCCTGAAAAATCAGACATACTTCCCTCAATTGGAAAATTTTTAAAACCAATAAAATCCCGAATGCGTAAGAGGTGACAAGCATTCCTGGTTAAATCCCCTACCCATCTCAATTAACACCAATTCATTGATTAAGCCAATTACCATTGAGATAAACACACAGAGAGAGAGAGAGAGAGAAAAGAGAGAGAGAGAGAGAGAGAGAGAGAGAGAGAGATGCTGCTTTTTGTTGTCATGTTTGTGGATGTCGTGCGCACATGTGTGTGCACTCTGTGTGTGTCGGTGTGTAATTTCAATTAAAGTAGGTGAGGGGGGGAAATCAATTTCAGTGTGTGTGTGTTTGTGTGTGTGTGTGTGTTTATCCATTTGTTTATATACCGCTGTTGTTGGTGTATGGGTATCTGTGTGTGTGTGTGTGTGTGTGTGTGTGTGTGTGTGTGTGTGTGTGCTCCTCCCCCCCCCCCCCCCCCCCCCCCCCCCCCCCCCAGTTCATACGGATGTTATTAAATTGTGTGACCCAGTCGTGAGTAGGCTCACCATGAAGATGAAAATGCGACAACAGTTTGCATTAGTGTGTGTATAGTGACATCATTTCAAATGATTTTAACGGGGAAAGTACAAGGTCAGGAGGAAGCATTTCACTGTTTTATAACTGACATCTGCATGTGTAGCATGCTGAAATCTTGCTTTACTAAAAGCATGGTGTGGCTGTGATAGAATCAGTATCGGCATGCTTCACAAGCACGTAGAGCACGCAGATAGACAAGCAAAACATGCCTAGGCCGTGGTAGTGAAACTGCCGCTGTGTTCCCATGAAGCTGACCAGTGCCGACAGTGACTGCTGTTGGGCTCTCTACCAGCTGTCAGGTAGGCGTACCGCGAATCATTTTCTGTCAGTTGTAAAGGAAAGATAATATGCATGTCCAATATGTCTGAGTTTGAACATCATTGAAGGGGGACGCATGCTCTCCATTCGTGTGTATTCGTTAGTCTGTTTCAATCGGTTTTTATCAGCAAATCTTTGTGGGGCTTGCCAGCAATGTGTATGAAAGAAGATCCATTCATGTTTGGTATCGTTCTGTCAGTTCATAGACCCACCCAATCCAGTGACATCAATTGACCACAGTTCGCTGCATTCTGGCACAAAGTATTCATGAAGAAACACAGCACCCTGTTTCCAACACACTATCAGCCAGACAGCTAGTATCACATTACGTGTAGGGAGGAAAGCTTGTGGGAGGTTAGCGCGAGGGAAGCTGGCAGCTGTAGGCTGCAGTGCGCTGTTTAATCAAACAGCGGCCGTCTCCACCCCTTTCCTCTCGCCTTTCCTCTGAGACCAGTAGGCGTCAGAGGTTACTGCCCTTCTCTGCTACTAAGTATTCCCCCTGCGGACTAGTGTGGGGGAAGGTCATTACCTGGTAGTCCATAGCTCTTAAGATACAGCATCATCTGTGGAGGACAGGTGAACAGACGAGGAGTCCCTGTCCCTGTAGACTGTAGCTCTTAAGATACAGCATCATCTGTGGAGGACAAGTGAACAGATGGGGACAGTCATGTCCCTGTAGTCTGTAGCTCTTAAGATACAGCATCATCTGTGGAGGACAGGTGAACAGACGGGGACAGTCATGTCCCTGTAGTCCGTAGCTCTTAAGATACAGCGTCATCTGTGGAGGACAGGTGAACAGATGGGGACAGTCATGTCCCTGTAGTCTGTAGCTCTTAGGACACTGTCACACACCACATCATCTGTGAAGAACACTCGGGGTCATCATGAGTGGCAGGGGAAAATTATGGTTTGCCAAAACTTGAACAGAATTTTTTCCCCTAGTTATCATTCCATTTGGCAGCCATAGCAACGTGTGGTGTTCAGTGCCAGCCACTGACTGCAAGAAACTCCAAACATGGCAGCACTGCTATGCTGGAATGTTAACATTTTAAACAATATCAGGAGGTCGTCTCAATACGGTCTGATTTGTTTTGGATGCGTGTACTTGAGTGTAACCATGATTATTCACTTGAGAACCTAGCAGACACGAATTGTTTTACCTGGCGTAAAATTGCCTCGCTCCCTCTCTCTTTCCCCTCCCTCTCTCGGCTGGGCTATAAGCAACATTATCTTATCTTATCTCCTCTCCCTCTCATTTCCCCCCCCCCCCCCCCCCCCCCCCCCCCCCCCCACACCAACTGCCTATTTCGGTTGTTTCCTTTTCATTCACCTGCAGAGTCTGATGTGGAGAAGTCCTTGACGATGATGCCCTGATGTGAGGCACTGGCATTGACTGGGAGGGGACACCTCAAGACAGCCTCGCCCTTGTCCAGCTTCACCTCAATGCCGATACACTCAGCCCCGGCCAGGGAAGACGTCGCCACATGAGGGCCATCATGATCCACACAGCTGCTGCTGACCCTGTCAACACACGTCATCCACTGCTGTGAGCTGGATGGACCACTTCGTTTAGGACTTCAGCAATTCATGTTGCACAGCTGAGAACCTGTTGAAGACAATTTAGTTACCTGTGGATGAAGGGGGAGGTGATAACCGACTGGTTGGTGAAAGTTCTGAACTCATTGCACCTTTTCCAGGCATGCCTACCCCAAAAATGGCTTTCAGGGAAAACTCATGCTCAACACAGGAACAGGCTGTGATTTCAGGAACACAAACACGTACACTGTATGTATACATACAGAGAGAGAGAGAGAGAGAGAGAGAGAGAGAGAGAGAGAGGAGAGAGAGAGACAGAGAGAGAGAGAGTGCTAAACACCACAAGACAGCAAAAGACCTACCTTATTTACACTAAGTACATGTAAACGTGTGACTTGGAGACCCCAGCTGACATGAATGAATTCTGCCTGGAGCAACCCCCCCCCCCTCCAAACCCCCCCCCCCCCCACCCCCCCTCCCGAAGTTGTTTTTCTTTCTGTTTCATTCACCTGCTCCTGCACCTGTCCTGAACAGCCTGACGATGATGGAGGGCAGTGTGGCACTGAGGGAACAGCTCATGGCAGCCTGCTCCACCTCCTGCACCTGTCCTGAACAGCCTGACGATGATGGAGGGCAGTGTGGCACTGAGGGAACAGCTCATGGCAGCCTGCTCCACCTCCTGCACCTGTCCTGAACAGCCTGACGATGATGGAGGGCAGTGTGGCACTGAGGGAACAGCTCATGCAGCCTGCTCCACCTCCTGCACCTGTCCTGAACAGCTTGACGATGATGGGGGGCAGTGTGGCACTGAGGGAACAGCTCATGGCAGCCTGCTCCACCTCCTGCACCTGTCCTGAACAGCCCGACGATGATGGAGGGCAGTGTGGCACTGAGGGAACAGCTCATGGCAGCCTGCTCCACCTCCTGCACCTGTCCTGAACAGCCTGACGATGATGGAGGGCAGTGTGGCACTGAGGGAACAGCTCATGGCAGCCTGCTCCACCTCCTGCACCTGTCCTGAACAGCCTGACGATGATGGAGGGCAGTGTGGCACTGAGGGAACAGCTCATTGGCAGCCTGCTCCACCTCCTCACTGCCCATGACTGCAGTCCAGTCAGGGAAAACAGCACAGGGGGGACCAGCTGGTGACGCTCAGCTGCTGCTTTACCCTGTCAACACACATCATCCACTGCTATGAGCTGGGTGGACCACTTCGTTTAGGACTTCAGCCATTCATGTTGCACAGCTGAGAACCTTGAAAGAACGTTCAGTAATCCTTCAGGACGAACAGGGGAGGGGGTGACTGCCTCCTTTCTGAATATAGCATAGGGTGGAAGGTTGTACACTCCTAGCACTGCTTCATTCAGGGAAATGGCCCTGTACACATAGGCACAGAAATCATTCTGTGCTCAACATAAGAAATGTGGATGTGTAATAAAGCATGAGGTAAGGTGTTTTTTGTTTTGTTTTTGCCTCCCTCAACCCTACCCCCACCCCTTTTCTTTTCAGTCAAATACAAAAGAAAATAGTAGTTTAACACTCAAATTTTAACATTACTGAAAAAACTTTACTTGAATTAGTAATGGTTGGCTGTACTGATGTGTTTATACTCCAGCCGACAACACTGATCCCATCAGGAATGTATGAAGCGATTAATCTCACTTTTTTGATCAAACTGGTCATAAACATCACCGGCAGGTCATTCAAGAGCTGTAACAATCAGTCAGTCTCATTCTTCCTCATCACACTGGTCTTAGAGACCACCACATTAAAACTGACCCAACAATCAAGTCATGAATGAACTGCCACAGGATTTAAACTCAACGAAAATGTAAATCAATAATTCATTAAAATGTTGTGGACATTGTTCATCAAATGTAGGAGACTCGGGAATAGATTGGGGGGGGGGGATTGTGTGTGTGTGTGTGTGTGTGTGTGTGTGTGTGTGTGTGTGGTGTGTGTGTGTGTGTGTGTGTGTGTGTTTGGGGGGAGGGGGTGGAGATGAGCACCTCCCCCTCCCTCAGCTTCAATGAAGTTTCAATACTGATCATCATTCCACACTGTCTTTGATGACGATGGAATTTCACCTGATTGCACAAATTTGTGCCATTGAAAAAAAAAAAAAGCTGGCGCAGGACTGTGGGGGATACTTGTGATATTTAAGAGCAAACACACACACACACACAACAAAGTGTGGTTATTTTCAATACATTTGTTGCTCTTATAAAGTGTGACCCGCTTGATATTTTTGTGACCCTCTAAAAATTTGGAAATGAGTTTTTCGTACTGAGTCTGACCCACTAGTTTAAAAAAAAAAATTATATGTTGCTGACAGTAATTGTAATGAAAGACTGACAGAAAAGAACACAGTCAGAGGCAGAGGCCAGTGTTTAGACAGAAGACTTCATTACAATAATTACAACAATGCGGGGGTCACACAATGTGGTTCCTCACTCTGTCAGTAAGTTCACTGCACTTTACAGAAGCATTTAAAACCAGAACCAAACAAAACAAGTGGAACATTCTATAAGCAACACACATTTGCTGACTTCAAATTGAAAATTGCAAACAGCCCTGAGAATCCATCAAAGTAGACAAGCAAAGGTAAAACAGTATGAAAATGTTAAATGGTACATCACACAGATAACCCTACATTCACACACTCAGACAGAAATGGTACATCACAAAGATAACATGACATTCACACACTGAGACAGAAATGGTACATCACAAAGATAACATGACAATTTACACACTCAACAGAAATGGTACATCACAAAGATAACATGACATTCACACACTCAGACAGAAATGGTACATCACACAGATAACATGACATTCACACACTCAGACAGAAATGGTACAGCACACAGATAACATGACATTCACACACTGAGACAGAAATGGTACATCACAAAGATAACACAACATTCACACACTCAGACAGAAATGGTACATCACAAAGATAACATGACATTTACACACTCAGACAGAAATGGTACATCACAAAGATAACATGACATTCACACTCTGAGACAGAAATGGCACATCACACAGATAACATGACATTCACATGCTCAGACAGAAATGGTATATCAAGGTACTAAGACACTGAAAATGCACTTAAACAGACACCCTCCACCATACTTACTAGTCCTGTTGGGGGCGTACTCAGGCGCTGACTTCCTTCTCGTTGTCTTTGACCTTCTGGTCCTGCGCTTTCCACGCAAGTCATGGTTGCCTTCGCGATTTGCTGCAAGACACTCTCCTTCCGTTATCGATGTAGCTGACCATTCAATCAGTAGTAAAAGGTCATTTTGTAGAGACACTCTCCTTCCGTTATCGATGTAGCTGACCATTCAATCAGTAGTAAAAGGTCATTTTGTAGACTCTCCTTCCGTTATCGATGTAGCTGACCATTCAATCAGTAGTAAAAGGTCATTTTGTAGAGACACTCTCCTTCCGTTATCGATGTAGCTGACCATTCAATCAGTAGTAAAAGGTCATTTTGTAGAAACACTCCCCTTCCGTTATCGATGTAGCTGAACCATTCAATCAGTAGTAAAAGGTCATTTTGTAGAGACACTCTCCTTCCGTTATCGATGTAGCTGACCATTCAATCAGTAGTAAAAGGTCATTTTGTAGAGACACTCTCCTTCCGTTATCGATGTAGCTGACCATTCAATCAGTAGTAAAGGTCATTTTGTAGAGACACTCTCCTTCCGTTATCGACGTAGCTGACCATTCAATCAGTAGTAAAAGGTCATTTTGTAGAGACACTCTCCTTCCGTTATCGACGTAGCTGACCATTCAATCATAGTAAAAGGTCATCTTGTAGAGACACTCTACTTCCGTTATCGATGTAGCTGACCATTCAATCAGTAGTAAAAGGTCATTTTGTAGAGACACTCTCCTTCCGTTATCGATGTAGCTGACCATTCAATCAGTAGTAAAAGGTCATTTTGTAGAGACACTCTCCTTCCGTTATCGATGTAGCTGACCATTCAATCAGTAGTAAAAGGTCATTTTGTAGAGACACTCTCCCTTTCCCTTATCGATGTAGCTGACCATTCAATCATAGTAAAAGGTCATTTTGTAGAGACACTCCTTCCGTTATCGATGTAGCTGACCATTCAATCAGTAGTAAAAGGTCATTTTGTAGAGACACTCTCCTTCCGTTATCGATGTAGCTGACCATTCAATCAGTAGTAAAAGGTCATTTTGTAGAGACACTCTCCTTCCGTTATCGATGTAGCTGACCATTCAATCAGTAGTAAAAGGTCATTTTGTAGAGACACTCTCCTTCCGTTATCGATGTAGCTGACCATTCAATCAGTAGTAAAAGGTCATTTTGTAGAGACACTCTCCTTCCGTTATCCATGTAGCTGACCATTCAATCAGTAGTAAAAGGTCATTTTGTAGACTCTCCTTCCGTTATCGATGTAGCTGACCTGATTCAATCAGTAGTAAAGGTCATTTTGTAGAGACACTCTCCTTCCGTTATCGATGTAGCTGACCATTCAATCAGTAGTAAAAGGTCATTTTGTAGAGACACTCTCCTTCCGTTATCGATGTAGCTGACCATTCAATCAGTAGTAAAAGGTCATTTTGTAGAGACACTCTCCTTCCGTTAACGATGTAGCTGACCATTCAATCATAGTAAAAGGTCCATTTTGTAGAGACACTCTCCTTCCGTTATCGATGTAGCTGACCATTCAATCAGTAGTAAAAGGTCATTTTGTAGAGACACTCTCCTTCCGTTATCGATGTAGCTGACCATTCAATCAGTAGTAAAAGGTCATTTTGTAGAGACACTCTCCTTCCGTTATCGATGTAGCTGACCATTCAATCAGTAGTAAAAGGTCATTTTGTAGAGACACTCTCCTTCCGTTATCGATGTAGCTGACCATTCAATCAGTAGTAAAAGGTCATTTTGTAGAGACACTCTCCTTCCGTTATCGATGTAGCTGACCATTCAATCAGTAGTAAAAGTTTATTTGTAGAGACACTCTCCTTCCGTTATCGATGTAGCTGACCCTTCAATCAGTAGTAAAAGGTCATTTTGTAGAGACACTCTCCTTCGTTATCGATGTAGCTGACCATTCAATCAGTAGTAAAAGGTCATTTTGTAGAGACACTCTCCTTCCGTTATCGATGTAGCTGACCATTCAATCAGTAGTAAAAGGTCATTTTGTAGAGACACTCTCCTTCCGTTATCGATGTAGCTGACCATTCAATCAGTAGTAAAAGGTCATTTTGTAGACTCTCCTTCCGTTATCGATGTAGCTGACCATTCAATCAGTAGTAAAAGGTCATTTTGTAGAGACACTCTCCTTCCGTTATCGATGTAGCTGACCATTCAATCAGTAGTAAAAGGTCATTTTGTAGACTCTCCTTCCGTTATTGATGTAGCTGACCATTCAATCAGTAGTAAAAGGTCATTTTGTAGACTCTCCTTCCGTTATCGATGTAGCTGACCATTCAATCAGTAGTAAAAGGTCATTTTGTAGACTCTCCTTCGTTATCGGAGTAGCTGACCATTCAATCAGTAGTAAAAGGTCATTTTGTAGACTCTCCTTCCGTTATCGATGTAGCTGACCATTCAATCAGTAGTAAAAGGTCATTTTGTAGACTCTCCTTCCGTTATCGATGTAGCTGACCATTCAATCATAGTAAAAGGTCATTTTGTAGAGCACACTATCAGCACTGACACTTGTTTCTGATGCCACTGTATTGTGAATGAACTGTATGTGATTGTGGTTAAAGACTTGCCACTGTATTGTGAATGAACTGTATGTGATTGTGGTTAAAGACTTGCCATTGTATTGTGAATGAACTGTATGTGATTGTGGTTAAAGACTTGCCATTGTATTGTGAATGAACTGTATGTGATTGTGGTTAAAGACTTGCCATTGTATTGTGAATGAACTGTATGTGATTGTGGTTAAAGACTTGCCACTGTATTGTGAATGAACTGTATGTGATTGTGGTTAAAGACTTGCCCTTGTATTGTGAATGAACTGTATGTGATTGTGGTTAAAGACTTGCCATTGTATTGTGAATGAACTGTATGTGATTGTGGTTTTAAAGACTTGCCATTGTATTGTGAATGAACTGTATGTGATTGTGGTTAAAGACTTGCCATTGTATTGTGAATGAACTGTATGTGATTGTGGTTAAAGACTTGCCATTGTATTGTGAATGAACTGTATGTGATTGTGGTTAAAGACTTGCCATTGTATTGTGAATGAACTGTATGTGATTGTGGTTAAAGACTTGCCATTGTATTGTGAATGAACTGTATGTGATTGTGGTTAAAGACTTGCCATTGTATTGTGAATGAACTGTATGTGATTGTGGTTAAAGACTTGCCATTGTATTGTGAATGAAAATGTATGTGATTGTGGTTAAAGACTTGCCATTGTATTGTGAATGAACTGTATGTGATTGTGGTTAAAGACTTTGCCATTGTATGTGAATGAACTGTATGTGATTGTGGTTAAAGACTTGTTTAAACCAAAGGAATGCCCACTGATCACTGTTCAATGTAACGGATTCCTTCAGTACAACATTTGTCACTTGCCACCTGCGTAAGTTTTCTTCACTTTAACATCAGATGCTTTGCTAAGACAGAAGAAATGTTTCCAGTTATTCCCAACAATAGGTTTATATTACAGATTGCACAGTATTTTCAACAAATATTGTTATTTAGTTTGTTACAAACATGGTTTTAACCCCTTCAAAAATGAATGTCAGGTTTTTTTAAACCTATGCATACTCAAATATTTAGTCGATAAATATTATCATTCACTGTGCTCCTTGTTTTTTGTATGTACCAAATTTCTTACTGTTTTTACAACCACAAAAGCTACAGAAATGTATCTTGAACATGACATTTCTATTCTGATTGTTCATAAGAAATAAACAGGTAACTAAAAGTAACAACTATGCTATGCATAATACTCCTTTTCTTATTCATGCTTTCTCTCCAAATATCCTGTTTCCATTTCCCCACATTCCTTGATTATAAAACACTGTCCACACAAGGATTAACCAGAAATCCTACAAAGTTAACATTGTTGAAGCAAACTCATAAAGGCATCTCTCTCCAAAATGCATTTTTTTTAGAATAAAGTTACTACGTATTCCTGTTCCGCGTTTTTCAATGTGATGAGAAGAGGTCAATTGAAATTTGAGACAGTCTTCCATAAACACAAAGGCGGCTACAAGAGGATCTTGAGGTTTGTAGATGATCAGGTCTTTTGCCTTTCACAATTGCCTAGAAACATCAGAGAAATAATACTGGTCATCTTTCAAAATTCAACATTTGAACATACAGTTTTTCATTCTTTCTCTTCTTTGACATCTTATAAATTCACTGCCACATTAAAGTAATACATCATCTATGATAACAAAAAAAAAAGTGTGAAAATGAATGAAAGCTAGGTTGAAAAAAAAAGCAAAAGGGGAGGAAGGGGGGAGACTATACTTCAAAAAGAAAGGAAAAAATGGGAAGGGGGAGACTATACTTCAAAAAAGAAGGGAAAAAATGGGAAGGGGGGAGACTAGAATGTATTCTTCAAAAAAGAAGAAAAAAAATGGGAGGAAGGTTGGAGACTAAATGTATACTTCAGAAAAGACAAAAAAAAGGGGAGAAAGGGGAGAGACCAGAATGTATACTCAAAAAAGAAGGGGAAAAGATAGGAATGGGGGGAGACTAGAGTAGAATGGATACTTCAAAAAAGAAAAAAACAGGGGAGGAAGATGTAAATTTGCTATGTACATATTAGTATGAATAAATCATGATACAAAAAAAAAGTTGTGCTCTAGCAAAAATATTTCTCACATGAAGACTTGCCAGCAAAGTGGCATCATTACTATATTTGAATCCATTGACCCCCACCCACCCCCAAACCCCATACATACATCCCTACAGTCCTAGCAATTAATAAATTCATATGAAAATAAAGAACACAATTCCTGCATAAAATTTCACCATGTTCATTGCAATGTGATCTGAAAATAATTGCAATAATTGAAGCAGGTGTGTGGTGTGTGTGTGTGTGTGTGTGTTTTGTGTGTGTGTGTGTGTGTGTGTGTGTGTGTGTTGTGAGGGAGGGGGGGGGGAGTGTGTGTGTGCGTGCGTGTGTGTGTATGTGTGTGAACGTGCATTACAGAGACAACCTCCAGCATACTTACCAGCAGCAGGTGAAGGTTCAGTACATGTCTCTGTGCCCTGAGCATGCTCGTCATCATCCCCTTCACCAGCTGCGGGGCCCCGGCTTTCCTGCCTTGACCATTTTCCAAATCTTTTCTCAGTGTCAGTGTTGACCGTTGGACGTTGTCTTCACCTTTTTGTGACGGAGCCGTTTTCTTGTCTGCTTCTTTTTCTGGGCTTTTTCCTCTGATATTCCAGAGCAGGCTGTAAGCAGACAAACACAAAATACAGCACATATGTCTTTGGGCAGATATATACACATTCCATCATGTATACCGTCCATAAACACAGGGTCATAGGGTGCCATGACAGACACATGACAACCATGTTGCTGCCACTTCAGCGATCATCCTAGTAGTTCAGTGACAGACACATGAAAGTGATGTTGCTGCTCCTAAACGTTCATATAGCATTCCAGTGACCATTACATGAAAGATTATGTTGCTGCTACTTTCACAGTAACATAAGTAACAGCACACACACACCTTAGGAATAACACAGTGTAGTAGGTCAAACAAAAACGTAAGTATAGCCCACACACACCATATGAGCATGCAATAAGTGTGCATGTTCCCCAATGGCCATCATGTGCACAGTTCCAGTGGGACGTCTGGAGGCCTGCAAGTGTTGTCTGATAAGACAGCGCTATGTTCCCCCCAATGGCCATCATGTGCACAGTTCCAGTGGGACGTCTGGAGGCCTGCAAGTGTTGTCTGATAAGACAGCGCTATGTTCCCCAATGGCCATCATGTGCACAGTTCCAGTGGACGTCAGGAGGCCTGCAAGTGTTGTCTGATAAGACAGCGCTATGTTCCCCAATGGCCATCATGTGCACAGTTCCAGTGGGCGTTCAGGAGGCCTGCAAGTGTTGTCTGATAAGACAGTGCTGGCTCAGTCGAGAAACCCACATCTCGGCAATGGGGATGTGTGCACAGCTGAATTTGATTCTCTCTTGTTGAAGATTCTGTCTTCTGTAGTCAATGGCAACTGCCCTGTTCCCGTTCCATCAGCTCTGGTTTATCAACAGTTATTCATGGAAAATGTCTGAATACCCATCACCACTGCCCGCCATCTCCCAATCCCCCCTCCCCCCTTGAACTCACACGCAATGGCATGTGATACTTGTGATGTTTAACTGTCAACACACACACACACACACACACACATACACACACACACACACACACACACACACACACACACACACAAAACCACTTGCGATGTTTAACTGTCAACACACACACACACACACACACACACACACCACTTGCGATGTTTAACTGTCAACACACACACACACACACACACACACACACACACACACACACCACTCAGTGGCGGGGGGTGGAGGGGAGGAGGGGGGGGGACGCTCTTTTCCGACTTAGGAAATTGTCAGAGTTGCACACTTATGCTACATGCTCCAAAGAACACAAATTTCTGAGATGAAAACTGCGCACTATTTCATGTCTGAATGTGCACTCTATGCCATGTGTTTTGAAGTAGTGCATGCTTCTTGCTTCATCTGATGACCTCCAGCCTGTCCCACACCTTGTGTGCACAGCAACATGCACCACACACACACACACACACACACACACCCCACACACACACACACACACACACACACACACACATAGAGATATACAGATACTAGAGAAATGAAAGACTTGTAGAAAAAAAAAAACGCAATCCGAGGCGGAGACAGAAGAATTATGATAATAACAATCATGTGGGGATTTACACAGAGCTGTACCTTATTTTGTGGGGATTTAAACAGTGCCATTCCTCATTCTATGACCGAGTAGGCTCACTACACTAGCATTTAAAACTAGTACCAACCAAAACAACTGCTCTTGAAAAGTTTAAGTACTACATCCGCCAAACATGAACAAACGAATCACAAAACACGACGCGTTTCGACCTCTTAGGGCCTTCTTCAAACAAGATAAACAACATCAGGACAACAAAAATGAAGTAGGAGCAATCACTTATTAACTTCTGAGCAATGTGGGCGCTGAATGTGTTGACATAAGTGACAGCTTGTTCTTCATTTCTGTTGTCCTTGAGTGTCGTTTATCCTGCCTGAAAAAGGCCTAAGAGGTCGAAACGCATCGTGTTTTTCTTGTGATTTGTTTGTTCATGTTTGGCGGATGTGGTACTCATTTTTTATGATTTATTCAGATTTCTGTCTGCAGTCGCCTCACTTTGGAACTAAAAATAACTGCACTTTACAGAAGCATTTACCACTGTAACCAAATGAAAACAACTGAAACATCATATAAACAAAACACAGTTGCTCACTTCACTGTGAAAACTGAAACTGCAAAAATAAAAACAGAAATACAGTCTTAATGGTAACAGTATATCACAAAGATAGCATGACACTCATGAGCTCAGACAGAATGGCAATTCAACATAATAACAAACTGAAACATGCATGCATTACAAGAGACAACCTCTAGCATACTTACATGTCTTGGTGCTGCGGTGGCCGTCTCCACAAGCTGAAGATTCAGTTCTCCTTGTCTGTGACCAGTGCTGATCAGCCATGTCATTGTCTGTGACCAGTGCTGATCAGCCATGTCATTGTCTGTGACCAGTGCTGATCAGCCATGTCATTGTCTGTGACCAGTGCTGATCAGCCATGTCATTGTCTGTGACCACGCTGATCAGCCATGTCATTGTCTGTGACCAGTGCCGATCAGCCATGTCATTGTCTGTGACCAGTGCTGATCAGCCATGTCATTGTCTGCATCATCATTGCTGGACAGATTTCCTCCCATGAAACATGGAGAAAAAGGTTTCCATGCAAACAGATAAATTTCTCCACTCAAAGTTTGGCCCTTTCAAGATGTCTCCAGCTTTTACAAAGTCTGGTTCCTCTTTCATTTCTTCTTTGTCTTGGTCTGAAAATTCAGTTCTCCTTGTCCATGACCTGCGCTGATCAGCCTTGTGAAGGTGGTCACCATCAGCTGCTGGGAGCGGCCCTCCTCCATGGACCACTGAATCACAGATGTGACATAAAGTGCCCTTCTCCATGCAGAGCCTGGCCCTGTCCAGCCCTCCAGCTCTGAAAGATTCTGGTTCTCCTTTCCATTCTTCTTTCGCTTGGTCTGGTCTTTCCATCCTTAGAGGCATTTTCTTTTCAAACTCTCCTTGTGGTAGGGCTTTTCCATCCTTAGAGCATTTTCTTTTCAAACTCTCCTTTGCGATAGGGCTTATTTCTGAGGTTCGTCTGTTGTTCTTGCTATTTTGCCCAGCTTTTATCATAGGCAGGACATGACAAATCTGAATGCAATTATCTTGATATCCCACATCAGGCTGTAAACAAACAAACAGAAAATATTGTACGTAAGTCATTGGTATAACATACATTCCATCACATTATGCTTCATCGTTAAACACAGCATTTCCATGACAAACAAGTAAACAACATTAATTTCTGAAATTTAAACATTCATCATACCACTCTTAAGTGACAGACACCAGAACAACAATGTTCCTGCTGTTTACACGTTTTTCACTTCATTTCAGAGACAGGTGTAGGAACAATGGTTCTGCTGCTTCATACATTCATCACTTCATTTCAGTGACAGAAACATGAACAAGGATACTGTTTTATTTAAATATTCATCACTTCATTCAGTGACAGAAACATGAACAACAGTACTGTTGTTATTTAAATATTCATCACTTCATTTCAGTGACAGACACATGAACAGCGATACTGTTGTTATTTAAATATTCATCACTTCATTTCAGTGACAGACACATGAGCAGCGATACTGTGTTATTTAAATATTCATCACTTCATTTCAGTGACAGACACATGAATAGCGATACTGTTGTTATTTAAATATTCATCACTTCATTCAGTGACAGAAACATGAACAGCGATTTCTGTTTTCATTTAAATATTCATCACTTCATTTCAGTGACAGACACATGTACAGTGATACTGTTGTTTATTTTAATATCCATCACAGAATTTCAGTGACAGAAACATGAACAAAGATACTGTTGTTATTTAAATATTCATCACCTCATTTCAGTGACAGAAACATGTACACAATACTGTTGTTATTTCAATATTCATCACTTCATTTCAGAGACAAAACATGAACAATGATACTGTTCTTATTTAAATATTCGTCACTTCAATTCAGTGACAGAAACATGAACAGCGATACTGTTGTTTATTTAAATATTCATCACTTCATTTCAGTGACAGAAACATGAACAATGATACTGTTGTTATTCAACACTTCAATTTCAGTGACACTGACAGACACATGAACAACAATATTGTTGTTATTTAAATAGTCCCTCACTTCATTTCAGTGACTGAAACATGAACAGCGATACTGTCATTATTTAAATATTCATCACTTCATTTCAGTGACAGACACATGAACAGCAATACTGTTATATTTAAATATTTATAACAGAATTTCAGAGACAGAGCCATCAATAATCATTTATAATGATACCGCTGCTATGAAGCGTTCATGAAAAAAGCTGTGCACTACTAGTACTAGCGCTACTTAAGCCTTCATCACAGCCTTTTGCAACAGACACATGGACAATGACCTTGCCGCCTCTTTAACATTCATCACAGCCTTTAGCAGCAGACACATGGACAATGACCTTGCCGCCTCTTTAACATTTTATCACAGCCTTTAGCAACAGACACATGGACAATGACCGTGCCGCCTCTTTAACATTCATCACAGCCTTTAGCAACAGACACATGGACAATGATCTTGACGCCTCTTTAACATTCATCACAGCTTTAGCAACAGACACATGGACAATGATCTTGACGCCTCTTTAACATTCATCACAGCCTTTGCAGCAGACACATGGACAATGATCTTGCTGCCTCTTTAACATTCATCACAGCCTTTTAGCAGCAGACACGTGGACAATGACCTTGCTGCCTTTAGCAACAGACACATGGACAATGATCTTGCCGCATCTTTAACATTTATCACAGCCTTTAGCAACAGACACATGGACAATGATCTTGCCGCATCTTTAACATTCATCACAGCCTTTAGCAACAGACACATGGACAATGATCTTGCCGCATCTTTAACATTCATCACAGCCTTTAGCAGCAACACATGGACAATGATCTTGCCGCCGCCTCTTTAACATTCATCACAGCCTTTAGCAACAGACACATGGACAATGACCTTGCCGCCTCTTTAACATTCATTACAGCCTTTAGCAACAGACACATGGACAATGACCTTGCCGCCTCTTTAACATTCATCACAGCCTTTAGCAACAGACACATGGACAATGACCTTGCCACCTCTTTAACATTCATCACAGCCTTTAGCAACAGACACATGGACAATGACTTGCCGCCTATTCATCACAGCCAGCCACAGACACATGGACAATGATCTTGCCGCCTCTTTAAACATCATCACAGCCTTTAGCAACAGACACATGACAATGATCTTGCCGCCTCTTTAACATTCATCACAGCCTTTAGCAACAGACACATGGGCAATGACCTTGCCGCCTCTTTAACATTCATCACAGCCTTTAGCAGCAGACACATGGACAATGACCTTGCCGCCTCTTTAACATTCATCACAGCCTTTAGCAACAGACACATGACAATGACCTTGCCGCCTCTTTAACATTCATCACAGCCTTTAGCAGCAGACACATGGACAATGACCGTGCCGCCTCTTTAACATGTTCATCACAGCCTTTAGCAACAGACACATGGACAATGACCGTGCCGCCTCTTTAACATTCATCACAGCCTTTAGCAGCAGACACATGGACAATGACCGTGCCGCCTCTTTAACATTCATCACAGCCTTTAGCAGCAGACACATGGACAATGACCTTGCCGCCTCTTCAACATTTAGCATTGTGATGACTGTCACATGAGTGACCATGTTGCTGCTGCTTGAAGGGCATTACACTGACAGACACATGGACAGTGACCATGTTGCTGCTGCTTGAAGGCATTACACTGACAGACACAGGAACAATGATTTCACAGCTATCATGTTTACAATGTCAGCATATGTGTGTGTGTGTGTATGTGGTGTGTGTGTGTGTGTGTGTGTGTGTGTGTGTGTGTGTGTGTGTGTGTGTGTGTGTGGTGTGTGTTGTGTGTGTGTACCACCTGACTTTTGCCACTTTGCAATTCTATCGGTTAAGATGATGACTGAATGATAAACTTTGATCAGAAAAACAGTATGCCTGTACTAGGTGAAAGCTGCTAAGTTGATTTACACTGGGGATTGTTGGAATGATTTGTAGTGTATGACTTTAAATCTACACTACATGTGTACTTGGGCTAAGTAAAATCCAAGTTAATGTAATTTAAACTCAAAAGAAACACTGAAGAGTTATTTGACTACAATTGTTAGCATTGTATTACTGTCTCCAACCCTGTTGTAAACTCCAGTCAACCTCTAAACAAAAGTAGAGATTGATAATCAGAGTAAAAACTCTACAATGGGGTAATCCCTTGCGGCTGAGTTCTCAAACCTCTCCTGAAAGATAGAGGGGAACTGTGTCAACTCGACAAGCCAGTCACTCTATAGAGGGCAACTGTGTGAACTCGACAAGCCAGACTCTCAGCAACTTAACTACAGACCAGATTCTCTTTCAGTCTTTGTCACAGACCTGGGACTGTGGCTACACCATTAACCGGGATTATGCCATAAACCGTGGCTACGCCATAGACCGTGGCTATGCCATAAACCGTGGCTACGCCATAGACCGTGGCTATGCCATAAACCGTGGCTACGCCATAGACCATGGCTATGCCCTAAACCGTGGCTACGCCATAGACCATGGCTAAAGCCATAAACCCCTGGCTACGCCATAGACCGTGGCTATGCCATAAACCGTGGCTACGCCATAGACCATGGCTATGCCATAAACCGTGGCTACGCCATAGACCATGGCTAAGCCATAAACCGTGGCTACGCCATAAAACCGTGGCTATGCTATAAACCGTGGCTACGCCATAGACCATGGCTATGCCATAAACCATGGCTACGCCATAGACCGTGGCTATGCCATAAACCGTGGCTACGCCATAGACCGTGGCTATGCCATAAACCGTGGCTACGCCACAGACCAAGGCTATACCATGAACTGTGGCTACGCCATAGACCATGGCCATGCCATAAATATGATAAACTGTGGCTAAAGCCATAGACCATGGCTATGCCATAAAACGTGGCTATGCCACAGACCATGGCTAATGATAAACCGTGGCAACGCCATAAACAGTGGTTACGCTACATACACTGCCCAGGCCAGCTAGGTTTGAAGACACACCACAGCCCAGCACTTCAGCAACCAGTCTGCACAGCAGGATCAGTCAGCAACCACAAAAGAGAGATCAACTATCCTCTACGATTTTAGACAAGTCTAAATCTTCAAATGGGACTTCAATTCAACTCAACCAGAGCTTTCCCTCACTTAACGATGAAACAGTATGAACTTTAACTACTGCACTGGGAGTAAGCAAGTGAAGTTGATGTGTAAAAGAGTATGTTTAAAGTAACATTGACATGTCCACTGTATATGAACCTTAACTACTGCACTGGGTGTAAGCAAGTTAAGTTGATGTGAGGAAGTGCACTTAAATTATGTCAAGTTTTTTTGTTGTTCAATCAGTATTGAATGTTTGAACTTCTCTCAAAGTCCGTCTCTCAGAGCTACAAGGGCTTTAAAGGTACAAGCCCAAGGAAACCTATCCCAGAGACACTACTGAGTATTTTAACAGTCCCAGGAACAAACCTAAATTTGTTTTGATGACTAGTACCAAAAGTTGCTCCTTCCACCACTAGTTTGAGAGAGGGTGGCGGTGAAATTTAACACAATTCTCACAGAGAAATTATTCCAAGTCCTTCCCCTGGAGGACCCACTGACCACTCCCAACTCTCATCACAAAAATGTAAAGGTTCTTTAGATAATTCCAATCATTCTGTTGGCCTTTTAATAATCGCAATATACTTGTCAAATAGCAAGTTCTATCCCTTCTATATCAGTGTTATTGCGCGCTGGTGACCTACTCGTTTTTGAGTGAACCGGTGTTTTAGGAAGAAGAAGAAGAAGAGATAGCTGAAGTCCCTGTCTCTAAGTGACATGCATTCTTTATGACACCACTGTTCTATCGTGGCACTGAATACTCCTTTGGTCTTCTTCTCTTCCTAAAAAACTGGTTAACTCAAAAACGCGTAGGTCACCAGCGTGCAAGTTAAAAAGTAAAATAAAATAACATAAAACAGTCTTCTTCTAGGCCCACCTCACATTTCAGACAAATAAAGAATTTTGCCCTCTCCTCTACTGCGCTTCGACTTTCAGGTTCTTTTCTTTTCTTTGAAAGGTTCTCCCCTCTTTCTCAGTCCCCCCAGTTGATCCCCTTGTGCTAATCCTCCGCCCTCCTCTAGAATTTTGTTTTGACATAATTATTAAGGACCGTTACTTTTTGTTTTGTTTAAGATCTGATTTCAAGAATTCATACATGAAGTTTTCAGAATTCAAGAGAGTCAGCATACTCACAGATTCGTTGCTGTAGTCCTCAGAGAACAAAGATAAACACCAGCAAACACATTTCTAAGAGCAAGACGTACTATGCTTCCCAGATGAGATCGTTGATATCAATCAAACATTTCAAGGAAGTCTGACCGGAAGTTTATCACGACAGTCCCGCACAAAATGGTGACAGTTCAATATTTTCACCCCAATAAAAATATATTATCAAAAAGTTCAAACAAATAGTCCAAAATGGATGAAAATTTTGAAGAAATGGCTCTGATTGTCCTAAGTAACTCCCACATCGACAAAGCGACTGAACTCAAGTCATAACACAGGTAGTTTCACTTTCCTCCAACTTTGAACATGGGCACTCCAGAAGACGTCACTTCAGACGGGAATTTCAAGTGTCTTGCGCTAAAATTCCAAAAAATACTAACCAATTTCGTATTTCTGTGGCTAGAAGAGGAACTCAATCCACCAAAAACAATACAAGTGCCGAGGAAATAATAGAAATGTTGTAAAATGTCACATAGTCGGATCCCGGATCAGAAACACGTCTAGCCACTGCGCATGCGCTTCCTCCTCCTACATATTCATTCCAACTTCTTCTTCTTCTTCCTAAAATACTGGTTCACTCAAAAACGAGTAGGTCACCAGCGCGCATGTTAAAAAGTAAAATAAAATAACATAAAATAGTGCGACTCAGACTGTTGGCCCCTGGAGCAAATTTGGCAACAAGGGGTCGCACTCGATATTCAAGAAGTTAAAAGCAATGGCCAATCAGGCCCAGTTAACAGTAAAATATCTGGGGAAGTAAAAAATAGAAAAACATCAATATGCAATCTCAAAACTGTTGTATCAATTTTGTTTTTAAAAAGATTGCATTTGTCCCAAATTTTTGATGGCACCCGGCAGTGAGTTCCACACCAACAGAACGGGGAAAAAAAGAAGGTAAGTGGCTGCAATATTTGATCGGGTTTGGTATAACACTGACCGCCACTCCGGTGCTATTTTAAAATTCAAACTAGTTTTTCCTTTGGGAAAATCAATTATTTTAGCTCTTTTTTGGGAAAAAGGTGTTGGGGTTTAAAAAAAGCTTTTCCACTTCTAATTTTTCCCAAATTCAAAATTTTCCTCATGTTCTTCCTAGTTTTCCCCTTTTCCCCTCTGATGGGGTTTCCCTGTTACAACCGGGGGGGGCCCCTTTTCTGAATCTTTAAAGGGGTTACCCAATTTGGCCCCTTTAAAGGTAAGGACCCCAAACGAGCAAAAAATTTTTCCCAGTCCTGGCAAACCCGGGGGTTTTGTAGCAGTCGTCCTTTTAAAACCCCCCCCCCCTTTTGGGGGGGGGTTTAAAAAGAAAAAGGGCTAAAAATTGATTTGCTTTCTAAAAATACAAATTGAAATTTTTTTTTTTCCCAAATTTTGGAAACTACTATCTATAATCACGCCAAAATTTTTTGCAGCATTTTTTTTTCTTTAAGAATAGAAAATGGTAGAATAATCTGTTTTAAATTTAGTGATTTTTTGTTACATATACGCAACACTTGGAAATTTTGAGAAGAAATTCCTTTTTCCCAAATTTCTTTCCCACTCTTTAAAGCTTTTTAGTTTCATCTTGTAGAATCGTGTATCTTTCTTCTTCGATTTTTTCAAAAATACAAAAAGGGTAAACTGCAAAAAGCCTTAAAAGTAGTTCCAGGGAAAAGGAGATTTTCTACTTATGTCATTTAAAAAAAATTAAGAAAAACAAGGCCCCAGAATTTTTTTCCCGTGGTACCCCGACAAGATTTGGTTTTAAAATGGGAAAACGCCCCCTCCCCAAACAATTTTCTGCTTTTTCCCCCAAAACGGGGAAAGATCTAGCCCATTTTAGCAAAGAACCCCCCAAAAATTTGCCAATGTTTTTCAAATTTTAAGCACAGGCCCTCAGGGTCAACCTTATCAAAGGCTTTAAAAAAATCTAATAGAATTGCATCTTTTTTGCGCCCGTTGAAAGACATTTTACAAAAATAAATTGAAGTTGTTAAATTTTAGTCTCAAAACCTCCTTCGCGTAAAAAACCCCATGCTGGTCGTTTTTTAAAAATCATTTTTTGTAAAAATGGTCCTTTAATGCAACTTAAAATGTGTTAAAGTAATTTGGGCTGAAAGGGATGTAAGAAACAGGCAATAATTTCTTTTTGGGTTTTTGTTTTTGGTCCCCCTTTTTTAAAAAAGGGGGAACAATGCCGCATCTCCCCCATCAGGATTACCCCGGGTCCAGGGGAAGCTTGGTAAAGAAATTTGGGGATACCTCACTAAATTTCCCATTGGCACATAATTTTTTTAAAGCTTGCCGGGAAAACCCCTTGGGGACCATAGCTTTGTTTTCATTATTTTGGCATTAACTTAAAAAACCCCCGGGTTTTTGTTTACTTTGATTTTTTGCATTTCGGGGAGTTTTATCACACCATTAGTCTAACTTTAAAAAAAGGGTTTGGGATTTGAGAAAACTGAAAAAAACGGGCTTGTTTTAGAAAAGTTTGTTTTCCCCTTCGGGCCTGAAATTGGGGTTATTCGTTATTTCCGGGTCTGGAACCCCAAAATTTTTGTCCTGTCTCAAAACTCCTTATTTTAAACCAAAATTTTCTTGTTTTGGGATGATCCCCCTTCCGAAATCATCGAATTAACATTTTTGGGAAAGGGACAAGTCTACATTCTTCTACACCTTCTCTTAATATGTTTTACCTAACCCAAATCTTTTTAATTAGGATTTTATTTCAAATTTTTAAAAGGGAAACAAATTTTCCCTTTCCCTCAAAAAAAATTTTTAGTTTTAGTAAAATTTCCCTGGTTGGGGGTTCCCGCTTAAAATTTATTTTAGTAGGAAATGTTTTTCATCCAAAAAAAATTTCCCAATTTTTAGTTTTTTATACATTTCCCAAAAATCACGACATTATCTTTAACACAAAGGGACCCAAAAAAAGACGACTGAAATTATGGGGTAAACCCTGCGCAATTTTTGGTAAATCGCTTGGTTCCAGAGTCTGATGGTACTTTTAAGGGGGGTTTTCTTTGAAAAGGGTTTAAAAATTAAACCCCTAAAATAACTATTCCCTGAACCCCCCCAGGCCTGCAATTTAAATTTCCCATTTCCTAAAGCCCTGGGGCAATTGGGAAAAAAAAACCCGGAAAGCCCTTTCCACGAGTTTTTTTGGGGTTCAACGACTGTACAATCCCAAAGGGCTTGGTGGGGATCAAAAAACTGAGTATTTAAATTTTTTCTGATTTATTACCAAGTATTTCATCTTCACCCCCAAACAATATCTTTGGGAAATTAAAGTCTCCACCAAAAAATACTATTGCCTTTTCCATTTGGGCCCAAAACCCAAAGGGTTAAAAAATGTCTCGCAAAAAGACAAACAACATTTCAAACTGAGTCGGGGGCTGTAAACTGATCCAAAAAAATGACATCCTTATTTTTAAAAAAATCCTACAAAAAAAAAACTTTTACTATTTTTTCCTGATAAAAAAACCACTGGCTAAAAATTTTTTCCTAAAGCAATCAAGACTCCCCCACCCTTTTTTTTCCCAAATCTGGGCCTTTCTATAAATAACAAAATCCTCCATTAAAAGTTCACTACGGAGTTTTCCCTTTTTTAGCCAATTTTTTTGGGTTTCCCAATTTTCAACATCAAAGTTTTTTCAGTGACTAAATTACTGAGTTTTTTTCCTTTTTTTTAAAAAGATTGAAAATTTAAAGACTATCATTTAAATTTATCTTTTCCTTTAAAGATTTAAGGGTTTTAGTTTTCACTTTTTATTTGGGATTTTATCAGTTTAGAATCAAAGGGGGGAATTTCCCAAAATTTGGAAAAAAATTTCAAGTTTTCTTTTGGGGGGGTCGGTCTGGTGAATAGGGGCAAAACGGGTTCCCTTTTTGAGCGCAAAATTTTAATAGAATCCCCAAAAAAATCTTTAACTAAAGTTTGGGAAACCCGAGGTAAAAACCCTCCCCTGAAAAATATCACTAAGCAACCAAAGCTTTTAAAAAATGCTGGGAAATTTATTAACCCTACATTTAGTGTGATACCATGAATTTCAGACGTCACAAAGGGAACGCTTTATGTTTCCATGTTACTCTCAAATTTCAAACTCCGCATTTTAAAAATTTTTTTTGGTTTGGCGGACCCCGGATTTAGTTCCCCTTCCCCCGATAGGAAAAGGGTTAAAAACCATAATTTAAAATCCTCTATGTCTAACCTTTTAATCAAACAAATTCCCTTTTCACGGGAAAATTTCTAAGGGTTTAAATTTAAATCAGGGGGGTTTAAATCTGGGGCCCAGTAATAGACTAAGAACATACTCGGGACAGGGCAAAACGAACTAACAAGGTTCAGGGTTTCACAAAGTTTTAAAAAACCCGCAAAAATGGGAAAAAAAAAGGCGTCTACATCAACATTTTAAAAATTTTAAAATTAAACTGGGCTAGGAAAATTTTTTGGGTTTCCCGTCCAAAGTGGAAAAAGAAGGAAAAAAAAGAAAACTTTTACAAAACTAAACATCTAACTTCTTTTGGGGGGGAAGGGTGGCGCAGCGATCGAAAGTCTACCTAACCGAAAAAATTTGCGGTCCCCCCAATTTGATCCCCGTCTTGGGCCCCTGAAGCTTTTCTGGGAAACTTTTTTAGGGAAAACACCACTCGAAAAACGCGTGCTAATTTCCAAAGGACTAAAACCCTTTTAACAGCATGAAGTTCTGGTAATAATTTTTTCTTTTTTTTCTATTTAATACCCCATCTATTTTTGACCGGGAAAAAGGTAAAAATACAGTCTGACATGGTAAGATTAAGTTGGACAAAGTTCCCTTTTTCTTCCTAAGAAAACTGGGGTTTACTCAAAAAAGAGTAGGTCACTGTTTCGTTTTCTTTGGGGTCCGCCCAGGAAGGGGTTTAGTCCGAGTCCCCGTCGATTTTTGTAGAATTTGGTTTAAAAAATTTTTGTTTTTAAGTTCCCAAAAATCCCCATTAGATTTTTGGGCAACCCGGGCCTAAAAGTTCCCCGCAAAATTCCCTGTGAAAAAAAGGGGGAAAAAAAACACAAAATGGAAACCTTTCCCCCGAAAAAGGAAAACCCAAAACCCAAAAAAAAAATGGGAAACAAAACCAAGGAAAAGGGGTTTTGGCGCCTTTTTTTTTTTGCCCGATAAAGAAGTTTAAAAAACCCACACCCGCCCACCTACCCGGGCCCCCCACCCTTTTTTTTCCCCACAGGGTTTTGAAAACCCCTTGCCCCTGGGTTCCCGAAAGGGAAAAGTACAAAGGGGGCCTTTTTTCCCCCATTAAAAACCCCGGGCCTTTTCCCCCCTTTTCCCGGACAATCCCAAAACCCCTTTTCTTTTCCCACCGCAAACCCAAAATCCCATTACCCCAAAACCCTCCCTTAAAAAGGGGGAAAAAATTTTTGAAACAAGTCCCGGACAAAAATTTTTAAAATTTTTTTTATTTTAAAAGGGCCTTTTATGAAATTCCCCCAAACACCCACAATGAACAAACACCCCAAACCCCCCCAAAACAACCAAACAAGTTCAAACCACACCCAAAAAACTATTTGCCTTTAATTAAATCTTTCATTGTGTGGTTCAGAAAAAGGAAAGTTACCCGGGAAAAAAGGGGGTTTTATGAAAACAAAAAAAATAAACAAAATTCCAAATGGCGTTTGGGGGACGAAGAAAAAAAATAATTTTTGAAAACAAAAACAGGAAAAATTGGCCTTTTAAGTCTTTTTTTACCTTTTTTAATTTACCCGGGGATAGGTTTTTAAAACAGGTTTCCCCCAATCTTAAAATAAACCCTACAATTTTTCCCCTCATCCCAACCCCCCTTTTTTGTTTAAAACCCCTTTTTTCCCAAAAAATTCCTTTCCCCCCCACCCAACCCCCCCCTTTAAAAATTAATTTTAAAAATTAAATTTTTATTTTTTAATTTAAAAAGTTCCTGATTTTTTCCAGCTTTACAAACCTTTTTTAACCCCAAAAACCCCCCACCCCAACCCAAAAAACTTAAAAAATTCCACACCCCAAACTATTTTCCCCAAGGGTAAATTTTTTCCCCTTTGTGGATTCAAAAAGGGCCAAAAAAGGGGGGTTTTTTATGCCCCCAAAAAAAAAAAAATTTTTAAACAGGTTGGTTTTGACGTAAAAAAATTTCGGTTTTGAAAATTATGAAAGCTTAAGTTTTTTTTTTTTTTTTTAAAAAATCAGGTTTTTTCAAGTTTTTCAAAAATTCCCCAAAACATACCATAACCATCCTTTTTTGGGGGGTTTATGCCAAAGGATTTTTCCCCTTAAAACCCCTTTTTTAAATTTTTTTAAAACATTTTTTTAAAGTTATTTTTTAATCCCGCTCAAATTTCTTTTCAGCCTTTGGGGGAAGGGGTTTTGGGAAGGGGAGGGGGAGAGGAGAAGGGAAAGTATTTGGGGCTTTGGTTTTTGGGCTGGTTTTTCCCCGGCGGTACTGGCCCGGGGAGTTTGGGTGGGGGACAATAAGAAAAAAACAGTTTGGGGCAAGTTGGTGGTTAAATTTGGTTTTTAATGAAAATTTTTTGAAAAAATGAAGAACCCCTTTTAAAACCCCAACCGTCTTTGGGGAGAAATGGGGGTCCTTGCAAAAATTAAAATCCTTTTTTGGCCCAAAGGGGGTGTTCAGGCCCTTTGGGAGGGCCCTTTTTTCGGGGGGGGAGAAAAGGAAAGGGAACGGGGGGGTTTGGTTTGGGTTTGGTTTAAAACCCGGGTTAGGGGATTTTCAGGGGGGGGGTGGGGGAGGGGGCAGTCCCGGGGGTTTTAATTTTTCCCATTTTTTAGTGAAAACATCAAAAAGGGGCATGTTTAAAAAGCCTCCCTGTGGGAAAAACCCTTCGAAAATTAAACTTTTTTGGGATTCGTTTAACTTGGGGGCCCTTTTGTTTTGGGGGGGGTCCCAAAACAAACCCTTTGGGGGAAAATGTTTTAGGGCTTCATTAGTTTGTCCTTTTCAATGGGCATGTTTTGTGGGTAAAAAAGTTGTTTTTCGGGGGAAATGCCCCAAAAAATTAACCTCCTTTTTGCCTTTTTGATTTTAAAGCCCTTTTTGGGGGTTATGGGTTGGTTGTTTTCATTTTTTTCTTCATTTTTGGGTTTTGCCCTAACGGCATATTTGGGTTTGGGGGCGTTTGGCGTGGGGTCAAAAAAGGGAACCCCTCCTTTCCTTTTGAGAAATTAAGGGGAGGAAGGGGGTTTTTTGAAACTTTTAGGGTTTTGGCCCCATTTAATTGGCCCGGGGAGGCCGCGTGGGGGCGCAAACCCATGTTCAGAGAGAGAGAGAGAGAGAGAGAGAGAGAGAGAGAGAGAGAGAGAGAGAGAGGCTTGGTTAGGGCTTAGGTAAACACAGACAGGCGGTGAGGCGGTACGAGGGGAGTAGGATGGAGGGAGCAGGAAGCACGATCACAGTGTGTGTTCATGTGGGTGGTCCCAGGTGGTTTGAGTGAAAACATCGAAAGAGAAGAAGGAGACAGTGTGTTAAACAGACCGTCATTGCGAGACTGGCGGTCCTTGACGAAGAAGTGGAGAATGCTTTGCTTTGGCAGAGGTCGTGTTCAGGCCTGTGGCTGGCTCCTGTTGCTCTGTGCTGTGTGGGGCGATGCCAACATCAGGAACCGAAATCGGATTTGGGTGGAGACCGGAACCCGTGTGTTTAGAGCATGTGCATGAGTCTATTGTCCGTTTCAACTGCGCATTTTTTAGTGAATGAAGTCAATCAAAAGGGTTGTCATGTTAACAGCTTGGGGAAATGCCAACTTTTGAACCATAACATTTTGCATTCGTTGTGATACTAGCGTCATTTGTTTGGTTGTCTATCTTAAGCCATGTGAAAATGCTATTTGTTGGGCTGCATGTTGTTCTGTCCGGTTCTGTGCATAGCGGTTCACGTGATTTGCTGCCGCGTGTCGTTTGGGTCGGGTGAGAATAAAAGCAAAATAGTCAACGTCGCTTTGCCTTTGTGATGAAGCCCTTAACCCGGCAGGTTATGGGTGGTTGTCTTGCATTTTTTTTTCTTTTAGGGTTTTGCCATAACTGAACATATTGGCATGGTGAGGACGCTTTGCGTGGTGTCTTTGACGGTAACCCTGTCTGTCTTTGAGAGATGGGTAATGGGTGGAGAGAGGGAGTGGGAAAGCTTAGATAGGTGGTCGTCCCTATTAAGGTTGGCCAAAGTTACTGGCCGCAGTGTGCGTCAAAGCACCACCACCACCCGACCCCACCCCTCGTGCCTTTATGCATGCTGATCATTGTTTTAGGTGTTGAGTTGATTGGTCTGTAAATTGGAGTGTCAATGCCTAAGGTCTTTATGTTTGTTAGGCGTGGTCATTTTTATTTAGTATCATCATCATCATCATCTCTGCTACTACTACTACTGCTACCACTACTACTACTACTACCACTACTACTACTACTACTACTACTACTACTACTACTACTACTACTACTACTACTACAACTCTGCTGCTGCTACTACTACTACGACCAACAACAACAACAACAATAACAACATGGATGATGATAATGATAATAATGACAATGATGATGATGATGATGAGACTGTCAAGCTCGCTAAGACTTGAACTGGAGTGGAAAGACAGAGAAATAGACCTATCAGTTCTAGTGCCCCCTTTTTCTAACTAAATGAGAATTCTTTGAACAGATATCTTTCACACGAATTTTATTCTCTTTCATTCACACATTCATGTCCCAAACAAAACATCATGACGCATCATACACACCAATTACAATATAAACCCACGTAGCGCTGCCCGAGGCAGCACCAAGGAAACAACATAGTATTACACGACATAAAATTAATTAAAACTTCAAGTGCGCACAAAAGAACGATCCACAGAAGGTATTGAAGAATAACGTTCCAAAACGAAGAACACACAGGAACGTAGGTGGAATGTAGTCAACGACAAATAGAGAAAAAAAAAACTTGAAGTCTCCAGACTACTTCTTTACAACCAATTCGGCACTCGTGAAGAGGAAAACACCATAGTCACACCAAATGCCACAAAGATACACTTGTATATACGACAACGCCTAAGCACGTTGCTGGTCCCAAACTTGAATTTGAAACGCATCGATGATGAACGTAGACGGATGATCGCAATTACACGCAACCATGAACTGAACAAAAATAGATGATGTAACTCGCCCTCATGAAGAATAAAAACACCGACTTAGTCACATCTTAATTGTCCCA
>CM031628.1:20215580-20238080 GCA_018398815.1 Conus ventricosus
TGCTCTTGCCTTAACTCCCTCTCCCCTTCCCCAAGAAATAATCTAGCCACTTGCACTTACACACACGAGCGCACGCAAAATACACACACATGCACACACGTGCGAACTCGCAAACTCCCCATCCCCCAGCCACCCCATCCCCCCCATCCCCCCCCCCCCCCCCCCCCCCCCCCCCCCCCCCCCCCCCCCACACGCGCACAGAGAGAGAGACAGAGGGACAGGGTGGGGGAAATTTATACGTCTGTGGACACAAAAGCTCAAGCCATGCACATTTCAGTTCATGCATGCGCGCTCCGAAACACACACACACACCCACACACACACACCCACACACACACACACACACACACACACACACACCACACACACATACGTGCCCTGTGCGTGCACGCACACACCACTACACCACCGCGCACACGCGTGTGCATGTACGCATGCACGCACACACATACACATATTATGATATAGGCTAATTAAATATTCTATTGTGTGTATGCTTTACAGAAAAATTCGAAGTATTCAAGCAAAAGGAGGTTTTTCATGCAAACAAGGAAACTTAAATTTTTTTCATTTTACATGGTCTTGGCTCTGATGTAATGGTGTATTTCTCCACGAACCTCCAAACATAAGATATCAGTTTCAACATTATAGATTTAATTTTTATTTCTAACAGAATTACAGTTGCTACTGTATTGGAGAAAAGATCTTAATTGTAAAATCTGGTATTCTACTCATTTCCAGGATTGCTCCTCAAAATTCCCCGGCCAGAATCGTTATAGTCACTGTGTTACGGTTACTGCTGTCATTGTTTTCGTTTCTGCTACTGATGTACTATATATCGGTTGTACATTAACCAAAACATGTATTAGTCTATTAACAGTGGAATATACATATAGCTTGCTATGATACCACAGACATTTGAGAATATCACATACAATGATAATTGAAACCATTATTGCCAAATTGAACTCTGGTTGTATTGTACTATAAGTCAGTGAAAACAGTTTCTGCACAATAAAAATAGTTTGTTAATACATCTTCCAACAACTTTTCAGCATGGTTGAAGATACTGATGGCAGTGTCTACCTTGACCTTGCCAACTGCTTAACTGCAGCCTAACTGACTCTGACAGTATGGGTTTTCTTGAAGCTTTGGACTCATTTAGTTGGTGGTTTTAATTATCTTGCATTGTTGTGTTGTACTATCCAAGTGCTGATGCACATACCTGCACTGCGAGCGGTACTTGAGCGTGAAAACAGTTTTCATTTATCTTTTCTGTTTTATACAGGCACAATCAAAATAATATCAAAGACACCATAATTCTTGTGGCAGCGTTTTGTTTGGATTCTTACTTGGATTGTTTCATTTCATAAACATTATTGTTAGTACAACGTGGGTTCTAAAAAGAAAAGGCTAGTGGTAAACATTTTTTATGGTAATGTTTTAGATACGATAGAGACAAGAACTCTACTGAAACTATGATGGTGATTTCTTTTCATGTAACTGTTTGCATGCATACAACTGGTAATCTTACAGTCTCACAAACATAGATACATGGCTGCACATTCACTTTTTTACAGATCATTCTGAACACAAAAAGCAAAGAAGTATGCAAGATACACTTGCTTATTAATATGAGGTTACCACATATTTTACAGCCCCACAAGACCAAGTTTTGTGACTGCAAATTCCTGGTACATCAAAACAAAATTCGATTTAGGCTGTTCTATTTATTAACAAGAGACACTTTTATGTCCCACAAAGTCCAGTACATACATACGATGTTCCTGTAATTACATTCTGAGGAAATGCTTTCCAGACAAACATTTGCCAAAACCAGTATCTTTGAGATACTCGTTTCTTGTTGTCCTTGTTCATGCGCTTCAAGGTTTAAAAACCGAGCATCTTCAGTCATTTTGAAAAAAAAAAAGGGGGGAAAAAAAAAAGATTGAGGGGGAAAAACGGACTTATAAAATTGAAGATTTTTTTCGGGCTCATTTGTAACCGAGAATGAGGACCTTGCTCACTACTTTGGGTTTTAAAAAAAAAAAAAAAGAAAAAAAAAAAAAAAAAAAAAAAAAAAAACATTGCAGTAAAAAGCACCACCCCCCCAAACCTGCCTCCCCTGGGGTGTTTTCACTCCCACTTTTCCCTGGCCGCCCCTAGGCGAGCACCCCCACCCCACCTAAACCCCCCTCCCCCTCAACCGTGACGTGTGCCGTGTAATGAAATTTTTTAAATTTTTGTGTGGTGTTGTGTGTGGTGGGTGTGTGTGTGGTGGTGTGTGTGTGTGTTGGTGTGGTGGTGTGAGGAGAGAGAGAGAGAGATTTGGTTGTGTGTGTGTGTGAGAGGGGGAGAGAGGGGGAGGAGAGAGAAGAAGAGAGAGGGGGGAGAGAGAGAGGGGAGAGAGAGAGAGAGAGAGAGAGAGGAGAAGAGAGAAAAATGTTTTCAGTTATGGGGAGCATTGTCAGGAAACATTTTCTCTGTCAGTTTTATTGTTTTTGTATGTACAAACTTTTGCATGTCAAGTTTTCATAATGTTTATTAATCATCCTCCCCCCCCACCCCCCTCTCCTCCCTCTCCTCTCTCTCTGCTGCTTTTTTTAAATTTTGTGTGTCCCAAAGGTTTCCCGTGCATGCTGTTTCTTTATGATGTATTCTCAATCAGTACCTCCCCCCCCCAATCTCCCCCCCTCTCTCTTATGTCAGACTCTCTCCTCTCCTCCTCCCCTCTCTCTCTCTTTCTCTCCTCTCCTCTCTTCCTCTCTCTCTCTCTCAGTTTTTGCAGGCGCGCCGGGTACCTGTGCAGTTTTTTTTCTTCCCTTTGATTTTTAATGGAAAATTTTGGTCAGTGTTTGTGTAGTCATGTTTACTAAACCCTTCCCTCTCTCATCTCTTTCTCGTTCTCTCTCCCCCTTCTCTTCTCTCTCTTCTCTCTCTCTCTCTTCCTCTCTCTTCCTCTCAGACCACACAACACACACACCAACACACCCACACATACATACACAACCACCACCTCGATTTTGGGTTTGCGCAGTTTTTCGTAACCCTGGTTTTGTTTTGTTTTTTTTTTTTTTTTAGTCAGGCTTTTAAAAAGTTCATCCCAAAAACCCACTCTGTAATGTTAATGACATAATGAGGGTATTGACGGTAAGTTTCTGTTTTTTTGACATATTGTGATGCGCGCGCATGTGTGCAGCGTGGGGGCGCTGTGTGTGTGTTGTGTTGTGGGTGTGGTGTGTGTGTGTGCGCGTGCGCGCGCACACGCGTATACGTTCGTGTTGTGTAAGAATTCAAGCGCTTCTAAACAGATACTTCTTTCCGGCACGCGAAAATAGCTCACAGCGTGTTGGGACAGAACAATTCCGCTTTTCTGGGTTTTTTCCCGGGGTTTAGCTGTGGAGTCTTGTGTAAATATTGGTCAGCATGGCGGATACAACACCAAAGAGGGGGTAGTTCCTTTTCTCCACGCTTTCAGTACTGCGCGAAAAACCCCCTTCCCCCCTTTTCCGCGCACTCCGGGGTTGTCAGAAAGACCGCTAACAGTAACAGACCCACGGGTTTTGGGTGCGCGCGCACAAATTTGTTTCTTCCCCTTTTCCTTTCCAGCTATTGGGGGCTTGACTCAAGCGACTTTGCAGCAGTCAGAACTCCCGTGGATGTTCCTGTAATTACTTTCTGAAAAAATGCTTTCCAGAAAAACATTTGCCAAAACCAGACTTTGAGATACTCGTTTCTTGTTGTCCTTTTTCATGGTGCTTCAAGGTTTTAAAAAACCGGGAGGCATCTTCATCTTTTTGTTCTTGTTATCTTAATGGGGGGAAATTCCTTCGATCTTTTTTGGCAAAACCCGGGTATTTTTGACATAGGGGCGGGGTTTTGTTGTCTGTTTCTGGACCTTTACTGGCCCAAAAAAAAGAAAGAGAGAGTTGCCCTTTTAAAAAAATTTTAGACAAGGGGGAGAAAATGCAAAAATTAAAGGGAAAAAATGCTGTCGCAGAAAAATATCTTTTTTTATTTTTGTTTTAAAATTTTTTTGGGCCCTACTTGATTTGGTTTTGTGCTACAGCAGCTGGGGTTTTTTTAAAAAAATCGCTCCTGTAAATTTAAAAACTTGTGATACGGGGTTTTGGCAGTCAGCCCTCGAGTATGAACCATCCTTGCACAGAGGACTAATGTGTCTTTATTGATTTTTGTAACCTGCTGGGACTTGATAAAAAAAGCTAAATCATTTCCAAAAAAATAAAGAACAATTCATTTAACCCGGGCCTCTTCGGTTTCCTGTTTTCCGACTTTTTCTGGCTACTGTATTTATTTATAAACAGAGGGGAAAACGGCAGGACTCAGATCAACCCTGTCTACCCAACGGGAAAAAGCTCAAACATATCGATCTCATTTTTTTTTGCACAAAACACGGGATAAAACTGAGGAATACAAGGCCTTTAGAGATTTAAAAAATGGCCCCAACAGCCCCTTCCCCACGACCGTTTCAAACGGGGAAACACGTTGAAAAAAATTAAAAAGCCTTTTTAAATTCTTTGAAGGCTAACGTAAAGGTTTTATTTTTTTCTTGAAGGTTTTCTATAACAAAGCTAGCTGTAAAAAAATCTACATTAATATGATTTTTAAAAATCCTGCTCGTCCTAACGTTTTTTTCGTTTTTAAACCCCCTACATTTGTAAGTCTAAATTTTTGAGTATGCACATACAATCTTACCACGACACTTAACAAGGCAATACCCCGTAAATACGGGGCATGTCTGTATTCCCCTTTCCCGGGAAAAAAGGGTATATTAGTGTTGTGACCACTGTACTGGAAATTTCCATTTCAAAAATATCATTGAATAGAACAGTGAAGAAAGAAAAGTTTTCGCCTTTACATTTCTGCGGTTTTTCCCATAAAGCACACGTTTTTAACATTCTTTGCCCGGAAAAAGCCTTTCCCCCAATCCCGGAAAGGGAAACGTTTATTCCAGCTTTTTTCTTCGTCAATAGCCTTTTCCCTTTAATATTCTGCCCCCCCCCTCCGATTTTTGCATGAAAACAGCTCTAAAATTTGATCCCATTGCACTGATGTTTTTTTTTCCCCTGTCTTTGTTTTGTTTACTTTATTTGATCTGATTTCCGACCAGAAAATTTTGCGTCAAAAAAGCGTTTTTTAATTATTTGATTTGCCTTTATACGCCGTTTTTTTTTTTTTGGCCCTGTTTTAACTCTCTTTTTAAAACGCCCTTGTTCTACAAAGGTAACCAGTTCCCATTCCGTTTCCCGTACCCTCGTCCTCTCTTTACCGCTTTCACACACACGAAAACACACAACACACAACACACAACCACACACACACACACCACACACACACACACACACCACCACACACACACCACAAGCCACACAAACACACCGCACACACGCATGGGTCCACCCCAAACCATCATAAACACACGTTTTACATCCACTACACAACACACACACACACACGCACGCCCGCACCCCCACGCACGCACGCACGCAGCCCCGCCACACACACACACACACACACACACCCCACACCCACACACCCCCACAACACCACACAAAAGGGTGGTGGACTAAGGGCTGACCAGCACGTTGGGCTAATGCGAGGAGACATCCGCTGGTCGACCCCACGAGCCCCTTTTCTTTAAATTTGGCCAATTAGTTTTTTTTTATTTACCATCAGCTTAAAATCATGCGTAGTGTGGTCCAAAAACTTAGGGAGGGGTGTAGCGTTTGGGACTGGGGTCCGGCACGCAGTGACGCCCCCTTGATAAAACTGAACTAAATTAACTGTTACGTTTTCACTCTCTGCTTATCGTTTTTCTTTGCTCGTTTATATTGAATACTGTTCTTGTTTTCATTGACGTCTGTTACTTAAGAGTAAACAAGTTTTATAAGCTTCTTTGCATTTTTTTTGGGTCAAACAAGGTGCCCTTATTGCAAGCTCAATACCTGTTCTGACCGGGGGGGGGTTTTTTCATACACCCAAAGCATTTATTTTTAAAAGTGTCCTACAATTCTGGTAAGGGACTCAGTGTTTGCTCAATTTTAAAAGGCTTGATGAAGCTATTGCGCTGTCCAGGGAGGAAAAGATTGCAAAGAATCCTCTTCTTTCTCCTTTGCTCAACAAAAAATTTTCTGTTCCCAAAGTCCCCCTGCTATTTTTTTTGGTTTTCCGCACCTTATGAACCATTACCAATGCTTGAAACTGGCAAATGAGTGACTCGACCTTATTGTTTACATAAAAGAACAAACAAGTTGCATTTTAATTCAAAGTACGATAAAGTAGTCTAGCACTGCCCCTGTGCGACAAATGTACGTAAAGCGTCATCAAAATTTTCCCTACACAAAAATGAACACAAATAGCATGCAGAATTAATCAGCTGGATCCAAATAAATTAACTGTCGATGAAGTTTTGCTGAGATACCCCTTTCACAGCGGCCCCTTGCTGAAATTTGACTCACTGTTTTCTGGGGACCGGGGGGCGCTTGCAGACCTGAAGGATGGATGAAAACCCAACAAACTAAACAAACGCAAACAAACGGAAAAACCATTTTCGTGCAAAACAACCTAACCATCCTTCTCTGCCTTCAACTGTCATATAATGACTTACTGTCTCGTCTCCCCGTCTGCCCCACATTAGGGGTCATTCTTGCCCATCCCCACCTTTGGAAAACAGGTTTCAAAAAATTTGAAGATTGCCTATTTAAATAAGAAGAATCGCTCCGTACGTCCCCTTCTCTTACGAGCTACAAAAACTCTCATTTGTGTTTTGTCTTTCTAGAAAAAATTACTGCAACTCTTTTTTGGCTGGCCTTCCAAAATACCTGAAAAAAGATTACAGCGAATCCAAAATCTGCAGCCGAGTCGTCGTTAGAGCAGGAAAATATGACACATTTGCCTTATTCCTCTCTTAGGTATCTGTCTAAAACCCGTATCTGTAAAAAATCTCCTCTCACTTTTCTGCTCTCTTTAAAAAATGGACCTTCTTTCTCACAGATTCCTTAAAATCTACACCCCCTTCGACAACTGCTCCTGTGCTGACACCACCTTCTACAATGACTCGCTTCGGACTACTACTGGTGAAAGACCCTTTCTTTTTCAAGCTCCACGACGTGGAAAGCTGCAGCTCCTCGACTTGAGTTCTACCCATCTTTAAAGTCTACATTTAAAACCCATTTTTTTTTTAAAATTAATCAATGCTGAGGGGGGGGGGGGGGGCAACCCCTAATCTGCCGTCGGGGGCCTTTTCAAATGTTGTATTGTATGTTCCCATTACATGTATTTATTGGTTATGTTAAAAAGTTTAGGAAAATTTAGGGGGCCCCCCCCCGGGGGTTTTTTTTTTTATTTGAAAAAAATTTTAGGGGGGGTTTTGTCAAATTTTGTAGGATTTTAGATTTGGGTTGGGGTTTTTGTTAAGGAAATTTTAAAAAAAAAATTTTTTTGGTTTAGCTTGGGGTAAATTTTAGGGTGGGTTTTACTATTGAAAATTGGGAGTTTTTTTGGGTAAAAAGGGGTTAAAGAAAAATAAACTTTAAAAAAGGGGGGTTAGGAAAAGGGAAAATTCGTGGAATTTTTAAAAAAAGCGAAAAAATATTAAAAAATTAAGGGGGAAAAAAAAACCCAAAAAAAATTTTTTTATTAAAAAAGGGTTAAAGGGGGGGGGGGGGGGGGGGGGGGGGGGGGGGGGGGGGGGGGGGGGGGGGAAAAAAAGGGGGGGGGGGAAAGGGGGGGGGGGGGGGGGGGGGGGGGGGGGGGGGTTTTTTTGGGGGGGGGGGGGGGGGGGGGGGGGGGGGGGGGGGGGGGGGAAAAAAGGGGGGGGGGGGGGGTTTGGGGGGGGGGGGGGGGGGGGGGGTTTTTAAAGATGGAGAAACGGGGAACATGAAATTAAGAAAATATTTACAGATATGAAAACTTTCACTAGCTGCAAAAGGGAAACCTCGCAACCCCTTTTGAAGGGGCAGATATATTTGTTTGGGCCTGCCCGAGCCTTTTCTTTTCCGTGGGTGGGAAAAACCCATAGGGACACACGGCGGTTGTTTTGCGCTCCGGGGTAAAATAGGCCCCAACCACAGTCCATTTTTTCAAAATGAAATACAGGGAAATTTGATAAAAAAGGTACCTTTTTGAAACACAAATTTGTTAGGTCTGCGGAATGTTTTGCGAGGAGAAAAAAAAAAAAAAAGAACGGGCAAAAATGTGGGGGGTGATTTAAGTAGTAATGACATTTATGAAAAAATTATATACAGTGAAAACTTCTGACAAACCCACTTTCCCCTATTTGGCGGTAACGGGACGCATTTTCCCTGGGGTGTTCAAATGAGAAAGAGTTAAATTTGTCGTTTGTGCCTTTTCCTTTCCTTTTTTTTTTGGTCGATTATTGAATGGACTATTTGATTTTTTTTCATGGTTTATATTTTTTTTTTTTTTTTCCCCTTTTTTAAACCCCACCCCTTCCCATTTGATTTTTTGTACCATTTGTTTTTGTATATTGTGTTTATGTTGTTATCCCTTTTTGTTATTTATGTTAAAAAATCTTTTAAAAAAAAAAAAAGCATCAGGAAGGGCATCGGTTTGGGTGAGCCCGGAAACCCCGTGTGTTTAGAGCATGTGCATGGTCTAGTGTCTGTTTCCCCCTGCGCATTTTTAGGAATGAACTCAGTCAAAAGGTTTTTGTCATGTTAAAGTTGGGGAAATCCTTTTTTTAAAAACCAAAACATTTTGCATTCGTTGTGTACTAGTCTTTTTGTTTTGGTTTCTGTCTATGCTTAAGCATGTGAAAATGCTATTTTTTGGGCTGCATTTTTGATCTGCCCAGTTCTGTGCTACGGTTCCCTGATTTGCTGCCGTGTGTGTTTGGATTGGGGAGAAAAAAAAGCAAAACAAAATACTCGACGTCGCTTTGCCTTTGTGATGAAGCCCTTAAACCGGAGGTTTTATCTACAAAGTGTTTGTGTGTGTCTTGCATTTTTTTTTTCTTTTTAGGGTTTTGCCATAAATGAACATATTGGGATGGTGAGGACGCTTTTTTCGTGGGCTTTGACGGGAAAACCCCGTCTGTCTTTTTGGGGAGATGGGGGATGGGGGGGAGAGGGAGGGGAAAAGCTTAGTAGGTGGTCGTCCCATTAAGGTTGGCCAAAATTTGGCCGCAGTGTGCGTCAACCACCACCACCACCCACCCCCCCCTCGGATTTTTGCATTGCTGTCATTTTAGTTGTTGAGTTGATGGTCTGTTAATTGGAGTGTCAAAAGCCCAAGGGCTTTATTTTTTTAGGCGTGTCTTTTTATTTATTCCTCATCTCATCATCTCGCTACTACTACTTGCTCCACTACTTTAAAATACTACCACTACTCTACTACTACAACAAAAAAAAACAACAAAACAACAACAAAAAACAATAAAAAACAAGGTGTGATAATGAAATAAGACAATGGGGAGGTGTGATGAGGTGATGATGTGATGTGATGAAATAATAATAAAAGTTTAATTTAAAAAATAATAATAATAATTATTAATAATAAAATAAATAATAATAATAAAACGATAATAATGAAAAGAGTGGTGATTTTGAGATGATAAAATAATAAAATAGTTATCTTACATTTGTTTTTATTGTTATTCATTCATTGGTACTCTTCAACAACACGATCATAGACTAACACAGCTCTTTCACTTTCCACTGTCTTTTACTGTTTTACGCCCTCGATAGTTATATTCTGTTTTTAAATTACAATGATTTGACGATGATGTAATGATGAATATTATTTATTATTATTATTTTATTATTATTATTAATTATTATTTCATTATCATTTTTTATAATTAACAAAATAGTTTTACGTTTTACAATCTATTTTCCTCATTACTATTTTTATTTCATTTTTCCCTTATTATCTTTTTAGCAAGTGCTGCCTAACGAAGACTCACTTTTACTACATACGTTTCATTTCATCAAGGGGGCGTCACTGCGTGCGGGGTATCCATTCGCTCGCCCCCCATCCGCTAAGGTTGAGACCACACTACGCATGTTTGAAAACGAGGGATAAAGAATTAACAACTAAATTGGCCAAATTTAAAAAAGAGATCTCGTGGCTATGACTCAGGGATGTCTAACCTACGATTAGCCCAAAGCACACTTGACACCTTTTAAATCTGTCGTTGCTACTACTGCTGCCCCCCTGTACGTTTGCACTAATGTGAAAAAATAATAATAATACGTTTTTACCACTATGTATGCTACACTACGACCATTGTTACCACTACTTCTGCTACGCCACTGCTAAACTACAAATCCAGCTACACTATATATGTAATAACACCACCACCCAACAAAATCAAGAACAAAAATAACAAAACAACAACAAAAACAACAAAAACAAATCTCATCACCATAATCATGATCATCATCACAAAAAAAAATGAAAAGAAGAAAAGAAAAAGAAGAAATTTCGACTATTATAAAAAATTCATCCACACGCAACTACTACTACTACTACTACTACTTACTACTACTCTTCTATTTTCTACTCTACTTCTTTGATGTGTGAATATGTGTAATAATAACGATGTTCTTTTATTTAAAAATTTTATCTTATTTTCTATTTTATTTTGGTTGTCATTGACAAGAAAAAAGAATAGAGAGTAGTATTGCTTAGTAGTAGTAGTATATAGTATGTGGTAGTGTAAGTTATGATGATGATGAGTAGGTAAGAATTTTTTTTACACCCCAAAATATATATATAAAAAGGCATTATTTGTAAAAACGAGGGGGAATGAGGACCTTTTTTTATTGGGATTTTTAAAAAAAAAACACCAAAAAAAAACCCAAAAAAAAAAAAAAAAAAAAATTGGCATGAAAATGCACCACCCCCAACCTGCCTCGCCTGGGGTCGTTTACACTGCCACATTTTACCAGCCGCCCGTAGCGCGAGACCCCCCACCCCCCCCACCTCAACCCCCCCCCCCCCCCCCCCCCCCCCCCCCCCCCCCCTCCAATCCCCCTCTAAATCCGTCCCCGCTAGCTTTTGATTCCCAAAACCCCCCCCCTCCTCACTATACCCCCTTTCCCCCTCCCCCACCCCCCCCCTCCCGCCTCTCCCCCCCCTCCCGTCCCTCTGTCTCCCAGGTACCATAGAACCCAAGTGGATTTCATCAGAAAGTTTTTTGTAAGGTTTCGCTCTGCACTTGATATCAATGGGGGGGAGAAAAAAAGGATGAAAAGAAAAGAAAAAAAAAAAAAAAAAAAAAAAAAACGAAACTTAAACGCCCCCGCACGTCCCCCATCCTTACCCCCCTCTGTATTTCCTTTTGCCTTCTTTTTCCCAAAGTTAACCCTCCCAATCTGCGTTCTTGGGATTAAGAAAAAAGAACAAAAAAACAACAACAAAAAAACAGACAAAAAGAGGGGGAGAGAGAGGGGAGAGAGAGAGAGAGAGAGAGAAGGGGGGTGTGGGGGTTAACACCCCTGGACACGAAAGCTCTGCCATGCCCATTTCAATTTGGGGGTGCACCTCAAAAACACCCAACCCAAAAAACCCCCCACACACACACACACATGCGCACGTAGCTCTCAACCCTTTTTACGACACAAAAACAGCCAGTTGAGCTGGTTTACTGTGATGGTTCTCAGGCGTACTGGGACAACAGCAGCATTGTTCTACACTGGTGCCTTGATAAGAACAGTGAAAAAAATTGAAAAAAATCGCCCACTTGGTTTTTTGCATTTTTTTTTTTTTTGTACTACAAGAGCGACCAGGGGATACATGCAATCCCCCCAGATTTCTAAAATAAAAATCGTGTAATCAAAATACTTGTATCGTACTCAGCTCGCGTTTAAAACTTGTGGGGATTAAAAATCAGTTTTGTGTGGTGTTTTTTTTCGTCTCCCTAAAATTTGATTTTTGACTTAAGTGTATTTCCGGGCAACGATAGTTTACAGCGTTTTTCCCCGTTAGGAAAAATCATTTCTTTCAGGAGACTTTAAACCAGGCAGAAGAAAATTTTGATAAAAACCCCTCAAAAAGGGCAAAAGTTTGGCGTGAAGAAAATTTTCCCCCCTGTTACTAAACCCAAACGCCCGATGCGCCCCCCCGACGAACGAAAATCGAGCAAAAAAGTCCCCCAAAGCCCTTCGCCCGTGTTGAATATCTGGCTGGCAACCGTAAAAAAGTTGGGCTAAACTCACTCAGAATCTTTTTTTGCTGGGGCAATTTAAAAATTTTAAACTTCTGAACGGTGTAATTAAAATTTCGTAGAGACTGCTGAAAAGCAAAGTGCATTTTCGTTGAGGTGCTCCCGTTTTTTAAAAAAAGAAAGAGAAAAAAAAGTAAAACAAAACCCCTGCACCTTGCGGCAGTTTTGCTGTATTCCTCCCACAAAAATATTTGACAACATGACGTCCCCCAAAACCTGGATGGATAAAGGGGGGGGTGGATTATTTGGCTGGGGAGTCCAAAAGTGCCTGCTGTTCCCCCCCGTGTCCCGTTGAGCCCTCCGCGTGAAGGCAATTATGGAGAAAAATTTTTTTTTATGCCCCCGTCCTGTTAACATTTGCACGTCCCCCCCCTTTTTTAAGAAAAAAATCGATTTTCTGCGATTGTACTTTCATTCTTTTTTAAAAAATAGTGTTTTTTTATTAAAAACAACAGCAACAAACAAAAAAAAAACCTGTCTTGAGTCAGTAAACTATGTACATTTAAAATGTTTCCCCCCACGCCCCCCCCATTCCTGCTCTCCCCAAAATCTTGAAACCCCATGTCTTTGTTTTGCCCCAAATTTTTCCGCCTCTGTCCCCCCCTATTCCCCCCACCCCCGAATTTTCTTTGTGTTAAACGTTTTTCCCCCTTCCCCCCTTGTGAATTTTATCGGGATATGATTGCACTTATTTTCCTTCGACTACCCCGAATTTTCTAAATTTCTTCGTTCGCAATTTTGGCAGAGAAATTGAGTGGCAGGCCCCTGTGAGAACATGATTTTATTTTTTTTACCAATTTCCAAGATCTCCATGCCCCAAATTTTTGAAGAATACAAAGAAAATTGGATGTTCTGAGGGCAAGTAGACAGATTCACAGATGCACAAAAAAGGCACAGATTTCTTTAAATGATTGTCGTTGATAAAGGGGCTCTTTTTTGATGTCGCTTGTATACCGCTCGGAACCTTGGGTATCTTGTGTTTCAAAAAAAAGAATAAATGGTGGGGGTACTTGTTAGTTCACGCTTTACTTGGAAAAAATGTTAAAAATTTTTCTCTCTCTCTTCTCTCTCTCCTCCTCCCTTCTCCCCCTTTTTCTCTCTCCCCCCTCTTCTCCTTTTCTCTCCTCCCCTGCTCTCCCCCCCCTAACCCCGCGGGCGGAATTTCCCTCTTCCGGCCAAAAAGGGAACAGCAACAACGGCCCGCCCGGGGTTCGCCCAAAAATTTTTTTCTTCTCCCAAAACCCCCAAGGGCTGTCCTTCTTTCTTCCCTTCTCCTCCCCTCTTCGTTCCCCCCCTTCTCCCATGGACCCACGGCGGGCCCGGCCCAAGATTCACCCAAATGTGGGGGGGGGGCAAAGAGCAAAACACGCCCCAGCACGGGTTTTTCCGGCCCCAGAAAATGGCTGGGGTTACGGGCCCCTGAAAGGGGGGAATGGCATCCCTTCGCATACGGGGGGTGGAAGCTTCCTCTTTGGTGGGGGTCAAAGAACATGCCGGCGCCTGGGGTTGGGGTGGTGGGTGGGTTGGGTGGGGTGGGGTTTTTTGGGGTTTGTTTGTGGGTTGGGTGGGGGTGTTTTGTGTGTTTGGGTGGGTGGGGTTGGTGGTGGGGGTGGGGTGGTTGTGTGTGGGTGTGTGGGTGTGTGTGTTGTGTGTTTTGTGTGTGTTTTTGTGTGTGGTGTTTGGTCTTGTTTGGGTTAAAAATTTTTGGGTGTTGGGGGGGGGTGTGGGTTTTCCTGTTTGGGAAAACTTGGTTTTCCCAACTGATGCTTTTTGTTTTTTTAACCTTTTTTGTCCAATTTTTTTTTTTTTTTTTTTGTTTTTTTTTTTTTTTTTTTTTTTATTTTTTTTATTTGGGTGCAGTTGTTGTCTGTCGTCTGTTGTCTGTCTGTCTTTCTGGGCTCTCTCTCTCTTCTCCTCTCTTTCCTCTCTCTCTCTCTCTCTCTCCTTCTCTCTCTCTCTTCTCTCTTCTCCCCCTGGGGTTTTCTGCACCCCTGGTGTGTGTGTGGTGGTGTGGTGTGGTGTTGTGGTGGTGTGTGTGTGGTGGTGGTGCCGCCGGCCGGGGTGGGGTGTGTTGTGTGTGTGGTGTGTGTGTTGGTGTGGTGTGTTGCGGCCCCGGGGCACGCGTGCGTGCGTGGTTCCTCTGTGGGTGTGTGTGTATGTGTGTGTGTGTTGTTGTGTGTGTGGGTTGGAAACCGGATCAACTAGCGGTAATGCAGGTCAGACATCTCGAAGTCGTAGGATGAGGCCTCTCCCCCTCTCTATCTTTTGTCACAAGACTTTTCCCTGCTTCAAGCGTGGCGTGTGGTACGAAACGTGTGATTTTTGTGCGAATGGACAATTGCAAGCAGTGACACCCCCTTGATGAAACTGAAACTGAAACTATTTTTGGAGCCACTGGTTTCGGGGTCCTGGGCTTGTTTGTTTCCTGCATGTCCCCGCAAAGGGCATTGGTGGGAGCAAAAAAAGCCCTTCCGATCCAACTCACAGGTTTTGAGACAAGCGATGCAAAATGCGAGGGTTTTTTCGTGTATGGCCCAAGGCCCCTTCTGGGGGATACTAAAATCAAACAAAACAAAAATTTCGGTAACGGAGGGGGGAAAAAGTAAATAAAAACACAACAAAAAATTAAAGCAATCAATGGTATCGCTCGCAGTCGTTTTTGAGTTTCTAATTATTCGCCAAATTTGAAAGGAAGCCTTCGTTTCTTTTTGACAAAATAATAATTCCTTGAAATACGGTTCAATGAAATACTTTTTGGTGGAAATTTTGTTCTGAGGTTAGTATGCGGACAAATAACAAGAAATGAAATTATCTTCCCCTTTTGAACCAATAGCGGGAAACCAGTTCAACCGGAAGGGTTGGAAAATTTTTAAACGATGGCATGCAGTCGAAAAACCTAATCTAAATTTAGAAAAGTGCTCATAATTGTCTATTCATTTTTTTATCGATAAATGGTTCTAACTTGGTATCTTAAAAACTGTACTGTATGAATCTATCACTTGTGGCTGATAGCCAATCCTGCCCCCTGCAGTCTAATAGATACACTCTGTACACCCTGGTTATCCCAAACAAATAAGAATTTAACCTTCGCCGGTGGTCGTGGGTCCGTGTGGACCCAGAAGGGTGTTTAATTGCAAATATCTCTTAAACTAGTAGGAATTTTGTAATGAGCTTTTAAGAATGCCTCGGGCACCTAAACAGCTCTTATTTCCTAAAAGATAATTAAATTCAGCGAGAAGTAATTATAAAAACAAAGGTCAAATTTAGACTACACACGGAAGCCATCGTGGGCCGTGCGGACTTATACTTCTCAAAGAAGGAAAAGTGTGCACCCCCTTCCGTAGATGTCGTGGGGCCGTGCGGACCCATGCTTCCCAAAGAAGGAAAAACGTGCATATCCTTCCGTAGATGTCGTGGGGCCGTGTGGGCCCACATTGTTACTGTGACAACAAATACCGGAAGTGGCCTGTTTTCATCATTTCATCATGGCGGAGGCAAGCAGCAGCACCGGTTGTGCCTTGGAGAGCGAGTTTTCTAAGCACGGGTAGGTTTTTCTCCCATATCCTGTTGTTTCTGTATCATGTGCAGTCGATAAGCTTTGTGTTCTTTCTGTAAGCCTTGGCTTTGTTTATCAACAATTCAGGTTCACGTAGTAAGTCCGTTTCTCTGTGCATAGGGCCAGTGTACCACCAGGCCTTCAGCACATTGTGTGGCATGTGGGCAAGACGAGGAAAGAGGTGTATAAAGCGCTGTGGGCAAGCCTCATGGTAAGCTGAAAAATTCACAGTGATGGTAAAGCTAGACCGGCATGCAGGCCTCAAGAGTGCATCTGTGTGTGTGTGTGTGTGTGTGTGTGTGTGTGTGTGTGTGTGTGTGTGAGAGAGAGAGAGAGAGAGAGAGAGAGAGAGAGAGAGAGAGAGAGAGAGAGAAGAGAGAGAGATGAGGGTGTGTTACAGTAAGATGAGACACAGGCAGACAGAGAGACAAGACAGACATACAGCAACACACACACACACACACACACACACACACACACACACCACACACACACACACACACACACACACACCACACACACACACACACCTCGTACATTCGGCAGGCAGGCAAACAGACGATCGCAAAAAAATTGATAACAGGGAAGAAAATGAAATAGTCAACAAGACTTCAATTATATTTTGTGAAGATGACAAAATAAGATGAAAGTTACAGCACTTGGCCGGCATATATTCATGAAAATGAAATGTGTGATTGCAGTTTGTCGCAAAGCTGGCCACAGTGGGGAAGCGAACCCTCGTCTATCCAAAAGTGCTAAGGGAGGCAGTGAGGGAGAGATTCGGGGATCCCACATCTGGCGCTTATGATGATCAGTATGAAGAAGAGGTAGGTAAAAAAAATAGGCCAGACCTTAACAGTAAAGTAATACAAATCGTAAATCAGTCAAAGCGTTCATGGAAAATAGAATAAAATGTAACCTTCTCATAGCTCCTATATGTATCACCTGTTCCGTCTATGAACAAACCAAATATGTCACACATACGTGCAATGATTCTCACAGTGCAGCAATGTAATCTGCAATTAAATCATAAAGTTTTTGAAAAGTAAAACAATGCAAAGCATTTTCAAAGCTCTTATTCATATTACAAGTTACCCTTGTAAACAAGTCACACAAATGACAGACTTCAAACGAAATCGCATTCACAAATGGCAAAAGTATTTGGAAGGAAACTAAATACACAGTAAAGTGATACAAATCAAAATTCAACCATAAAATTCCTGGAGATTTAAACAGTTCTGAGCCTTTTCATAACTCTTATTGATAATACATGTTTGACATGTGAAGAGAATGATTTTAGAAATTATAAATGATTTTTCCTGTTTCAGGGGACTGCATACCATGTCACCATGGAGGACCTCGTGGCAGCCAAGTGGCGCGCTCCTCCCAAAAGCTGCAAACTGTGCAGTGCTTGATTTTCTTTCAATAAATTTCAGATGTTGATTTGTGTCTACAGCATTTTTGGTCAGTGCAGAAGAAACTGGTGTGTGTGTGTGTGTGTGTGTGTGTGTGTGTGTGTGTGTGTGTGTGTGTGTGAGAGAGAGAGCGGTGAGAGAGAGAGAGAGAGAGAGAGAGAGAGAGGAGAGAGAGAGAGAGAGAGAGAGAGAGAGAGAGTGGGGAGGGGGGGGGGGGGGCAGCAAGCAGGCAGGCAAGCGAACAGAAATAATGTGCGGCAAAAGCACATATCGAAGCAGGGTCTGCATTTCTTTTCAGAAACCACAGTATTGACAGGCACATCATTGTCCGTCGAAGCAGACAGTGCACACAGCTTTCATGTGATCCGGACAAATAAAGACATTGCACCTCTGGCATCTCTGTCTTACTTTCCGGTCAGCCTTCCAAGGACACATCGCACATCGTGCCCTCTTGCGCGACTTGCTGGCAGCTTGAGCAGATGTGCCTGGCTCAGATTCTGCCTGCCTCTTGCGCAATGTCCCAGCAGCTTGACCTGATGTTCCTGGTTGAGGTTCAGTCTGCCTGACCCTTCCTGCTCTTGACGCTGGTTGAGCCACTGTTTGGGATTGCTCAATGTTTGGGATTGTACTTTGGATCAAGACTGTCAAGTCCCGAGACAAGTGTCTGTGCGAGAGGCGGCGCTTTATCTGTGGCAGCATCAGTCGTTTACTGACGCTTTGGATGAAGCGCCTCGTGCATTTTGGTGTGACAGAGAGTTGTCCACAAACTTGATGGCCCACACACATCGTGCTGCGACTGTGGCGAGGTCAAGAACATTGGCAAACCTAACCATAGGCCACCGTTGGGTGACTCTTTTTGAGGTGTATGTGTGGGCCATCTTGTCGAGGGGTCGACTGCTCCCTTGGTGGAATTATAAAAGAGAATCATTTCTGACTTTTTCTTGGGGGCGCCTGCTTCAACCACACCAACGTCATGCATTGAACTGAGAACAACAGTGTTCTTGTTCTTTTTACCCTGGTAATTTACCAGGGTTGCTGTGTTGTTATAAGCAAACTCACTGCTGTGCAGTGGAGGGCCTTTCTTCAACTGGAATGGTGCAGGCAGGAATCTTTTATTGGTTCTGACTGTGCTACCACCGTCAGACCATTTTTCAGGAATCCTTCAGCCAGAGCTAAGTCTGTGAAGTAGTTGTCGCATGTTATGTTGCGACCACTCTTGAAGAAGGGCTGTGCCAACTCAAGGGCAGTGTTACGACCCAGATTGACCTGTCGGGCCTGGCCAAGCGGCCGGCCAAGGTAGGGGATGCCCAAGAGAGGGAAACAGTTGTTGGAGTCAACAACCCAGAAAATCTTTATGCCGTAGCGATCGGGTTTGCTGGGCAGATACTGTAGGAAATTGCATCTGCCCTAAAGGGGACAAGCTGCTCGTCAATTGTCAGAAGTGGCCCAGCAATGTAGTGCTGGCTCAAGTTTGTACTGAACTGATCCCACATGTCCCTGAATGGGGCGAAGGCATCTTTAGCTCTGCTTGCGGACCTTGTGGATTTGTCATCAAACCTCAGGCAAGACATGAGTGTCTTGAACCTCTGTTTGCTCATGCATGCTCTCACCACATTCACGCCATCAATGGAGTCCCATATTTCATCAGTCGAAACCATGTTCTGTTTTCGTACTCCCAGAAACAACAACAAAACCCATCAAAGCCTCCATTTCCACAAAGTCGCATTCAACCCACTTATTCTGAAATTGTGTGCGGCCATACAGAAAACTCTTTAGTTTCAGTTCTACATGACTGCTGTGCACAAACTAAAGAGAAACTGAAAGTCACATACTCTGTTTAGGTATGGGTCCGCACGGCCCACGACATCTACGGAAGGGGTGCACACTTTTCCTTCTTTGAGAAGTTATGGGTCCGCACGGCCCCACGATGGCTTCCGTGTGTAGTCTATAACCCGGTCTGGCGAAGGTACACTGTCGTACCCTGGAAGCCCATGTCTTCTTACCCTTTAATCTAGAAACAACAGCATTCTGTACGCTTTAAAAGGTATCCTATATTCATCCATTCTAGTCAGTTTCAGCCAATATCTAATACATTTAACATATGAATTTAGATAAATTGGAAACCCACCTAGTTCTCCATAAATCATGTCATTTGGAGTTCTGGTGTGAACATTTAAGAAGCGCTTTAATGCATACAAAATGAACTTTCTCTATGGTTACACATATTTCAAAAGCCCAGATCTCAGCTCCATCATGCAAAATCGGCTGAACTTGTGAAAAAAAAAGCTTGGTAAAAACATTAAAAATTTTCAATCTAATTTATACAAAATGAAAAGGTAGCTATGTTTTTGGGTACCCAAACCCCACGCTGAAAAAACGGACGGAGGTCTGTCGAAACCCTTCCAAGAAAGTGCTTTTCCGCTGGTGCCTGGTAACCCGGGCAGCGTTATGCTTTTTGTTTTCTTTGCTTTTTTACAATGTTTTGGAATGAAAAAATTGAAGAAATTTTTTTTTGTGAAGTTATTAAAGTATTTTTTTGCTTTAAAACTACAACAACTCTTTCGTTCCCGTAAGCATGTCTCAGCTGGCTAAGTCCCCCCCCCCCCCCCCCCCCCTTCCCAGAATACAAAAATATTAGTTTTTTCTTTTTTAACTTTAAATTCATTTTTGGGCGTGTTTATAAATTATTTTTTGTCGTTGGGTCAATTCCGTTGGGAAGTAAAGTATCTCCGAAGGCAATTGAAAAATTCTAAAAAGTCGAAAGTTACCCCATGCTTCCCATTTTCAATTATTTTGATGTGGTCATTTTGAAAAAGTTTTAGAGAGAGGAGAGAGAGAAAAGAAGAGAGAAGAGAGGGGCACCTGAAATGTAAATGTCTATTGTGGTCCCGTCTGTTTCACGTGCTGTTCAACGCCCCAGTCAATTCATTTATCCTTGGGGTTTGTTTCTCTATACCCTTTTTGGGGACAAAGGGACAGAAAAAGAAGCAAACCTGCAAAAAAGCGAAAATGTATACAACTGCATGAACAAGGTAATAGTATGTGCCATGTGACACGCGTAAACGTCCTCCCCTTTAAAATCGCGTCACGTCTTATCGTCATCATCATATCATCTCATCGTTTTCGTCGTCGTCGTCGTCTCGCGCGGTCGTCATGTCTCTTCTTTGTCGTGCGTGATCTCTTTTTCCTCATCATACATGCCCCTTAAATGTTATCGTCACCCAAAAACATCGTCGTCATCTCTCCCCATCATCTCATATATCTCGCCTAATCACCTCATCACATTTTGTCGTCTTCGTCGTCGCGTGTCGTTTATCATATCATCGCATCGTCATGTCTATTCAAAGATCATAATTGTGATGGTGATTCACTGTGGCTCATTGTGTGTAGGGGAACGGCCCGTGAGTTACAGAGACCCGGTACGAAAAAAGTTGTGTTTTTTAAACAACCCAAGGTGTTTTCTGAAAACACTCTTCTCTCCGATTTTCAGGACATTTGTGACGCCTTTCCCCTCCGCTTTTTTGCGCCTTTTTGTTGTCTTTTGTTTGTTTGTTTCTTTTTTCGGATCCCCCATTTCTTGTTTTCCCGGTTCCTTTACTTACCCTGATCGGGGGGGCGGGGTGGGGAGTGGGGGCCCTACCCCCCCTGGGAGGGGGGGGGGGGGGGGGGTGATTTTTCCTTTTTTTTTTAAAAAACCTCTTTAGTAGGAAGAAAAAAAGTGCCTTTCCCCTCGGGGAAAGGGTTATTTTGGCATGACAGTGGCAAAAATAGTGCAGTTGTCCTCTTTGCCCCTCTTTTTTTCTTTTGGGGGGGGTATTCACGCTGGTTATCAAAGTTGTTTTTTAAATCTCTTTGGGGGCCCAAAAATGAATAAAATCAAAAAAAATTTTTCCCTGATGCATCAGCCATTTTTATGTTGCTTTCTTGAAAATGGGGGTACTGCAATGCTGTTTTGCTTGGCCACCAAAATTGCACACAGCTGAAATCGGTCTACCATTAAACCCAGCCATGTGTTTTTCCCTTTTTGTTGAAACCCCGTGCCCCGGCGGCACATCGCTCCACGTGATTCTTTCTGAAGGGGGTTTTTTCATTTTTCTGAAAGGGTTATTTATTTTTTTCTGAAGGGATTTTTCATCCTTCTGCTTTTGTGTCTTACACAAGACTATGTCTTGGCATCACACAGTCAGTTGGGTTGAGGTGTGCTTTTTTTAAAAATGTGCTGTGTGAGTACTGAAACGTCTTTTTTACGTCTGACAGGTTGTTACTAAAAGACGTAAAAAAGGCTGGGCCCCTACAAGAAAAGCTATAGATCTATCACCACACACACACACACACACACCACACACACCAAACCACAACACCACCACACAAACAATTGAAAGACGTGAAAAAGGTAGGCCCCACAAAAAAAAATATAGTCTATCCAACACACACACCACACACACACACACACCAACACACACACAACACACACACACACACACACCAACATTGAAAGACAGTGAAAAGGCATAGGCCTACAAAAAAAAGCTATAGATCTATCACACACACCGCACACACTCACCAACACACAACACAAAAACCCACACACACACAAAAAACCAAACCCCCACCCACACCACACACACCACACACACACACACCCACCACGTAGCCAAAAACTCCCCCACCCTGTCATATAAAAGTTTCCCAGTTTGTCCCTGCATTGTTTGATTATTTTTTAACGCCTTGCCGGATTATCTGACTAGCTACTTTGCCAAACCTGTAAGATAGTAGCCGCGCTTTTTTCCCCTGCTGGCCCCTGTTGTGTTTGGAAAAACAAAATAGCAGGGAAACGCCGCTTCTCAGTGCAAGGGGCGCTTTTCTGATGATGTTTCTCAAGATGCTCTGGCATCGTTTTTCAAGGATTGCCCCAGATAGGCGGCTGAGACAGCTTTTGTGTCATGCTTTAAAAAAGAGGGCTTGAAAAGGGGTTTTTATACCTTTGCCGACATTTCCGGATGTTTTAGAGCACTCTGACTGTAATGGCCTCCATTGCAGGTACCTTCAGCCCTGAGCCTTTAAAATCTGGTCCCCCGTTGGCCGGATTATATTACCTTTGACAGGCGGGAAGTGGAAAAATGCCAAAAATGTTTGCTTGGCAATCTATCCAGTATCAGCACGTCATGGCAGGTGAAGTACTAAGTTGTTGAAACCCCTTTAAAACCATGTTGCGATACCGCCATTTTACTGCTTGAGATGCTTTGGCCAATCTGTTTTCTTGGTGTTACTTCCTTCAATGTGAGCTTGATACAAAAAAAATTTTTTCATTTCTGCTG
>CM031628.1:20251910-20259410 GCA_018398815.1 Conus ventricosus
ACATGAAGCCGACTGAGCGCGTGCCGCGAGCAGGCTTTGCCACCACTCCCACTTTACCCAGGCATAACACAGCCGACTGGCAGATCAAAAAGGGATGGAACAGAATGTTTTACAATTTCGTGTTCTCTCTGTCTCATGTGTGGTGTGTGTGTGTGTGTGTGTGTGTGGTGTGTGTGTGTGTGTGGTGGTGTGGTGTGCGTCTGTCTGTGCGTGCGTGTGTTGTGTGGTGGACTTTTATCGTCATCTTATTTCTTCTTTTTTGTTTACATCACTCTGTCTTGTATTTCAGAGAGAAAGAGAGTGCAGGGGGGGGGGGGGGGTCTCTTCTCCTATCTTTGTTTGGTACTGTTTTGCATTCTTTACATGGATATTTGTCGTGTGGGAAGTGGTCGTTTTATGGTCAGTCTTCGTGGTGGATTTGCTACATTGAAAAGCGTTGGTACTGCACTCCAAATCAGTCGACAGTTCTTGCGGGTGTGTTTCATGAACTGATTGGCTTCAAAATGCTCAGAACAAATACAGCAGTTTGCATGAAGGTACGCAGCTGGTTTGCCCACAAGATCTTCACGCCTACAGCTCTGAACCCACTTCTTGCATCTGCAAAGAACACAAAAAGAATGGTGAAACTTGGTTCCCAATATAGAAACTGTTTTTAAACGCCAGTCTGTAGACGTTCTCTCAGTGTGTGCATAGTGCGCCGTGTGAGCACATGGCCCACTTGCTTATGCACATGCGTATCATCTTCATACAAGTGTGTGTGTGTGTGTGGTGTGTGTGTGTGTGTGGTCGTGCGTGCGTGCGTGCGTGCGTGTGTGCGTGTGTTTGTGTGTGTGCAAGCGTCTATATGTGTGTGTGTGACGCTAGTAGTATCCTATGCATTCTCTCTCTCTCTCTCTCTCTCTCTCTCTCTCTCTCTCTCTCCTCTCTCTCTCTCTCTCTCCTCCTCTCCCCACACACACACACACAACACACACACATGCACACACACACACACATACACACACACGCGCATACAAAACACACATGCCGCGTGCATGTATGCCTCTCTCTCTGCTTCTGCATGACAACAACGCGAGAGCAATTTCCTCGCTCACGCAGCTGAACTGACTCTCTCTCTCCTCTCTCTCTCTCACTCTCTCTCTCTCTCTCTTCTCTTAAAACAACGAATTTAGGAATGTAACACGGAAAATGATCTCACGTTTCTTCGTCTTTTGGAAAAGAAAAACACCCGAACCCCTTCTTCCGAGAATGATGACAGTTGGGCGCGGCGCGCCAGTTGCCTCTTGCCTTACTCGCCGTGTTGGACACGCGTGGAAAGATAGCCGGTGAATGTGGAGTGGCAGGATGGAATGTCCAGCCATCTGGCTTCACTTTTCCGCGGAGTGAACCATCTTTCCGTAGGGCGAACTATCTTTGGTCACAGTGCCTTGTTTGTCTGCCCATAGCATGTCAACCGCAAGTGACTTTGTGGGAGCAGAAAAAAAGCCTTCCAGATCCAACATCACAGAGTTTTCAGAGACAATGCGAATGCGAATGTTCATTCAGATGTAAGGCCAAGGCCCCATTCTGAAGGGCCATACATACAATCAAACAAAACAAATTACGGTACACGGGGGAGGAAGAAAATGTAAATAAATTCGCGACAATTATTAAAGCACATCAATAATTAAGAATATTAGGTATCGCTCGCAGTCGTTCCTGAGCTTCATAAATATATACAGCCAAATTTAAAAGGGAAGCGTTCGTTTCTTGTTGACAACAGTGATAATTACCTTGAAATGACATGGTTCAATGAAATACTTTGGCTGGGTAAGTTTTTGTTCTGAGCTTCATAAATATATAACAGCCAAATTTGAAAGGAAGCGTTCGTTTCTTGTTGACAACAGTGATAATTACCTTGAATGACATGGTCAATGAAATACTTTGGCTGGTACGTTTTGTTCTGAGGTTACGTAGTGCAGGACAACATAACAAGAAATAACTTCATCTTCCCCTTGCTGAACCACATAGACGGCAAACCAGTTCAACATCGGAAGGGTTGGAATATCTTAAACGATGGCATGCAATGTCAGAAACACTAAATCTAAATTTAGCAAATGTACTCATAATATGTCTATTCCATTTGTATAATAATACAGGGTTCTAACTCATGAGTATTCTTAAAATACCTGTATGTAGACGAACTATCACTATGATGGACATGATCATGCCAATCCTGCCACCTGCAGTCAATAATCCTTTTTTAAAACATTAAAAAAAAACCATTGAACAGTAAAAACCACCAACACACCCAATAAGCATATTGCAAATTTTCGGTTTATTGGTAAAACCTTTGTCAAGCATAAAAACCAAGGGCCCACTAAATGAAAGCCCAAAGCACAGCATTTATAATTCAAAAGACTGATCATCTCTCACTCACAATTCACCTGAAATCCCACTCACTGCTTTAAAATTCTAACAGAAAAAAAAACCCCAGATACACTCTGTAAAACCCTGGTTATCCCAAACAAATCCAAATCCATAAGAATTTAAACACTGTTGTACCCTGGAAGCCCATGTCTTTTTACCCTTTAATCTAGAAACAACAACATACTGTACGCTTCAAAAGGTATCCTATATTCATCCGTCTAGTCAGTTTCAGCCAATAATCTAATACCTACGAAGCGAAACCTACCTAGTTCTCCATAAATCGTGCCATTTGGACTTCTGGTGTCAACATTTAAGAACGCTTTAATGCATACAAATGAATTTTCTCTATAATTACACTTGTTTCAAAAGCCCAGATCTCAGCTCCATAATGCAAAATGGGCTGAACTTGTGAATCAAATACCTTAATAAAAAACACTAAAGAATTACAATCTAAATTTATACAAAATGTGAAGGATCGCTATTGTTGCTTTCTTTGCTCTGTTTACAATGTTTTGGGCATGCAAAATTGAAGCTAAGTTTTGTGTGAAGTATATTCCTTCCAAGATATTTGTATGCATTAACTACAACAACTCTTTCATTCCCATAAGTCCATGTCTCAGTCTGCGCAAAGTACCCCCCCCCCCCCCCTCCCTTCCAGAATACAATAATATTAGTTTTATTCATATTAACTTCAATTCAAGTCTGTTTGCAGCTGAATATAAATTATTCAATTGTCGCTGGAGTCCAATTACCGTTGTGGACAGTAATATGATATCTCAGCGAAGAGCAGAATGAACAATTCTATAAGATCGAAAGTTACTCCATGCTTACCATTTCAATTATTTCTGATGCTAGCTCATTTATGAATAAGTTTTCAGAGAGAGAGAGAGAGACAGAGAGGGGGGAGGTACGCTGAAATGTAAATGTCTATTGTGCGTCCCGTCTGTTTCACGTGCATGTTCAACGGACCATCAATTCATATAGTCCTTGGTTGTTTCTCTCTATAGCCTTGTTGGGACAAGAGGACAGCAAAAGAAGCGAACCTGCAAGAAAAGCTGCTAATGTATACCAAGCGTGCATGAACAAAGGGTAAATAGCTATGATCGTCATCGTGATCATCGTCGTCATCATCGTCCTCGCGCTCTTCATCATCGTCGTCATCGTCATCATCGTCATCATCATCATCATCGTCGTCGTCGTCGTCGTCGTCGTCGTCGTCGTCGTCGTCATCATCGTCATCGTCATCGTCATCATCATTGTCGTCGTCGTGATCATCATCATCATCATCATCATCATCATCATCAACGTCTTCATCGTTATCGTCATCATCAACATCGTCGTCGTCATCATCACCATCATCATCATCAAATCATCGCCATAATCACCATCATCATCATCATTGTCGTCTTCGTCGTCGTCGTCGTCGTTTTTATCATCATCATCATCGTCATCGTCAGTGTCATCATTCTAAGATCATAATTGTGACTGGTGATTCATTGTGCTCTATTGTGAGTATGGGCCCGTAAGTTACAGAGACCGCGTACAGAATAACGTTGCTGTTCTTTTAACAAGTCTAAAGGTTGTTTCTGAAAACACTCGTTCTCTTCGATTTTTCAGTGATATTTGTGACGCTGTCTCCTCCGCATTTTTGCTGCGCTTTTGTTGTCGTTTGCTTTGTATGGTTTCGATTTTCGCGATCCCCCATTTCTTGCTTTCCGGTTCCGTTCACTTATCCATGATCGGAGGGGCGGGGTGGGGGGGGGGGGGACCTACCGCCCCCTGGGAGGGGGAGGGGGACTTTGCCTTTTTTTTCTCGAAACCCTCACTATGTAGGAAGAAACAATGACCTGTTACCATCAGGGAAACGGTTATTTTGGCAGTGACAGTGGCACAAATAGTGCAGTTGTCACTTTTTTGCGCCTACTATTTTGCTTTTGGGTTAGGGTATTCCGCGTGGTTATCACAGATTGTTTGCTTTAACATCTCATTGGTCCAACATGATGGAATCAGAAATAATTTTCCTGCATACATCAGCTCATTTTTATGTTGCTTTCTTGCAATGAAGGTACTGCAATGCTGTTTGCAATGGCCATCCAGATTGCACACAGCTGAAATGGTCATACCATTAAACCACAGCCATGGCCTGTTCCTTTCTTCCGCACGCGGGGACCGGCGGCACATCAGTCCCCGCGTGATGCTTTCTGAATGGGGTTATTTTATCTTTCTGAAAGGGATTATTTCGTTATTTTCTGAATGGGATTAATTCATCTTTCTGTCGTTTGTGTCTTCTACAGAATGACTATGTCTGTGCGCATCAAACAGTACAGTTTGGGTTGAGTGCTCCTTTTGATTTAAAATGTGAAACATGCTGTGAGTACTGAAACGTCTGTTTGCGTCTGACAGGTGTGAAAACTGAAAGACAGTGAAAAGGCATAGGCCCTACAAAGAAAAGCTATAGATCTATCACACACACACACACACACACACACACACACACACACACACACACACACACACACACACACACACATTGAAAGAGTGAAAAAGGCATAGGCCCTACAAATAAAAGCTATAGATCTATCACACACACACACACACACACACACACACACACACACACACACACACACACACACACACACACACACACATACACACACACATACACACACACACATTGAAAGACAGTGAAAAAGGCATAGGGCCCCACAAAGAAAAGCTATAGATCTATCACACACACACAGACACACACACACACACACACACCCACACACACACACACACACACCACACACACACACACACACACACACCACACACAACACACACACATACACACACACATTGAAAGACAGTGAAAAAGGCATAGGCCCTACAAAGAAAAGCTATAGATCTATCACACCACACACACACACACACACACACACACACACACACACACACACACACACACACACACACGCACACACACACACGTATGCCACAACTCGCCCATCCCGTGTCATATCAAGTTCCACCCAGTTTGTGCCTGCATTGTTTGAGTTATCTTTCAACGCCTTGACTGGATCTAACCGACCTAGCGTACTTTGCCTAACCTGTAAGATAGGCCTAGTTAGCCGCGCTTTTTCCTCTGCTGAGCCCATGTTGTGTGGACAGACGAAGCATAGCAGGCAACGCTCGCTCTCTCAGTGCAAGGTGCGCTTTTCTGATGATGTTGCTCAAGATGCTCTGGCATCGTTCTTTCAAGGGCTTGCCCGAGATCAGGCGGCTGAGACAGCTTTTGTGTCAGCTGCTTCAAAAGTGAGGCGTCTTGAAGAGTGTGCTTATATCCTTCGCCGACATATCCTGGATACTTTTAGAGCCCGCTCCTGACATGTAATGGCCTCCATCTGCAGAGTACCTTCAGCCTGATGCCATTAAGCCTCCTAGCGTCCTCAACTGACCAGGACATATATTTCTCTTTGACAGGCGGGAAGTGGAAAATGCCCAAACATGTTCTGCTTGGGACATCTATCACACACTCACGGCAGCGCTGAATACTAAGTCTGTTGAACCGTTTAAGCCATGTTGCTGAATACACGACCTTTGTACAGCTTGAGACTGCTATGGCCAACTCTGTGAGACTGCTATGGCCAACTCTGTGAGACTGCTATGGCCAACTCTGTGAGACTGCTTTGGCCATCTCTGTGAGACTGCTATGGCCAACTCTGTGAGACTGCTATGGCCAACTCTGTCCTTCAGTGTGGTAGTCTACTTCCTTCAACAGTGAGCTTGATGCAAAACAAAGTTATTCATTTCTGCTGGATAATTTTGACTTAAATGACGAAACTCCATTAGGACCTGACACTACCCATTCCACTCATGGTATCGTTCTTCAGGAGGTGACACTACCCATTCCACTCATGGTAACGTCTTCAGAGCTGCCACTACCCATTCCACTCATGGTAACGTTCTTCAGGAGCTGACACTACCCATTCCACTCATGGTAACGTTCTTCGGGAGCTGACACTACCCATTCCACTCATGGTAACGTTCTTCAGGAGGTGACACTACCCATTCCACTCATGGTAACGTTCTTCAGGGGGTGACACTACCCATTCCACTCATGGTACGTTCTTCAGAGGGGACACTACCCATTCCACTCCATGGTAACGTTCTTCAGGAGGTGACACTACCCATTCCACTCATGGTAACGTTCTTCAGGAGGTGAAAACTACCCATTCCCACCATGGTAACGTTCTTCAGGAGGTGACACTACCCATTCCACTCATGGTAACGTTCTTCAGGGGGTGACGGACGATGAAGCAGATGACAGTGCTTCTTCTCAAACAGAACCTCCCCCTGCTCCTCAAAACCTTCAGTGTTCACTGCAACATAACTCCATAACTTGCCGCTCTGCTTTGCTAAAGAAAAGGTAGAACCCAAGCTGCATGTTGTGGACACTCATTTCCCAATCCCAGAGGCAGTCTTTAGAGCTAAAGTTGCTGACTTTGGTGGATTTTTCTCCAGAATTGAGATTACAGATGGAACCAGCTACTAACTGCGTGGGAGGGTGGGTGTCACTCACAGGAGAAGAATTGACAGACATGAAGCAGTCAACTGTCGACTCAATGGGACCAGTTCATCACCCCATCACAGAGAATTCCCCCGGTAACACATTCTTAAAGTGTCGCAGGTACCAACACAGCAAGTCGGGCAAGATGTCACACCAGCTACTTTGACTTGGCTGTAGCAAGAAAAGCATACAACATAGATGGAGAAAAGTGTGTTTCAAGATATCTTTATTAGATTAGGAAGCTTCCATACTAAACTGTTCCTTCCTGGGTGCTGTTGGCAAACTGATCATGGACAGGGCTCGCTGAAATAGTCATTCAGTCTGCCATCTGTGCAAGTGGGTCCAATTGGACAAATGTTTGCTGGCATGCATTAGATCATGCACTGCGTGTCCACAAACTGGTTCTTGAGGCACTAAAAGAGGCAACCGTTAGTAAACTTTCTGGCCACAGAAAAGTTGAAGAACTTCTCCCAGTGTGCGTAGTGAAACAGTTACTCTTTCACATCCAAGCAAGGAATGTCTGCGGTCTGTTTTGG
>CM031628.1:20261910-20263907 GCA_018398815.1 Conus ventricosus
CACATAGAGACAGACAGGCAAGCAGACACGCACACACACACGCGCGTGCGCGCGCACGCATTCACGTACGCACAGATAGACACAAACGCTCTCTGTCGCTCTCTGTCTGTCTGTCTGTCTGTCTGTCCTGTCTGTCCCCTCTCTCTCTCTCTCTCTCTCTCACTCTCTCTCTCTTCTCTCTCTCTCTCTCCACACACACACACACACACACATAGACACACACACAACACCACACACACACACACACACACACACACACACACACACACACACACACACACATTGGTACCGCCCTCGCCCCCCCCCCCCCCCTTTGCCCCCCCCCCCCCCCCCCCCCCCGCCCAATTCTTCCAATTCTAACCCTAAACTAATCATGCCGAACGGCAGCCAAGCTGAACCAGCTGGGTGCGTCACCAATGTCACAGCTGATGACCAACGTCTTTCGACATGCACGCGACCTTCCGGCATCATGGCCGAGCTGAATCTCCTGGGTTTGTCCTTCCCCTCAGAGTGCACGTCAGTCAAGATGAAGGCAGCCCTCCCCAGTACGTCATCCACGTGAGTCACCATAATTGCCTTTCCTCTTTCTTGCTGATCACAGTAAAGATGAAGCAGCACTCCCCGTACGTCATCCACGTGAGTCACCATACTTTCTTTCCTCTTTCTTTGCTGATCACAGTAAAGATGAAGGCAGCCCTCCCGAGTACGTCAACCACGTGAGTCACCTTGATTGTCTTTCCTCTTTCTTTGCTGATCGCAGCTATAGCACGAACGCCCTGGATGGCAGGGGACACCACTGGCCAGACTGGACCACGACAACTAGCAACAGCAGTTGCACCAACAACAGGCCAGCCCTGTTTTGGGAGAAGAATGAGAAGAATTCTACTTCCAGCTCCAAAAAGGTCCCTATTGTGAGAGGACCAGAGATAGAGGACGACGTGTGCTAGAGTTTGCCAGTGATGATGGCTTGGCGTCTCATACAAAGACCCACATTACCAACTTGGAGGTCCAGGCCAGAGTATGCGAAGACCTGTTGTCCATAGTGAAGGAAAGAAGGAACATGAGATGGCATGGTCATGTATCAAGATCAACAGGACTTGCCAAAACCATTCTACAAGGAACAGTGCGAGGAGGCAGAAGGAGAGGAAGACAGAGAAAGAGATGGGAGGACAACATCAGTGCATGGACTGGCTTCACACTCAGCAACTGCCTAAAGTGTCTGAGAACCGGAAGGAGTGAAGATAACTTTATCTTGCCTGAAGAAAACCTAAGAGGTCGAAACGCGCAATGGTTTGTCTTGTGATTCGTTTGCCCACGTTGTTCGGCGAGGTCATTAAAAACGCTTCGTAAGATTTGTCCAGATTTCAGCCTGCAATCGCCTCACTCTGCTGTCCTTAACGTCGACTCATTCTGAAAATCAGGAGATGGAATGATTCGTAGCTCAGGGACGAAGCCTAACACAACTGCTGTGACCGTTTGTCTTTCTATTCTTTTTTTTTCTTTTAAAGACATTATTAACAGCAAAAAAAATTACGTGTTTAGTACTGATGCAATGATTATTGACTGAAGGCTTTGGAAAAATACTTATGTAGAAAGAAAACCACATAAACTGTCATGGGGGCCACACCTGATGATTTCACACTCATCTAATTGATCGAGTTCCGTTTCAACTCAAACATACTTATTCAACGCTTAAGAAGTCCTAATGCATAAAGTAATTAACATCAGTGTTATAATCTGACCTTGACCTTCCTGTACATGATTACATACATGCACTACAATGTCACAGACTGCAAGTGGCTGTGCATGGTTACATACATGCACATACAATGTCACAGACTGCAAGTGCTGTGCATGGGATGCGGCAATCTGGCGAGCAAGGGAGAGAACACGACAGATCTGCTGTGCACCGCTTACTCAACGGATAGCCAATGGCAACCAAAATTGACAGCACAATTCCATTATAATATAAAACAAAAACCTTTTAAGCAAACCCT
>CM031628.1:20271055-20291055 GCA_018398815.1 Conus ventricosus
AAAAACTTTTCAAAACCCAAAAAATACCAAACCAAAAACAGTCATTCAAAAAATAAAAAAAATACAAAAATCAAACGAACGAGTAAAAATTTTGGAAACTCAAAAAAAAAAAAAGCCCACAGCATTAAAGGAAAAATAAAAAAAAGAGCAAAAACCTCAAAAAATTTTTCCAAAAAATGCAACCAATTTCCACAAAAAATGGTAAAAAACAAACCATCTACAACTCTAAACAAAAAAGGGTAAAAAAGTGAATAATTGCGGGCACAATAGGAAACTTTGCTCACTTTCCACCTGAACAGCCTAAAAAAAAAAAAAAAAAAAAAAAAAAACACCAAACCACAACACACACACACACACACACAACACACCACACACACCCACCAAACACAACACCCACCCAGGGGGCCCCACTGCAGCAAACGAAACCCCACCACAGAACAAATGGGGTCCCGCCCCCCATAAAAGACCGTGCGGCCAAAAAAAATCTCCTGGGGAGAGAGACATATTTTGAAACAACTGAATGAATTTTACACTTCATTTTAATAATATTTTAAAAAACACACACACACACACACACACACAACACACACACACACACACCAACAAAAATATAAATATATATAATATAAATAATAAATATATATATATAAAATTTTGGTATTTTTTTTTTAAAAAGGGGGGGGACGACAAAAAAGGACTTTTTCTACGTGTTTCACCACAAGTTTTTTTCATCTCTCTGAAAATTTTAAAGGTGTAAAACTTAGTGTAAAAAAAAACAAAACAAAAAAATCCGAAAATCACAGATACTTTTGGGGAAATAGTTTTTTTGGGAATTTTTTATAAACAGGAATTCCCACAAAAATGAAAAAAACAAAAAAAAATCTAAATTGTATTTGGGATTTTTAAATTTTTACAAACATTCAAAGGGAAAACTTTAATTTGTTGCATAATTAAGGATTCTCATTTAAATAAAAGGAAATTTTTTAAATAAAATTCCAATTTGAAAAAAAGGAAATGATGATTTTTTCCCGGTAGGGACCCATGTACTTCCTTTTTGGGGTGACCAGTTCCCTACTGTTTTTAAAAATAAAAGAACCCCACTGCCCAAAACCAAACCTTTTTACTTAGACGCGAGGGTCAAACTGCAAACCAGAACAAGCTGAAGGGGGTTTTTTGGGCTCTCTCCCCCGCCATACCGCAGAGGGTGGGGACACTTGTTTGAAATTAAAAATTTTTACACTTGTTTTTAGTGTAGGTTTCATTAAAAGGGAAAAAGTAACTAATTAACCCTAAAGTTTTCCCCCCGAAAAAAAGTTGAAAAAAAAAGAAATTTGCACCTGTTTTTGGGCCCCAGGGGTTTGGCCAAAAGGTTCAGGTAATGAACAAAGACGATAGGGCTTTTTGACAAAAGTGGGAAACCCTCATGCAACCTCTTTTTACCTTGGGCACTTGTATAAATATTTATACAAATGCAAATGCTTTGGGAAAAGGATTTTGGTTTTTTATGTTTTTGAATTTAGGTTTGTTGAGAATGTGAGATCTTTATTGTGTAAGGTTATGGAAGATCATACTGATTTTGTCCCCTGTTATTTTTAAAAAGAATTAGGGCAATTGCGCTTTTAAAGATACGATGGATTTTTTAATCATTGTTTTGTAAATTTGTGTGGAAAAAAAATAAAATGTGCTGCAAAACTTCAATAGAACAACCATCTTTGCTTTGGCTGGTCGTCCTCACTTCAATCTCGTTATGGAGGAGGAATGTTCATGATAATTTTCGTTGGAGTCCGTGGGTACCAAAGACTTACTTTGAGTTAGTGAGGTGTGCAGAATCTCTCTTCAGTTTCAGACTGGTCCACCACTGCTTGTAGGCCATCTACAATGGTCGATTGGCCCAACTTGACCACATCATAGCTCCGGATCCTGGATCCAGTGCAGAATCATTGTGTAGATGTTTCCGCCGTCTCAGGGCCTGAGGAATTGGCAGACCTGTTTGCAGAAGGTGGCACAAGCTGCTTGACTATCCCTCCGAACTTGCAGGAAAAGTGTGAGGTCTCGCCAACAGAAGCAAGATTAACATAGATATTTTTGCCTTACTTTGCAGTCATCCAGTTTAGTTCTTCACTCAGTGGGGTGGGATTTCATAAATGGTAAATAATAGATAAGAGGCATAAATATAAGAATACATGGTCTCAGTAACTTGAAAACGTAATCAGTTCCATTTCTTCAGTGATGATAAGTGAAACTTCACATAGGACTCAGACTAGAGAGATACATTACCCTCTCTGACATACACCTGTGTTGAGTTTCACACACTGAAGTTGACTGGTGATCACACTTTACAGTCTGTGGTGGATCAACTAAAGTGGGAGGCTTGATCCATCCTTTATGCTAATGAAGATTAGCGAAGTTTAGATTGTCCACTGCACTGAAGGACCATGTGCAGACATTCAAGCAATGAAACATAAGGCCAGTTCATAATTCACGATATGAAACTGATAGAACAGGACAAAATAGCATCACAGTCAGTGCAAGAATAATCAGGAAGATGTACAATGTATCAAGCAAGCTATTCAAGACTTCATTGCTACAAAGGCAAAAGGAACGATTCTCTCTCTCTCACTCCTCTCTCTCTCTCTTCTCATCTTCTCTCACACACACACACACACACACACACACACACCAACAACAACAAAAGAAGACATGAAATAAGACTTTCCCATATTCCTTAACTCTACAAAATGAACCATAATTGTTGTTTGTCTCTAGAGAAAATCTCGGAAGAGCGCCCTTAGCTTCAACCATCACGGACAGGACTCCAAAACTGAACGACAGATCTTGCCAAACATGACAGAATCGTCCAGTCGTCTTGGTGCAGAATGCGCAGTTGATCTGGCGACAGCACGTCTGACAACGACGCGACCCTCGTCACCGCCTTCACGGGAACCTGGAGGGAGTTTTACTCCTACGCCTTGGAAGATATCCCATGGCAACCTGAGAGCCCCAGTCTGCGACCTGTGTCCCTGCCACACGACTGTATGTTTGTCGAGGTAGCGAGAACAACACGGATTATCAAGTAACGCACCTGACACAACGAGTGGGAACACATCCACACCTAACTTCGGAGTGGAGACACGATTCCTTGGTGCGGCTGGCGACAGAATCTACCTGATTGTGATCAAGGTGCATAAAACAAGCGTACTCCAGATACAGAGGTTATTTCTTTGAGTTTAGATCCATTACCTATTAGCATCAACTGTTTATTGTAACACCACCATACTATAATCATGGTTATTGTTTATATGGCATCATTAGCATTATTTACGTATTAGTAATTACTTGAAGTTATTTCTTTTAGGTGTACGTGATTTGTACCTTGTGAAAAAAAGAGGACTGCGTGTCACTTTGGCGTGAGGGAGTGGACTACTGGAGAGGAGAGAGAGAGAGAAGAGAGAGAGAGAGAGGAGCGAGAGAAGAGAGAGAGAGAGAGAGAGAGAAGAGAATAGAGAAGAGAGAGAGAGAGAGAGAGAGAGAAGTCAGAAAAAGATTGTAAGAAGAGTAGGAGATGAAGAAAAATAGAGGAGGGTTGAACTCACAACTATTTTAAGTAAGCGCGTACCATTATTGAACTTTGGGCGAGCAACCCTGTACGCTGAACTATTATTTGGACATAAACCCCACGCGGCCCTTGGAAATGTATTGGGAAATGTCTGCTAACCAGAGAAATTGATTTGAAAATTTGATGCGATGACTATCCGTCACAGACCAGAAGGTGTTATTTTTGCTGAAGAAAGAAAAAGGAGTTGTTCTCGCCATTGGAATAATTAAAAGAGCACTGGTTTGTGAACCCCACAATGATTTTGTCGTTTAGGTAAGGCAAATTGGTCGTCTGTATGAACCTGAAAAAAAAGAAGTTTTGTGAAATGGGCGAATGACACGAGGGTCAGATGTGACCTAGAGATATTTTTTGCCGAGACACAGTATTTTGTCACTTTAAGCTAGATGTGTTGACTAGGTCAGACTAATCCTACGACAATATGCCCATTCGCCATGAGTGTCTCTATTTCTGTCCCAGAGTGGGGGACATTTTGCATCCAACTTATCTCTAATTCTTTGTGTAGTTCTACACAAGTTTCCCAAATCATGTACTATTTGCTTGTGTACTTTCTACACACTCTCCCCTCTCTCTCAATATCTTTTTTTGTTTGTAAGTTTGTTTTTTTTTCTACTCCACGTATGAACACTTATTCTCCAGCAACTCGACTTGTTGGGCTTTTCAGTTCAGGCTGCCGCACAGCACAAGTTTTCATTCGACAGTTTCCTTGTCTGGAACGGGTTACCAAATCTGGGAAAAAGGCAATTTCGCTTTCTGAAAAGAGCCAGGTCCCCTAGTTAGATGCTACATTGTTTATCAGTGGGGGACAAAAAGGCGTTATTTTCCCCATGATTTTTTTTTTCCCGGCACAGGCTGTTATATCAATGTTGACGGGGGATACGGCATCTCATACTATGCCAACAACACGAAGACCATGACCAGGGACCCCAAGCGCACAGCAGTGGGGCGTAACAATCCTGCACAGCCGCATTTTGGGCACCGAACTCTACTACGTGTTCGGGGGAACGAATGTGGAGTGTGTAGACCACGGGCAGGCCTGACACACCCCGGTCAGGGCAGGTGCACGTGGCAGGACGCCTGCCTCTGGCGGCTGAACAGATGCTTCGCTCAGTGACGGGGGGACCATCTACGTCCCTGTGCGAGGGCACACTCGAGCTGAAAATGAAAGAATCTTCGAAACTCGCCGAGAGGAAGGGAAGCTGCGTGCACGAGAAGGTATGAACCGTCTGTTTGCCATTCATCCATAACATAGACAGTCACATGCCTTTCGTGTGTGGTGTGTGTGTGTGTGTGTGTGTGTGTGTGTGTGTGTGTGGTGTGTGTGTGTGGTGTGTATTTTGCTGTCCCATTTTTCTTGCCATCTCAGTGGTAGTGCACACATTCTGACCCTCCTGTCCACAGCCACAGCCCAGCCCTCCTGCAGCATCCCCGCACCTGCAACCCACAGGGAGTAATGTGTGTCGAGTGGTCAAGAGGCGACCTACTGAGAGACACTGCACTGCCGCCGAGTCAACTCGTGGTGTTCAGCTGGCGCCTGTCTGATCTAACTATGCAAGACACTACCTGCTAAGCCCCCTACTGCACGACAATAATGTTTGTTCGCAGAGTTGTGTAGTAGTTGCCTCCTCCTCCCCCCCCCCCCCCCCCGAAGGGCACCACCACGTCCATCAAACGACAGCCACCACGAACTTGCCGATACCGGTGACCCCGACAGAATCAAACTAAGGCCACAGTACTGGAGAAGACAATCGAACTGAGGTTACCATGTGAGCAGGGCAGATGGGCTACAGAATTTGAGACTGCGTGGGGTATTCTAGGGATGAGAATGAGGATGATGCAGATATGCTACGGAAGTCCATTTCGGTCTGAATTGCATGACAGGGGCTGTACTGTAGAGCTTACTTCACTATATATCCCGGTGTTAACGAGTCGACCTGGCCTTTTTGATTTACCGTTTTGTAAATGTAAAGCTGAAAGTAATAACTAATAATTTTTATGTAAATTTATCAGACATCTAGATAATAACGTAAAAATCGTCGGTTGTGTGTAACTCTCTCTCTCTCTCTCTCTCCGCGGTAGTGGCGTGGGGGTGGTGTGTGGTGTGTGTGTTGGGTGTGTGTGTGTTGTACACGTGTTGTGTAATGTGTGTGTGTGTGTGTGTGTGCGTGCGTCGCGCGCGCGCGCGCAGCACAGTTGTACCAACCTGCATTGCTAGTCTTGTTGCTTACTGGTAGGCTACTTCATTCCGATCTTTTGTACGTGCGTACGCGTGCGTGTTGTAGCGCCCACCAATGGCGGAGGCGTTTGAACACAGCCCTACGTCAATGAACACAAAAGACGTGTAATGATTTGTGTGCCGTGTGTGCTGCAGTCATGTGCTCAGAAAGGTAAACAAGATAAAAAGGATTTAACGCTAGACTTTGTGTCAACTTCTTCCAATGATATGTGCAGTATTTCCGTCTACATATTTCTTGTGATAAGAAGGCAAACATTCCAAAGTGTATCTGCATACAAATGATACCATAAACTGAAAAAAAAAACGAGAACCCATGTCACACATCTCAATGTTGTATAACAAAAGTAAATGCTGCTCGTGACAAAGAGAGAATGTCAGAAATCAGGACAACTTTCGCTCCAGAATCTTTCTTTGAGTCGGTGTACATCGTTCGATTCTTTCAATCAGCCGATTTTAATGGCCATCTAAAACAAAGAAGAGCCGACTCGTCAAAGATCTGCTCAAGAATTTTAGATCAGTCTGATCTTTGCTATGCACAGATGAAAGCGGTCATTATTTTCTCCTTGGTATCAACCCCGTGAAAAAGCCTAGAACATCCTCAGCCACCAACCTCACCAGTCAATAGCTAGCACCTCCACTCGGCCATTTGAATGGTTGACATTCCTGATGTTATGCTTCGATACTAATGAAATGTGTCTACGTCAGTTAGTCAGTCACCATTCGACTCGCTGTTGTTTGTGAGTGGTTTCTGTCAGTGTGGTGTGTGTGTGTTGTGTGTGTGTGTGTGTGTGTGTGTGTGTGTGGTGTGCGCGTGCGCGGCGCGCGCGCGTGTGTGTGCGCTCTCTCTCTCTCCTCTCATCTACTCTCTCTCTCTCTCTCTCATCTCTCTCCTCTCTCTCTCTCTCTCCCTCCATCGTGGTAGGCTCCCATGAATATGAAAATGAGAAAACATTTGCATTGGTGTGTGTATATGTGACATCAATTTTCAAATGATTGAGGCGAACGGGCGAAAGCACAAGGTCAGTAGGAACATTTCATTGTTTATAACTGACACCTGCCTGTTGTGGCATGCTAAAATCTTGCTTTACTAAAATGGCAGGTGCGTTTGTGATTAGAATCAGTTTCGGCATCATCACAACACGTAGAGCTCGCAATAAACAAGCAAACATGCCCAGGCCGTGGTAGGGAAACTGTTCACCGTGTTTCCCAGTGAAAGCTGACCATGCCGACAGTGACTGTTTATTTTGGCCCGGTACCGCTGTCAGTAGGAGTCCCGCGAATAAGTTTCTGTCAGTTGTAAAGAAAGATATGCCAAGTCCAATATTGTCCAGGTTTGAGCGTGATAGCTTCAGAAACGCATGCTCTCCACAGATTAATTTTCATTTCACTTTGTGTGTTTTCCTGTAGTCCTGTTTCAATCGTTTTTTGTTGCAAATCTTGTGGTGCATGTCCACCAATGCTATGAAAGAAGGACGCATTCATTTTTTATCGTTTCTGTCAGTCAAAACCCCACAATTCAGTGACATCAATCGACACAGTTCGTTGCATTCTGCACAGAGATTAATGAAGAGACACAAGCATTCCCTGTTTTCCACCCACACTATCAAGCCACAGTTAGTATCTACATTACTGCGCAGGGAGGAAAGCCCTGTGGGAGGTTTAGCGCGAGGAAGCTGGCAGCTGTCAAGCAGAAGTGCGCTGATTTATACAAACTAGCGGCCGTTCCATCCCTTCCCCTCCTGCGACCGATAGCGTTCAGGAGGTAATAGCCCTTGTCCCTTACCAACTAAAGATTCCTCCTGCGGACAACGTGCACGCACGTAATCCAACCGCACCCAGTCTTCTCCAGCTGTCTGGACTTCGTATATCCACTGGACACAGAAAGACTGGGGCGAGAGAGTGAGCTGACGACTACGCGACACCCTCACAATAATCCAATTCAAGCGCAAGACTTGACGAAACCCCACAGCGCAACCCCAAATCCTGTGGCGAGGGCAAGTGGCGAAAGGCCAGCAGGATGTGGACACACTGTTAGCTGTCAGTCACGAGTCTGGCACACAGCGGGCCCAAGGGCATTGGTTGCTCCTCGCACTGGACGAAGCAGAAGTGGAGTTTGGGCAGCCCCCTGGGTGCCTGAGGAGCCCATTTTTAGACCGCACTGCCACACTCCATAGCAAGAGGAAGGGCTAAAAAAAGGTGCCCTAAACATTGCCTGCTTCCACCTTCCCCTTGCCAGCGAACCGTGGCTGCTGGTGTTCCTTCCCAGTGGTCGAACTACAAAGAAAACATAAACAAAGGTGCTTACCCTCGGCAATGGAACATGCAAACTTTACGGACAGCGCCAAGGCAGACAACCACAACGGAAGAACACCACTGTCACCAAAAACTTGCTCACTACAAACGCCGACATAGCAGCACTCAGCGAAACATGCTAGCAGAACAAGGGCCAATTTACAGAAATGGTGGAGGATACACATTCTTCTGGAGTGGACGCAGCACACTGAACGCGCGAGGCAGGTGGGGATTTGCCATCAGATCCCATCTCGCCCGGAAATTGTCAAGCTCCGAGGCATAAACGATCGACTGATGACACCCCAGCTTCCAATGGAAACAAGAAGAGTGCAACACTAATCACCGCGTACCCCCATCAATGGCCAACCCAATTACATCAAAGGACAAGATCTACGAAGAAACAATACTCTCTCATCGCAGCAGTCCGCACAGTCTGAGAAGCTAATTGTACTCACTCAAGATTCAACGCAGAGTGGGGACAGATCACCAGATTGGAACGATCATTGGGAAGACAACAGTATGTGTGTGCCGCCAGCCACAGCAAAGGCCTCCTGCTCCTCAAGATGTGCGCTACTCATGACCTCATCATCACCATCCTCTGTTCCTCCCCCTACCCGCAACAAGACATCATGATGCAACCACACTCCAAAGCCATTGGCATCTGATGATTATGTCATTACACGAAGAGAGAGTGCGAGACCGTGAGAGTGACCGAAGCCATGCTGGGACTGTCATCGCTCAACGTGTCAAAGTTAAACATCGCACCCCGCCCATACAAAGACCACAAGGTCAGAAGACTGCAAAGATGCTCACATCTCCAAGCTCAAGGATAGTAAAGTTGCAAAGATTTCTCCTATGGCCTAGATACAGGCGTCCAAGACACGAGAGATGACCACAGCAGCATTGAAGAGCAGTGGGAGTCCCTTCAAAGATGGTTGGCACATATACTGCCCTTTGAACACCTCAGACCAGCACACAGTAGAAAACCAAGCTGTATAATGAGCCTGATGCAGAAGTGCAGACACTGCTGTCCAAGAGAAACACAGCTGTCACGAGCGCACCAGAATGACTCCACATCAACAAGTAGGAAGATGCCCTTCACCAGCGCAAAACACAAAGTGCAGAAGAACTTCGCGAAATCAGGAACTGGTTCCTCAAAAAGGGCCGATGAAAATCAGGCTACACAGGCAGTCATGGACACCAAGCGTTTCTATGATGCTCTGAAGGCTTTGTATGGACCTCATCCTCCGGCTGCCTCCCACTCCTCAATGTGGGGGGAGATGGGACCCAGCTGCTGACAGAAAAAAGCAAGATCGCAGGAGAGTGAGTGGAGTGGCTGAACACTTAAACCCAGGTCCCCAAACATCCTGCCTCAATCAACGATGAGCCATAGCACGCCCTAACCCCTCAAGAGGAAGATCAGACACATCTTGATACCCCCCCCCCTCCACACACACACACACACACAGACCCCACAAGAAGAAGAACTCAGAAAGGCAAAATCAAACAACTTTCCTGTGGCAAAGTCAGGATCCTGATGCAATCCCTGCCAAAGGGTGACAAGCAGGGCCCCAGCCTTGATACAGAACTGACACAGCTCTTCCTGTCCATGTGAAAGGGAGAAGAGGGTCCCCAACAGTTTCAAAGAATGCCACATTCTCCACATCTACAGAGAAAAAGGCAACCACCAGTCTGCGACAATCCTGAGGCATCTCTCCTCTGTCCATTAGCTGGAAACCTTGACTTGTGTGCTGCTAGAACCACCTCCTACCACACCTCGACATGGTCTCCACCCAGAAAGCCAGTATGACCGGTGCAGAACCGTGGACACTGCGGACATGATATTTAGCCGCACGACAGCCCTCGGAAAAAAGCCAAGAGCGCAGAGCGAGCTTTTTGTGACCTGTGTCGATCTGACCAAGGCCTTCGAAATGGTCAACAGAGACGGCTTGTGGAGACATTTGGCTGTCCCCATCAGTTCAATTACGATCGTCAGACAGTTCCACGATGGGTATGATGATGAAAGTCCTGGATGATGGAGACGAGTCGGAAGCCTTTCCAGTGACCAACAGCGTAAAAGCAAGCTGCATTCTCGTCCCTACACTCTTCAGCATGGTCTTCTCCGCCATGCTGACATGATTCCTTCCGTGACTGCAGGAGGTATATGCGTCAGATAACAGAACTGACGGTGGGGGCTGTTCACCCCAGGCGACTGCATGCTGTTACAAAGGTGGAGATACCGTCATCAGGGACTTCTGTTTGCTATGACTGCGCCCTCAATGCCAGCACAGAGCAGATGATGCAGCATCAAAATGACTGCCTTTCATGAGCCTGCAACAACTTCGTATAACCATCAACACCAAAACAGACTTGAAGTGATGTATCAGCATGCGCCAGGTAACTCACCACCCTACCCGGAACCACACAATCACCGTAAAGGGGCCAAACATACAGGCAGTTGACAACTTCACCCTACTGGCAGCAACACTCTCACGAGCTGTGAACATTGATACAGAGTTCAGGAACAGGATTGCCAAAGCCAGATCTGTGTTTGGGAGACTCCGTAAAAGGTCTGGAGTGTAGAGGACTAACCTTACCACCAGCTGAAGTTCTACCATGCTGTGGTATCTAACCACTCTCCTCTATGCCATGAAACCTGAACTTCTACAGCAACACGCCAAACAGCTCACCATTTTCACCTCAGCTGTCCCCGAGACTCCTACACATAATGCAGACAAAGTACCCAGACCCAGAGGTACTTGGACAAGGGCCAGCATCCCCAGCAACTACACTCTCCTTCAGAAATCCCCAAGCAAATGGGCCTGGCCACATCGTCAGAAAGCCAGATAGTTGACTACCAAAAACAGCTGCTGGTAGCGAGAAACTGAGTCAGCAAGCGCAAAAGTTAGGGGGGGGGGTGGGGGGGGGGGGGGGGGGGGGGGGGCAGCAGAAACGTTTCAAAGACTGCATCGAAGTGTCCCTCAAAGCCTAGACATCAACCTTAACAACTGGAGACGTTTGCCCTGGACCGCCTAGCCTGGAGAAGCAAGCCTCACAAAGGTTATGTACCCATCAGAGAAGAGAACCACAGCAGAAGCTGAGAGAAACGAGCCGCACAGCAAGGCTGAGCTACCTCCACCTCTACTGTTAGTACCCCCCACATGTGTCCCACATGTGGGCGTTCTCTTCTAGACCCAGCTCATCCCTCACCAGCCACTGCGTACCTCCACACACAGGGTAATCCATCTGAGATTGAAGTCATGGTCATCTTCGAAATCGAAGGACGCGCACAACACCAACAACCAACGTCCAAAAACTGGCCTACTCTGCTGAACGTTAGGTGAGGATTTATCCAATGTGCAAGAGTTATGTATTGCCATGCGTTTACACAACGGAACCGTCGATTTTTAGTCTCATTCAGAAGGACTATTTCGGGGAAACGGGTCAGAACCAAATGTACCTTCCAAGGGGAAAAAACGCTGTATGGAAACGGCCCGGCCGACATCGAACCGGCAATGCCAAGAATCACAAGAATTACAAGTTCGGCACTCCACCACAGAAGCTATTCCGGGCCCCCAACACAAGCGAGGACCGCTTTCACTAAGCATAAATGTTCACGACACACGGAAAATTGAACTCTTGCTCGGGGGCCGGAATAGCTCATTGGTAGATCGCCGACTGCGTAATCCAAGGGTTCGGGTTCGAATCTCCAGCCGGCCGATTCGGTACAGGGCAATTATTCCCTTGGATTAAACATTAGTATCTGACTCCATTTTCCCATACCGTCCTTCGAATGAGACAACAAACCGAGGTTTACCCGTGTGAACGCATGCATAACATCTTGCACATCACGAAAAATCCCATCACCAACTTTTCGAAGAGAAGGCCAGTTTGGCCATTGGTAATGGAATGACTCGCTTACACATAGCAACACCTTCCGCGAAGATGGAGTGTCGCTGCCTTAATGGCGGATAAAAAAGATCATACACACAAAGCTCCACTCCCTTTGTTGGATAGATGGGATTATACTGTCAGCCCATATAGGAGTGTCCGTAAGGATATCACCTGACGTACGCAGAAGAAAGAAGAACTCTGCTCTGGACAACCTCGGTACGCATCACGCTGAATGAACATGATCTGCAGTACAATTTCTTATGATCTCGCGTGACTCCCATCCACACAGAGACAAGGTCACTCTGGAACAGGTTCAAGTCCTTTAATCAAATCAGATTATTCACACATCATGACTTACTGACCGTCGGAACGGCCCCGACACCACATGTGTCCTTCTCACTCACTTTCATTCTGTTTCCTCTCTCTCTCTCTCTCTCTTCCTCTCTCTCTCCCTCCTCCATCATCGTCGCTCTCTCTCTCTCACACTCCACATCACACACACACACACACACACACACCCACACACACACACACACTCACATACACACATATTTAGTCATAAGTTGGGATTTCGGAAACACGGGACAAGACAGCCAATCAGAATTTCTGAGCATCTTACTGTCCCTTCCAGAAACGGTACTGCCACAGCTAATCAAAAGAATGGGAACTCCTCTGGAAGGATGGCGTACCATGACAAGTTACAGCCAATGCACATCAATGGAACATAAAAAAAAATTCCGGAAGCTTCTGGCATTTCAGTCGCGTCCTGGCCCATTAAGGAATACATCCCCTTCTCCTCAACCCCCCTTCTCTGTCCCATTGTGCAATTTGTGCAGGAGTCAATGGTGAAAATAAACGATCGTATAATGAACATGATCCGAAATCCCAAAATATTTACATCCAGATCAACCATGATTATTATTTGTGAAATCGCCCCGTTGTAACACAAGACAAACATTAGGTGACTACATAGATCCACCTATCTCAATACGAACCAATAAGCAAGAGAATAATAATGTTTTACGCAAAATCCAGAAAAAAAAACACGCGCTCTTTCCCATAAACAACCTAATACTAAAGCACGTAAAAAACGCCAGTCCTGGACGACGTTAAAAAGCCCACTAACCCCCCTGAGAAACCTGGGTAAAATGGCAGCAAAAACACAACTTGTTTCTACTCCATGTGCTAGGGCAATGAGGCCACGTTCCTCTTCAAGGAGTCGACTTTGTCCTTCAGCCTCACTGTGGACTGAACGATTGCAGGAATGCTCCCAGCTGGTTTGTTAAGCCGTTGAGTACAGATATTCTCTGGGTCCTACCCGAACTGTCGGTGTATCATTTTCTGTCTGCTTTTGACCGACTCTGGGAAAAGGTCAAGTGACGGTGAGGAAAACTCGAATGGCCGTAAGAAAAGTTCTGTTGACAACGGGAAAGACTGTGACCTGGATTCTCTTCAGAGAGCACGTAAGACCTCATGTGAAAACTTGCCGTGTCTAGAGTTTTTACTGTGCAACACCTGGTCAGCAGAACAACAACGATGAGGCTACGGAATGCACAACGACAGTTCCTGACGCTGGCGATTTTTTTGCCGGTTGGGCTTTCCGATGTTATGAAACATGTGCTCGAAAACCCATGGAACGCACCTATAAGGTTCCTTTGTGTCACATCCGGTGCTATTACAACAATGGCATCTGCAAGGAAAATATGCCCCCCCCCCCCCCCCACATGTTAATAGAAGCTCCTGTGCATATGCCTGCACCCTATGTTAACACAGTCGCGGCTTCCAAGGTGGTTCTGATTACTCCCAGCTGGTTTGTTCCTGAGGTCGAGGTACTATTTTCTCTTGGTCCTACCCGCATCTTCGGTGTATCTGGGCGGCTTCCACTGTCTCCTTGACGCTTCCCTTTTGGCTCCGGTTTTCCGTTATGTTTCCCTTCCCCCGCCCCAGAGGCCTCCAAAGGCCTTCCAGGAGGTGTCATTTCCGCACAACGCAAGACCAGCGAGCATTGCATGCGGCCTTGCTTAGTGTTCTAGACGTTTCTTTAGCTTGGCATTGAAATGCAATTTCTATTCCTTCAAGTTCTCCCGTTCGGCGGTCGTGACGGCCGTTCCCATACTGCTGGGACTTCACCCGGGGCGAACAAACATACTGTGGGACTTCACCCGGGGCAAACCACATACTGTGGGACTTCACCCGGGGGGGCGACCCACATACTGCGGGACTTCACCCGGGGCGAACAACAACTGGATTCCATCGTTCAGTTTGAAGAAACCTCACCAACTGTCTTCAAACTAATTGACAGAACTTCTTAAAAACCAAACAAGCGAACAAGCAATCAAGCAACAAAACAAATAAAAAAGTTGTCAGTCTATCTTTCGGGGACCTTTTCCTCCCGTGTTTTGGGTGTTCAATCTATCCCAAGGTTTTTCTCTCCTGATCTGGCCAGCTGAGACGTGTCCCAGCCAATTATTCCCACTCTGTGTTGTGTGTGTGTGTGTGTGTGTTGTGTGGTGTGTTGTGTGTGTGTGTGTGTGTGCCGTGCGTGCTGCGTGTGTGTGGTGTGTGTGTGTGTGTGTGTGTGTGTGGTGTGTGTGTGGGTGTGTGTGTGTTGTGTGTGGTGTAAGAAACTATCCCAGTCATTTGGATGTCCAAGAGCCAGGACTGACAAAGTTCTAGAACTGCAAAAGCCCATCTTTCTAGACACTCGTTCCCTCTATAGCACTCCCTCACTCAAGAGCATTTCCCACTCCATGGCAACTTCCCACTCAGAGCACTTCGTGCTCAAGAGTAGCACTTCACAGTCTTCTTCTTCTCTTCCGAAAATAACTGGTTCACTCAAAAACGAGAAGGTCACCAGCGCGCATGTTAAAAAGTAAATAACATAAAATAAAATAGTGGGCGACTCAGACTGTTGGACTCTGGAGCACATTTGCACAAGGGGTCGTACACGTTAATCAAGAAGTTAAAAGCAATGGCCAAATACAGGCCCAGTAAACAGTAAAATATCTGGGGAAGTTAAAATAGAAAATCGCAATATCAGATCTCAAAACGTCGTATCTTTTTTAAATGAGACTGCATTTGGTGGTCAATCCTTGATGCACCCGCAGTGCGTCCACCGCCTACAGAACTAGGAATAAAATAATGTAAGTGGCAGTCAATATTTGATGCAGGTATGGTATAACATTGACCGCCACTCCTTGTGCTAACTTTTATTCAATACTAGTTGTTCCATTGGAATATCAATTAACTTAGCTCTGCCTGTGAAGAAGAAGTTAATTTTGATAAAAGCTCTTCTCTCTTGTAGGGTTTTTCCATTCAATTTTCTCAAGTATCTTCCAGTATTCCCCTTTTTCCTCTGATGTGGTTTCCCTGTTAATACGAACCGTGCTGCTCTCTTTTTCTAATCTTCTCGAGGTTATCAATGTCCTTAAGATGTATGGAACCCCAAAACTGAGCACTATATTCCAGTACTGGTCTACCATGTTTGGTACATCGCCGTGTAAACCTTTTGGGGCAGTCATTGATATCCTGAGTAAGAAAAGCTAAGATGTTATTTGCTTCTTACATACAAATTGTAATGTTCTTTCCATTTGAGACGACTATCTATAATCACGCCTAAATATTTTGGCAGCATGGGTTTCTTAAGAATAGTATTATGATAGAATACGGGCTGATCTAAGTTGGGTGAGCGTTTTGTTACATACACGCAACACTTGGCCCTTTTTGGGATGAAATTCCATTCTCCAGGTTCTTTCCACACTTGTAAAGCGTTTAGATCTTCTTGAAGAATGCGTTTTTCATTCTTGCTCTGATGTTCATATACAAACTGTACATCTGCAAAAAGCCTTATAGTAGTTCCAGGAGAGAGATTTCTACTTATGTCATTTAATATAAATAAGAAAAACAGGACCCAGAACAGTTTTTCCCCTGTGGTACACCTGAACAAGACTGTTTACGATGGGATACTACCCTTCCACAACAACATTCTGCGTTCTCCCAACGAGAATGATCTAGCCCATTTTAGCAAAGAACCGCCAATGCCGATGTGTTCTTATTTTATAGCAGCAGGCCCTCATGGTCAACCTACCAAAGGGCTTTTAGAAAAGTCTAATAAAACTGCATCTATTTGCTGCCTGTTATTAAGACAGTTATTAAAATCATTGAGAGTTGTTATAATTGAGTCAACACAACTCCCTTCGCTGTCTAAAAACCATGGCCTGGGCTTATCTAAAAAGTCATATTTGACAAGATGGCCATTATGCTACATAATATTATGTGTTCAAGTAGTTTGCTGATATGTATGTAAAAAGATAGCCGGTCTAGATTCTCGCTTTTGTTTTTGTCACCCTTTTTGAATAAGGGACAATTGCTCGCATCCTCGCCACTCCTCAGGTAATACTCCTGGTCCCAGTGAAGCTAGTAAAGTAAGTTGGTATTCCTCACACATTCATTGGCACATAAATTTAAAGAGCTTTGCCCAGGAAACCCATCAGGTCCAGTAGCTTTGTTTCATTGATGTGGACAGCAACTTAAATACTCCTGCTTTTGTTTAACTTTGATGTTTTGCATTTCAGGGAGTTTTATCATCATCCTTAGTCCTAACGTTAATTATAGGCTTGGGATATGAGAAAACTGAACAAAACTGCTTGTTTAGTAAATTTGCTTTCCCATCAGGGCCTGTATAAGGTTATTCTGGTTTTTCTCAGGTCGGAATCCCAATGTTTTGTCCCTGCTCTAACTCTTATGTAAGACCATAATTCTTTGTTTTGATGATCACCTCTGAAATCATTGGAATTAACATAAATGGGAGTGAGCAAGCCTACATTCTCTCTGACACCTTCTCTTAATATGATTATACCTAACCAGTATCTTTTTCTGAATTAGGGTGAAGTTTCAACTTCTTAAGAAACGATGTTTCCTTCTCAACAAACTTTTAGATTTTGTAGTAACCCATGGCGGTGGTTCTGCATAAGTTATTTCTAGTAGGTATTGTCATCCATAATAAATTCCCAAGTTAGTTTTTAATACCTTGACCAAAGGTCCACTGACATTAACTTTAACACTATTTGACCTCAAATAAAAGGACACTGAAATCAATGAGGTAATCCCTGCGCAATTTTGGTAAGTCTGGCTTGGTTCCAAGTCCATGGTACGTTTAGGGTTTTCTTCGAAAGGGTTTAAAGTTGCTCTCTAAGAGAATTATGACAAGATCACCCAGGCCTGCAAATAATTCCTGATTGCCTAAAGCGGCCTGACAATTGTAAAAAATTAATCCAGGAATGCCTACCAAACGACTTGGTGTTTCACTGACTGCGCTAATCCAAGGTCTTTTGGTGGTACAAAAAACTGAGTATTAATATTTTTTTACTGTATTGATTACCAAGTATGGCATCTTCGCGCCAATCAATATCTGGTAAGTTAATGTCCTCCCACCAATCCATAATAACGCCTTCCTATTGGCCCAAACAATTCGGTCAAAATGTCTCTGCAGGGCCCAAAAAAATAGACGACAATACATTATCAACTGAGTCAGAGTCTGTAAACTGATCCAACATGACAGGTCTCTTATTCTTAAAATATAAAAACCACAAAATAAACTTTCACTATTTTGCCCTTATAAAAAAACTCCACTGGCTAAATTCTTCCCAATGGTCAAACAAGACTTCCCCCACCTCTTTTCCAAGTCAGTCCTTTCTAAAAATAACAAAATCCTCCATTAGAAGTAACCACTGCTGGATATTCCAGTTTCTAGCCAAGTTTCTGTTCCAATTACCAACATCAATGTTTATTTTTGTGATAAATTACTGATTCTTCCTTTTTCTTGTAAGAGATTGAAATTTTACGACTATGCATTTAAGTTTGTCTTTTTTCTTAATGATTTGGAGTTCATTGCATTTATGAATTCTGGATTTTATCAGTTTTAGAATCAGGGGTGGATGCAAACTTAGGACAAAATTTCAATTTTGTTTTAGGGATCGGTCCTGTCGAGAATAGGGTCAAAACGGTTGCTTTCTGAGCTGCAAGACTTCAATAGAATCCTCAAAAAGTCCTCGATCTATAAGTTGAAAGCCCGCAGATAAAACAAATCCAGGATATATCACTATTGCATAATGCTTCATAAACTGCTGAGTTTAATAACCTACATTTAGTGGGTGATACCATGTTATGCAGACGTCACAGGCAACTGCTTTATGTTTTCCATTGACTCGTCAAATTGCAAACACCACATGGATATTTTACTTTGGTGGAAATCGGACCAGATTGAGTTCAATGTCTCCCCAATAGCAGGATAAGCCTTAAAAGCCATGATTTAAACTCCTCTATGTCTAACTCTATTTTATTCAAAATTTCCTTATCACTGTACTATTTCTGGACGTTTAATTGAAATCAGGGGTTCAAATCTGGCCTAGTAATAGATGTGAAACAGTACTCGGCACAGGTGTACACAAGGAGGCTAACATTGGTTCAGGTTGCACAAAGTTTTTATAACCTGCAAAAATGGAACAAAAGCGTCTAATCTACATCTAAAATTTCAAAATAAACTGAGTGCGAGGGATATTGTTTGTTTCCAGTACACAATGGTAACAGCAAGAGAAGTAAAAACTTTTAACGAACGAGAACAACACGCCGGAAGCCATCTGAAAAGCCAAGTAAGAAAGACTCACCTTAACCTGAAAGGGTATTATAATCACAATTTCCGTTTAAAAAAATAAATAATAATGAAGAGTAAAACTACCAACAGCCAACAGGCTGATTATTATAATTCACGGTTACTTGTATGAGTCAAAGGATGTAAGGCGTAAAAGATGTAAAAATGAATATAAAACGGTAGCTCCACAAACCAGGCATCCTCCCTCGCTGACATGCGCAAAAGCACTCGCAGTCTAAAACACTTCCCACACTTAACGCTTCGGCGATTTTATTGATCTTCTAATAACTTCTCTTTCACAGTCTCTGTCGCTGTAGGCCTGTCCTGCCATGTAGACAAACACGGTTAGATTGTGGTATTTTAGATAAAAGACAGAACGCAAAACACTAACACTCAGCATTTTTTGGCCAATAGCTTGAAGCATACGAGGTTGGTCTACACTTTCAGGCTCTCTGATCACAGAAGGCATTTCTGTTGAGCATAGATCGCTTGCGACTTCAGACGGAAGCGTTCCCAAACTTCTCTGTTGGGCAATCACAGATGAATCTGTGGCAACAAGAGGAAATCACAGACTGTCGACGTTTCTTCTCACCTAGCTCCGGACAGTGGGCACTAGACATGGATTGCAATGACAAAAGGATGGTCAGGATGTCCCTCTTTAGCGTTACCTCCCTATCCACTGATTCCTCAATTCCCCCCAAAACGTGAAGGCTTCCAACTCCAGGAGTTCTTTGCACGTTCTACAGAATGGGTCAAAGTCGTTGAGCAGGTCGCTGCTGGGCCACTTGCCTGGGGGTCCCTCATCATCCAGTCGCTGTTGCAGAAATCCGCCAAAGTCATGTCGCAGGAACATCAGCCTTTTTGCGTCTTCACGCCTTTTAGCACTAATGTTACGGCGGTGAATTGAATGAGTTGAAAATCGCATTCTCATTTTTTGGCAGAAAAGTATGCAAAACATCAGGTGGCTTACAATTTATGGTCACAGATGTCCTCTGTTTTTGCAGATAAGAATACAGAACGTCCAGGTGAAGTTAACTGATAAAGCAAAATGTCTGCTTACACATCTCTCAGGTCCGTTGATCATCTGCTATCAATGTGTCTGTCTTTTAAATAACAATTGACCACACTGATTTGTCTCCACTTGCTTGTTCATGACTGCTGTTGCTCTTAGATGCGTACATATTAACAAGATGGATCATGGTATGTTTTCCATTGATATTTCCCAAAAGAAACGGATACAAGATGCAAAGCATATACACGTACTCCCAGTACAGTAGTACAACAACAACAACAACAAACAAATATACTAAGTCATG
>CM031628.1:20297457-20311868 GCA_018398815.1 Conus ventricosus
TACGTAAGACAGAAAATGGGTTTCATCTTTGCATGAACAGAGAAGCAAATTTGCTCTGTAGACACAAATGAAACTGATAGATTTTTCGGATGTCGTCAAAGGGAAAGAACAAGAATGGGTTATCTTTGAAGAAACAAATTGTTTCATGCCGATATTTTCTGATTTGTATCTATATCTGTGTCACGGTCAAAAAATAAACACAACCAAAGTCGTGGTCCGTCGCCAGCCAAGTTGGTTGGACATAAGCCCTAACTCAAATATTCTGGGCGTCAGGCAGACAGCCCCATGTGTCGGGTCCAGCCAATTAAGCATAGCGGAGAGGCTCACGGAGACGGTCTGTCCAGCCAGACGGACTAAGTAGCTGACCGACGCCTCGATGTCTGGTCAAACGAGTCTCGACGCCCGGATCAGACTCATCCAGCCAACTTGGGCACAGCGAGGAGGCTAATCCTAATCCTCCACGGAGACGGTCTGGTCCACCCAGACAGACTAAGTAGCTGACCGACGCCTCGATGTCTGGTCAGACGAGTCTCGACGCCTGGATCAGACTCATCCGGCCAATTTGTGGGACCAGTGCCCACAATTAGATCGACGTAGCCGGAAAGGGAGAGGGAGAACGAACAGACAGAGACAGAGAGGAAGAGGTTCTGGGTGTAGGTCTGCTGCAGAGAGAAGCAGAGAGATGAAGGGAGGAGAGAGGAGAACCAAGTTGAGAGATTAGCATGAGATAGTCTGCAGAGGAAGGACTAAGGAGAGATGTGGAGAGAGAGAGAGTTGCTAACTAATGAAGAGGAAAAGAAAGAAAAGAAAAAGAAAAGAAAAGCAACCATGTCCATTTGATAGAGCAGACTAGAAGAGAGAGAGAGAGTGCAATGCGTTAATGCAGGAAGGAAGAAAGGAGAACAGATCGATTTTGATAGTCACTGTTCCATCTTAACCGGGGTTCGACCTCATACCTGGCAGCATCACTTCATCAAGCAGAACCACAGACCAACGCCAGTGCCAGCAGTCTAACCTGACCAGGCGCCAGCAGACCAAGACCAGTGCCAGCAGTTGTGTCGTGCTTGTGAAAGTGACAGTGAAAAGAAAAAAAAAGAAAAGAAAAGACAGTGATTCGTGAATAGTTAAGATCACCTGGCCAGGTAAAGTAGAAATCTATTTATACCCGGGTTAGTTAATGACGCTTTAGATAAATGATTTTGTGAAGTTCAGGAAGGAGAGAATGTTTTATTTTGTTTGATTCCATATTCATTGATGTTTCGTTCTATGATCATGTGTAGTAAAGTTATAGACTTTACTAGTGGTTTGATGTGATGAATGCATGATATATGAATGAGATCGTAAGCAAGCTGTGAGTGTGTTTGGGCTGTGCGCTAGTCCTTCCTCCACTGCCATAACCCGAGGTTGACAATTTATTGGCGAGCCTGCCAGGATATTCTGGCCCATTTATTATAATTGTTCAACTTCTCAGAGAGGAAGCTGGGTGGGATTCAAGTATTGTAATCCTAAGACAAGGGGTTGTCTTACTGTATGTTCCCAAGATAGTTAAATACTAGGCTTGGCATTGCTTCCAAGATAGTTAATACTAGGCTTGGCATTTCAGCCCCAGAGTACTTATTTCGCACAGATTGCCTATAATTCGCTCTCATAGTTGGGTCAGGCGCTGGGCGTCTTATAAAAACTAATTACGTTGTCCCAAGCTAATATTATCATTCATAGGATTGTGCTATTACATCACTCGTGTCGGTAACCACCAGTTTGGCTGTCGTAGTAATAAAATCTTGTTCAAAAAAAAGAAAAAAAAAGAGATATAATGGCGGAAGAAAAGAACACCCCTATTGAACAACTTGTGAGCGTCGCTCGTGATTTAGGCTACTCAGGAGATGAGTTGCGTGCATTCGTTGAAAACCAACAAAAAGATGAAAGAGATAAACGCGCAGAAAGACGCTGTGTGCAGTAGAAATAGCAGAGCAGGAAAGGACTAAAGCTAGCGCAGAGCAGGAAACAGAAAGAATAAGGGAAGCACAGGAAACAGAAAGAATGAAGCAGAGACAGAGAGAATAAGGATTCAGGCTAACGCAACGCAGGAAACGGAAAGAGAAAAGCAGGAAACGGAAAGATTAAAGGTTCAATTAGAGTTAGAGAAAGTGAGAATACAAAGGGAGACCACCGAGGATGGTAGTTCAGTTTCCAGTGACTCTGTGCGCAGTTACGCCCCCCGACCAAAGTTGCCCAAATTCTCTGAAGGAACCGATTCGATTGATGCATACATCAGTCGTTTCGAAACGTTTGCGACCAGTCAGGGTTGGCCTCCAGAAGAGTGGGCAGTCATTTTGTCGGCGTTACTGACGGGTAAGGCATTACAAATTTTCACTGCGTTACCAGCAGAACAACAGTCTGATTTCGGCGCTGTGAAGGAATCATTGATGAAAGGATTTGACCTCACAGAGGAGGGGTTCAGGAAGAAATTTCGTTCAGCTAAATTACAAGCAGGTGAAACGTACACTCAGTATGGTGCACGTTTAGATCACTATTTTGAGAAGTGGTTAGAGTTGAGTGGGACGAAAAAGGAGTTCGCTGAATTGAAAGAGCTAGTTATGAAGGAACAGATTTTGTCAGGTTGCGGCCCTGAGTTAACCATACATTTGAAAGAGAGAGACAGCCAGAGACAGCAGGGAGTTGTTGAAGTTAGCAGAGGTGTATAGAGAGGCACGTTTGGGCACTAAGGTGCAGGAGAAACAGGTGCTAGGCACAGGTGAGAAGAGTGCAAGGAGACTAGAGAGTTTTCTGCAAAGTCTGCAAACCAGTGGTGGGGCAGAAGGAAGGGCAAAAGGACATTAGGTGTTTCATTTGTCACAAGAAGGGACATGTGGCAAGGGATTGTCGCATGAGTTCCAGAAGGCAGCAGCCTTGCAAGAGGTGGATAAGGGTCGTCAAGGGAAACGACCTGCAGTGGAACCAAAGGGATCCAATCTGAAGAGGGTGGAGTGCAGCCTATGGCTAGCACTGGACAGCAGTCAGTGTCAGGGATGGAGGGCACTAGGCTGAGTGGTTCGTTACCAGTGGAAGAAGGGTGGATTGGCCAGCAGAGGATGAAAGTGTTACGAGACACTGGTTGTTCATGTGGTGTAGTTAGAACAACGCTGGTCGAGAAAGGGGATTTGACAGGGCAAATCCAGACCTGTACTCTAATCGATGGCACTGTGAGGGAGTTTCCAGTTGCTAAGATAGAAGTACGTACCCCTTACTTCTCAGCGAGTTTGTCTGCGCTGGTGATGGAGAAACCCCTTCATGATTTGATCATTGGAAATATTCCAGGTGCAAAGGATCCAGGGGATCCTGAGTTGTTGACTGCTACAGGGGCAGCAGTTCAAACACGGAGCAAGAAGGAGGAAAGGTTGACAAACCGTTAGTCGTTCCAGCAAGGAAGTCAGGCATAGATGTGTCGCCTGATGAGTTTAGGGCAGCGCAGGAACAAGACCCTTCGCTCGTGAAGTCGTGGGAGTTGCAAGAGGTGGAGAGAAACAGGGTGTAGAGGAGGTGAGACAGAATTTCTTGTGAAAGGCGGGCTGTTGTACCGAGTGTTCACCAAGGGGAAGACAGATAAGGTGACCACTCAGTTAGAGGTACCAGCAGGTTATCGTGACACTGTCATGTCAGTGGGTCACGAGTCGCTCATGGCGGGTCATCTCGACACCAGCAAAACAGCTGACCGAACTTCGATGATTTTCATTGGCCAGGGGCAATGGCAGACATCAAGCGTTTTCTGCATGTTCATGTGACGTGTGTCAAAGGTCAGCCACAAGAGGGGTGAAGGAAGCACCTCTTAAACAGCCCCCTTTAATTGACACACCATTCAGGAGGGTGCTGTTGATCTGATTGGCCCAATCGCGCCCTGTTCCAAAGGTGGGCACAGGTATGTGTTGACGCTCGTGGACTACGCGACCAGATACCCAGAAGCAGTTGCATTGAAAGGCGTAGATACGCAACAGTCGCTGAAGGGCTGGTAGACATCTTTTCTCGCGTGGGTGTGCCAGCACAAATTCTCAGTGACAGGGGTCACAGTTCACCTCAGGCGTGATGAAGGAGGTCAACAGGCTGCTAGGGATCACACAGCTTCTCACTACCCATACCACCCACAATGCAATGGCTTGGTGGAGAGATTCAATGGTGTGCTGAAGGCATCTTAAAGAAGCTCTGTGAGGAAAGGCCAGCAGATTGGGACCACTACATTCCAGCGGCACTGTTTGCCTACAGGAAGCCCCTCAGGAAAGCACAGGCTTTCGCCATTTGAGCTGCTGTATGGGCGGACAGTTCGGGACCAGTGTGCATCTCAAAGAGCTGTGGTCCGGAGAACAGAGTCAGAAGAGTCAAAACCACTTATCAGTATGTGGTGGACCTACGCAATAGGCTAGAGGAGACATGTAAGGTCGCAAGGGAGAGTTTGCAGGAGGCTAGGGTCGTTCAGAAGAAGCAATATGACAGGAAGGTGAGGAAGCAATTCCTCAAGGTGGGAGATCAAGTCCTGTTACTGCTTCCCACGGAACACAACAAGCTGCTGATGCATTGGAAGGGACCATTCACCATCATTGAAAAGGTAGATCAGGACTACCGAATCGATGTGAATGGGAAATCAAAACTTTTCCATGCAAATTTGCTCCGCAAATATATTCAGCGTGAGACTCAGCACATAGGCGCAGCAGCAATCATTGATGGAGGTGAAGGAGACCCAGCAGAAGAAGGGGAGATTTGGTTGCCTAATTTCCAGAAGAGTCATACAGGGATGTGTCACTGTATGAAGGGCTAGACAGTAGGAGTTCCTAGGTTTTGTTGTCAGAGGCGACACAAAGCAGCCAGAAAAGGGAAAGGTGGAGATGATGATGAATTCAGAGAGACTGAAGACCAAAACAGAAGTCAGGAGTCTGCTAGGTGTTATTGGTTTCTATAGGGAGTTTGTTCCAAATTTCGAGGCAATCACGAGTCCTCTCAGTGATTTGGTCAAGGCAGGAAACCGGCAGTGGTCGAAATGGTCAGACGCTGCAGAGCAAGCACTGCAGACAGTGCTGGAAAGACTAGGTTCCCGTCCCATCTTGAAGCTACCAGATATGTCCAAACCATTTTGTTTGCGGACAGATGCATCAGGCGGTGGAGTAGGTGCAGTATTGTTGCAGGAGCATGAAGGGGTCGAGTTCCCTGTGAGGTATGCTAGCAGGAAGTTGACAAAGTGTGAAGAAGGGTACGCAACGGTGGAGAAGGAGTGTTTAGCTGTCGTGTGGGCCGTGCAGAAATTCCACAAATACTTGTGTGGGAAAGATTTCGTGATAGGGGACTGATCATAAACCACTCAAATTCCTGCAGGAGGCGCAGCTGAAAAACAGCAGAGTGCTGCGTTGGGCAATGGCATTGCGCCCTACAGGTATCGAGTCCAGTAAACATTCCAGGTCGACAGAATGGGGAGCTAAACATTTAAGTCGCGTAGTCTAGCAAGCTGCAACTCAGAGGAAGTCAGTCATATCCGGGGTGCTTTGCTGATAATATGTGTTGATTATAGTTAGTTGATTGATATGGGTTTCTTCCCAGTGGCTATGGTTCATAATTTTTGTGTGAGATTTGTTCATTAAATTTTAGTTATGCTTGAGCATACAGTCGCTTGTGTATTGATGCATTATTTGCAATAAGTGAGGATGGAGATTCCTCATGAAGTGTCAGGGATCGTGATCATATTATATTGTGCTTTTTCATAAGAATTGTGAAGAGGAAGATGGCAAATCCGCAGGTAGGGAATTGCATAAGTGCGCACAGGGGTTGTTATAAAATGAGTTGAAATAACCAAGAGCGCACGTCAATGATAACTCATTGGAGGGGTTATTCACTAATAAATAAATTTATAATTTATAAAACCGTTGGTTGTAAAGTATTTTTCAAACTTTGCACGTGAAAGCTGTGGTTCAGCAAATTCGGTTGTTGTCTTTTTTTTGTACCGTTTTTTTGAGACAATGCGGTGCTAGTCTTTTGCAAGGGGAAATTATCACGGTCAAAAATAAACACAACCAAAGTCGTGGTCCCTCGCCAGCCAAGTTTGGTTGGACATAAGCCCTAACTCAAATATTCTGGGGGTCAGGCAGAAAAGCCCCATGTGTCGGGTCCAGCCCAAATTTAAACATAGCGGGGAGGCCCACGGAGACGGTCCTGTCCAGCCAGACGGACTAAGTAGCTGACCGACGCCTCGATGTCTGGTCAAACGAGTCTCGACGCCCGGATCAGACTCATCCAGCCAACTTGGGCACAGCAAGGAGGCTAACCTAATCCTCCACGGAGATGGTCTGGTCCACCCCAACAGACTAAGTAGCTGACCGACGCCTCGATGTCTGGTCAGACGAGTCCTCGACGCCTGGATCAGATCATTTCCCGGGCCCAAATTTTTGGGACCAGTGCCCACAAAAATATCGACGTAGCCGGAAAGGGGGAGGAGAACGAACAGACAGAGACAGAGAGGAAGAGGTTCTGGGTGTAGGTCTGCGCAGAGAGAAGCAGAGAGATGAAGGGAGGAGAGAGGAGAACCAAGTTGAGAGATTAGCATGAGAATAGCTGGGAGAGGAAGGACTAAGGAGAAAATGTGGAGAGAGAGAGTTGCTAACTAATGAAGAGGAAAAGAAAGAAAAGAAAAAGAAAAGAAAAGCAACCATGTCCATTTGATAGAGCAGACTAGAAGAGAGAGAGAGAGAGTGCAATGCATTAATGCAGGAAGGAAGAAAGGAGAACAGATCGATGTTGATAGTCACTGTTCCATCTTAACCGGGGTTCGACCTCATACCTGGCAGGGGTCACTTCGTCAATCAGAACCACAGACCAACGCCAGTGCCAGCAGTCTAACCTGACCAGGCGCCAGCAGACCAAGACCAGTGCCAGCAGTTGTGTCGTGCTTGTGAAAGTGACAGTGAAAAGAAAAAAAAAAGAAAAGAAAAGACAGTGATTCGTGAATATTTTAAGATCACCTGGCCAGGTAAAGTAGAAATCTATTTATACCCGGGTTAGTTAATGACGCTTTAGATAAATGATTTGTGAAGTTCAGAAGGAGAGAATGGTTTTATTTTGTTTGATTCCATGTGCATTGATGTTTCGTTCTATGATCATGTGTAGTAAAGTTATAGACTTTACTGGGGGTTTGATGTGACGAATGCATGAAAATATGAATGAGATCGTAAGCAAGCTGTGAGTGTGTTTGGGCTGTGCGCTAGTCCTTCCTCCACTGCCATAACCCGAGGTTGACAATCTGTTGCATTCCAGACCTGTTATTTCAGGTGAGATTCAGTGTACATGTTTCCAACGTAATGTGAATTGATAACATCGAAATATTGTTCACGTCCCCAAAAAGCTTTTAAAACTACAATAAAGTTCGTAACGGTTGTTGTCAGAGAGTTTGACGACCAGTTTTGTTTTTGCACCATTAGTCAATCGTTGCCCTTTAAAATTTCCCTTTAGAAAACGTTCTCTGTACCGACATCCTGCGAACACCATACATGTCCAAAACCACACAACATATTTCTGATTTTAGTGGCCCACGTTTCCTTTCCTCTTTCGTCCATTTCTTTCAGCATTTGCTAAGCCATGTTAGAAAATGGGTTTTCTGGTAATGCGGAAAGTCTAAGCTACACGAAATACACCATACTGAAGCTTGAACAATGAGAGGAAATCGGCCAAGTTGACCATACACTATTAGATTTGGTGGACAGAGTGCTACATTTAGCAACCATTTACATGCACATACATGTATTTTTTCTATCTCTCTATTTCACCAGTACCCCCAAATTTCTGACGCATACAACAGTATTGGTACAATCTGGGTATCAAAGAGCTGAAAGAATGTTTTTTGGGTTAGTACAATTGATTTTCCATATGGTTCTAAATATGTCTACAACACATTTCTTTGCTTCTGTCATCATGTCTTTGACAGACAATTTGTGGCTCAGGTGAGCAGTGAAGTTGTGGCCAAGGTATTTATAAACGTTCACCACTTCAACGTCTTGAGTTCTATAAGATCATTCGTCTTTTGACAACCCCCCCCCCCCCCCCCCCCCCCCTCTGAACACTACTAATTTTGTTTTACAGAGGTTCACTTTCAGTCTGAGTTCTGCAGATATTACAAAAAAGTTGTTTAGCTGTGTGTGAAGGCCACTTGGGCTGAACGACAATGAAGCAATATCATCAGCAAACATGAACAAAAACAACTCAGTAGGGTGAGTTCTAAGCTGGAAGCCATGTCTACCGTTATTGATTATATAGCACGAATTCGTTAATAATAAAAGAAAAAAAAGAGTTGAAGAAGCCAAAGAGCCCTGCTGAGGTCCTTGAAGACATTCAAAATAGTCAGTATAGATCAGATTGTCTCTTACAAAAAATTTGATGGAGTTGTGCAATGCTTGGAGCATTGAAAGCATACTACCACCAATGTGCGATCTTTAGTAAAATATTCCATAGTACAGACGGATAGATTGATAGGTAGATAGATAGATAGATAGAGAGAGAGAGAGAGAGAGAGAGAGAGAGAGAGAGAGAGAGAGGAGAGAGAGAGAGAGAGAGAGATTCTGACTCTTGACTCTTGACGCGCGTTTAAACGCCACGCCATGTATTGTGAGGCCAAAGGTCTGTACACAAAGAGTTCGCAGCGTCAAAGTTTCGATTTTTTCAAAAGAAAGCAGTATGAAATGAAATGTGCCATCTGTGCTCCGACGTCTCTTGTTACTGCCAGGCCCGCCCGGCCCCATGCTGCCCCCCCCGCCTCCCCACGTCCCCCCCCCCCCACCACTACAGCGGGAGTGCAAGAGAGGGGAGGAGGGGGGGGGGGGAGACCGTCAGCTGGGGGAGGGGGGGAGGTGGAGACCGCGAGCCGCGCACGGCGGTAGCTGTGCTCCGGCGTGTCTTGTTGCTGTCAGGCCCGCCGCGCCCCGCGCCCCCCCCCCCACCCCATCCCCCCACCACAGCGGGAGCGCAAGAGAGGGGAGGGAGGGGGGGGGGGGGGGGGAGCGAGACCGTGAGCCGCACCGGGCGCGCCGGCCGGCAGCTGTGCTCCGACGTCTTTTGTTGCCATCCGGCCCGCCCCGCCCCGCGCGCCCGCGCCTCCCCCCACCCCCACCACAGCGAGAGCGCAAGAGAGGAGAGGGGGGAGGGGGGGGGGGGGGGGAGACCGCGAGCCGCAAGGGCGCGCAGACCAGACACACAAGCTCGCACAGAAAGCCCTGAACATGTAACCTGCACGCCAACATCTTTTATCTGTCAGCACATGTCCTGTCTTCTAAACCATGTCTACTTATACATATATACATGTTATACATATTCATCCAACATACATCTCTACATTACTTCCATCCTTCTATATCATGATCCCACCTTCTCATCGTCATGCACTTGTATAGAGTATACTGCATATGCAAGAACATCATCCTTTTTCAGATATTTCACTTATGTACATTTGTCCAATCTTTCTCAGTTATTCCAGTCTCTCCTTCATAGACAGTCTATCATTTTTTTCCTCATTCTTTACACAAATTCTATCATTCTTTCTTCCAGTTCCATCTTCCATTCTCGTCTGTATCATGATTATATTTCATATTTCTAATCTTATGATATGTTTAGGTAACATTACCAGCCCTCTTAGTATTTTATTTCTTATAATAGATTTTCTCTGGCTTGTGAGTGCATAAAAGACATACATTGCGATATCGCGTGTGATATCTATGTTATCATTTGTAATAAATTTTCTAGTCTAATTGTATTCAAGTTTCTAAAATGTTTAGATATGTATTTCTCTCTTAATTGTCTGTAGTTTGGACAGATTGTTAGGAAATGTATTTCTGTTTCTGAGAGAGAGAGAAGAGAAGGAGCGAGAGAGAGAGAGAGAGAGAGGCGGGGGGGGGGGGGGGGGGGGGGGGGGGGGCAGACTGACATACAGACAGAGATCAGAAAACAGATGAGAGAGAGAGAGAGAGAGAGAGATAGGGGAGAGAGAGAGAGGGGAGAGAGAGAGAGAGAGAGAGAGAGAGAGAGAGAGAGAGAGAGAGAATTGTCATGTTGTTCTATTGTTCATTTTGGTGGTAATGGTGATGGTTTTGAACGATTTTATCTTTAAGCGCAACATTGGAAACATATCAGTAAAACAGTTCAGTTCAGCTCAGTTCAGTTCAGTGGTTTATTTAATGTCTTTTCATCGCCAGATGATACTGGACACTTATCAAAACAAAAGAAAACAAGACCAAAACAAACCCCCTTTTAAAAACTCAACTTATCATCCAGTTAGTACTTTCAAACCGATATCTGATATAATCATATTTACATAAGTGAAATACCCTAGTGGTACACAAAATTATCGATCTTTATAAAAATTTTGCAACCTGTGACTGCGAAATGACCATGGCAATTTCAGCAACGTAATCATGAACCATATAAAACAACACAGACATTACCAAAATTATTCACCTCAATACATTTCTTCTGACAGAGCGATATCAACACTGAGCATTCAAACAAAAGATGTTGCACAGAAATGTTTTCTCTGCAGACACAAGTAATACCATGAGAATAAATATCAGTAGAAACAACTCTTGGAAAGTTGTAACGATATTGTGAAGCAGACACCTTCCCTCTGCTGAATGCGTATTTCAGTCAAATATTCACGCAAACAAGTTTTGATTGATAGAAAGAAAGCAAAGTAGAGCGTCTGACAAGCGCTGATAAGTGTGGTAATAATGCATCCTATTTCACATTCATGTTGCACAATATTACTCTTTTTATTTCAGAGACAGTACAGATTTTATGCTTTAAAAAAAACATGACAAGGACGTGGATTCTTTTATGTAAGCTTAAATCATGCACCAAATTGTCTTGTTTAGATTGCACGTATCTTTGTCAGTTCTTTGCAAGTTGCCATTTTTTTTTTTCGTTTTGATCTACTTTATTACTCATCAACACATTTACTAGCCCATGTTGAATAGGGAATTCTGTTTAGCTGCCATTGTTCATATTGTTCTGGCTGGGAGCTTTTGGTGTTCGGCTGGTGATATTTCTTAATCACGAGCCAAAAGCTGGTATGCAAAAACAATTATTTTCAGGTTTGAAGTACAAGCTTGGTGCATATCCAATACTTGCAATATTTGCCAGAACCGTGCAATAGAACGTCACTTCAAATGAAATATTTGAGAGCCAAATCAAAATGTTAACCATCTTCCTTGAAGAAAACATTGAAACTGATCATTCACCATCTGTATCTGTTTTTAATACAAGCCAGATTTTCATAAATTTAACTGTGCTGCTGTCAAACAAAATTTGTTGCATCAAACACGATGGTGGAGCAATAAATTCTTTTATGTCAAATTTCCATTTTAAAATAAAATGTCGATGAGGAAAGCTGACTTACCCAAAGAAGACAGTGGAGAAATGTGAAGTCAAATTCACCGTGCAAGGATCACACAGACGATGTGATACACGTGTCACTGTCACCTACTTTTATACACTGCCTGCCGTTAGTCACCCCGATGTCCTTGTTTCTCGACTCAGTTGTAACAGGTGTTCGCCCACATTCACATACAACAAGTAAGAGACTGTGTCTGGAGAACATGTTTAAAAAAACAAAAAAAAACCAACGAAAAACCAATCGTGATTTTTAAAACAAAAAAGAAAAAGAAAAAGCGCTCAGTTGCACGCCTTCTTATTTTAAACATAGTGAAGGAATGGATAGGCTTGAAGCTGTTTTCAGGTTGGTGATAACGTTTGCCACGTTTGCTGAATACAACCACTAACAAACACTCTCGAAAAACATCAACACGATTCACTGACCAGTTAAGTTCGTTCAGAACATTCATTCAGATGTTCAGACCTTTGGTTGTCTGACATTGGATGCTTTTTTGTGATAGAATTTTTGCTTTTGTTTTTAATCAGTCGTCACACTTTGTGACTTGATTCATTCATACTTTTGCGATTTCATTAGAATGTGTTATGCATTAAGAAACATGGGCCAAGAGTGATCTAGTTTTTTGTTCCTCTTTTAAACTCATTTTCAATGTATATTAAAAGTACAGCTGTCAACGTTTCTTATGAACCCCAAATGCAAATCCGGATCACATAGCACATAGCAGCGAACACACACAACACATATACACACAATAGACCACTTCACGATCTCAAGGAGATGGAGACGGACCCTACAAGACGTGAAGGCATGTAGCAATATTCCATGAACACTTCTTCAATAGTCATCACTCCATTACACTAACTACAGAGTTTTCATATTCAGTTAAGTATTTGCAGTAACCTCATCAATAATATTTACATATTATTATTATATTTTTTGTTACTGTCGTTAATGTTGTCGTCGATGTTGTCGATGATGTTGTCTTCATCTTTTTCTTCTTCTTTTTCTTCTCATTAATAGTACTACTATCATAAAATATTTCTTCACACCTGTATTCCCCTATTGACTTTTTTACTTCTCATTAATAGTACTGCTATCATAAAATATTTCTTCACATATGTATTCCCCTATTGACTTTTTTCCCCTCTCCACTCTCTGTGCTTGTTTTTCCCCCACTATTAGATTGTTCGTCTTTGTATTTGTCTGACTTTATTCAAGTTTTAAAAGGCTGTGCCAGTCTTGAATAAAAGTTACACTGTGTTAGGTTTTCTTATGGGAGCAAACGTTACCCCACTTGTTTACTGTTTATTGTTTACTGTTCCCTGCCTCATTTCATTTCCAAAATATAATAATAATAGTTATCATTATTATTTTGTAATTGTTATTATTTTTATTGTTTTTGATATCATTGGTACTACTTCAACAACATCGACCACTAGTACTAACACAGCTACTTTCACTACCACTGCAACTATTACTGTTGACACCATCGCATAGTTATCATTACTGTTATAATTACAATGATGATGATGATGATGATGATGATGATGATGATGATGATGATGATGATGATGATGATAATGATAATGATGAATATTATTATAATTGTTGTAATCAATCTTATAATTAACATTAATAGTATTACTGTTATTATCATTGCTATTATCATCATTTCTATTATTATTATCATTATCATTATTATCATTATTGATACTATTAGTACTGCCTTAACGAAGACTACCACTATTACTACTATGACAGTTTCAGTTTCAGTTTCATCAAGGAGGCGTCAGTGCGTGCGGACTAGTCCATATACGCTACACCACATCTGCTAAGTTTTGAGACCACACTACGCATGATTTGAAACTGATGGATAAATGAAATAATAAACTAAATTGAGCCAATTGAAGAGAGGGTCTCGTGGCTACGACTCAGCGGATGTCTGACCTACGCATTAGCCCAACGTGCTACTATGACACCTTTAACTACTGTCATTGCTACTACTGCTGCCGCCGCTACATTTGCGGCTAATGTGACTAATAATAATACTGTTCCTACCAGTACTGCTACTGCTACTACGACGACTATTATTACCACTACTACTGCTACTGCCACTGCTACTACTACTACTCCAGCTACTACTACTACTACTACTCCAGCTACTACTACTACTACTACTACTACTACTATTACTACTACTACTACTACTACCACCACCACCACCACCACCACCACCACTAACAACACAACAACAACAACAACAAAAACATCATCATCACCATGATCATCATCTCATCATCATCATCATCATCATCATCATCATCATCATCATCATCATCACAAAAAATTATGAAAAGAATAAGGAAAAGAAAAAGAAGAATTGCGACTATTAGTACACAGTTCCGATCACTACTGCTACTGCTACTACTACTACTACTACTACTACTACTACTACTACTACTACTACTACTACTACTACTACTACTACTACTACTAATGATGATGATGAAAATAATGATGATGATAATAACGATGTTCTTATATTATTATTATCATTTATCATTATCATTGTTATTATCATCATTATTATACTATTATCATTATTAGTATGTTATTGATAAAGATGATAAGAATATGATAGTAGTAGTACCTGTAGTAGTAGTAGTAGTAGTAGTAGTAGTAGTAGTGGTGGTGGTGGTGGTGGTGGTGGTGGTAGTAATTTGTAAGTAGTAATAGTAATAGTAGTAGTAGTAGTAGTTAGCAGATAGTAGTAGTAGTGAGAGTTATGATGTTATGACAATGATGATAAGGATTACTGAGGAGGAAGAGGAGTACGACAGACGATGACGATGACGACGACTATATTGATGATATCAGCATTATTTGTAAACGAGAATGATCACTTGCTCTTAGATCCGCTTAAAAAAAAAAAAAAGAATTGGCAGTGAAATGCACCACCCCCAAACCTGCACTCACCTGGGGTCGTTTACACTGCATTTTACCTGCG
>CM031628.1:20329439-20336939 GCA_018398815.1 Conus ventricosus
CCCCGGCTGTTTTTCACTGCGCCTCCTGCAGGAATTTGAGTGGTTGATGATCAGTCTCTATCACGAACTCTTCCATACAAGTATTTGTGAATTTCTGCATGCCCACACGACAGCCAAACACTCCTTCTCCACCTTGCGTACCCTTCTTCACATTTCGTCAGCTTCCTGCTGGCATACTTCACAGGAAACTCGACCCCTTCGTGCTCCTGCAACAATACTGCACCTACTCCACCGCCTGATGCATCTGTCCGCAACAAAAATGGTTTGGACATATCTGGTAGCTTCAAGATGGGAGGGGAACCTAGTCTTTCCAACACCGTCTGCATGCTTGCTCTGCAGCGTCTGACCACTCGACCACTGCTGGTTTCCCTGCCTTGACCAAATCACTGAGAGGACTCGTGATCGCAGCGAAATTTGGAACAAACTCCCGGTAGAAACCAATAAAACCTAGCAGACTCCTGACTTCTGTTTTGGTCTTTGGTCTCTCTGAATTCATCATCTTCTCCACCTTTCCCTTTTCTGGCTGCTTTGTGTCGCCTCTGACAACAAAACCTAGGAACTCCTACTGTCTAGCCCTTCATACAGTGACACATCCCTGTATACTCTTCTGGAAACTTAGGCAACAAATCTCCCCTTCTTCTGCCGGGTCTCCTTCACCTCATCAATGATTGCTGCTGCGCCTATGTGCTGGGTCTCACGCTAAAATATATTTGCGGAGAAAAATTCGCATGGAAAAGTTTTAGTTTCCCATTCACATCAATTCGGTAATCCCGATCGACCTTTTCAGTGATGGTGAATGGTCCCTTCCAATGCATCAGCACTTGTTGTGACCCGTGGGAAGCAGTAACAGGACTTGATCCCCCGCCTTGAGGGATTGCTTCCTCACCTTCCTGTCATATTGCTTCTTCTGAACGACCCTAGCCTTCTGCAACCTTTCCCTTGCAACCTTACATGTCTCATACCTGTGCCCACCTTTGGAACAGGGCGAGATTGGCCAATCAGATCAACGGCCACTCTCCTGAATGGTGTGTCAATTAAAGGGGGATGTTTTAAGAGGCGCCTTCCTCTTCACCCCTCTTGTGGCTGACCTTTGACACACGTCACATGACATGCAGAAACGCTTTATGTCTGCCATTGCTCCTGGCCAATGAAAATCATCAAAGATTCGGTCACTGTTTTGCTGGTGCCGAGATGACCCGCCATGAGCGACTCGTGACCCACTGACATGACAGTGTCACGATAACATGCTGCTACCTCTAACTGAGTTGTCACCTTACCTGTCTTCCCTTGGTGAACACTCGGTACAACAACCCCCCTTTCACCAGAAATTCTGTCTCACCTCCTCTAACCACCTGTTTCTCCCCACCTCTTGCCAACCCCCAAGACTTCACGAGTGAAGGTCTTGTTCCTGCGCTACCCTAAACTCATCAGGCGACACATCTATGCCTGACTTCCTTCCTGGAACGACTAACGGTTTATCAACCTTTTCCTCCTTCTTGCTCCGTGTTTGAACTGCTGCCCCTGTAGCAGTCAACAACTCAGGATCCCCTGATCCCTTGCACCTGGAATATTTCCAATGATCAAATCATAAAGGGGTTTCTCCATCACCCGCGCACACAACTCGCCTGAGAAGTAAGGGGGTACGTACTTCTATCTTAGCAACTGGGAACTCCCTCACAGTGCCATCGATTAGAGTACAGGTCTGGATTTGCCCTGTCAAATCCCCTTTCTCGACCAGCGTTGTTCTAACTACACCACATGAACAACCAGTGTCTCGTAACACTTTCACCCTCTGCTGGCCAATCCACCCTTCTTCCACTGGTAAACGAACCACACAGCCTAGTGCCCTCCATCCCTGACACTGACTGCTGTCCACACGAGCCATAGGCCGCACTTTACCCTCTTCCGATTGGATCCCTTTTGGTTCCACTGCAGGGCGTTTCCCTTGGCGACCCTTATCAACCTCTTGCAAGGCTGCTGCCTTCTGGAACCTCATGCGACAGTCCCCCCGCCACATGTCCCTTCTTGTGACAAATGAAACACCTATTGTCCCTTTGTCCCCCTTTCTGCCCCACCACTGGTTTGCAGACTGTGCAGAAAACTCCCCTAGTCTCCTTGCACTCTTCTCACCTGTGCCTAGCACCTGTTTCTCCTGCACCTTAGTGCCCAAACGTGCCTCTCTATACACCCTGCTAACTTCAGCAACTCTCCTGCTGTCTCTGGCTGTCTCTCCTTCAAATGTATAGTTAACTCTGGACTGCAACCTGACAAAATCTGTTCTTTCATAACCAGCTCTTTCAACTCAGCGAACTCCCTTTTCGTACCACTCACTCTAACCACTTCTCAAAATAGTGATCCAAAACGTGCACCAAACTGAGTGTACGTTTCACCTGCTTGCAATCTAGCTGATCGAAATTTCTTTCTGAATCCCTCCTCTGTGAGGTCAAATCCCTTCATCAATGATTCCTTCACAGCACCAAAATCAGATTGGGTGTCTGCTGGCAATGCAGTGAAAATCTGTAATGCCTTACCCCTCAATAGCGCTGACAAAATGACTGCCCACTCTTCTGAAGGCCAACCCTGACTGGTGGCAAACGTTTCAAACGACTGATGTATGCATCAATCGAATCTGTTCCTTCAGAGAATTTTGGCAACTTTGGTCGGGGGGCATAACTGCGCACAGAGTCACTGGAAACTGAACTACCATCACCGGTGGTCTCCCTTTGTATTTTCACTCGCTCTAACTCTAATTGAATCCTTAATCTTTCTAATTCCTGCGCTTCCTTAGTCTTTCTGTTTCCTGCGTTTCCTGATTAGCCTGAATCCTTAATCTTCTGTTTCTTCTTTTTTCTACCGCGACACGTCGTCTTTCCGCTCGCTCATTCCCTTTCCATCTTTTGTTGGTTTTCAACGAATGCTCGCAACTCTTCTCCCGAGTAGCCTAAATCACGAGCGACGCTCACAAGTTGTTCAATAGGGGTGTTCTTTTCTTCCGCCATTATATCTCTTTTTTTTTTTAACAAGATTTATTACTACGACAGCCAAACTGGTGGTTACCGACACGAGTGACGTAATAGCACAATCCTATGAATGATAATATTAGCTTGGGACAACGTAATTAGTTTTTATAAGACGCCTAGCGCCTGACCCAACTATGAGAGCGAATTATAGGCAATCTGTGCGAAATAAGTACTCTGGGGCTGAAATGCCAAGCCTAGTATTAACTATCTTGGAAGCAATGCCAAGCCTAGTATTTAACTATCTTGGGAACATACAGTAAGACAACACCTTGTCTTAGGTTTACCACACTTGCATCCCACCCAGCTTCCTCTCTGAGAAGTTGAACAATTATAATAAATGGGCCAGAATATCCTGGCAAGCTCGCCAATAAATTGTCAACCTCGGGTATGTCAGTGAGGAAGGACTAGCGCATAGCCCAAACACACTCACAGCTTGCTTACAATCTCATTCATATATCATGCATTCGTCACATCAAACCACTAGTAAAGTCTATAACTTTACTACACATGATCATAGAAAGAAACATCAATGCATATGGAGTCAAACAAAATAAAACATTCTCTCTTTCCTTGAACTTCACAAAATCATTTATCTAAATCATCATTAACTAACCCGGGTATAAACAGATTTCTACCTTACCTGGCCAGATGATCTTAAGCTATTCACGAATCACTGTCTTTTCTTTTCTTTTCTTTTCTTTTCACTGTCACTTCACAAGCACAACACAACTGCTGGCACTGGTCAGGTTGGACCGCCGGCACTGGTCAGGTTAGACTGCTGGCACTGGTCAGGTTAGACTGCTGGCACTGGCGTTGACCTGTGGTTCTGCTTGACGAAGTGACGCTGCCAGGTATGAGGTCGAACCCCGGTTCAGCTGGAACAGTGACTATTAGACATCGATCTGTTCTCCTTTCTTTCTTCCTGCATTAACGCATTGCACTCTCTCTCTCTTCTAGTCTGCTCTATCAAATGGACATGGTTGCTTTTCTTTTCTTTTTTTCTTTTTCTTTTCATTAGTTAGCAACTCTCACTCTCCACATCTCTCCTTAGTCCTCCCTCTGCAGACTCTATCTGGTGCTAATGCCTCAACTCGGTTCTCTTCTCTCCTCCCCTCATCTCTCTGCTCTTCTCTCCTGCAGAGCTTACACTCAGAACCTCTTCCTCTCTGTCTGTCTGTTCGTTCTCTCCCTCCGTTCTCCCGTTCTCTCACTCTCACATCTTTCTTATCCCGTTCCGATCTGTCAAAAGGGCGAGTACCATTGGTCAGTATTTTCCCCCTCATACTGAGGTTGCCTCCCCTCTCATTTCATTGGATATGTAAATCACAACAGTCACATCTACCTGCCTTGCTCTCTGTGGTGGTCAATGGGTCATTTAATTAATTAGCTTGATTTTACCCCCACCACACACTACCTTCCCCTTCCTACTTTAGCTGGCGGTGTCTGGCTCTGACTGTGGACACTGATCGTAAATTGGCTAGATCAGTCTGGCCCAGACGTTGCGATCCGTCTGGGCAGACCTATTGAGACGTTGGTCAGCCACTCCGACTGTCTACGGGGCCGGTGCTGTCTCCGTGGAGGATTAGGATTAGCCTCCTCGCTGTGCCCAAATTGGCTGAGGCGATGCTTGAAGGCGTCGGCCCGACGCCCAGAATGTCTGAGTTCGGCTTAAGTCCGACTGGGCTGGTGGCGATTGACCACGAATTCGGTTTTCTATTTTTGTCCGTGACAATATATATATATATATATATATATATATATATATATATATATATATATATATATATATATATATGAATATAATTAAAAAGCGTTTTAACATTCCTTTTTAATATCATTAACAAATATATATATATATATATATATATATATATATATATATATATATAATAAGGTTAATAAGAGGCGTGAAATAACACATTCGGATGACTGTCGCTGACTAAACTGAAAGTAGTAAGGTTGAAACGACTGTATGATGGAAATATCTATTATGTAAGAAAGGGGGTAAAACTATATCATGATGCCTTACACTGGAATCAATGAAACATCAAACCGAACTCAAGAATTTTGCTGGAATAAGATATTCAAAAGTCTGTCGATGAGAAATACAAGAAATAAAAAAAGAAATGAATGCATACATCATATTTTATGTACAAATATTGTTCGGTGAAAAATGAGAACTGAAAATATATAATGACTCATGCAGTTTCTGTCACAGTGAAAGAGAGACTATATTGAGAATTTACTATGTTCCTGTGAACAATCTGCATGTTTTGGGCAACAGGTGCGAGAAAAAGTAATGGAAAATGTAAACATGCTGTGTCAATTCGTTTGCCTCTGCCATTTATGATTGTTCGGACACACAGAGAATTTCAGATTTGATGAAATAGTTGACTTAGTATTGCTTCTTCGTGGGGGGGGGGGGGGGGGGGGGGGGGTTCTTTCCTTTCTTTCCTTCTTTCTTTTTATTTACATTTGTTTATTTATCGATTTTTTAAAATATCAATGTGGAAGGATGCTGCTGTCATGTTTTAGGGTGACTAACATTACTTACATTTCCCTACATAACTGACATACAACACAAACTCCTGGAATACTACTGAACAGATTCTCAGGGTTTATTCTACAATGAAACAACTAAGGATGGGGGACATCAAGCACCAAGCCTCTCTCTCTCTCTCTCTCTCTCTCCCCTCTCTCCTCTCTCTCTCTCTCTCTCTCTCTCTCTCTCTCGTGTGTGTGTGTGTTCTCTCTCTCTCTGTCTCTCTCTCTCTCTCTCTCTCTCTGTCTCTCTCTCTCTCTCTGTCTCTCTCTCTCTCTCTCTCTGTGTCTCTCTCTCTCTCTCTCTCTCTCTCTCTCTTCTCTCTTCTCTCTCTCCTCTCTCTCTCTCTCTCTCTCTCTCTCTCTCTCTCTCTCTCTCAGGCGGGAACTTTCTTACTCGTGTGTGTGTGTGTGTGTGTGTGTGTGTGTGTGTGTGTGTGTGTGTGTGTGTGTGTGTGTGTGTGTGTGTGTGTGTGTGTGTGTGCTGTGCGTGTGTGTGTGTGTACATGACATTATCGGGTACGTCCCAGGATGGACATAGGCACATGATGAACTTAAGGATTCAAAACAGCAGCCAAACCTGACTCGTTTTGTATATCAAGTTGTCTGAAAGCAATGTCTGAAACTGAAAAACACATTACTTTTATAAATATGAATGGTCCAAATGGCAGTTGTATACGTCCGTTTTTTGATGTGTAAAGATGTGTTAATGTTTTGACCTTGTCTGTACAATAGTTGTCAATAACACTATTATTTTTTCACAGTTTATCATGATAAGGCCTCTCTCTCTCTCTCTCTCTCTCTTCTCTCTCTCTCTCTCTCTCTCTCTTCTTCTCTCTTCTCTCTCTCCTCTCTCTCTCTCTCTCTCCTCTCTCTCTCCTCTCTCTCTCTCTCTCTCTCTCTCTCTCTCTTCTTCTTCTTCTTCTATTTTCACACGGCCCTGTTCTGCGTTGTTAAAAGGAAAGAATTCGTGTTTTTGAATTAATTCATTTGAAGAGCTTGTATTGATGATACTCTTGTGAACGTGGGTTTCAGAAAAAGGATCAAAAGAGTCACCAAGAGGCTCTGATTTAACAAAGCAACTCACATTCTGGAACTTAGCGAACAGTTCTGCATTTAGATAAGACATTCTTTTCATGTTACTATGTAGGTCGCCCACAGTAGATCAAGTGTAGCAATCACTGGTGGTGATTTCAGTGGACGCTTCAGCTCTTGTCCAATTATGGCATTGTGGGCATAAAATATTAACTTGACTGTGGGAAATAGTGTGGTTGCCGAATATGTAACCATTAGTCATGGGAACTTTCTAAATACTTCCTTATGTAGGTAAACAATTCGCTAGATATGTAAATACGTTGTTTCATATATATATAGCCTACACACACACACACACACACACACACACACACACACACACACACACACACACACACACACACACACACACACACATACACACACACACACACACACACACACACACACACACACACACACACACACACACACACCTCCCCCCCCCCCCCCGTCTCCCCACACATAAACACGCACATACGCAGAGAATTATTTCTATCTCGTTCTGAGTTTAGCTGATTTACGATTGGCATCTTCAAGTGTGTCTTTTCTTGCCTGCTTTTGGCTGACACTGCGGAAAGACAGTGAACAAAAACCTACCGACCACAAAGAAAGTTCTGTTGACAGTGTGGGAAGATTGCCACCCGGGATCTTCTTCCCATGCGGCCAAAGTTTAGCTGTGTCTGTAGTTGTACTGTCTCCACCTATCAGCGAAACACTGATGGGGCTGCAGGATGGGCGCAGCAGTTCGCTTGGTGGCGGCGTCTTTCACCGGTAGGCTCTTCAGTCATAAAATACGGGCTGGTACACCCAAGGGGTGGGGGGTTGGGGGGTAGATGGGGGATCTTCTATGGAGGTTTTGTTG
>CM031628.1:20339439-20399439 GCA_018398815.1 Conus ventricosus
TGTTTTGCATACTTATCTGCAGAAAAATGAGAATGCGATTTCAACACATTCAATTCACCGCCGTAACATTAGTGCTAAAAGGCGTGAAGACGCAAAAAAGGCTTGATGTTCCAGCGACATGACTTTGGCGGATTCTGCAACAGCGCTGGATGATGAGGGACCCCCAGGCACGTGCCCAGCAGCGACCTGATCAACGACTTTGACCACTTCTGTAGAAAGAGCAAAGCAACTCCAGAGTTGGAAGCCTTCACGTTTTGGGGGGACTTGAGGAATCAGTGGAAAGGGAGGTAACGCTAAAGTGGACATCCCTGACCAACCTTTTGTCATTGCATCCATGTCTAGAGCCACACTGTCTGGAATAGGTGAGAAGAACGTCGACAGTCTGTGATTCCACCTAGTTGCCACAGATTCATCTGTGAATTGCCCAACAGAGAAGTTTGGGGAACGCTTCCGTCTGAAGTCGCAAGCGATCTACTGCTCAACAAGAAATGCACATCTGTGATCAGAGAGCCTGAAATGTGTAGAACCAACCTCGTATGCTTCAAGCTATTGGCCAAAAATGCTGAGTTGTTAGTGTTTTGCGTCTGTTCTTTTATCCCTAAAATACCACAATCAAACCGGGGTATGACGATACATGACAGACAGCTACGGCGACAGAGACTGTGAAAAGAGAAGTTATTAGAAGATCAATAAAATCGCGAAGCGCTTAAGAGTGGAAGTGCTTTAGACTGCGAAGTGCTTTGCGCTGTCCAGCGAGGAGGCTGCCTGGTTTTTGGAGCTCCCGTTTTAAATTCATTTTTACATCTTTTACGCCTTACATCTTTTACTCATACAAGTAACCGTGAATTTTAATAATCAGCACTGTTGGCTGTTGGTAGTTTAACTCTTTTTTTATTTTATTTTTTTAACGAAATTGTGTTTTAAACCCTTTCAGGTAAGGTGAGTCTTTCTTACTTGGCTTTTCAAGATGGCTACCGGCGTGTTGTTCCTCGGCTTCGTTAAAAGTTTTCTACTTCTCCTTGCTGTTTCCACATGTGACAGGAACAACAATATCCCTCGCACTCAGTTTAATTTTGAAATTTTAGATGTAGATGTAGACGCCTTTAGTTCCATTTTTGCAGGTTATAAAACTTTGTGCAACCTGAACCATGTTAGCCTCCTTGTGTACACCTGTGCCGAGTACTGTTCTCACATCTATTACTAGGCCAGATTTGAACCCCTGATTTCAATTAACGTCAGAAATAGTACAGTGATAAGGAATTTTTGAATAAAAGAGTTAGACATAGAGGAGTTAAATCATGGCTTTTAAGCCTTATCCTGCTATTGGGAGACATTGAACTCAATCCTGGTCCGTCCACCAAAGTAAAATATCCATGTGGAGTTTGCAATTTGAGAGTCACATGGAAACATAAAGCAGTTGCCTGTGACGTCTGCAATACATGGTATCACACTAAATGTATGTTATTAAACTCAGCAGTTTATGAAGCATTATGCAATAGTGATATATCCTGGATTTTTTTTTACCTGCGGGCTTTCAAACTTTAGATCGAGACTTTTTGAGGATTCTATTGAAGACTGCAGCTCAGAAAGCAACCGTTTTGACCCTATCTCGCCAGACCGATCCCCAAAACAAAAATTGAAATTTTGTCCTAAGTTTGCATCCACCCCTGATTCTAAAACTGATAAAATCCCAAATCATAAAGTGCAACTGAACTCCAAATCATTAAGAAAAAAAGATAAACTTAAATGCATAGTCGTAAACTTTCAATCTCTTATCAAGAAAAAGGAAGAACTCAGTAATTTAGTCACAAAAAAACATTGATGTTGTAATTGGAACAGAAACTTGGCTAGAAACTGGAATATCCAGCAGTGAACTTCTAATGGAGGATTTTGATTTTTTATAGAAAGGACAGACTTGGAAAAAGAGGTGGGGAGTCTTGATTGACATTGGGAAGAACTTAGCCAGTGAGTTTTTATATCAAGGCAAAAATAGTGAAAGTTTATTTTGTAGGATTAATTTTAAGAATAAGAGACCTGTCATTGTTGGATCAGTTTACAGACCTCCAGACTCAGATGAAAATGTATGTTCGTCTATTTGCATGCAGAGACATTTCTGATATTGTTTTGGCCAATAGGAAGGCAATATTATGGATTGGTGGAGACTTTAACTTACCAGATATTGATTGGCGCGAAGATGCCATACTTGGTAATCAATACAGTAAAAATATTAATACTCAGTTTTTTGATACCACCAAAGACCTTGGATTAGCGCAGTCAGTTGAAACACCAACTCGTGGTAAGGCATTCCTGGATTTATTTTTTACCAATTGTCCAGGCGCTTTAGGCAATCAGGAATTAATTGCAGGCCTGGGTGATCATGTCATAATTCTCTTAGAGAGCAACTTTCAACCCTTTCGAAGAAAAACCCCCTAAACGTACCATCGGACTCTGGAACCAAGCAGACTTACCAAAATTGCGCAGGGATACTCATGATTTCAGTCGTCTTTTTTGAGGTCACATAGTGTTAAAGATAATGTCAGTGACCTTTGGAAGTGTATAAAAACTAACTTGGAATTTATTATGGATGACAACATACCTACTAAAAAACTTCAAGCAAGAACCACCAGCCATGGATTACTACAAAAACTAAAAGTTTGTTGAGAAGGAAACATCGTTTCTTTAAGAAGATGAAACTTCACCTAATTCAGAAAGATTACTGGTTAGGTTATAAACATATTAAGAGAAGGTGTCAGAGAATGTAGGCTTGCTCACTCCAATTATGTTAATTCAATGATTTCAGAAGGTGATCATCAAAACAAGAAATTTTGGTCTTACATAAGGAGTAAGAGACAGGACAACATTGGGATTCCAGACCTGAGAAACAACCAGAATAACCTAATACAGGACCCTGAAGGGAAAGCAAATTTACTAAACAAGCAGTTTTGTTCAGTTTTCTCAAATCCCAAGCCTTTAATTAACGTTAGACTAAAGGATGATGATAAACTCCCTGAAATGCAAAACATCAAAGTAAACAAAGCAGGAGTATTTAAGTTGCTGACCAACATCAATGAAAACAAAGCTACTGGACCTGATGGGGTTCCTGGCAAGCTCTTAAAATTATGTGCCAATGAATTGAGTGAGGTATACCAACTACTTTACCTAGCTTCACTGGACCAGGGAGTAATACCTGATGAGTGGCGAGATGCGAGCATTGTTCCCTTATTCAAAAAGGGTGACAAAACAAAAGCAGAGAACTCTAGACCTGTATCTCTTACATCCATATCAGCAAAACTACTTGAACACATAATATATAGTAGCATAATGGACCATCTTGACAAATATGACTTTTTAGATAACGCCCAGCATGGTTTTAGACAGCGAAGGAGTTGTGAGACTCAACTTATAACAACTCTCAATGATTTTAATAACTGTCTTAAAACAGACAGCAAATAGATGCAGTTTTATTAGACTTTTCTAAAGCCTTTGGTAAGGTTGACCATGAGGGCCTGCTGCTTAAATAAGAACACATCGGCATTGGCGGTTCTTTGCTAAAATGGGCTAGATCATTCCTCGTTGGGAGAACGCAGAAAGTTGTTGTGGAAGGGTCGTCATCCCATCGTAAACCAGTCTTGTCAGGTGTACCACAGGGAACTGTTCTGGGGCCCTTGTTTTTCTTAATTTATATAAATGACATAAGTAGAAATCTCTCTCCTGGAACTACTATAAGGCTTTTTGCAGATGACAGTTTAGTATATAGAACAATCAGAAGCAAGAATGATACACGCATTCTACAAGAAGATCTAAACGCTTTACAAGAGTGGGAAAGAACCTGGAAAATGGAATTTCATCCCCAAAAGGGCCAAGTGTTGCGTGTATGTAACAAACGCTCACCAACTAGATCAGAATATTCTATTCATAATACTATTCTTAAAGAAACCATGCTGCAAAATATTTAGGCGTGATTATAGATAGTCGTCTCAAATGGGAAAAAACATTACAATTTAGTATGTAAGAAAGCAAATAACATCTTAGCTTTCTTACACAGGAATATCAATGACTGCCCCCAAAAGGTTAAAGACGACTGCTACAAAACACTGGTTAGACCAGTACTGGAATATAGTTGCTCAGTTTGGGATCCATACCATCTAAAGGACATTGATAACCTCGAAAAGATTCAGAAGAGAGCAGCACGGTTCGTAACAGGGAACCACATCAGAGAAAAGGGGAATACTAGGAAGAACATGAGAAAATTAGAATGGAAACCCTTACAAGAGAGAAGAGCTTTTATCAAACTTAACATCTTCTTCACAGGCAGAGCTAAGTTAATTGATATTCCAATGGAACAACTAGTATTGAATAAAATAGCACAAGGAGTGGCGGTCAATGTTATACCATACCTGCATCAAATATTGACAGCCACTTACATTCATTTTATCCTAGTTCTGTACGGCTGTGGAACGCACTGCCGGGTGCCATCAAGATTGCCACAAATGCAGTCTCATTTAAAAAGATACGACAGTTTGAGATCTGCATATTGACGATTTTCTATTTTAACTTCCCCAGATATTTAAATGTTATCTGGGCCTGAATTTGGCCATTGCTTTTAACTTCTTGAATATCGAGTACGACCCTTGTTGCCAAATGTGCTCCAGAGACCAACAGTCTGAGTCGCACTATTTTATGTTATTTTATTTTACTTTTTAACATGCGCGCTGGTGACCTACTCGTTTTTGAGTGAACCAGTATTTTAGGAAGAAGAAGAAGAAGACTGTGAAGTGCTCTTGAGCACGAAGTGCTCTTGAGTGGGAAGTGCCTGGAGTGGGAAATGCTCTTGAGTGAGACGTGCTATAGGGGGAACGATGTCTAGAAGATGGCTTTGCTCATAGACTTGTAGTTGCTCTTGACATCCCCAATGTACCTCTAAGCAACGCAGTCAGAACAAGCAGGGAACAAATCAGTGAGGCAATTGTTATTTAAAGACAGACACATTGATAGCGATGATCAACGGACTGAGAGATGGTAACAGACATTTGCTTTATTCAGTTAACCTTCACCTGACGTTCTGTATTCTTATCTGCAAAAAAAGGGACATCGGTGACCATAAATTGTACGCCACCTGATGTTTTGCACATTATCTGCAGAAAAATGAGATTGCGATTAAAACCCCATTCATTTCACCGCCGTAACATTGTGCTAAAAGGCGTGAAGACGCAAAAAAGGCTTGAGGGTTCCGCGACATGATTTTGGGGGATTCTGCAACAGCGTGGATGATGAGGGACCCCAGGCACGTGCCCAGCAGCGACCTGATCAACGACTTTGACCACTTCTGTAGAAAGAGCAAAGCAACCCCCAGAGTTGGAGCCTTCACGTTTTGGGGGCCCTTGAGGAATCAGTGGAAAGGGAGGTAACGCTAAAGTGGACATCCCTGACCAACCTTTTGTCTTGCATCCTGTTAGAGCCACACTGTCTGGAATGGGTGAGAAGAACGTCGACAGTCTGTGATTCACCCTAGTTGCCACAGATTCATCTGTGAATTGCCCAACAGAGAAGTTTGGGGAACGCTTCCGTTTTGAAGTCGCAAGCGTTTCTACTGTTCAAAAAGAAATGCACATCTGTGATCATGAGAGCTGAAATGTGTAGAACCAACCTCGTATGCTTCAAGCTATTGGCCAAAAATTGCTGGAGGTTAGTGTTTTGGGCGTCTGTTCTTTTACCCTAAAATACCACAATCAACCGTGTATGACGATACAGAAAAGACAGTACGCGACAGGACTGTGAAAAGAGATGGAATTAGAAGATCAATAAAAATCGCAAAAGCGCTTAAGAGTGGGAAGTTGCTTTAAGACTGGCGAAGTGCTTTGCGCATGTCCGCGAGGAGGCTGCCTGGTTTTTGGAGCTCCCCGTTTAAATTCATTTTTACATCTTTTAGCCTTACTCTTTTACTCATACGAGTAACCGTGAATTTTAATAATCAGCACTGTTGGCTGTTGGTAGTTTAACTCTTATTTTTATTTTATTTTTTAAAAAAATTTTGTTTTTTAAAAACCCTTTCAGGTAAGGTGAGTCTTTCTACTTGGCTTTTCAAGTGGCTCCCGGCGTGTTGTTCCTCGGCTTCTTTAAAAAGTTTTCTACTTTTCTTGCTGTTTCCACATGGGGACAGGAACAACAATATCCCCCCGCACTCAGTTTAATTTTGAAATTTTAGATGTAGATGTAGACGCCTTTAGTTCCATTTTTGCAGGTTATAAAACTTTGGGTGAAACCTGAACCATTTTTAGCCTCCTTGTGTAAACCCTGTGCCGAGTACTGTTCTCACATCTATTACTAGGCCCAGATTTGAACCCCTGATTTCAATTAACGTCAGAAATAGTACAGTGATAAGGAATTGTTTAAATTTAAAGAGTTAGACATGAGGAGTAAATCATGGCTTTAACCCTTTATCCTGCTATTGGGAGACATTGAACTCAATCCTGGTCCGTCCCCAAAGTAAAATATCCATGGGGAGTTTGCAATTTGAGAGTCACATGGAAACATAAAGCAGTTGCCTGTGAGTCTGCAATACATGGTATCACACTAAATGTATGTTATTAAACTCACAGTTTATGAGCTTTTTAGCAATAGTGAATTTTATCCTGGATTTGTTTTACCTGCGGGCTTCCAAACTTTAGTTCGAGACTTTTTGAGGATTCTATTGAAGACGGGCAGCTCAAAAAGCAACCGTTTTGACCCTATTCTCGCCGACCGTTCCCCAAAAAAAAATTGAAATTTGTCCTAAGTTTGCATCCACCCCTGATTCTAAAACTGATAAAATCCCAAATCATAAAGTGCAACTGAACTCCAAATCATTAAGAAAAAAGATAAACTTAAATGCATAGTCGTAACTTTCAATCTCTATCAAGAAAAAGGAAGAATTCAGTAATTTAGTCACAAAAAAAACTTGATGTTGTAATTGGAACAGAAACTTGGCTAGAAACTGGAATATCCAGCAGTGAACTTCTAATGGGGATTTTGATATTTTATAAAAAGGACAGATTTGGGAAAAGAGGTGGGGGAGTCTTAAATTGCCATTGGAAGAACTTAGCCAGTGAGTTTTTATATAAGGCAAAAATAGTGAAAGTTATTTTTTTAGGATTAATTTTAAGAATAAGAGACCTGTCATTTTTGGGATCAGTTTTACAGACCTCCAGACTCAGATGAAATTGTATGTTCGTCTATTTGCATGCAGAGACATTTCTGATTTTGTTTTGGCCAATAGGAAGGCAATTTTTGGGATTGGTGGAGATTTTAACTTACCAGATATTGATTGGCCGAAGCCTACTGGTAATCAATACAGTAAAAATATTAATACTCAGTTTTTGATACCACCAAAGACCTTGGATTAGCCCCAGTCAGTTGAAACACCAACTCGTGGTAAGGCTTTCCCTGGTTTTATTTTTTACCAATTGTCCAGGCGCTTTAGGCAATCGGGAAATTTAAATTTGCAGGCCTGGGTGATCTGTCATAATTCTCTTAAGGCAATTTAAACCCTTTCGAAGAAAACCCCCTAAACGTACCATCGGACTTGGAACCAAGCAGACTTACCAAAATTGCGCAGGGATACTCATGATTCATTTGTCTTTTTTTGAGGTCCCATAGTGTTAAAGATAATGTCGTGCCCTTTTGGGAAGTGTATAAAAACTAACTTGGAATTTATTTGGATGACAACATACCTACTAAAAAAACTTCAAGCAAGAACCACCAGCCATGGATTACTACAAAAACTAAAAGTTTGTTGGGAGGAAGGAAACATCGTTTCTTTAAGAAGATGAAACTTCACCTAATTCAGAAGATTACTGGTTAGGTATAAACATATTAAGAGAAGGTGTCAGAGAGAAATTAGGCTTGCCACTCCCAATTATGTTAATTCAATGATTTCAGAAGGTGATCATCAAACAAGAATTTATGGTCTTAATAATGATAGAGACAGGACAACATTGGGATTCCAGCCCTGAGAAACAACCAGAAAAACCTAATAAGGACCCTGAAGGGAAGCAATTTACAAAAACAAGCAGTTTTGTTCAGTTTTCTAAAATCCCAAGCCTTTAATTAACTTTAAAGACTAAAGGATGATGATAAACTCCCTGAAATGCAAAACACCCAGTAAACAAAGCAGGAGTATTTAAGTTGCTGACCAACATCAATGAAAACAAAGCTACTGGCCTGATGGGGTTCCCTTTGCAAGCTCTTAAAATTATGTGCCAATGAATTGAGTGAGGTATACAACTACTTTACCTAGCTTCACTGGACCAGGGAGAAATCCCTGATGAGTGGCGGATGCGAGCATTGGTTCCCTTATTCAAAAAGGGTACAAAACAAAGCAGAGAACTCTAGACCTGTATTCTTACATCCATATCAGCAAAACTACTTGAACACTTTATAATAGTAGCATAATGGTCCATTTTGCCAAATATGACTTTTTAGATAACGCCCAGCATGGTTTTAGACAGCGAAGGAGTTGTGAGACTCAACTTATAACCACTCTCAATGATTTTAATAACTGTCTTAACAACAGACAGCAAATAGATGCAGTTTTATTAGACTTTTCTAAAGCCTTTGGTAAGGTTGACCATGAGGGCCTGCTGCTTAAATAAGAACACATCGGCATTGGCGGTTCTTTGCTAAAATGGCTAGATTTTTTCTCGTTGGGGAACGCAGAAAGTTGTTGGTGGAAGGGTCGTCAACCCCATCGTAAACCGTCTTGTCAGGTGTACCACAGGGAACGGGTTCTGGGGCCCTTGTTTTTTTATTTATATAAATGACATAAGTAGAAATCTCTCTCCTAAAAACCCCTATAGGCTTTTTGCAGATGCAGTTTAGTATATAGAACAATCGAAGCAAAAAGATACACGCATTCTACAAGAAGATCTAACGCTTTACAATGGGGGAAAGAACCGGGAAAAGGGAATTCTCCCCAAAAGGGCCAAGTGTTGCGTGTATGTAACAAACGCTCACCAACTAGATCAGAATATTCTATTCATAATAAATTCTTAAAAAAACCCAAATTTGCTGCAAAAATATTTAGGCGTGATTATAGATAGTCGTCTCAAAGGGAAAGACTTTACAATTTAGTATGTAAGAAAGAAAATTTACATCATTAGCTTTCTTACACAGGAATATCAATGACTGCCCCCAAAAGGTTAAAGACGACTGTTTACAAAACACTGGTTAGACCAGTATGGAATATAGTTGCTCAGTTTGGGATCCTTTACCATCTAAAGGACATTGATAACCTCGAAAAGATTCAGAAGAGAGCAGCACGGTTCGTAACAGGAACCACATCAGAGAAAAGGAATACTAGGAAAAAACAGAGAAAATTAGAATGGAAACCCTTACAAGAGAGAAGAGCTTTTATCAAACTTAACATCTTCTTCACAGGCAGAGCAAAATTAATTGATATCCATTGGAACAACTAGTATTGAATAAAAAAGCACAAGGAGTGGCGGTCAATGTTAAAACCATACCTGCATCAAATATTGACAGCCACTTACATTCAATTTTAAATCCTAGTTCTGTTACGGCTGGGAACTCACTGCCGGTGCCATCAAGATTGCCACAAATGCAGTCTCATTTAAAAAGATACGACAGTTTTGAGATCTGCATATTGACGATTTTCTATTTTAATTTCCCCAATATTTTACTTTTTATCGGGGCCGAATTTGGCCATTGCTTTTAACTTCTTGAATATCGAGTCGACCCTTGTTGCCAAATGGCTCCAGAGACCAACAGTCTGAGTCGCACTATTTTATGTATTTTATTTTTACTTTTAACATGCGCGCTGGTGACCTACTCGTTTTTGGTGAACCAGTTTTTTTAGGAAGAAGAAGAGGACGTGAAGTGCTCTTGAGCACGAGTGCTCTTGAGTGGGAAGTGCCCTGGAGTGGGAAATGCTCTTGGTGAGACGTGCTAAGAGGGGAACGAGTGTCTAGAAAGATGGGCTTTTGCTTTTCTAGAACTTGTCAGTCCGGGCCCTCTTGGACATCCACTTGACTGGGTTTGTTCTTACACACACAAAACACACACACACACACACACACACACACCACACACACACACACACCACACACACACGCACCTCACCCCCCCCACCCCACACCACACACACACACACACACACAACACACACACACACACACACACACACACAGAGTGGATAAACTGGCTGGGACACTTTTTCAGACTGGTCCAGATCAGAGAGAAAACCTTGGGATAGATGAACAAAACACGGGAGTAAAGGTCCCCCGAAAAGATAGACAGACAACTTTTTATTTGTTTGTTTGCTTGATTGCTTGTTTTGCCCGTTTGTTTTTAAGAAGTTCGTCAATTAGTTTTGAAGACAGTTGGTGAGGCTTCAACTGAACGATGGAAACCGTATGTTGTTCGACCCGGGGGAAGTCCCACGTATGTTGTTCGCCCCGGGTGAAGTCCCACAGTATGTGGTTTGCCCAGGGTGAAGTCCCACAGTATGTTGTTCGCCGGGTGAAGTCCCACAGTATAGGGAACCGGCCGAACGGGAGAACTGAAGGAATAGAAATTGCAAATTTTAATGCCAAGCTAAGAAACTTCTAGAAACCCTAATGCAAGGGCCCCATGCAAAGCTCGCGGTCTTGCGTTGTGCAAAGACCTCGGAAAGGCCTTTGGAAGGCCTCTGGAAGGACGGAGCCAAAAGGGGAAACGTCCAAGGAGACAGTGGAAGAAAAAAAAGATACACCGGAAGATGCGGGGAGGACCCAGAGAAATAGTCCTCGACCACAGAACAAACCAGCTGGAGTAATCCAGCACCACCCTTGGAAGCCTGCGCTGTGTTCACATAGGGTGCAGGCATGCACAGAGCATTCTAATTAACATGTGGGGGGGGGGGGGGGCATAATTTCCCTCTGGGAGATGCCATTGTGTAAAAGCCACCGGATGTGACACAACAGAACCTCTATAGGTGGTTCCCTTTGGGTTATACGACACATGTTTCATAACTGCGGACCCACCGGCAAAAAAATCCGCCATCGTCAGGCAACTGTCGTGTGCATCCGTAGCCTCACTCGTTGTTGTTCTGCTGACAGGTGTTGACAGTACAACTCTAGACACGGCCAAGTTTCACCATGAGGTCTTACGTGCTCTCCCGAAGAGAATCCCGGTCACAGTCTTTCCCGTTGTCAACAGAACTTTTCCTACGGCCATCGAGTCTTTCCTCACCGTCACTTGACCTTTTCCCAGAGTCGTCAAAAGGCAGACAAGAAAAAGTACACCCGACAGTTCGGGTAGGACCAGAAAATACTGTCCTCAACGGCTTAACAAACCAGCTGGGGGCAATCCTGCAATCGTTCAGTACCCCAGTGAGGCTGAAGGACCAAAGTCGACTCCTTGAGAGACGTGCCTCATTGCCTAGCACATTGAGTGAAACAAGTTGTGTTTTTGCTGCCATTTTCCAGGTTTCTCAGGGGGGGAGTGGGCTTTTAAAACGTCGTCCAACTGTGCGTTTTTACGTGCTTTAGTATTAGGTTGTTTATGGGAAAGAGAGCGTGTTTTTTTTTCTGGATTTCTGCGTAAAACATTATTATTCTCTTTCTTATTTGGGGTCGTATTTAGGATAGGTGGATCTAAGTAGTCACCTAAACGGTTTTTCTTGTGTTACAAACAGTGCGATTTCACCATTTAAAAATCATTGGGTTTATCTGGATGTAAATATTTTGGGATTTGTTTTCATGTTAATTATACGATCGTTTTTTTTCACCCATTGACTCCTGCACAAATTGCCCAAAGACAGAGAAGGGGGGTTGAGGAGAAGGGGATTCTCCTTAATGGGCCCGGACGCGACTGAACATGCCAGAAGCTTCCGGAATTTTTTTTTATGTTCCAATGATGTTTTATTGGCTGTAACTTGTCATGGTACGCCATCCTTCCGAGGTCCCATTCCTTTTGATTAGCTGTGGCAGAAACCCTCTTCTGGAAGACTGTAAGATGCTCAAGAATTATGATTGGGCTGTTCTTTCCCGTGTTTCCGGAATCCCAACTTTATGACTAAATAAAGTGTGTATGTGGTGTGGTGTGTGTGGGTGTGTGTGTGTGTGTGTGTGTGTGTGTGTGTGTGGGGAGAGAGAAGAGAGAAGGGGAGAAAAAGAGAGAGAGGGAAAAGAGAGAGAGAAGAGAGAGAGAGAGAGAAACAGAATGAAAGTGAGTGAGAAGGACACATGTTTGTTTCGGGGCCGTTCCGACGGTCAGTAAGTCATGATGTGTGAATAATCTGATTTTGATTAAAGACTTTGAACCTGTTCCCAGAGTCGCCCCTTTTCTCTGGTGGATGGAGTCAACGGAAAATCAGAAGAAATTTCTACCTGCAGATCATGTCATTACAGCGTGAAGCGTACGAGGTGTCCAGGCAAGAGTTCTTCTTCTTCTTCTGCGTTCGCAGGCTGATACTCCTACGGACACTCCCTTTATGGGCAGACAATATAAATCCCATCTATCCAAAAAGGGAGTGGAGCTTTGTGTGTATGATCTTTTTTATCCCGCCATTAAAGGGAGCGACACTCCATCTTGGGGGAAGTGCATGCTATGTGTAGCGTGTCATCCATACCAATGGCCAAACTGGCCTTCTCTTCCGAAGTTGGTGATGGGATTTTACGTGTGTGCAGATGTTATGCATGCGTTCACACACGGAACCTCGGTTTGTAGTCTCATTCGAAGGACTGTATGGGAAATGGAGTCAGAACTAATGTTTACTCCAAGGGGAAAAATTGCCCTGTACCGAAACGGCCCGCAGAGATTCGAACCCGCAACCCTTGGATTACGAGTCCGGCGATCTACCAAAATGAGCTATTCCGGCCCCCGAGCAAGAGTTTTAATTTTTTCCTGTGTCGTGAACATTCTGCTTGTGAAAGGTCCTCGCCTTGTCTGGGGCCGGAATAGCTCTGTGGTGGAGTGCCGAAACTTGTATTTTTGGGGATTCTGGCATTGCCGGTTCGAATCTCGGGCCGGGCCGTTTCCTACAGCGTTTTTTCCCCCCTTTGGAAAGGGAACATTGGTTCTGACCCGTTTCCCAAAGACCTTCGAAAGAGACTAAAAATCGAGGTTTCCGTGTGTAAACGCATGCATACATAACATCTTGCACACTTGGAAATCCCATCACCAACTTTCAGAAGAGAAGGCCCGTTTGGCCGTTGGTGTTGTTGTTTCGCTCGTCCTTCGATTTCGAAGATGACCAGACTTCAATCTCAGATGGATGACCACTGAGTGTGGGTCCGCAGATGGCTGGGAGGCTGATCTGGGTCTAGAAGGAACGCCCCCATGTGGGACACATGTGGGTGGTACTACAGTAGAGGTGGAGGTAGCTCTAGCCTTGCGTGCGGCTCGCTTTCTCTCAGCTTCTGCTGTGCGTCTTTCTCTGATGTACATACACCCTTTGTGAGGTGCTTCACCAGGCAGGCGTCCAGGGCAAGCGTCTCCCAGGTGTTAAGGTTGATGTCTAGGCCTTTGAGGGACACTTCGAGGCAGTCTTTGAAAAGTTTCTTCTGCCACCCCCCCCCCCCCCCCCCCCCCCCCCCCCCTAACTTTGCGCTTGCCCTGACTCAGTTCTCCGTACAGCAGCTGTTTTGGTAGTAAAATATCTGGCATTCTGACGATGTGGCCACCCATTTGGCTTGGGATTTCTGAAGGAGAGTGTAGATGCTGGGATGCTGGCCCTTTTCCAAGACCTCGTGTCTGGGACTTTGTCCTGCCACCTGATGTGTAGGAGTCTGCGGAGACACTGAGGTGAAAATGGTTGAGCTGTTTGGCGTGTCTGCTGTAGACAGTTCAGGTTTCACTGCATAGAGGAGAGTGGTTAGTACCACAGCATGTAGACCTTCAGCTTGGTGGTAAGGTTAGTCCTCTCCACTCCCCGGACTTTTCACGGAGTCTCCCAAAAAAAAAGAACTGGCTTTGGCATCCTGTCCTGACCTCTGTATCAATGTTCACAGCTCGTGAGGTGTGCTGCCCAGATAGGTGAAGTTGTCAATGCCTGTAAGTTCTTTCCCCTTTACGGTGATGTGTGGTTCCTGGTAGGGTTTACCTGGCGCATGCTGATACATCACTTCAGTCTTTTTGGTGTTTATGGTGATAACCGAAGTTGTTGCAGGCTCATGAAAGGCAGTCCATTTTGTGCTGCCTCAATCTGCTCTGTGCTGGCATTGAGGGGGGCAGTCCCTCAGCAAACAAGAAGTCCCTGATGACGGTAAAATTTCACCTTTGTTTAAAAGCCTGCAGTCGCCTGAGGTTGAACAGCCCACCGTCAGTTCTGTATCTGACGCATTACCACCTGGCAGTCACGGGAAAGGAATCATCAGCATGGCGAAAGACCATGCTGAAGAGTTTTAGGGGCGAGAATGCACCTTGCTTTACGCTGTTGGCACTGGAAAGGCTTCCGACTCGTCTCCATCATCCAGTACTTTCATCATCATACCATCGTGGAAAATGTCAGACGATCGTAAGGAACCTGCTGGGACAGCCAAATTTCTCCACAAGCCGTCTCTGTTGACCATATCGAAGGCCTTGGTCAGATCGACACAGGTCACAAACAGCTCGCTCTGCTGCTCTTGGCATTTTTCCCGGGGCTGTCGGCGGCAAAATTCATGTCCGCAGGTTCCCCGTTCTGCCATGAGTCATACTGGCTTTCTGGGGGGAGACCTGCTCGAGGTTGTGGTAGAAGGTGGTCTAGCAGCACACAAGTCAAGGTCTCCCAGCCCATGGACAAGAGAGAGATGCCTCAGTGATTGTCGCGGACTGGTGGTTGCCTTTTTTCTTGTAGATGTGGAGAATGTTGGCATTTTTGAACTGTTGTGGGACCCTCTCTCAAATTTCCCATGGACAGGAAGAGCTGTGTCAGATTCTTTTATCAAGGGTGGGCCTCCTGATTGTAAACTTTGGCAGGGGTTGCATCAGATCCTGGCACTTTGCCCAGGAAAGTTGTTGATTGCCTTTCTGAGTTCTTCTTTTTGTGGGGTCTGTGTGTGTGTGGTGTGTGGGGGGGGGGGGGGTATCAAGATCTTGTCTGATCCCACTTGAGGTAGGCGTGCGATGGCCTCATCGTTGATTGAGGCAGGATGGTGAGGACCTGGTTTAAGTGTTCAGCCCACCTCTCCAGAATCTGCTTCTTTTCTGTCAGCAGCTGGGTCCCATCGCATTGAGGAGGGGGAGGAGCCGGGGACTGAGGTCCATACACAGCCTTTTAGAGCATCATAGAAACGCTTGGTGTCATGACTGCCTGTGTAGCCCTGGATTTCATCGGCCTTTTTGCTGAACCATCCTCTTTTCTGCACTTTTTGTTTTGCGCTGGTGAAGGCATCTTCTTAGCTTGTGATGTGGAGTCATTTTGGTGCGCTCGTGACAGCTGGTGTTTCTCTGACAGCAGTGTCGGGACTTCTGCATCATGCTCATCAAACCAGTCTTGGTTTCTACATGTTGCTGGTCTGAGGTGTTCAAGGGCAGTATAGTGGTCAACATCTCTGAAGGCCTCCCACTGCTCTTCAATGCTGCTGTGGTCATCCTCTCGTGTCTTGGACAGCCTGCTATCTAGGCCATAGGAGAAATCTTCTGCAACTTTACTATCCTTGAGCTTGGAGATGTTGAGCCTCTTTGCAGTCTTCTGACCTTGTGGTCTTTGTATGGGCGGGGTGCGAAGTTTAAACTTTGACACGTTGAGGCGATGACCAGTCCAGCATGGCCTTCGTCACTCTCACGTCTCGCACATCTCTCTTCTTGGTAATGACATAATCAATCAGATGCCAATGCTTGGAGTGTGGGTGCATCCATGATGTCTTGTTGCGGGTAGGGAGGTGGAACAGAGTATTGGTGATGATGAGGTCATGAGTAGCGCACATCTTGAGGAGCAGGAGGCCATTGCTGTTGCAGTTGCCAATACTGTGTCTCCCAATGATCCTTTCCCACATCTGGTGATCTGTCCCCACTCTGGCGTTGAACTCATGAGTACAATTAGCTTCTCAGACTGTGGGACTGCTGCGATGAGAGAGTCTAGTTCTTCGTAGATCTTGTCCTTGATGTAATCTGGGTTGGCCATTGTTGGGGCGTACGCGCTGATTAGTGTTGCACTCTTCTTGTTTCCATTGGAAGCTGGGGTGTCATCAGTCGATCGTTTATGCCCTCCGGGAGCTTGACAATTTCCGGGCGAGATGGGATCTGATGGCAAATCCCACACCTGCCTCGCGCCGTTCAGTGCTGCTGCGTCCACTCCAGAAGAATGTGTATCCTCCACCACTTTCTGTAAATTGGCCCTTGTCTGCTAGGCATGTTTCGCTGAGTGCTGCTATGTCGGCGTTGTAGTGAGCAAGTTCTTTGGTGACCAGTGCTGTTCTTCGTTGTGGTCTGTCTGCCTTGGCGCTGTCCAGTAAAGTTTGCATGTTCCACTTGCCGAGGTTAAGCACCTTTGTTTATGTTTTCTTTGTAGTTCGACCACTGGAGGAACACCCAGCCAGCCACGGTTCGCTGGCCAGGGTAAGGTGAAGCAGGCAATGTTTAGGGCACCTTTTTTAGCCCCTTCCTCTTGCTATGGAGGTGAGCAGTGCGGTCCTAAAAAGGGCTCCTCAGACACCCAGGGGCTGCCAAACTCCACTTCTGCTTCGTCCAGTGGAGAGCAACCACATGCCTTGGGCCGCCTGTGTGCAGACTCGTGACTGACAGCTCACAGTGTGTCCACACCTGCTGACTTCGCCACTTGCCCATCGCCACAGGATTTGGGGTTGCGCTGTGGGGTTTCAAGTCATGTCTTGCGCTTGAATTGGATTATAGTGAGGGAGAGTCGCGTGTCGTCAGCCTCACTCTCTCGCCCCAGTCTTTCTGTGTCCAGTGGAAATACGAAGTCCAGACAGCTGGAGACAGACTGGGGTGCGGTGGATTACCGTGCGTGCACGTTTGTCCGCAGAGGAATCTTTAGTTGAAGACAAGGGCAATAACTCCTGACCGCCTATCGGTCGCAGGAGGGGAAGGGATGGAACGGCCGCGGTTTGTTTAAACAGCGCACTTCTGCTGACAGCTGCCAGCTTCCTCGCGCTAACCTCCCACAGGCTTTCCTCCCTTCGCGTAATGTGATACTAACTGTGGCTGATAGTGTGGTGAAAACAGGATGCTGTGTCTCTTCATTAATACTCTGTGCCAGAATGCAACGAACTGTGGTCGATTGATGTCACTGAATTGTGGGGTCTTTGACTGACAGAACGATACAAAACATGAATGCGTCTTCTTTCATACGCATTGTTGACAAGCACCACAAAGATTTGCCAACAAAAAAACGATTGAAACAGACTAACGAACACACAAAGTGAATTGAAATTTCAACTCAGTGGAGGCATGCGTTTCTGAAGCTATCACGCTCAACCTGGACCATATTGGACATGCATAAATTATTTCCTTTACAACTGCAGAAAATTATTCGCGGGACTCCTACCTGACAGCCGGTACCGGCCCAAAAAATAAACGTCACTGTCGGCACTGGTCAGCTTCACTGGGAACACGGTGACAGTTTCCCTACCACGCCTGGGCATTTTTTTGCTTGTTTATCTGCGTGCTCTACGTGCTTGTGATGCATGCCGAAAACTGTTTCTATCACAACCGCACCATCTTTTAGTAAAGCAAGATTTTAGCATGCCACACAGGCAGTGTCCATTTTAAAAACAATGAAATGCTTCCTACCTGACCCTTGTGCTTTCGCCCGTTCGAATCATTTGAAATTGATGTCACAATACACACACCAATGCAAAATGTTTTCTCATTTCATCTTCAGGGTGAGCCTACTCACGACGGGAGAGAGAGAGAGAAGAAGAGAGAGAGAGAGAAGAGAGAGAAGAGAGGGGAGAGAGAGGGGCAACACACGCCGCGCGCCGCACGCGCAACACACACACACACACACACACACACACCAAAACACAACACACACACACACACACACACACACTGACAGAACCACACACCAACAAAAAGCGGCCCGATGGTGACTGACAAACTGACGTAGACACACTTCATTAGTATCGAAGCATACATCAGACATGTCAACACATTCAAATGCCGAGTTGGATGTGCTAGCTATGACTGGTGAGGTTTGTGCTGAGGATGTTCTAGGCTTTTTCACGGGGTTGATACCAAGAGAAAATAATGACACGCTTTCATCTGTGCATAAGCAAAGATCAGACTGATCTAACATTCTTTGAGCAATCTTTTGACGAGTCGGCTCTTCTTTGTTTTCCGATGGCCAATAAACCGGCTGATTGAAAGAATCGACACGATTACACCGACTCAAAGAAAGTTTCGGATCGAAAGTTGTCCAGATTCTGACATTCTCTCTATGTCACGAGCACATTTTCTTTTGTAATAACAACATTGAGAATGTGCTGACTGTGTCTCGTTTTTTTTTCAGTTTATGGTAGCATTTTATGCAGATACATTTGGGACTGTTTGCCTTCTTCATCACCAAAATATTTAGACTGAAATACGCAACATATCATTGAGAAGTTGACCCCAAAGTCTAGCGTTTAATCCTTTTATTTTGGGTACCTTTCTGAGCACAGACTGCCGCACACAGGGCACAACAAATCACACGTCTTTTGTGTTCATTGAATTTTGTGTTCAAACGCCTCCGCCTTTGTTGGCGCTACAAACACGCACGCGTACGAAACGTACAAAAGATCGGAATGAAGTAGGCCTACACGTAAGCAACAAGACTAGCCAAGCAGGGTTGGTCACACACATGTGCGCGCGCCGCGCGCGCGCACGCACGCACACAAACACACACACACATACACACACACGTGTAAAACACACACACACACACACACACACAAAACACCACACCAACACGCACGCACGAAGGAGAGAGAGAGAGAGAGAATGAGAGAGAGAGAGAGAGAGAGAGGGGAGAGAGAGAGAGGAAGAAGAAAAGAAGAAGAAAAGCACCACACACGTACCGACTTGCTGAGCTAACACTGCCTCCATAGATATACGTATACACGTGCCGGGTCCTTGGCCCCCTTATGAAAACAAACTTCTCTATGAAACAAAACCTCAAGAACGCGGATGAACCGAAGTTGTATCAAACAGCACAAAAAAGAATCAAAAACAAAACAAATCACGCACACAGTTGATTATATCCATTATGGAGTGAAAAGAATAATAATCCATAAAGCAAAACCCGGGAAGAGCACACCCATGAGAACACATGCGTTCCCTTGTGCACAGCTGTGGTACAGGGGTCGCTGCCGTGAGTCACGTGCCTGCTTATCGTCTGCCGGGCAGGCAGGAAAACTAAACAGCGCGATTTTCATCTCGGCCGGACAGCTGTGCGTGACGTCTTTTGTGTCTTGACACGCCCTGTGCGCTCTACAAGCGTTGCTGGGAATCGCCTTTCTCCCCGTCGAACCAAGGTGGTTTCTTCCGCGCAGTCCGCCGAATTCAGCTTCGCATACAAGGTAGACAACCCTAAGTTAGGGTCAGTGTCACGAAACCCAGGGTAATATTCGGGTGGGGAGATCTTTTCCTGTTCTTTTTTTATTCCCATCCGACGACAGAAACCCTAGCAATATGTTTTGGGTCTGTTTTTCGTTATTTCTTGTTCCAGTAGCCTTTCCTCCATCCTTCCCCCTCTATATAATCTGTTTTCATCATCCTCCCTCCTACCTGTAACTGTCCACGGGTTTCCGCGAGGCCTCGCTGTTCAGGTCTGACACGCATGCCTCGTTTTTCTCGGAGATTCTCGTGTCTACTCACCCTAGAATCGAAGCTGACGTTTTTGTCGCGGTGTCGTGTTTTGGCACTTTGCGAAAGTCCACCTCGAGTCGAAGACTTTCTTCTCCCTGGTAGCGTTTTCGGGTTCACTTCATTGCTTTTTTTGGGATTTTTTTCATTGGAATCTTCACCTCACCCCGGAGTGCTATCCTTCAATTGGATTGGGCATAGGGGTTTTGGTGGTTGGCGACTTGGAGCTCTCTTCCTGCTGACCAGGGCGGGGCTGTGGTTCACGACCATTTTTTTCCCGTCGGAGAGTTGGGGGGCCCGGTGTTTGGAGACGCTGGTTCTTCATGAAGGGAGCGTAGCACACGGCACTTTTCACAAGCCCTGTTGTAAGTGACTTTTGTTCCTTGAGATAGCTTCTTCCGTACTTTTCCCACGGTTCGTGTAAAGTTAAAATCACCTTTTTCCAAATTCTAAGATGAGGTCTTTAATTCTTCATCGTTAGTTTCTCTCTAAAAGTTTGCGTGTTCTGCTGGTTTTCCTCTGCTTCTTGTGCAGGGTTTGTTTATTGCCCTGCTAAAAATCTGTGAGTCCCAGATTTGCCGTCGAGTATGGCTCAGCATAGAGCAAGAATAATTTTCATTGAAATTTAGTGTCCGTCGTATTTTCTAATTTTACAATACTATTTGCTTTTGGTGGAGGTTTAAGAGCCTAGTCTTATTTTTTGAGAGAATTTGACTCATGAGCGAACCACGGTGTTTTGGTTGAGGGCAAAATTACCGGGGGGTGGTGTGGCCACTCATCCACCTCTCTTCCACATTGTTTTCTCCTCCCCATGTTTTCGTTCTTCGTTTAATGCATAAATACTTGTGTGCATGTTTGCGGTTGAGTGCATTATAGCATAATCATTTATATATAAAAGACCCAAAATGCCTACAGGTAAATGTTCGAAATATTTTAGGTGTTTTTTTTTTATTTAAGGAAAGTCTGCCAGGGATGCTCAATCACCTGCAATTCAATGCATAATCTTCTAATATGTCCAACCTATTCATTTTTGGAGGGAATAGATGGATAAATATGAGGAAAGTTGACTCGTGGCAAATTTTATCGGTTTGCATTAACTTTATTATTGAATTAGGGCCCTTATCATGTGTACTGACTGACAATACAAGCCTCTTTTCCTAACCTCAGTATTTAATCGTTCGACCCTACTCTTTCTATTGGCGGACCTCTTTTTTTTCTCTGTTTTCATTCTTCTATCTGCTGCTTTCCTCCCTCTTATCTCCCTCTTACACTCTTCTTTTCTTTGGCCCACCCAACCGACACAACCCTCTGACACTGACCAAACTGGAATCATATTCCCAGCATGGTAATGGGCCCCAGCCTAGGGCTTGCTTGCTTGGTTGTTTCTGGGTGTTCCGGTCTGGCTGTATCCTCTGAACTCCCGGCCTACCTCCTCCTTTGGCCCGCGGTGCGGGGAGAGCTGCTGAGCGAGCAGGAGGGGTGCTGTGGGCTTCCCTGCCGCTGAAGTCCCGCTCATCAAGACTCATAGGACTTGGATGACACAAGAGGTGTTTTTAGTTGGAAGTTTTCGATGGTGTGGTATGGTCCAGGCCCCCGTCTCCTCGCATTTTTTTCTTTTTTTTTTTCCCCCTTCCTTTCCTGAAAATCAGGCCCTGTGATGGTGAACCTTTTTAGATTGTCCTTCTTTCTAAGGGAAAAAATAGAGTGTACATTTGGGGCATCCCGGGACGGGGGGCTTAACATTTCTTCTTTTATTATTTTATTTGGCCCCATCTAGTATTAATTCTCTGACTCGCCTTTCTTTTCCCCTCCTTTATCCTCCCTTTTCTCTCTGTCCTCTCTCTTCTGCCAGTTGTTCCTCCCCCACTTAATGGTGTGCGCAGTGTGGTTGTTGAATGTGCAATAAATATTGTCTTTGATGTATGTCCTGGGTCCTTGTGTTTGTGGTGAGTGTGGTATGGTCCTGATCCACTCTCCTGTGGTTTCGGACTGTCGGACCCCCAGTACCTGACATCAGTGTCCCTTTAACTTACAACTATCTTGTGGTAATGCTTGCAAGATAGTGAGACCAGAGGGGCAGGAACGACCAGCTTTCCCGTACAATCCAAGTTTCCCACCTGCCATTGTATGGATGCCATTGTATGGATTACTTCCCACATAAAACATCCTGCATGAGAAATGAAAGAATGAAGTTAAAAAGAGAACGATTCTTGCCTGGAGACACGGAACATGACTGAATGAAACGCCAGCAAGCACTCTTCTGTCGCACTATCTAGCACCTGTTTGGCGCATGAGAGTGGGGATTGTCAATGCCAGAGTCTTTGGCAGTTATACTATTATTACTATTATTTTAAGTAGATTGTTTTTTGAAGAGACAGCACAAGCCATTCTTTCCATCTAGCCGACTTTGAAAAGATAGTTCTAAATTTTCTTTCAATCCTCATCAGTGACTTTGAAAGATATTCATAATTTTTCCTTCAACATCAAGTGTTGGGGTCATAAAATAAGCAACTCGAACATTTTGCCTCTTTAAATCTTTCCTTTTAAAAAAGACTGACGTTTGGGTTGATAAAGGTTGGCGTGATTCGGCATTGCAAGACATGTAGTAGCGCTCAAAGACACATTTTGGTTCTGGTGAACGATTAGATGATTGAACATACTCTCTCTCTCCTCTCTCTTCTCTTTCTTCTTCCTCTCTCTCTCTCTCTCTCTCCTCACACAAACACACACCCCCGCGCGCGCACCCCCGCCCCCCCCCCCCCCCCCCCACACACACACACAACATGTACACACAAAAGAGCAGCTTACCTCACTTGCTTTTCAAAACTCACCTCGCCGTTTCGATGTGGAAAGTCCACAATGTTTCGCGCTGCAGAACGGAGAAGGTTGAGACATCACCGCGTTCATGAGTCGTACACTTATCCTCGTACATCTTCAGTAGGGCAGAGCTTTTCGTTCCTTTAACATTTTCATCTCGAGGGAAGCCCAGGTTCCTTCGTCGATCTGGCCAAACAAAGCCATGGGGCCTCCCATCACAAACAAAATCTCTGCAAGATTCATCTTTCACTGACGCTGGCCAACACCGTTTCTCAGATGTAAAGTAAGGTAAGGTTAATGTTGCTTATAACCCAGCCGATCCCAAAGGCCATATCAGGGCACACCGCATGAAGTCAACTCCCAAGTCCATTTTTAAAAAACAAACAAAAACAACTCGTTCATACCAATTTTTAAAACACACCTTCTTAAAACACACCGGAAATCTTGTAGAATCTTTCCGCTGTAAAATCTTAGATCAATGAAAAAAGTTTATCTCCTTCAAAATTAAAGATGACATCAGGTGGATATTCTGAAAAAGCTTTCAGGGGTGCTTAAAGTTTTATGTCCACATCATGCAAATCCCAACACCCCAGAAAATTCACTGAGTGTACATGCAGGAAGCACCACAGAGCCTCCCTCTAAAAGATTATTGGTGTAAAAAGAGTGGCCGTACCCAAACGACACAAAACGTCTCCTCTGACGACGTTTCTCATAATTATGGTTGTCTGCCCCGCCTCATCCCACGTAACTTCAGGACTGGCTCAACCCAAGCGTGAGAGGTATGTACACTGCAAAATTTCTTTCTTTTTTCCATTTGCAAAATTCTTCATTTGCTGGACATAACAAGCGACAACAAAACAAACAACCCACAAAAAATGGTAAAACCAGAACTGATCTTCTGTTGTTGGTGTCATCCCTCTCCCCTGCCCCCATCTTCCCCCTCCCCCTCAATCCCCCCCCCCCCCCCCCCCCCCCCGCCCCCTATAGAACGCATCTGCTTTGGAGTTTTTCCCCGCCTTACGTATATAGTTACTGATCTATTGTTCCTAAGAAATTGTTTCTGTAATAAAACAACGCCGTCAGCTTACTGGGCTCTTTCCACACATAATGAAAACTGTGTTCCTGCTGGATACGAGTTACGGTTGGTGATATCAGTCAGGTGTCGCTTGTTTTCTTTTTGTGGTTGGTTGTTCATTTAAGTTCGGGATTCTTCTTTGAGTCATACTGATCAGACGTGGCCCCCCTTTGGATCAGTGAGAAACGTTCACTTGGATATAAACCCCGGACTGGGGACTATCACTCGGGAACCGTTGTGTGCGAGCTGCACGAGCGAAAGATCTACATACTCCCCTGCTGCCCACTCAAAGGGGTGGGTCAAGGTCAGTTGTTTGGCGTATAGCGAATGGCCTGTAGCATTTGTTTTACTTCAAAATTCTGCGTTATTTTGTTATGGCCTTTTAGCAATTTTTATTTAAACTTTCTGTGTTATTTTTTTATGGCCTGTAGCATTTTTACTTCAACATCCCACATTCTTTTGCTGGCCTGTAGCATTTTTTGTGTCTCAAATCATGTGACATTTTGTATGGCCTGTAGCACCTTTTCTTTTACTTCAACATTCTGTTATCTTGTATGGCCTCAGCATTTTTATTTCAACATCCCGGGTTTTTTTTTTGGTTTTGTTTTTTTTGGATGGCCTGTAGCATATTTACTGGAACATCCTTGTTAATTTTTGTATAGCTTGTAGCATTTTTTTTAAATTTAACATCCCGCCTTATTTTGTATGGCCTGTAGCATTTTTTTAACGTTAACATCCCATGCTATTTTGTATGGCCTGTAAAATTTTTTACTTCAACATCCAAACATTCTTTACTTCAACATATCGTTTATTTATTTAAAAATTCCCCGCGTTATTTTGTATGGCCTCTAGCTTCTTTTTTTTTTTACTGAAACTTTCTGCGTTTTTTAAATGTATACCTGTGGCATTTTTTACTTCTGCAGGCCTGTAGCACATTGTTTTGCTTCAAATCCCGTGTTATTTTGTTGGCCTGCAGCATTTTTACTAAAAAATTTTCTGCGTTTTTTTGTAGGGCCCCTGTAGAAATTTTTTACTTCAACATTCTGTGTTATTTTTTAATGGTAGGTAGCATTTTCACTTCAACATCCTGCGTCTTTTTTGTATGCAGGTGGCATTTTCTACTTAAACATCCTGCATTATTTTGAAAGTTAAACGTGACTTAACGGAAGTTGAAGTTTAATGGAGATTATTCGAGGATGCTGCTGGATAGAGGTATACATTTGGAGGACGAAACCGCATGCGCGCCCCAGACTTCAGCAAACGTGTGATTCCTAGAAAAAAACTCAGAAGAGAGGGTTCAATGGAAGTACCTCAAGTCGCTGATGGGTGGGCACATGTATACCTCTACACAACAGTGTCCTCAAAATAATCTCCATTAAACTTCAACTTCCAGATAGGTCTCGTTAATTTTTTCAAATTATTCCTCGTCTGCTGATTGGTCAAGACGTATACATGTGGAGATTTTAGCGTCGGGATCACACGTTATTCCTTAATACGTCAGGTTTCGAAAGGCAATCAGCTCATAATGTGAGTTACTCCCTTTGTCTAAAAATATGTCCAGCACAGTCTTGGAAAACTCTTTGTCTTTGTAGAACCACCATTTCATCTCCATTCTGTTTAATGATCCGGTGGTAGAATCTTGAAAACGTGTTCCTGTTTGACCATCCTTCTGCTTGAAGGATGCTGTCTATTGGTACACCCTCTTCTTAATGCTGCAGAAGTACCAGCAGCCCGAGTGCTGTGAACCGAGTACTTTGATATGTATGTTCCAGCCATAAGCAACACATCTTTCATCTAACGAGAAAGGGTGTCTCTTTTCACAGGAGCAAAAGGCTTTATGCAACTGATAAAAGTGCTTTCCCAGTTCCTAAGTGGGGTTCTTTTTCAAATACTGCTGAAGGTGGTGAACCAGACACAATCTCTTGTTTTCAAAAAAAGGGTATGACTAAAGGCTTTAAGTGAGTCCCCTGGTTTGGTTTGGTTTAAAAGAGAGCTAAATACAATTACACATTTAGACTCATGGATTTTTACATCATCAACAGTAAGACTATGGAGAGTCTGTCCTCTCTGACCAGAGAGTAAAGCAATTTAACATAAGTGTTATGAGGTGAGTTTCAGAAAGGTGAGCTTTTTTGCATCTGGCCATGTGCTAACATATCAATGACTGTGTATATCCCATGTCTCACATTATTTTTAGGAGTGATTGTCTATTGTTGAACACATCTTTGGACAATTTACAGACTATAGGATGTTTGACCTACTGTTTCTGCGTTATCAGGACAAAGGTATGCTGAAACCACACGCCTAGCTGGGTTTAAACCCTGTACTAAAACCTAGCACCTGCAGCATACAGTTCTCCCAAAAAAATTTGCCCCCTGCACATAAACTACAATTTACGATTTCATTTCTGCTTACACGTTTCTACCATTTTTTATTGTAGGTATTGTGGGACTTATGGGTGCTGGGTCTCCATGAATCCATGTTTAGAGCAACTGGATTTTTTGATTAACCAGAAGTTAAGAAATGTTTGCCGAAATATTGCAGACAAGCAGGTTTAACCGACGTTTCGAATGAGAGGATGAACTGCTCTGAGGTCGCTGGGGTAGGTGAAGAAGTGGCGTCTGCACCTGAGTTCTACGGGAGGGCAGCAACGAAGATGTTGAAGAACAGCGAACCACGGTTGTGTCGGCACTACTGTACCACAATTACCCCCTCGCACAGTCTCTCTCTTCTCAGCACCCGCCCTGTGAGCTGAGGGGTGGAAATGCATACCACTGTAAATGCTTCCCAAGAGATGGAAAAAGCATCAATTGCTTCAGTTTCTGGATCTGGCCTGTATGAACTGTATCGCCGCTTTTGGGAAGTTCAACCGGGAAAAGCAAAGAGGTCAATACTGGAGAAGCCCTGAGCTTTTGGAAGAAGACTGCAGAGCCTGCTCCTTAAGTTTCCACTCTGCATCAGTGTTCTGACGTCTGGACTCCTTGTCAGCTGTCCTTTTCTGCTTCCCTGGAATGTGCGCTGCCTGATCCAGATATTCTTAGAAATGTACCAAATTGTAAATGCGATGTCATTACAACAGCTAAAATGAGTTTTTCCCATAACGATTGATACAGCTACTGCTGTTGAAATTGTCTATCATTATCCGGACTTTGTTTGTTTCCAGCTTTCCCTGAAATGACTGCAAGCAAGTAAAAACTTTCAATTCCTAAATAATTAATGCGAAAGACTCTTTCAATGGGCAACCAACCGTCACCTGAAGCTGTATCTTCACACTCACACACCCCAACCTTGCCACTAGCATTAGTGGTGCCCAACTATATCTGGTTCAGAAACAGCAAATGTCATTCTCTGTATCAGACACATTGCCAATCTACCATTAAGTTCCCTCCTTACTCTCTTCAGACAACTGCATGAGTTGGTCAAAGTCACCTCTGCTCCTCATCAAATCTAATTTTTTGTCTTTCTCAAGCTGTCTGTAATAGACAGGTCCATACTTGACAGCACAAAGCTAGCAAAAATTTTTTTTCCTACATCCTCACGGTTTGGGGTGTTTGTTTTTTTTCTCTCAAAAAGCCTTTGACAACTAGACAGTTTTGCTGACGCCCTTTCAGCTCTAAGACCCCACTTTCATGGAGACAGACTCTATGATGGCCCAAGGTACTGAATCCTTGTTGTGGGCTGAATAACCAATTTGGGTTGGGGGGAATGATAAATCCTAACTTTTGAAACAAAATCAGTGGTGTCTGTAACTTTCCTAATGCAGTTGCTGTCTGTGAATCCAATCAAAAACAAAATCATCCCAAAACGCCATACATACATGATTTTCATTATAAGGGAGGCATAGCCATTTTTCAACAGCTTTGTGAACAACCAGGGAGCTGATGATGGGCCATTGAGTAAAGCATTGAATTCCTAGAGTTGATCTCTCCATTAAAATCTGAGCTGCTTTTGTGCTGTTCATGGATTGCCACACTATAATAGGCATCCTTCAATCAAACATCCTTGAGTTATCAAAGTCAGGGGTGTGTTCAGAGTATCCATTTTGAAATGATGATAACTGACTCTAAATTGCATCTTTTTAGATTTAATATCATGTGATAAGATCAATCTTTTTTTTCCCTGGGAAAAACTGGAGAAATAGCTTCACCAGGGCAAAAGCTCACAAGGGGAAATTACTTTATTAGCTATCTACTTTTGAACTTCTGAATCAATGATTTTGCACTCTTTTCTGATTTGTGACAAATTTGTTTTAGTGCAAGAAGCCCGGATAAAATAGTCTAAAGGACAGTTTAAATTCAACCTTTACCCCTGCTATCATGCTTAAAATCTCTGGGTCTGAAGTGATTTTTGAAACCGTGCGTCTTCAAACTGTCAATCTCCCCGCAGTAAACTCATGTTTCTGAGGTTTTAAAGATGGAACCAAGTTTACCTCTTCTATTGGGGGCCTTTGGGGTTCTGATGCCCTGTTTCTGCTGAAACCAATGCTGTCTTTTTTTTTGTTCCTTTGGCCTAAAAAATGACCAAAATGTGTGACCCGACTCAGGTAGTCAGAACTGCCCACTTGGGCCACGATAGTAGCAGGCAATTCCGCAGTATCTGCGCTCATGGCCTACACTGGAGCGATGCGGTCATCTCGTGCACGTCTTTCAGTGTTGCAGACAAACTGTCCCCAAACAACTGGTCTGTGATCAGGACCGATTCATCACCCGATCCGCGAAAAATGCTTGTTTACATGTGGTTGATGCCACTTGCGTCTGTGCAACGCAATCCCCGCAAAATGTGACCCAAAATAGCCACCTCATTGGTTACAATGCTTAACGGCTTCAGAATTGGCCTTGAACTGGGCAAGCCGCTATCAACTAATCCGTTCGCGGCACGCACGAACGCAGTCGCCGCCTTGATGACTAAATCTCTGAATATGTTGCACTTTCATGTCACTTTTGATGGCCTCAGACAGTAATTTCGACCATATTTCGTTACGATCGAGACGATCAATTTCTGACAATTTTCCGGGCCCGTTGTAGGCTTCAAATTTTTTCTTCTGCAGATCCGAGCTAAGTTTGTTCGTGAAACCGACCATTAACAATTTTTACCATTCCCTCTCACTTCTTGCTTACAGGGTTTGTCCGTACCACCACCTTTTAGCGGGTATTTCTTTCAGCAAGGTCAGATTTGTCTCTGACTGGTCAACTTTTTTTATTCTGCGATGCGAAAGCTGTGACTCTTTTCCTCTAATTCTTCCATTTCCCCATCTTCTCTCAGCTCCAAAATATCACTGTTGTTTCCTGTTCTTGATCTGAATCGTCTCCAGAAACTCCGCCAGTTTGTCAGGGTCTCTGCAGCACCATCTTCATCTGGTAGTTTCCTCTTGAGCTTAGGCCTAAGTAGTCCCGCTTGGTTCTCGAAATTTTTTTTCCCGCTCGCATCTAGATCTTTAAACTGGCTTCTAACTGATTCTGGGAATGTTTATGAACCCGCTGCTGTCTTGGGTTCTGAAAGACCCTCCGACATGGCTACTGAAAGAGCCATCACTGTCTGCTCAAAAGTTCAGCTCTTGAAAGAGCCGAGCACAAAGGATCTAGACTACCGGTGTCGATCAAAAGCCGACCAGTCTAATATGATAAAAATTTGGAATGAGGATTTCTTAGGTTGTTGGGTTTTAATGTGATTATGATATCTATTATTGACCCGAAAAGAATTGCGAAGGCTGAAGGAAATTATTCCTGCTAGATATCTATCACTGGGAAACCATTTTCACACATCCCGTCTGGGATCGCATTTTGGCAATAACTGGGGCGCACTCGCGGTTTCGTCCTCCACAAGTATACGTTCTGACCAATCAGCAAACGAGGAATAATTTTTATGGGAGATAGCATTTTGGGACTTCAATATTCTGCGTTATTTTGTTTTGACGGGTAGCATTTTGTACTTCAACATTCGCGTTGTTTTCTCTCTTAACTTTTTCTTCTCCAAGCTCTCAAGATTATTTACCACTAGAAAAAAAATTGTAGCTTTTAAACATGATCCTGACCGTTTCCTCCCTCTGAACTTTGAGAAAGAAAAATAATATCTATGATTACACAAAGAAACTGAGATTGGGATGCATTCTTTCTTCGGTCCAGCTGTGTTCTTGGAAGTGCAAGGCGTGGGGTCTTTGTTCTTCCCTCTTCTGCTGGGGGATTTCCACCCCCCCCCACCCTTCCTGAACGTCCAGTCGACGTGGAAATGGCCATGCTGTAAATGTATTGAGGAGTGCTGACCCATCGACGTGGAGTGGCCAGTGCTGTAAATGTATTGAGGAGTGCCATTAAGAGGTCCCCTGCAAATGGGCGGGGATTTTCATGTAGTTATTATCCAGCTAGTCGGAAACGTTTCCGTTCATGCCCCCCCCCCCCCCCCCCCCCTTTGACTTTAAGATATTAAAACAACCCTCCGAAATTTAGTCTTTATCCCACGGATATAACCTCTCCCGCCATTCTCCTCTTGATTGTGAAGGTTGCTTACAAAGTTTTCGTTTATTTACAAATGAATTGTGCTGTCCATTTTGTTGCAATTGACTACCGTTAGTAACGTGCCAGCGAGATCGCTCGTGTTCTCCCCCCTCGCCAATGCCCCTATCCCATGCACGCCACTTGCATCTGTGACATTGTATGCCTGTTGTAATCTGTACACATTCCCAAGTCAATATATAACACTGATGTAATTACTTTATGCTAGGACTTCCTAAGTGTTTAAAAAGTATGTTGTTCGAAACGGAACTGATCTCAAGATTGAAATCCCTCAGCGTATGCGCCCAGCAGTTTATGTGGTTTCTTTCCACATAATATTTTCCCAAGCCTTTAGTCGAAATCATGCACAGTACAAACACTGATTTTTTTTTGTGTTGTTAATAAGCTTTAAAAAAACAAATAGAAAAACAACGGCCAGCAGTTGTGTTAGCTTCGTCCCTGAGCTACAATCTTCATCCCTGATTTCAGAATGAGTCGACGTTAAGGACCGCAAGTGAGCACACAGCGAAATCTGGACAAATCTTACGAGTATTTTAAATGACCTCCCCCGAACAACGTGGGCAAACGAATCACAAAGACCAACCATTGCGCGTTTCGACCTCTTAGGTTTTCTTTTAGGCAAATAAAGTTATCTTCACTCCTTCCGGGTTTTCAGACACCTTAGCAGTTGCTGGTGTAAGCCAATCCCTGCACTGATGTTGTCCTCCCATCTCTTCTCTGCTTTCTCTCCTTCCCGCCTCCAAGCACTTTGTTCCCTTTTAGAAAAGGTTTTGGCAAGTCCCGTTTTGATCTTGATACATGACCAGGCCATCATTTTTCCTTTTTCCTTCACTAATGGACAACAGTCTTTTTGATACTCTGGTCTGGGCCTCCAGTTTTGGGAAAGTGGTCTTTGTATGAGACGCCAAGTCATCATCACTGGACCTCCAGTTGTAATGTGGCTTGTGTGAGACGCAAGTCATCATCACTTGGACCTCCAAGTTGGTATGTGGTCTTTTGTGAGACGCCAACCCTCATCACTGGACCTCCAAGTTGGGAATGAGTCTTTGTGTGAGACGCCAAGTCATCATCACTGGACCTCCAAGTTGGTAATGTGGTCTTTGTGTGGACGCCAAGTCCACATCACTGGACCCCAAGTTGGTAATGTGTCTTTGTGTTAGACGCAAGTTCATCATCACTGGACTTTCCCCGTTGGTAATTTCGGTCATTGTGTGAGACGCCAATCACATCACTGGACCCTCCAAGTTTTTAAAGTGGTTCTTTGTGTGAGACCCAAGTCATCATCACTGAAAAACCCCAGTTTAATTTTTCCTTTATGGCAAGGTCATTCATCACTTGGACCAAGTTGGTAATGTGGTCTTTGTATGAGAACGCCCAAGTCATTTATCAAATGGACCTCCAAGTTGGTAATTGGGCTTGTGTGAGGACGCCAAATCCCTCATCACTGGCCTCCAAGTTGGTAATGGTCTTTGATGAAAACGCCAAGTATCAAACATGGACCCCCAAGTTGGGGAATGGGTCTTTGTATGAGACGCCAAGTCATCATCACTGGCCTCCCAAATTGTAATGTGGTCTTTGGTGAACGCCAAGTCTCATCACTGGAACTCCAAGTGGTAATGTGGTCTTTGGTGAACCCAAGTCATCAACTGGACCTCCAAGTTGGTAATGGTCTTGTGTGAGACGCCAAGTCATATCACTGGGACCTCCAAGTTTAATGTGGTCTTTGGTGAGACGCAAGTCATCCTACTGGACCTCCAAGTTGGTAATGGGTCTTTGTATGAGACGCCAAGTCTATCATGGACCCCAAATGGGTAAGTGGCGTTACGCAGTCAAACTGCCTCCAAGTTGGTAATGTGGTCTTGTATGAGACGCCAAGTCATCATTTACTGGCAACCTGCATAGTTATGTGGGCTTAATGGAACCAATTAATTTAGCTGGAGTAAATTTTTTTTTTTTAGACAGGGCTGGCCTGTTGTTGGTGTCTTTTTGTAGAGCGTGCAGTACCTGGTCCAGTGTTTGCCCCGAGCGTTTGTGTTAGTGGTAGCAAGAAAGAGGAAAGAAATCAAGGTGAAAGTGGAAGTAAGGGAGGGCCGTCTCATCACTGGATCAGAGAAGAGTTTAAAGAAATCAAGGGACTCAGGGAGATGCCGGTTTGGGGGTCTTCATCTTTACTCGTCAGCGAAGAGGAAGCAATCATGACTCCGTTTGGATGGTCTGGGGGGCTGCCTTCACTGACTTGAAATTGCAGTGAGGGGGGCAAACCCGGATTCAGATGCCATGTGCCGGAAGGTGGTGCTGTCGGTTTTCTTCAGCTTGCATTGGTGACGCGCGCTGGTTCGCTTTGCCTGCGCGTTTTGCATGTTATATATTAGAAAGGAAAATTGGGGTGAGTGGGAGTAGGAGGGGTTGTATTGTTGTGTGGGTGTGTGTGTGTGTGTGTGTGTGTGTGTGGTGTGGTGGTGGGGTTTTGTGTGCGTGTGAACGCGCGTGAGGTGCAGACGTGTGTGTGTGTGTGTGTGAGGAGGGGAGTGGTGGAGAGGAGGAGGGGGAGAGAAGAGAAAAAGAAAAAGAGCACAAGACTTTGTTCCTATCAGTGCGTGCGTCATCGTGCGCGCACGTGGCTTGTGTAGTGTCTGCTTCCTGTCTGTGTTGTTGGTTGTGGGGTTGGTGTGGGGTGTGAGGTGTGTTGTGTGTGTGTGGTGTGTGGTTGTTGTGTGTGTGTTTTGTTGTTGTTGTTTTGTGTTCTCCCCTTTCTCCTCGACTTCTTCTTTTTTGTTTGATTTTAAAGGTTTATTAAGTGATATTAGACAGGTAGTGAGGTTTTTTGATAAAAATGTATGGAGTTTTTAGTGAGCTGGGGCTTGTGTGTGTGTGTGTGTGGTGGTGTGGTGGGTGTGGGGTGTGTGTGTGGTGTGTGTGTGTTGTGTGTGTGTGTGGTGAGTGGTGCGTGTGTGTGTGTCGCGCGTGATGTGTGTGGTGTGTGTGTGTTTGTTGTTCTCTCTTTCTTAGAAAAGCAACATAACAAATCAATCTGCGATATAAAACAACAACATCTAAGCAGAAAAAGAAAACCAGACAGATCAAAGATTTCGAACAATTCAAGGATCGGGTTTTAGAGCTAATTGAGAATTGGTGGGGGGGGGAGTCGGTTGTTTTGTGTGTGTGTGTGGTGTGTGTGTGTGTGTTGGTGTGTGTGTGTGTGTGTGTGTGTGTGTGTGTGTGCGCGCTGTGCAAATGCCAGGTGGGGGTGGTGTGTGTGTGTTGTGTGTGTTTGGAAAAAGAAAATTTGTGTTGTTTGTTGGTGGGGTGGGTGGGATTTGTGTGTAGTAGTGTGCCCAGCGCAAATGGCAGACGTGGGGTGTGTTGTGTGTGTGTGTGTGTTTGTGTGTGTGTTGTGTGTGTTGTTGGTGTTGTGTGTGCGTGCGCGGCCCAATTAATGTGGGTGTGTTGTGTGTATGTGTGTGTGATGTGTGTGTGGTGTTTGGGGTGTGTGTGGTGTGTGGTGTGTGTGGTTGATAGAGAGGGGGGGAGAGAGAGAAACAGACGCCCGCTCAGAAGAGACAGACAAAGGGGTTTTATCTTGTGATGGTGCATCTCTGTTGTGTTGTGGTGGTGTTTTGTGTGTGTGTGTGTGTGTGTGTGTGTGGTGTGTTTATTAGAGTGTGGACTCCGGGGCAGAGCCGTTTTTACGTGAACAGATTAGACAAAATACAGAAACAATAGTGTTATTTAGAAAGAAGAACAGTGTAGACCTTGCACAGACAAGACACACCTTTTTTGGCATCCCGTCACTCCCCCCCCGCCCCCGTGAGTTTGGGGTGGGGTTTTTTTGTGATTTTTTCTGAACCTTGTTTACTTTGAAAGTGGCTATACCCTGTGTAACCAGGTTATTTCAAAATACGGACAATTAGTGGCCTAGACGAGATACGGTAAAATTTGTGTACCAAAGGAATAAAAGCCTCTGAGAATTTTACACCTTAAAGGGGGTAATTCTGTATAGAATCAAAACCGTAAGAGCCAAATCCCCAGCCTGGAAAAATTTTCGAATTTAAGTTTCTGACAATTTTTCCTTTTACTCCTGGCAAGCCTCAACAAGAACCCGTATCAGAAAAGCTAACAACAGGGTTTGGTTCCTCCATCACTTTCGTATTGTCCAACAGAAATCATACCCGCTCTTTGGGAGAATTTCCCTCAGCCAAATTTTTTGGAAAGAGTATCTTTTTGCCACTTCCACAACTTTGATGTTTAGATTTTTCTGTGGAACATTTCCGTACAGAGTTCCGGGAAAGTTCTCTCAGTATGAACCAAGGGTTTTGCATGGGCAGTGAGACTTACACGTAATCCACCAGAAGAAGCCCACCCCCAGTTGGAAAACTTTCTTTAAGCACAATGTTTCCGATGCCCTGTCCAAATTACCGATAGGCCAGTAGTAAGTCCCAATGAAACTGAGAAGTAGTCCATTTACTTTCTTGAAAATACCGAAGACAGCTGTTGCAACAACATTTTTCCCAAACCAAGCAGACATTCTTTCTTGGAAGTAAAAGTAACTGTTGCACAACGCCACCTGGGAGGTTCAACCTGTGGCCAGAACTTTTAAACATGCCTGTCTTGCCTCAAGGAACTTGTGGAAATGCAGTGCAATGATATAATGCCCATTGACCATTGCACAGGAGCAATGAATGACATTCAGCGAGCCCTGTCCCATGACAGTTGCCAACAGCACCCAGGGAAGAACAGATAGTATGGAAGCTTCCTAATCTAATAAAGATATCTTGAAACACACTGTTCTGCCATCCTATGTTGGTGTTTCTCCACAGCCCAAATCAAATAGCGGTGTGCATCTTGCCGACTTGCTGTGTTGGGACCTGCGACACTTAAGAATGTGTTGCCCCGGGGAATCTCTGGATGGGGTGAAAGAACGTTTGCCATTGAGTCGACAGTTGAATGCTCATGTCTGTCAATTCTTCTCCGTGATGACACCCACCTCCCCACGCAGTAACTAGCTGGTTCCCTCTTAATGTCAATTCTGGGAAAATCCCCAAAGTCCCAACTTAAGCTCTAAAGACTGCTCCCGGACTGGAAATATGCCACAAAATGCAGCTTGGGTTCTACCCTTTTTCTTAGCAAAGCAGAGCGGCAAGTTTTTGGAGTTCAGTTTAGTGAAAACTGAAGGTTTTGAGAGCCCGGGGAGAGTTCTTTTTTTCACCCCCTAAGACGTTACCATGAGTGGAATGGGTAGAGTCACCTGATGGATTTCCCTTTTAAATCAAAATTACCCCGCAGAAAAGAAACTTTGTTTGTATCAAGCCCCCTGTTTAAGGAATAGACTACCACGAAGGGCAAGTTGGTCAAGCAGTCACTGACAAGGTTTGTGTCCGCAAATGGCTTAAACGGGTTCAACAGACTTAGTACTTCAGCGCTGCCTGACTGTCCGATAGAAAGTGCCAAGCAGAACACGTTTGGGCATTTCCCCTTCCGCTGTCAAGAGTAATAATGTCTGGCCATTGAGGACGTAGGAGGCTTAATGGCATCAGGTGAAGGGACTCTCAGTAGCATTACATGCAGGAGCTGCTCTAAAACATCCGGATAGCGGCGAAGGATATAAGCACACTCTTCAAGACGCCTCTCTTTGAAGCAGCTGACACAAAAGCTGTCTCAGCCGCCTGATCTCGGGCAAGTCCTTGAAAGAACGAAAGCCACAGCATCTTGAGCAACATCAATCAGAAAAGCGCACCTTGCACTGAGGAGAGCGAGCGTGCTTGCTTATGCTTCGTCTGTCCCCACAACATGGACCTCAGCAGAGGAAAAAGCGCGCCTACTACTTACAGTTAGGCAAAGTACGCTAGGTCAGAAAGATCCCGGGCAAGGCGTGAAAGATAACTCAAACAATGCAGGCCCCAAACTGGATGGAACTTGACACGGGAAAGGACGAGTTGTGGCATAAAGTGTGTGTGTGTGTGTGTGTGTGTGTGGTGGTGTGTTTGGTGTGTGGTGTGTGTTTTGTGACAGATCTATAGCTTTTCTTTGTAGGGCCTAAGCCTTTTTCACTGTCTTTTAAAAGTGTGTGCGCGCGCGCGCGCTGGGGGTGGGGGTGTGTGTGTGTGTGTGTGTGTGTGTGTGTGGTGTGTGTGTGTGTGTGGTGTTGGGGTGTGGGGTGTGTGTGTGGAGATAGATCTATGGCTTTTCTTTGTAGGGCCTATGCCTTTTTCACTGTCTCTCAGTATCACACCTGTCAGACTTAAACAAGGTTTCAGTACTCACAGCATGTTTCACATTTTAGATCCAAAAGGAGCACCTCAACCAAGTGCACTGTGTGATCGCACAGACATAGTCATTGTATAGAAGACATAAACGACAGAAAGATGAAATAATCCCATTCAGAAACACGAATAATCTCTTTTAGAAAGAGAAATAATCCCATTCAGAAAGCATCACGCGGAGACTGATTGCCGCCGGGCACCACGTGCAGAAAAAAGGAAAAAAGCGCATGGCTGTGGTTTAATGGTATGACCGATTTCAAACTGTTTTTCAATTTGGATGGCCATAGCAGAACAGCATTGCAGTACCTCAATTTGCAAGAAAGCAACATAAAAATGAGCTGATGTATGCAGGAATTATTTCTGATTCTATTCATGTTGGACCAAAGAATGTTAAAGCAAACAATCTGTGATAACCACGCAGTGAATACCCCTAGCCCAAAAAACAAAATAGTAGGCGCAAAGAGTGACAACTGCACTATATGTGCCACTGTCACCGCCCAAAATAAAACCCTTTCCCCCGATGATAACAGGTCACTTGTTTCTTCCAAAATAATGAGGGTTTTAAAAAAAAGGAAAAGTCCACGCCCCCCCCCCTCCTCCCAGTGGTGCGGTAGGTCCTCCCCACCCCCCGCCCACCCCCCCCCCTACCCCCGAATCATGGATTAGTGAATGAACCGGAAAGCAAGAAATAGGGGATCGCCAAAAACGAAACCAATACAAAGCAAACGACAACAAAAAGCGCAGCAAAAATGCGGGAGACAGCGTCACAAATATCACTGAAAGATCGGAAAAGAACGAGTGTTTTCAGAAAACAACCTTTAGACTTGATTAAAAGAACAGCAACGTTATTCTATACCGCGGTCTCTGTAACTCACGGCCATTTCCCCTACACCAATAGAGCCACAGTGAATCACCATCACAATTATGATCTTAGAATGATGACAATGACGATGACGAAGATGTGATTATAACGACGACGCAACGAAGACGACAATGATGACGATGATTATGGCGATGATTATGATGATGATGATGGTGATGATGACGACGACCCATTTGATGAGACGATAACGATGAAGACGATGGTGATGATGATGTGGGTATGATGATGATGATGATGAATGATGATGATGATAGACAACTACGACAATGACGATGACGATGGGCGATGGGTGACGACGACGACGACGACGACGACGACGACGACGAACGACGATGATGATGAAAGACGATGATGATGACGACGATGATGAAGAGGGCGAGGACGAAAGAAGAGGGGGAGGACGATGATGACGACGATGATCACGATGACGATCATAGCTATTTACCCTTTGTTCTTTCACGCTTGGTATACATTAGCAGCTTTTCTTGCAGGTTCGCTTCTTTTGCTGTCCTCTTGTCCCAACAAGGCTATAAAGAAAAACAACCCAAGGACTATATGAATTGACTGGTGCGTTGAACATGCACGTGAAACAGACGGACGCACAATAGACATTAATACATTTCATCGTACCCCCCCCTCTCTCTCTCTCTCTCTCTCTCTGAAAACTTATTCATAAATGAGCTAGCATTTAGAAATAATTGAAAATGCTAAGCATGGAGTAACTTTCGATCTTATAGAAATGTTCATTTTGCTCTTTGCTGACGATATCATATTGCTGTCCACAACGGTAATTGGACTCCAACGACAATTGAATAGTTTATATTCAGCTGCAAACAGACTTGAATTGACAGTTAATATGAATAAAACTAATATTATTGTACACAGGAAGGGAGGGTACTTAGTGCAGACTGAGAAATGGACTTATGGGAACGAAAGAGTTGTTGTAGTTAATGCATACAATATCTTGGAATATACCTCACAACACAACTTAGCTTCAATTTTGCATGCCAAGACATTGTAAACAGAGCAAAGAAAGCAACAATAGCTATCCTTCACATTTTGTATAAATCAGATTGTAATTCATTTAGTGTTTTTATTAAGGTATTTGATTCACAAGTACAGCCGATTTTGCATTATAGAGCTGAGATCTGGGCTTTTGAAACAAGTGTAATTATAGAGAAAGTTCATTTGTATGCATTAAAGCGCTTCTTAAATGTTGACACCAGAACTCCAAATGGCATGATTTATGGAGAACTAGGTAGGTTTTCAATTTATCTAAATTCGTATGTTAAATGTATTAGATATGGCTGAAACTGACTAGAATGGATGAATATAGGATACCTTTTAAAGCGTACTGAATGTTGTTGTTTCTAGATTAAAGGGTAAGAAGACATGGGCTTCCAGGGTACGACAGTGTTTAAATTCTTATGGGTTTGGATTTGTTTGGGATAACCAGGGTGTACAGAGTGTATCTGGGTTTTTTTAAAATGTTTTAAAGAAAGGATTATTGACTGCAGGTGGCAGGATTGGCATGATCATGTCCATCATAGTGATAGATTCGTACAATACAGGTATTTTAAGAATACTCATGAGTTAGAACCATGTATAAATATACAAATGAATAGACATATTATGAGTACATTTGCTAAATATAGATTTGGTGTTTCTGACATTGCATGCCATCGTTTAAGATATTCCAACCCTTCCGATGTTGAATTGGTTTGCCGTCTATGTGGTTCAGCAAGGGAAGATGAAGTTCATTCTTGTTATGTTGTCCTGCACTACGTAACCTCAGAACAAAACTTATCCAGCCAAAGTATTTCATTGAACCATGTCATTTCAAGGTAATTATTACTGTTGTCAACATGAAACGAACGCTTCCTTTCAAATTTGGCTGTATATAATCATGAAGCTCAGAAACGACTGCGAGCGACTACCTAATATTTCAATTATAGATGTGCTTTAATAATTGTGAATTTATTTACATTTTCATCCCCCTCCGTGTACCGTAATGTGTTTGTTTGATTGTATGTATGGCCTTCAGAATGGGGCCTTGGCCTGACATCTGAATGAACATTCGTAATGGTTTTGTTTGATTGTATGTATGGCCTTCAGAATGGGGCCTTGGCCTGACATCTGAATGAACATCGCATTCTCTCTGAAAACTCTGTGATGCTGGATCTCAAAGGCTTTTTTTCTGCTCCCACCAATGTCACTTGCGGTTGACATGCTATGAGCAGACAAACAAGGCACAGTGACCATCGAAACCAGTGGCTCACAACAATAGTTTCAGTTTCAGTTTCATCAAGGAGGTGTCACTGCTTGCGACTTGTCCATATACGCTACACCACATCAGCAACGTTTCGATACCACACTGCTCACGACTTGAAGCTGGTGGATAAGTGAATTTGTGACTAAGATGACAGATGTTAAGGAGAGGCTCTCATGCCTACGACTTCGCAGATGTCTGACCTGCATTACCGCTAGTCTGATCCTGGTTTCCTAACACACACACACACACACACACACACACACACACACACACACACACACACACACACACACACACACACACACAGACACACGAGCAAGCACGCACGCACAGCACACACACACACACACACACACACACACACACACACACACACACACACACACACACACACACACACACACATGGTGCAGACAAGCACAGAGAGAGAGACAGACAGACAGACAGACAGACAGAGAACTGCGATGCTCAGATAAAATTAAAAAAAAAAAAAAAAAAAACGAAAAGCAAAAACAACAACAACAGCAACAACAAAAACAATTAAGGATCAGAAAAAGGATTAGAAAAAAAATAAATGCATCAGTCATGGAAGCTAGACACAAATGTTTCCTTACAGGAAGAATGCATCAGGTTTGCTTCACCTTCCCCCAACACCCAAAGAATAAAACCGGCAAACAAGACCAACACACACACACACACACACACACACACACACACACACACACACACACACACACACACACACACACACACACACATCCACCCCAGGACGGCCAGGAACACCTGATTCTGTGACACCGCCTGACCAAAGACGGAACGCTTCCAGCCCAGTATAGCTGAAGGTGACGTGTCCATGTGCCCACCTTTCAGGCGCCCGTTAACCTCCAGCTGCACTTCATGGTGCGCGTGAAGGCCAGGTAGCTAGGGGGCAGTGTTTTGCTCTTTGCCCATCCCCCACACACATACTGGTAGAAATCTTGGCACGGGTCCGCCGTTGGGTCCATGGCGGCCAGAACGGTGCGAGCTGTGAGGACGAAGAGCGTTTCTGTTACTGGGAAGGTGATACGAAAGTTACCTGGATCAGCAAACACTTGGTCTGCTTTGGACTTACGAATGTGAAATATCTCTCTGTCTTTGTCTATCTTTCTGTCTCTGTCTCTCTATCTTTCTGTCTGTCTTTCTTTCTGTCTCTCTGTCTGTTTGTCTGTCTGTCTGTCTGTCTGTCTGTCTGTCTCTCTCTCTGCTTTCGACTCACGAGTTTAAAATCTCTGCCTGTCTGTCTCTAGGTGGGTAGGCAGACGCAGACAGATAAGGAGATAGACAGATAGATAGATAGACAGACAGATAGATGGATAGATGGATAGATAAATTGTTAGATTGTGTGTGTGTGTGTGTGTGTGTGTGTGTGTGTGTGTGTGTGTGTGTGTGTGTGTGTGTGTGTGCGCGTGCGCGCACGCGACGAAACCAGCGCGAGTGTATGTGGGGGTGGGAGTGGGTGGTGGGGGGGGGGGGGGATAATAATTCGGAATGAGACTCAAACGCAGATTGTAATTGTCATGAGAACCCCTGTGGGTCTATAGGCACGGCCTGGTAATTGTGATAACTTATAATGAATAGATAGACCATAATTCATATGGGCCCATGATTGGATGTCAGTAGTCTTCTCAAATTCATGTGATCACAAATATGTTTTGCAAAACGCGCGCGCGCGCCCTGCGCGCATGCGTGCGTGCGTGCGTGCGTGTGTGTGTGCGCGCGCGCGTGTGTGTGTGTGTGTGTGTGTGTGTGTGTGTGTGTGTGTGTGTGTGTGTGTGTGTGAGAGAGAGAGAGAGAGAGAAGAGAGAGAGAGAGAGAGAGAGAGAAGAGAAGAGAGAGAGAGAGAGAGAGAGAGAGAGAAGAGATGTAATACAACCTTTTCCAAGATAAAGTCGTGGACTAACAAGTACGCCCCATTTATGTCTTGGTTTTGAAACACAAGATACCCAAGGTTCCTGAGCGCTATAGCAAGCGTACATCAACTGAAAGAGACACTTTATACATACGACAATCATTTAAACGCATTCTGTGCCTCTGTTTGTGCATCTGTGAATCTGTCTACTTGCTCCTCAGTAACATCCAAGTTCTTGTGTATTCTTCTGAAAACTTGGCATGGAGATTCATTAGGATATTGGTAGAATAAAATAAAGTCATGTTCTCACAGACGTCTGCACTACTCATATTTCTCATGCCAAAATTGCGAAGCGAAGTAATTAGAGAATTCGAAGGTAGTCGAAGGAAAATAAGCGCAATCATATCCCTGTATAAACGTCGACAAGGGTGGAACGGGGGAACGTTTAACACAAAGAAAATTGCTGGGAGGAGGGAATGGGGATGGACAGAGGGGGAGAAAATTGGGCAAAACAAAGAGATGTGGGTTTTGAAGATGATTGGGAGAGGAGGAATGGAGCGTGAGAGGACAGTTAATGTACTATAGTTCACTGACTGCAAAGACATGTTTTTTTGTGTGTTTTTTTTAAAAATAAAGAACACTAGTTTATGAAGTATGAAAGTACAATCGCAGAAAATCTGATTTTTATTTCTTAAAAAAGAGAGGGGATCATGCAAATGTTAACAGGGAGGGGGCATAAAAATGAATTTTTCTCCATAATTGCTCTTCACGCTTGGGGTGCTACAACGTGGACATCAGCGGGAACAGCAGGCGACAGTTGGATCGTCCGACCAGCCAATAATCCGACCTTCCATATCCATCCAGTGTGTTTGTGACGTCTATGTTGTCAAATATTTATGTGTGAGGAATACATGCATAACATGTATCGCAAGGTGCACGTGTTGATTACTTCGTTTTCTCTTTCATGTTTATCAAAATCGGGTGCACCTCAACGAAAATGCTACTTTCTGCCTTCAGCAGTCTCTATCGCACTACTTAACTGTACACCGATTCAGAAGTTCAAAGTTTAATTGTCCAGCGTAACGATGATCTGATGTGAGTATTAGTCGAACGTTGTAACGGTCTACCGTAGCCATGATGTTCAATTGCACGAGTGCGTGAAGCGGCTGTAGGGAGACATTTGCTCTGACTTGGCGTTCGTCGGCGTGGCGACAGTCGTGGCTGTTTACTGTTTAGTAACAGTGGGGAAATTTTCTTCTACGCCAAACGTTTGTTCCTCTCTTTGACGGTTATTTACTCATCATTACTTCTGCTTAGTTTTAAAGTCTCCTGAAAGAAATGTATCTTTCCTACACTGGGAACAACGCGTAACATATCGTTGCCCGAAATACAACTGCCGTAAGTCTGAAAATCAAATTTTACGGGAGACGAAGAAAACAAGATGCAAAGCATATAAACGTACTCCAGTTTATCCTGAATACGCGTGAGATATTCCACAAAGAGGAAAAACCGTCTTGGGCTGGTGTAACCAGTAATGGCTATTCTGGTAAACATCGGCTATCGTCTGTGACCTAAAACGAACATACTTACAAATTTTTAGAAAGATCGGCCAAGAACTTTCTGAGATTTTCCATAAAGAAGAAAACCATTATAGGCCGTTAGTAACGGCTCTAACGGTACACTTAAACATCGGGCATCATCCATGAACCATAGTGAACATACCTACAAATTTTCAGAAAGATGGGCCAAGTACTTTCTGAGATATTCCATAAAGAAGAAAAACCGTTACATGCCGTTACAGCCGTTAGTAACGACTATAACGGGGTGAACTAAAAACATCAGGCATCATCCGTGACCCATAATGAACATACCTGCTAATTTTCACAAAGATCGGCCAAGTGCTTTCTGAGATATGCCAAAAAGAAGAAAAACTGTTACAGGCTGTTACAGCCGTTAGTAACGGCTATAACGGGATAAACTAAAAAAAATCGGCATCATCCGTGACCCATAATGAACATACCTGGTATTTTTCACAAAGATCGGCAAAGTACTTTCTGAGATATTCGATGGAGAAGAAAAAGCGTTACAGGCCGTTACAGCCATTAGTAACGGTTATAACGGTAAACTAAAACATCGGGCATCATTCGTGGCCCATAATGGACATACGTACAAATTTTCAGAAAGATCGGCCACGTACTTTCTGAGATATTCCATAAAGAAGAAAAACCGCTACAGGCCATTACAGCCGTTAGTAACGGTTATAAAGGGGAAATTAAACATCGGGCATCATCCGTCACCATTAATGAACATACCTACACATTTTCAGAAAAATAGGCCAAGTACTTTTTGAGATATTCCATAAAGAAGAAAAACCGTTTACAGGCCGTTACAGCCGTTAGTAACGGCTTAACAGGGTAAACTAAAACATCGGGCATCATCTGTGACCTATAATGAACATACCTGCTAATTTTCATTAAGGTCGGCCAAGTACTTTCTGAGATATTCCATAGAGAAGAAAAACCGTTACAGGCCGTTAGTAACGACTATAACGGTTAACTAAAACATCGGGCATCATCCGTGGCCCATATTGAACATACCTACAAATTTCAGAAAGATCGGTTCAGTTGTTTTGTCTGGAGCGAGTTTAACACATTTTGACCATGGACGCACACACACACACACACACACACACACACACACACACACACACACACACACACACACACACACACACACACACACACACACCACACACAGCATTTCTTCGTTCCCATTCTAAAGCACTCCCTATTCTATAAAAACTGGGAGTACAAAATGCAAAAAATCCAAGTACGGCGGATTTGTTCACATTTATTTCACTGTTCTTATCATATCAAGGCACCAGTGTAGAACAATGCTGTCTGTTAATGTTCGTACAAGTACTGTCTGAGAGCCTATCACAGTATAACCAGCTCAGTTGAGCTGTATGTGTCTGTGAAAAGTGTGAGAGCTCACGTACGCGTGCGCGTGTGTGGTGTGTGTGTGTGTGTGTGTGTGTGTGTGTGTGTGTGTGTTGTGTGTGTTTGAGTGCGCACGCACGAACTGAAGTGGGCATGCCATAAGCTTTCGTGTCCATGGGTGTATAACCCCCTACACACGCCCCTCTCTCTCTGTCCCGTGCGCGATCACGCGCGCGCGCGCGCGTGTGTGTGTGTGCGCATGTGCAGTGTGCGTGCGTGCATGCGCGCGCGCGCGCGCGTGCGCGTGTGCGTGTGTGGGGTGTGTGTGTGTGTGTGTGTGCCCACGCACGCGTGTGTGTATGTGTGTGTGCGTGCACTCGTTTGTGTAAGCAACAGGGGTTAGATTATATCCTGAGAAAGAAGGGGAGAAGGAGTTAAGGCAAGAACATTCAAACACATTTTCTATGGAATGCCAAGGGTCCGCAGCCTTAACAAATTTCAATTTGTTGTTGTTGTTGTTGTTTTTGTTCCTCCCCCCCCCCCCCCCCTCCCAAGAACGTCAGTATATGGGACTGGTTAACATGGAAAGAAGGCAAAATGGAAATACAGATGAGGGCGACGCTTTGTGGGTAAGAATGGGTGTATGCGTGCATGGCTGTTTAAGTTTCGTTTTTCTTTTCTTTTCCTTCATCTCTTTTTTTTTCCTCCTCCCCCAATTGATATCAAGTGCAGAGCGACCAGAACGTTACAGAAACAGTTTTCTAATGAAATCAGCACGTTGGTTCTATGTGTACCTAGGAGACAGATGGGGCAGGAGGGGAGGAGAGGCGGGAGGTGGGGGTGGGGAAGGAGGGAAAGTGGGTATAGTGAGGAGGTGGGTGGTTGAAGGGCTCGAAGTTGGGCACGGGTTAGAGTGGGATTTGAAGGGGGGGGGGGGGGGGGGGGGGGGGGGGGGGGGGTCGGAGGGGTTGAGGATGGGGTGGGTGTGCTCGCGCTAGGGTCGGCCAGGTAAAATGTGGCAGTGTAAACGATCCCAGGTGAGTGCAGGTTTGGGGGTGGTGCATTTCACTGCCAATTCTTTTTTTTTTTTTTTTTTTTAAACCAGATGCTAGTGAGCAAGGTCCTCATTCTCGGTACACAAATAATGCCTGATATCATCAATATAGTCGTCGTCATCGTCGTCGTCGTCGTCGTACTCCTCCTCCTCCTCCTCAGTAATCTTATCATCATTGTCATCATGATCATAACTACTGCTACTACAACTACTACTACTACTACCACTACCACTACTACTTCCACTACATACTACTACTACTACTACTACTACTACTACTACTACTACTATCATATTCTTATTATCTTTATCAATAACATACTAATGATGATGATGTTAATAATAATAATAATAATGATAATAATAATAAATAGCAAGAATATCATTATTATTATCATTATTATTTTCATCATCATCAGAAGTAGTAGTAGTAGTAACAGTAGTAGTAGTAGCAGTAGCAGTAGTGGTAGGAATTGTGTACTAGTAGTCGCAACTCTTTTTCTTTTCCTTCTTTTCATTTTTGTGTTGATGATGATGATGAGATGATGATGATGATGATGATGATGATGCTGATGCTGATGTTGATGATGATGATGATGATAATGATGATGATTGTTGTTGTTCTTGTTGGTAGTAGTAGTAGTAGTAGTAGTAGTAGTAGTTGTAGTTGTAGTTGTAGTAGTAGCAGTAGCAGTAGTAGTAGTAGTAGTAATAGTCGTGTAGTAGTAGCCGTAGCAGTAGTGGTTGGAACAGTATTAATATCAGTCACATTAGCCTCAAACGTAGTGGCGGCAGTAGTAGTACCAACGACAGTAGTTAAAGGTGTCATAGTAGTGCGTTGGGCTAATGCGTAGGTCAGACATCCACCGAGTCATAGCTACGAGACCCTCTTCTTCAATTGTCTCAATTTAGTTGTTAATTCATTTATCCATTAGCTTCAAATCATGCGTAGTGTGGTCTCAAAACTTAGCGAATGTGGTGTAGCGTATAAGGACTAGTCCGCACGCAGTGACACCTCCTTGATGAAACTCAAACTGAAACTGTCATAGTAGTAATAGTGGTAGCCTTCATTAAGGCAGTACTAATAGTATCAGTAATTATAATAATGATAATGATCATAATAATAGTAATGATGATAATAACAATGTTAATAACAGTAATACCATTAATGTTAATTATAAGAATGATTATAACAATAATGATAATAACATTCATCATTATCATCATCATCATCACCATTGTAATTATAACAGTAATGATAACTATGCAATGGCGTCAACAGTAATAGTAGCGGTGGTAGTGAAAGTAGCTGTGTTAGTACTAGTGGTCGATGTCGTTGAAGTAGTACCAATGATCTCAATAACAATAATAATAACATAATAATAACTATTATTATTATTTTGTTATCATCATCATCATCATCATCATTATTATTATTATTGTCATCATCATCATCATCACCATCATCATCATCATCATTGTCATTATCATCATTATCATCATCCTTGTTGTTATTGTTGTTGTTGTTGTAGTTAGTAGTGTTAGTAGTAGTAGTAGTAGTAGTAGTAGTAGTAGTAGTAGTAGTAGTAGTAGTAGTAGTAGTAGTAGGCAGCAGCAGCAGAGACGATGATGATGATACTGATAAAAATAACCATGCCAAACAAACATAAAGACCTTAGGCATTTACACTCCAATTTACAGACCAATCAACTCAACAACTAAACAATGATCAGCATGCGCGTGCGTATGTGTGTGTGTGTGTGTTGTGTTTGTTTCGAGCGCGCATGCACAAACTGAAATGTGCATGGCTTGAGCTTTTGTGTCCATAGACAATAAAGTCCCCACCATGTCCCTCTGTCTCTCTCTCTCTCTGCTGTGTGTGTGTGTGTGTGTGTGTGGGGGGGGGGGGGGGGGGGGTGTTGGCTGGGGGGATGGGGGGATGCGCGTTCACGCGAGTGTGCATGTGTGTGTGTGTGTGTGTGTGTGTGTGTGGTGTGTGTGTTGTGTGTGTGTGTGTGTGGTGTGCGTGCGCTCGTGTGTCTAAGTGCAAGTGGCTAGATTATTTCTTGAGGGCAGGGGAGAGGGAGTTAAGGCAAATGCATTCAAACACATTTTCTATGGAATGCCAAGGGTCTGCAACCTTTAAAAAAAAATCAATTTTTTGTTGTTGTTGTCTTTGTTCCTTTTTTTATGCCAGGAACGTCAGTATATGGGACTGGTTAACATGGGAAAGAAGGCAAAATGGAAATACAGATGGGGGCGACGCTTTGTGGGTAAGGATCGGTGTATGCATGCGTGGCTGTTTAAGTTTCGTTTTTCTTTTCTTTTCTTTTCTTTCATCCTTTTTTTTCCTCCTCCCCCATGTGATATCAAGTGCAGAGCGACCAGGACCTTACAGAAACAGTTTTCTGATGAAATCAGCACGTTGGTTCTATGTGTACCTAGGAGACAGATGGGACAGGGAGGGGAGGAGAGGCGGGAGGTGGTGGTGGGGAAGGAGGGAAAGTGGGTATAGTGAGGAGGTGGGTGGTTGAAGGGCTCGAAGTTGGGCACGGGTTTAGAGTGGGGATTTGTAAGGGGGGGGGGGGGGGGGGGGGGGTAGGGGTGAGGGGGGGGGGGGGGGGTGGTGCTCGCGCTAGGGTCGGCCAGGTAAAATGTGGCAGTGTAAACGACCCAGGTGAATGCAGGTTTGGGGGTGGTGCATTTCACTGCCAATTCTTTTTTTTTTAACCAGATGCTAGTGAGCAAGGTCCTCATTCTCGGTATACAAATAATGCCTGATATCATCAATATAGTCGTCGTCATCGTCATCGTCGTCGTACTCCTCTTCCTCCTCAGTAATCCTTATTATCATTGTCATCAACATCATAACTACTACTACTACTATTACTACCACCACCACCACCGCCACCACTACTACTACTACTACTACTACTACTACTACTACTACTACAACTACTACTACTATACTACTATTACTACTACTATTACTACCACCACCACCACCACACCACCACTATATACTACCACTACTACTACTAATACTACTACTACTACTACACTACTATACTACAGGTACTACTACTATCATATTCTTATTATCTTTATCAATAACTACTAATAATGATAATAGTATAATAATGATATAATACAATGATAATAATAATATAAGACATCGTTATTATCATCATCATTATTTTCATATCATCATCGGAGTAGTAGTATAGTAGTAGTAGTAGTAGTAGTTTTCAGTAGCAGTAGCAGTAGTGATAGAATGTGTACTATAGTCGCAATTCTTCTTTTTCTTTTCCTTATTCTTTTCATAATTTTTTGTGATGATGATGATGATGATGATGATGATGGTGATGATGATGATTGTTTTTGTTGTTGTTGTTAGTGGTGGTGGTGGTGGTGGTGGTGGTGGTGTAGTAGTAGTAGTAGTAGTAGTAGTAGTAGTGTAGTAGTAGTAGGCTGGAGTAGTAGTAGTAGCAGTGGCAGTAGCAGTAGCAGTGGTAATAATAGTCGTCGTAGTAGCAGTAGCAGTACTGGTAGGAACAGTATTATTATTAGTCACATTAGCTGCAAATGTAGCGGCGGCAGCAGTAGTAGCAATGACAGTAGTTAAAGGTGTCATAGTAGCACGTTGGGCTAATGCGTAGGTCAGACATCCGCTGAGTCGTAGCCACGAGACCCTCTTCTTCAATTGGCTCAATTTAGTTGTTAATTCATTTATCCATCAGTTTCAAATCATGCGTAGTGTGGTCTCAAACTTAGCAGATGTGGTGTAGCGTATATGGACTAGTCCGCACGCAGTGACGCCTCCTTGATGAAACTGAAACTGAAACTGTCATAGTAGTAATAGTGGTAGTCTTCGTTAAGGCAGTACTAATAGTATCAATAATGATAATAATGATAATGATAATAATAATAGAAATGATGATAATACCAATGATAATAACAGTAATACTATCAATGTTAATTATAAGATTGATTACAACAATGATAATAATATTCATCATTATCATTATCACTATCATCATCATCATCATCATCATCATCATCATCATCATCATCATCTCATCATCATCATTATCATCATCATTGTAATTATAACAGTAATGATAACTATGCGATGGCGTCAACAGTAATAGTTGCAGTGGTAGTGAAAGTAGCTGTGTTAGTACTAGTAGTCGATGTTGTTGAAGTAGTACCAATGATATCAATAACAATAAAAAATAATAACAATAACAAAATAATAATGATAACTATTATTATTATTATTTTGGAAATGAAATGAGGCAGGGAACAGTAAACAATAAACAGTAAACAAGTGGGGTAACGTTTGCTCCCATAAGAAAACCTAACACAGGGTAACTTTTATTCAAGACTGGCACAGCCTTTTAAACTTGAATAAAGTCAGACAAATACAAAGACAAACAATCTAATAGTGGGGGAAAAAAACAAGCACAGGCCAACAACTCAACTGTCTTCATTGTAGACTTAGCAAAAGTTGGACTTAAGGAGGGGGGAGGGAGGGGAGGGGAGGGGGAAGTTGAAGATGGAGATGGAGATGCATTGCCTGCTCCGAGGCCTTTCGTCCGCTGAAAGTAGCAGTGTTAGTACGAAAGGCCTCGGAGCAGGCAATGCAAATATATCTGCCTTCAAAAGGGATTGCGATGGTTCCCTTCTGCAGCTAGTGAAGAGTTTTCATATTTGTAATATATTTTCATAATTTCATGTTCCCGGTTTCTCCATCTTCAACTCCCCCCCCCCCCCCCCCCCACCTTTCCTCCTTAAGTCCAAATTTTGCTAAGTCTACTATGAAGATAGTTGAGTTGTTGGCCTGCGCTTGTTTTTTCCCCCACTTTTAGATTGTTCATCTTTGTATTTGTCTGACTTTATTCAAGTTTAAAAGGCTGTGCCAGTCTTGAATAAAAGTTACCCTGTGTTAGGTTTTCTTATGGAAGCAAACGTTACCTCACTTGTTTACTGTTTATTATTATTATTTTGTTTTTATTATTATTATTTTGTTATCATCATCATCACCATTATCATCGTTACTATTATTATTATTATTATTATTATTATTATTATTTATTATTACTGTCATCATCATCATCATATCATCATCATCATCATCATCATCATCATCATCTCATCATCATCATCATTGTCATTATTATCATTATCATCATCCTTGTTGTTATTGTTGTTGTTGTTGGTAGTAGTAGTAGTAGTAGTAGTAGTAGTAGTAGTAGTAGTAGTAGTAGTAGTAGTAGCAGTAGTAGACTAGTAGCAGAGATGATGATGATACTGATAAAAAAATAACCACGCCTAACAAACATAAAGACCTTAGGCATTTACACTCCAGTTTACTGACCAATCAATTCGACAACTAAACAATGATCAGCAATGCATACAGGCACGAGGGGTGGGATCGGGTGGTGGTGGTGCTTTGAAGCACACTGCGGCCAATAACTTTGGCCAAACTTAATAGGGACGACAACCTATCTAAGCTTTCCCACTCCCTCTCTCCACCCATTACCCATCTCTCAAAGACAGACAGGGTTACCGTCAAAGACACCACGCAAAGCGTCCTCACTATGCCAATATGTTAATTTATGGCAAAACCCTAAAAGACAAAAAAAAATACAAGACACCCACAAACCACGTTGTATGGTATCTGCCAGGTTAAGGGCTTCATCACAAAGGCAAAGCAACGTTGACTATTTTGCTTTTATTCTCACCCAACCCCAAACGACACACGGCAGCAAATCACATCAACGCTATGCACAGAACCGGACAGAACAACATGCAGCCAACAAATAGCATTTTCACATGCTTAAGCATAGACAGACCAAAGCAAATGACGCTAGCATCACAACGAATGCAACATGTTATGGTTTGAAAGTGGCAGTTCCCCAAGCTGTTAACATGACAACCCTTTTGATTGAGTTCATTCACTAAAAATGGGCAGTTGAAACGGACACTAGACTCATGCACATGCTCTAAACACACGGGTTCCGGTCTCACCCAAATCCGATTTCCGGTTCCTGATGTTGGCATCGCCCCACACAGCCCAGAGCAACAGGAGCCAGCCACAGGCCTGAACACGACCTCTGCCAAAGCAAAGCATTCTCCACTTCTTCGTCACGGACTGCCAGTCTCGCCAATGACGGTCTGTTTAACACACGGTCTCCTTCTTCTCTTCGATGTTTTCACTCAAACCACCAGGGACCATCCACATGAACACACATTGTGATCGTGCTCTCCTGCTCCCTCCATCCTACCTCCCCTCGTACCGCCTTCACCGCCTGTCTGTGTTTGCCTAAGCCCTAACCAAGCCTCTCTCTCTCTCTCTCTCTCTCTCTCTCTCTCTCTCTCTCTCTCTCTCTCTCTCTCTCTCTCTCTCTCTCTCTCTTTCTCAACCATGTTCCCATGGCAAGCTGTTGCACAACTTTTGAGCTGCATTAAAAATACTTGGTTAATAGGCGTGTTTATTTATGCATACTGACAATGCCAGTTGGCATACAGCACCACAGATCGGCTATCGGTATGTTTGTGGTAAGTTTGTTGAAACTGGTGAAAAGAAACGCACTGATTTTTACAAAAAGAACTGTAGCATTCAAAATCTTCAACTTAACCAGCCATTTTACTGTCACAACACTGTTTGACTTTCTCTCATGATGTCGGGCTTCGAACTCCACCCTGTCCCAGTGATCGCACAGAGAGCAAACAGCTCAGCTGAGTAAAATCAGAATGCACAGGAGATGGACATAGAACAGTCCCCTCTGCGGCAGCTCATCAGGTCGGTGCAAACATTTACAGAGGCTGTTAACAGATGTGAATACAGACTGGAAACAAATCAGAACATTTAATTAAAAAAGTAAAAATTAAATAAAAATTGAAATAAAAATGGACATTGAAATGGACAATCGTTTAGAAGAACTGTATAAACAACAAACAATGATTGCAGATGATGTTGATGCAATGTCTGATTATTATGAAAGACTTGAAGAAAACCTCGATTCATACCAAACACTTGTAAAAAAAAAAAAAAAAAAAAAAAAGAGCTTGAAGACAACATCGATGATCTCGAAAATCGAAATACATCATTACATCAGAGCCACGACCATGTGAAAGAATGAAAACTTAAATTTTCTTGTTTGCATGAAAAACCTCCTTTTGCTTGAATACTTCCAATTTTTCTGTAAATCATACACACAATAGTAAGATTCAATTAGCCTATATGATAATATGTGTATGTGTGTGTGCGTGTGTGCGTGCGCGCGCTTGCGCTCACCTGTTACCTGTTCATTAAATCACAAAACGGAGCACTTTGTAACGGTGACGGTGCTTCAAAGACGCCTTACTCCTCTTTTAAGAGGGCGGGAGTGGGTGGGAGGAGGAATGGGAGCGGTGGGAGATAAGGGTGGATTGGCGGGGAGGAGGTATGGGAGCGGTGGGAGATAAGGGTGGATTGGCGGGGAGGAGGTATGGGAGCGGTGGGAGATAAGGGTGGATTGGCGGGGAAAGGGGGAGGTCGGGGTGGGATGAGGAGAACAAGTGTCCACCCTGTCTACGTCTTTCAAATCTGCCAGCGACAGTGATTTCAAAGACCGCTCAGTCGCGGCGAAAAGGGTGGCGGGGCAGGGAGGAGATGCGGCAGTGGTGGGAGTTATTTTAAGGCAGCCATACTCCAACATCGGGGAAGGTGCATGCTATATGTAGCGTGTCATCCATACCAACGACCAAACTGACCTTCTCTTCCGAAAGTTGGTGATGGGATTTTACGTGTGTGCAAGATGTTGGCGTGCGTTCACACACGGAACCTCGGTTTATAATCTCATTCCAAGGACTACATGGTGAATAGAGTCAGAACCAGTGCTAATTCCGAGAGAAAAATATTCCTGTACCGAAAGGGCCCGGCGGAGATGCGAACTCGCAACCCCAAAATTACGAGTCCGGCGCTCTGCTAACTGAGCTGTTCCAGTCCCAGTTTCAATCGTATGATTATCAACTTGAATCGACTGTTTTGAGGAATAGAAACTTAAGCTTAGTTTACTTAAGAGAAAACTCACCGGAAGCTGTCGACTGTGGGCGAACATTTTGTTTCATTATGGATGGAAAGAGGAAAAGACAACTCCATGAGCTCTAAACTTCAAGCAATTTACTACAAATAAGTAGGGTAACTCTTGCTCCCACAAGAAAACAATTCCAAGGGAATGCAGCTTACGACACAGAATCGCCTGGCAGACGTGACAGCACAGAGCACACAGAACAAACAAGGAAACATCCCCAAAAGAGGATGTTCAATGCTTGTCCGTATACCCAGTACCGAACACATCTACACGGCAACAAGAACTGGAGAAATGAACAAATATGAATTAACTTATATTCAAGACTGGCACAGCCAGTTTGTTCTTCTTCCTCTTCGGGTTGAGTAGCCACAATCAACTTGCTGATTTTTTAATTTTTTTTTCTGCTGTTACTTTTGGGAAGGGGGGGGGGGGGGGGGGGCTTGATTTCCTGGTGGGTTTGAAAACAAAGGGAAACCAAAAAATGGTAATAAACACTACGCTACTGATATTACTCAAACCCTAACTGCTATGGGCATTAGCTGGATGTGGAGCTGCTAACCAGCTACCATGGTCGCCTTTAAATCCCAGCAAGCCGGGATCTAAGCCAGCCGCACACAAGCTAGCGTTGGCCAGGCCCACAAGTCGCCATGCCGGCAGAAACAAAAGAAACCAACGAGAGAGAAGGGAAGGGGGACATATTTTATAACACTAACAATGGAGAGGGAGGGGGGTGGGACTGCTGGTTGGTTGGTTCTACTCTCCTCTTGACAGCTGTGAGCTGCCAAGAGTGTCAGTAGCTGTAACTTCCTCAGCTTCTTCGGCGGTAAGGGCGTTCTGCTTCTGCCTCTGCTGTTCTGCTTCAGGCTTGCTGATGTTCCTCTGGGTGTGAGGGTCCCAGACTGAGCTGGTGTATTCAGGACTAGGTCTTACAAACGCAGGCGGGGGTGAGGGAGGGGGGGGGGGTGGGACTGCTGGTTGGTTGGTTCTACTCTCCTTGACAGCTGTGAGCTGCCAAGCGTGTCAGTAGCTGTAGCTTCCTCAGCTTCTTCGGCGGTAAGGGCGTTCCAGTCCCTGATGGTCCGCGGGAAGGAGAAGCGTCTATAGTCTGTCCTGCACTGTATTTATTTATACTGCTGGTCATGGCCTCTCCTCTTGCGGCATGGCGCTGACTGCAGCTTGCTGTGGTTAACTTGGACCTTGCCAGTGCGAATCTTCTGCAGCATGCTGATCCTTGCCTTCTTCCTGCGGTTCTGAAGTGATGGCCAGCCCAGGTAGTCCAGCATGTTACTCACACTTGAGGTGTTATGGTAGCGGTTCAGAACAAAGCGCGCTGCATGCTGCTGTTCTGCTTCGAGCTTCCTGATGTTCCTCTGGGAGTGAGGCTCCCAGACTGAGCTGACGTAAGCTATGCCTTTTCCTTCATTTCAGTTGAGCCAATTTCAAGGTTCCGTCTCAGGAAGCCAAGAGTCTTGCTGGCTTTTGTGGCAACAGCATCAATGTGGTGGTCCCAGTTCAATTCCTTGTGGAGAGTGATGCCCAGATACCTTGATGCTGTTACCTTCTCCAGGGTATGGCCATGTAGTTCATATGGAAAGTCCAGGGTGGTTCGGCGTCTGGTGCCTGGGAGTGTGGTACATTTACCTGGGTGGAACTGCGTGTCCCAGCTTTCCTCCCACTCAGCAAGGTGGTCCAGGTCTTGTTGCAGCTGGGCTTGGTCTTCCTGGCAAGTGACCACGTTGTAGACGGCAGTATCATCAGCAAACAACCTTGACTTGGATGTGACAGTGTCCGGGAGATCGTTTATATAGGCCAGAAATAGGCAAGGGCCAAGACTGCCCCCTGGGGCACACCGGTTTTCACCTCGATGTAGGCTGACTGAGAACCCTCTACAACTTCTGCCTGTCGTCTTTCCCAGAGGAAGGATTGGATCCAGCAGAGTACCTGTCCCCTAACGCCATACTGTTGGAGCTTTTGGAGCAGGAAGTTGTGGTTCACTTTATCAAAAGCCTTCGAAAAGTCCATGATAAGGATGTCGGTCTGCACACCTGCTTCCAAGTTATCTACCAGCTCATCAACCAGTTCTAGGAGTTGGGTCTCACAGGATCTCTGTCTCCTGAACCCGTGCTGCTGCGGACAGAGGATGCCGTTTTTCTCGAAGTGTCCCATTGTCGAGGAAACAGTGATATGCTCCAATATCTTGCAGGTGATTCAGTCTTCTCTGTCTGAAGATTCAGGTATGCCAAATAGTTTCACACTGTTTCACCGAGAGAAACCCTCCAAGTGATCTAATTCAGACTCCAAGCCTGAGATTTTCTCATTCATCTGATCCTGTTTGCTTGATAATTTCTTGATCGAGTCAGCATTCTTCTGTACTTGCTGTTTTGTGGCATTACGTCGTGGCACAGATTTGCAATCGTCTTCTTCATTTCTTTCTGTTCTGCACCAAACCTCATCAGGGCCTCTTCTTGTTCTTTCATCATAGTTTCCTGCCATTGCATGGTTGCGAGAATTGTGTCAAGCTTCAGTTGTAAACTGTCTTGCAGCATCTTGAAATTGTCACGCAGTGACAATGTCTCTTCAGCGGTGATCTCATCATCTACTGGGCCTGGATTCTCCTCTACATCGCTGCTGAGTTTCACTCGACTCACTGCCAACGCAAACACCGCCAGACATAAGACCAGGGCAAACTGCTCAAGTAGCAGGTTGTCGCGGTCAACAGTCAAATTCGTTGCCTGGCATACTAGCTTAGGTTGCTGGTATACGAACTTAGCCAAGAATGACGTCATAACATGTAGTTGCTAATGGTCACAGCAAAACTCCACAGTTTAAGACAACCACTACCACTACTACTACTCGATTTTTGTTGGTCATGTACCGTTACTAACGGCTGTAACGGCCTGTAACGCTTTTTCTTCTCCATCGAATATCTCTGAAAGTACTTGGCCGATCTTTGTGAAAAATACCAGGTATGTTCATTATGGTTCACGGATGATGTCCGATGTTTTAGTTTATCCCGTTATAGCCGTTACTAACGGCTGTAACAGCCTGTAACGGTTTTTCTTCTTTATAGAATATCTCAAAAAGTACTTGGCCGATCTTTCTGAAAATTTGTAGGTATGTTCATTATGGGTCACGGATGATGCCCGATGTTTTATTTTACCGTTACAGCCGTTACTAACAGTTACTAACGGCTGTAACGGACTGTAACGGTTTTTCTTCTTTATGGAAAATCTCACAAAGCACTTGGCCGATCTTGATGAAAAGTACCAGGTATGTTCATTATGGGTCTCGGATGATGCCCGATGTTTTAGTTTACCCCGTTATAGCCATTACTAATAGCTGTAACAGCATGTAACGGTTTTTCTTCATTATAGAATATCTCAAAAAGTACTCGGCCGATCTTTCTGAAAATTTCTAGTTATGTTTCTTATGGGTCACAAATAATGCCTGATGTTTTAGTTTATCGTTATAGCCGTTTGTAACGGCCTGTAACGGTTTTTCGTCTTTATAGAATATCTCAGAAAGCACTTGGCCGATCTTTCTGAAAATTTGTAGGTATGTTCATTATGGGTCAAGGAAGATGCCCGATGTTTTATTTTACCGTTACAGACGTTATTACTGCTACTGTCAAATTGGTTGCTCCAGTCAAATTCGTTGAAGTGGAATATCATGACCACTCCTGCTACTACTACTACTACTTCTACTACCACAAACAACAACAACAACAACAACAACAACACAACAACAACAACAACTACTACTACTACTACCACTACTACTACTACTATACTACTACTACTACTACTACTAGAATTTTGTTGGTCATTGTGCCGGCTCAGTATTGGCATTGAATTTGACCAGGCAACGAATTTGGCTGATACTGCGGTCAAATTCGTTGCTCCAGTCAAATTCGTTGTCGTGCAATAAAATGACCACTCCTGCTGCTACTACTGCTACTACTACTACTACTACTATCTACTACTACTACTACTACTACTACTACTATACTACTAGAATTTTGTTGGTCATTGTGCCGGATCAGTATTGGCAATGAATTTGACCAGGCAATGAATTTGATACTGCGGTCAAATTAGTTGCTCCAGTCAAATTCGTTGCCGTGCAATATCATGACCACTCCTGCTGCTACTACTACTACTACTATTATTATTACTACAACTTCCACTATACTACTACTACTACAACAACTAAAACTACTACTACTATTTGAATAGTGTTGGTCATTCTGCCAGATCAGTATTGGCAATGAATTTGACCAGGCAACGAATTTGACTGATACTGCGGTCAAATTAGTTGCTCCAGTCAAATTCGTTGCCGTGCAATATCATGACCACTCTGCTGCTACTACTACTACTACTATTATTATTACTACAACTTCACTACTACTACTACTACTACTACAACAACTAAAACTACTACTACTATTTGAATAGTGTTGGTCATTCTGCCGGATCAGTATTGGCAATGAATTTGACAGGCAACGAATTTGACTGATACTGCGGTCAAATTCGTTGCTCCAGTCAAATTCGTTGCCGTGCAATATCATGACCATTGCTACTACCGCTACTCCTACTACTAATACTGTTACTACTACTACTACTACTACTACTACTACTACTACTACTACTACTACTCTACTACTACTACTAGAATATTGTTAGTCATTGTGCCGGCTCAGTATTGGCAATGATTTGACTAGGCAACGAATTTTACTGATACTGCGGTCAAATTCGTTGCTCCAGTCAAACTCGTTCCGTGCAATATCATGACCACTCCTGCTGCTACTACTGCTACGACTACGACTACTACTACTACTACTACTACTACTACTACTACTACTACTACTACTACTACTACTACTACTAAGAATATCGTTGGTCATTGTGCCAGATCAGTATTGGCAACTGCATTTGACCAGGCAATGAATTTGACTGATACTGCGGTCAAATTCGTTGCTCCAGTCAAATTCGTTGCCGTGCAATATCCTCACCACTCCTGCTGCTACTACTGTACTACTACTACTACTACTACTACTACTACTACTACTACTACTACTACTACTACTACTACTACTACTACTAGAAATATTGTTGGTCATTGTGCCGGATCAGGAGTGGTCATATATTGCACGGCGACGAATTTGACTGGAGCAACGAATTTGACCGACAGTCGCGGTCAAATTCGTTGCTCCAGTCAAATTCGTTGCCGTGATTATTATGACCACTCCTGCTGCTACTACTACTGCTACTACTACTACTGTTACTACTACTACTACTACTACTACTACTACTACTACTACTACTACTACTACTACTACTACTAGAATATTGTTGGTCATTGTGCAGGATCAGTATTGGCAAAGAATTTGAACAGGCAATGAATTTGACTGATACTGCGGTCAAATTCTTTGCTTCAGTCAAATTCGTTGCTGTGGATTATCATGACCACTCCCGCTGCTACTACTGCTACTACTATACTATTATTACTACTACTACAATACTATACTACTACTACTACTACTTACTATTTACTTCTAATACTACTATACTAGAATATTGTTGGTCATTGTGCAGGATCAGGAGTAGTCATAATATTGCACGGCAACGAATTTGAATTGAGCAACGAATTTGACCGCGACAGTCGCGGTCAAATTCGTTGCTCCAGTCCAATTCGTTGCCGTGCAATATTATGACCACTCTTGCTGCTACAACTGCTACTACTACTACTACTTACTACTACCAAAGGCAAACTTTCTGCCTGTCCCCAAAACACGGACTTTTCTTTTTTTTAATTTCTAATCAGTCTTTGTCACCAGTGACGCAGGTCTGGTTTAAATTTAAGCTGATGGGTCAGTCCCAAATCTTTTACAAAGTCAAAGGACAATCTAGATTTAAGCTGATGGATTAGCCCAAATCCGTGTGCGAATTCAAAGGACAATTTAAATGTAAGCTGATGGCTTAGCCCCAAATCTGCGTGCGAATTCAAAGGACAATTTGAATTCAAGCTGATGGCTTAGTCCCAAATCTGTGTGCGAATTCAAAGGACAATTTAGATGTAAGCCGATGGCTTAGCGCGAAATCTGTGTGCAAATTCAAAGGACAATTTAAACACATCCATGTTAAAGCTGATTGCTCACACGGCCAAATCGCTCTACCAATTTAAAGGACAAGTTAAGCATATCTATGGTAAGCTCGTCAAATCCCTGTTGGTTTTTTTTTTTAATTTTGATATAAGATTAGTGCATCTAATCCAGTCTCGCTTTTCGAACAGTGTGTGTGTGTGTGTGTGTGTGTGTGTGTGTGTGTGTGTGTGTGTGTGTGTGTGTGTGTGTGTGTGTGTGTGTGTGTGTGTGTGTGTGTGATGGATCTGGAAAGAGAGAGGAAGCAGAATGAAATTGTAGTCGCCTGTTTCTTCAAAGTTTATCTGGATCAGAAGAA
>CM031628.1:20401939-20409439 GCA_018398815.1 Conus ventricosus
AATTCTTTGCCCTGACCAGTCGCCAAAGATGGACATTACATAGTTGCATTTTTTTTTCTCTTGAAAAAGGCCACGTGGCCAAAAATTAGATGAGTGGTATTGTGATTTTTCTATACTGTTTTCTTCCCTTTGGAGGACTATTGCTTTTGTATTCTACAATAGACCAAATCTACTGTCTTTATTCTATGGTTCAAAAATGCTTGTCTCAGCATGGTAAAAAGCTTTATGTTGCTTTTGTAGACTTCAGAAAAGCTTTTGATTCCGTAAGACACGATAAGTTATTGCAGTGTATTAGAAACCAAGGTATAAGGGGAAATTCTTCTGTTCTTTAAAAGCAATGTATAACTCATTAGTATCTTGTGTAAGATCCAACTTTGAATATTCAGATTTCTTTGACTGCCCAATGGGAGTCAGACAAAGGTGTGTGTTGAGTCCAACGCTATTTGAAATAATTTTTATTGACCAGTTAGCAAATCACTTATGGCATTCAATTGGTATCTGGCATGATGGAACTGTTTATTCTGCTGTTTGCAGATGACATTGTTCTATTAGCATCTACTCCTGTTGGTCTGCAAAACCAGCTAAACGTACTTAGACATGTTGCACCAATATGAAAATGAAAGTTAACGTGGACAAAACTAAGGTTATGGTCTTTAGAAAAGGGGGTTTTCTGGGTAAGAGTGAACAATGGTTATTTGGCAATATTAAATTAGAAGTAGTAAACAAATACTGTTATCTGGGTTTCATTTTTTCCACTAAAGTCAGCCCAAGGATTGGCATTGAACATTTGGTTTCCAAGGGGAAAGAAAGCTATGTTTAATCTAGTAAGGGCTTTCCAGAAAAATAAGGATATTAGTTATCAGATCTACTTTTAGATTTTTGATGCCAAAATTAAACCAATCATTATATTCATCTGAAGTTTGGGGCCTTAACCATTTGGAATGCCTGGAAAAGATTCATTTGATTGCATGCAAACGTTTCTTGGGTGTCCCAAGTAAGACACCAAACAAAATGGTATATGGGGAACTGGGAAGATATCCATTATATATCAACTCCTTTATATGTACTATGAGATATTGGTTTAAGCTGTTTAGAATGGACCAACAAAGGCTTCCTCGTCAAGCATACGAAATGCAGTTCTTTCTAGATCAAAACGTAAAGAAATGCTGGGTGACAAAATTGTTATGCAAGACTGGGTTTAACTTTGTATGGCTACAACAGGCTGTGGGTGATGTTTGCGGATTCTTGGCAATTTGGGGGCAAGGACTAGTTCATATGTTTACTCAAGAATGGGCAGGATCTATAAGAGAGGGAAAGGTACGCGTGTTACAAATCGTTTAAATCTATTTTTGAACGAGAAATATATCTTTGTAACATTGATGTATATTGTTTTAGGGTTGCTCTGTCTCATGCTAGACTTGATGTTCTACCTTTGAACAATAATCTTCATAGGTTCAGTGATAATTCTTATGACAAAATTGTCCTTATTGTGTTAACATAACAGAAGATGAATATCATTTGATATACAGTTGCCCACTGTATACAGATTTTCGTGCAGCACTTATATCTAATCTTCTTCATTTACCAATGTCCACTCTTTTTCAGGCACATCAGTATCAAAGAACCCTTCCACTTTCAAAATTTATATTTCTGTCAATTCGAAGGAGACAGAGCCTGACAGCTTAAATGATAATGCATGAAAACATGAAGATAGTAAGATCATAATTTTTACCACATAATTGCAAATGCATTCAGGTTTACTATCATCTATATTGATCGAATAGGAAGTTTTCGAGGGGTTTATCATATACTTATTCATGCTCTTGTTGTTTGTGGTTCGAATCTGATATTTATTTCTTGTTTCGAATTTGTAATGCGCAGGCTCATGTCCCGACCCGTTTCCTCATCCCCTTGTCCCTTTCACACCTCCCCCCTCCCCTGCCCTCCCCCACCCTTCCCTCAGTCTACCCCCTTTTTCCAACTTGAATGGTGGCCCCTGGGCGATGTTCAATAAAACATTTTCGTTAGTTCGTTCGTTCATTCTTCTCTCTCTCTCTCTCTCTCTCTCTCTCTCTCTCTCTCTCTCTCTCTCTGGGGGGGGGGGGGGGGGGGGGGCTGAGCTGTCGTCATCGGCTGCGGCAAGACGTGTACGCGAGCTGTCCTGCTAATGTGTTTAATTACGCCGGTTCATTACTACCTTGGTGACGTGTTGCGTTACTGCTAATGTGTTTAATTACGCCGGTTCATTACTACCTTGGTGACGTGTTGCGGTGCTGCTAATGTGTTTAATTACGCCGGTTCATTACTACCTTGGTGACGTGTTGCGGTGCTGCTAATGTGTTTAATTACGCCGGTTCATTACTACCTTGGTGACGTGTTGCGGTGCTGCTAATGTGTTTAATTACGCTGGTTCATTACTACCTTGGTGACGTGTTGCGGTGCTGCTAATGTGTTTAATTATGCTGGTTCATTAGTACCTTGGTGACGTGTTGCGGTACTGCTAATGTGTTTAATTACGCCGGTTCATTACTACCTTGGTGACGTGTTGCGGTGCTGCTAATGTGTTTAATTACGCCGGTTCATTACTACCTTGGTGACGTGTTGCGGTGCTGCTAATGTGTTTAATTACGCCGGTTCATTACTACCTTCGTGACGTGTTGCGGTACTGCTAATGTGTTTAATTACGCCGGTTCATTACTACCTTGGTGACGTGTTGCGGTACTGCTAATGTGTTTAATTACGCCGGTTCATTACTACCTTGGTGACGTGTTGCGGTGCTGCTAATGTGTTTAATTACGCCGGTTCATTACTACCTTGGTGACGTGTTGCAGTGCTGCTAATGTGTTTAATTACGCCGGTTCATTACTACCTTGGTGACGTGTCGCGGTGCTGCTAATGTGTTTAATTATGCTGGTTTATTACTACCTTGGTGACGTGTTGCGGTACTGCTAATGTGTTTAATTACGCCGGTTCATTACTACCTTGGTGACGTGTTGCGGTGCTGCTAATGTGTTTAATTACGCCGGTTCATTACTACCTTGGTGACGTGTTGCGGTGCTGCTAATGTGTTTAATTACGCCGGTTCATTACTACCTTCGTGACGTGTTGCGGTACTGCTAATGTGTTTAATTACGCCAGTTCATTACTACCTTGGTGACGTGTTGCGGTGCTGCTAATGTGTTTAATTACGCCGGTTTATTACTACCTTGGTGACGTGTTGCGGTACTGCTAATGTGTTTAATTACGCCGGTTCATTACTACCTTGGTGACGTGTTGCGGTACTGCTAATGTGTTTAATTACGCCGGTTCATTACTACCTTGGTGACGTGTTGCGGTACTGCTAATGTGTTTAATTACGCCGGTTCATTACTACCTTGGTGATGTGTTGCGGTGCTGCTAATGTGTTTAATTACGCCGGTTCATTACTACCTTGGTGACGTGTTGCGGTCCTGCTAATGTGTTTAATTACGCCGGTTCATTACTACCTTGGTGACGTGTTGCGGTACTGCTAATGTGTTTAATTACGCCGGTTCATTACTACCTTGGTGACGTGTTGCGGTGCTGCTAAAATGCCAATTAGTGCAGGAGCTCACCGTCAAAAAACTGGAATTTTTCATGCAGTTTTGATCAAGTTAGAGAAAAAGTGTTGTCGGTCATGTAAACTCCCAAAGTACTCCCTCTCTCACAGTGGGATTACTTCATGGACATGAACTACCGTGTTCTCGTATCAACGTTCTGTGGTGTGGTGTTCCTACTGTCAGTGAAGTGTTGTCTGTTCCTGACTCAGTCAACTTGGATTTCCGATCCGACACAGCATTTCCTAAAAGGCGTTTTATCGGCAAAATTTTTCAGTTGTGATTCTTGCTGTTGTGACACAGTTCTCCCGACACGCAGGTCAGTGCCCTTTCCTTACAACTATCTCAAGCAGCCATCGCTCCCGACAGAACTTGTTTTTGACGCGTCGACCAGTCACACTGGTCTTCCCAACTCCCTGCTTCTCATTCTCTGCGGAGACGTAGAATTAAACCCAGGTTCCCATTCTGAAACCAACCAACAGGAAAACATGTGGTGGTATATCTGTGACACTTTTGAAAGAGTCAAAATAAATCAACACAATATAAACGAACTCATTCAGGAACAACATCAAGCAATGGAAAGAGAAAGGATGCTGGTGTCAAAGATAGATTTTCTGAATGGTGAAGTTGACCGTCTTGAAAAGGTCATCAGAAGGGACAATCTCAGATTTTATGGCGTTGCGGAATCAGAAAATGAAACGGAGGAGGAAAGTGCACAGAAAGTGATTGATGTCATCAATGAGAGATGCAGCCCAAATGTCCCCTTTTCAACCGTCGACATACGACATGCACACAGAGTGAAGGCGGGTACAAGACGGAACGAACCTCGCCCAATCCTTGTCACTTTTGCGCACTGGACAGATAAAATGGCTCTTTTAAAATTGCGGAGTGTGCGTGAAAGCTTGAGGGAAGCTGGTTACAGAGTCTCCAACGACCTTACCAGAAAACAGTCGGTACAACTGGCTGACCTCCGACGTCAAGGACAGACAGGTTATTTCTACAATGGGAAACTAGTTGTCTCTGGGCCAAATAGTTATCAGCAAGCTGTACACAATCCTACTGAATCACACAACAATAGGCAATCAAAACGTCTTTCTGTTATGATGTCCATCTAACCCAGTCCAACACACACACCAGCAGAAATACTCGTGACAGTCACTCCGTCAACAAAGGGAAAAGAGACTACCACAGACTAAACCAGGACGACCCAGGGCACGGCATAGAGAACTGCTCTCGACGAAACAATGCATGGCATCGTCCCATGAACCAGACGATATAAACTACTCACCTATATCAGAACGGACCAGTTACTACTCAAGTGACCAAGAAGGTATGATCCCCACTGCAAAGGACATTTTCCGACCGGACCAAGCGGACCAGGCACCCTTTACTGAACTCACTGACCGAGCAGACCAGGTACAGGCCCAGTACAACGACCCACCCTGTCCAGGGGATCCGGAAGCTCCACCTGACACACTAGAGCAGGTAGAGGCCCTGTTCAGCGACTCACCCTATCTTGGTGACCCAGAGGTTCCACCTGACACAGCAACCAGTTCTTTCCAGTCGTTGATCACTCTGGATAGGACAGGAAATGGTGAAGAGCTGAATGACCAGAAAATTAATAATTCAGCCAGAAATGACGCTGGAAACAAGGACAACACTGAGAGCTGTCAACTTCATGTCCAGTGTGAAGTCCACAGGACCAAGGATGGTTCAACACCGACACCAGTCACCCTGGTCTTTGGAACCACTGCAGGGAAACAGGCTGCGCTTGCCGCACTTTCTGATGATGTCATCACATCAAACGAAACAACTGCACCTGTTTTGGATACACCCACTCTTCTCAGGCCCACTGGAAAAGATGTTCGTACATTAACCAGTGAGAAAACTGCTTCAGCAGACAACAGTGATAAAGACCTCGATCCCAAAGTAACCGTTCCTTCTTCTGAGCAACAAACTATCAGATCGTTGACAGAACACCCAGCTGGAGAATTCAGTCAAGGTCAACGACCATTAACTGAAACAGGAACCTTGGATTGTTCTGACCGATCTGGCCATATTCAGTGGGCCAATATGTCATTTGCAAGAACCACCACCACTCCAGTGCCAAAGAAGATAGCACCAGGAGAGCTGCTGTACAGCGAGGCAGTGGCAACCTCCAGTCCACTGCTTGGAGGCGCTTCCAGACGCACTCCGACTCGACACCCTGAAACACCCAAAGAAAACGAGGACTCCAGAAGATCTACATTCCAGCCATCCAGACAGACCAGGGACACTTCTGCTGCACGGAACAAAATCCAAAACCCACCGTGAATACCATTCGGTCATGGGTAACCAAGCAACCACGCAATTTCGGACCAAAGAAGGCCCAAACAACCGGTACACGGTTTTCAACCCGAATTAAAGGGACGAACAAAACTGGACAATAGCGATTCGGCCAAAGCCCAGGAACGTTCCATACAACTGAAACTCTTGACATTTCTTTCTTATAATGTTTGTGGCATCACCTCCAAGCTAAATGATTCTGACTTCATTTTGTATATTAGCAGATTTGATTTTGTTTGTCTTCTAGAAACCTTTACTGCAGAAATCTTTACAGTTGATGTTTTAACCAAGTTTACTCAGTACAGCAGTCCAGCAGTTAGGCTTTCTAAAGCAGGCCGCAAATCAGGTGGTGTGACGCTACTTGTTAGGAAAGATCCAGATCAGCAAGTTACAAGAATTGACTGTGAAACCGAAAACATTGTGTTGTTAAAACTGTCCAAATGTTTATTTAAGTCAACAACAGATGTCTTTCTGATTGCTGTTTATGCAGCGCCACCACAGTCTCCTATGTATAATATTTCACGTTTTGAAAACGGCATTTCAGCTGTAGAATCATGCATGTTGAATGTGTCGGAAAATTTTGGAGACGTTCCATTCATTATATGTGGTGATCTAAATGCCCGAACTGGAAATGTACAACCCTACCATGTAAACGATGTTCAATATTTTCTAGAAACGTATCAAGATTCCAAGTATGTAGAGTCCGCTACGAGAAGTTCAGAAGACAGAGAACTTAATTATCATGGTAGACTTTTCCTTGAATTGGGTGCACAGTTTAATCTATTTATTGTAAATGGCACAACCAAAGGGGATAGGTCGGGTAAATTCACGTTCATCTCAAATAATGGTTGCAGTGTGATAGATTATTTTGTCATCTCCACATCACTTACGTATACCATACAAGACATGCTCGTTGATGAAAGAATTGATTCTCAACATATGCCCATTGTTTTAACCTTGAGGTGTAATGGTTATGGAAAGATAGAAAGAAAAGACAGTTTATGTGTACAAAAACTTGTTTGGAATCCTGACTACTACGATATGTTTAAGGACAGCCTAATCAGACCCAATTCCATAACTGCTTTGGGGGAAACCAAACGAATAAGTGTAGATGTTAATGTGTCCATTGCTGTGTTTAATGATACTTTGACATTGGCTTCAGAATGTATGTTAAAACAACTGAAATTTGGTAGCTTCCCGAAAAAGCAAGTATGGTTTGACAAAGAATGCAGGACAACAAAAGCGTCCGTAAAAAGTTCCCTAAGAATCTTCAGACATGAGCGATCCAAGGCAAATTTAACCGAGTACTTGGAACAGAAGAAATGCTATGAAGATTTACTGAAAGCTAAGTCCGATATGCATAAAACTGGTCTTAGAGACAAATTATTGAATGCTACCAACGACTCTAAATTGTTTTGGACTACTCTTAAAAAATGTCAGACATACACAAAAGAATTCACTGGGGGACATTCGAAGGAAAACTGGCGAAATCATTTTGTGAATGTTTTTGAAGCAACTTTACAGCCACAACCATCGATTGTTTGTGAGGAGAATAACAATGTTGAACACCTAGTAATAAACAGCTTAAACTCGGTTATTA
>CM031628.1:20414439-20419439 GCA_018398815.1 Conus ventricosus
ACTACACTACAAAACCTACAAACATACACTACATACACTGCACTGCACTACACTACACTGCATTTACACTACACTGCAGTACACTACACTGCACTACCTACACTGCACTAACTACACTAAAATGCACTACACTACACTACACTGCACTACACAACACTGCACTGCACTGCATCCCAACTACACTACACTGCACTACACTACACTACACTACACTACACTGCACTGCACTACACTATATTACACTGCACTGCACTGCACTACACTACACTGCACTATACTGCACTATACTGCACTACACTACACTGCACTGCACTACACTACACTGCACTGCACTACACTGCACTGCACTACACTGCACTACACTACACTGCACTACACTGCACTACACTACACTACACTGCACTGCACTACACTGCACAACACTACACTACACTGGACGCATTTACACTGCACTGCACTACACTACACTACACTGCACTGCACTCCTTATTACACTGCACTGCACTGGACTACACTACACTACACTGCACATACTGCACTACACTTACACTGCACTGCAATACACTCACTGCATTTACACTGCACTACACTGCACTACATACACTACACTTTACTATACTACATTACACACACTACTACACTACACTACATACACTGCACTACACTGCACTGCACTACACTATACTGCATACACTACACTACACTGCGTACACTACACTGCACTACCTACACTGCACTGCACTACACTACCTGCCTACACTACACTGCACTAACACTACACCTGCACTGCACTCACAAATATTACACTGCACTGCATGCACTACCACTACATACACTACATTGCACTATACTGCACTATACTGCACTACACTACCCCTGCACTGCACCTACACACACTGCACTACACTGCACTGCCTACACTACACTACACTACACTACACTCCCACTGCACTGCACTACACGCACAACACTACACTACACTGGACTGCACTACACTGCACTGCAACACTCAACTACACTGCACGCACTACACTTAATACACTGCAACACTTGCTTGAAGGGGGCTTCTCTTCTGAGGACTCTCTGCTGCCACGCTCTCCACGAGTTTCTTTCTACTGATGCAGGGTAAACCATTGACTTCCGGGAATAGGCCGGAGGACGTCCGGGAAAGACCGGGGGATACTGGGAAAGACCAGAACCAAGGGCTCTGTGGGCTGGCTCCCCACTTTGCCTTAAACATGTGGCTACTAAAAATAAAAGGAAAAAAATGCTTCTAGGATTCACCGAAAGGGGGAGAGAATGATGAATCCATCGGTGCTCAACCCAAACACGACTGCAAATCCCAAACGGACTATGAACATGGACCAAATGAAATATCCATGTGTCTGTGGAAAGCGTTTCGCTACCACCCCTGGCATGAAGATCCACAGAACAAAGATGGGATGTGAGAAGACTCATCTGAATGAGCAGCAGCGCACTGCATCAGCAGATAAAACGTCGGAAGACCAAGGCCAGGATTTAAACCACAGTGCGAAGGACATCCCCGCTGTTTTTGGTTCGGATGAGGAATTTGCACAGGGCCCTCGATGCCAGGGCCTGAAACTCAACCTCCACGAGCAACGAAAATGAAGATTGGGAGAAACTGGATGCAAAATCGCCCAAAGACTCGATGCACTGATAGGGAAAAGCCCCCCTGGAACACAAACTAGCCACCTAATGGGGACCTTGTGTATGACCCCCTGTAAGAAAGCCTAAGGAGTAAAACTTATCCAAAGAGAAAACACCTCCAAAGAAATCCAGACGCAAGAAAAGATTGGACAAGATCAAAGTCCAAAAGAACAACCTCAAGAAGCAAATGAAGACCGCACTGCCAGCTGAAAAACAAGGCTTGGAAAAACTGTGGGGAAGACCTGAAAGAAAAACACAGCGCCCTCAGCAAAGCGGAATCTGCGAGGAAGAGGAAGAGCAAAACGAAGAAGCACAAGAGCGCTTCTTCAGAGACCCCTTCCAGTTTGCCAGAACACTGTTTGAGCAGCCAAAATCTAGGACCCTAAGTGTGGACAAAGGAGTTCTTGAGCAGGGATCTGAGGAAAACATACTCTGACTCAAAGAGCAAAGCACCACTCGACATTCAAGGTTGGGTGGCCAACCAACCCTGAGGAACAGTTCAATGGCAAGCCTCCAACGTTGGCCCGGAAATCAAGAAGGTGGTCGCAAAGCCAGAGCCAAATCATCACCAGGGCCAAACGGAATACCTTACCAGCTTACAAGAAATGTCCCCAAAGGGGCTGGAGTGGCTCCACAGGGTGCTGCGATCGGCTTGGACGAAACAGAGATCAGCGGCCAGTGGATGACGGCAGATGGTGTGTACATCCCCAAAGAGCAAAACTCAAGTGACATCACCAGTTCAGGCCAATATCACTACTGAACGTCGAAGGGAAAATCTTCTTCTCTGTCATGGCCCGCAAGGCTGACCAAGTACCTGATGGAAAACAAGTACTTGGATGTGTCAGTCCAGAAAGGTGGCATCCCAGCGTGGCTGGCTGTGTAGAACACGCCACAATGATCTGGGGGCGCAATCCAAAAAACAAAAACAGAAAAGAGAGACCTGGACGTAGTGTGGCTTGATCTGGGAAACGCATATGGATCTGTGCCCCATGAGACGATACAGTTGGCTCTTGAGATGTGTGCCAAAGAACATCCGCGACATGCTCAAAAAGTACTTCAATGGCTTCTCAATGCGGTTTTTCTACCAAGGAGTACACAACTGATTGGATCAACTTGGAAAGTGGGCATTGCAATGGGCTGTGCAATTTCCCCGAACTGGGCCGTGCGGCAATGGAACTCATCTTGAAAGCAGCAAAAAAACAACGCGAGACAAACAGACCTTGGCGATGGATACAAGATGCCTCCTCTCAAGGCCTTTCATGGATGACACTACGTGATTTCATCCAGAAAGACGAGACACCGTCATGTGCTGGAGAGGCTGGACGACATAGTTGCCTCAAACCAGAATGAAGTTCAAGCCAAAGAAATCACGGAGTCTCTCACTGAGGAAAGGAAAAGTGGCCGAATCTGTGGGCTTCAGTGTTGCCAACCAGGCCATTCCAACAGTCACGGAAGAGCCAGTCAAGAGCCTTGGAAGATGGTATATGATACGCTGAAAGACACACAAAGAGCAAAAGAAACCAAGCAGATGGCGGAGAAGGCTTGGAGACCATTGACCAGTGTGGGCTCCCTGGTAAATACAAGGTCCCGGTGTCTGCAGTTCATGCTGTACCAAAGCTCCTATGGCCTCTGAGATATACACTGCACCAGCACAGTGGAGGCAATGGAAGCCAAAATCAACAAGTTCACAAGGAAATGGCTGGTTTTCCCACCTGTCTGATGACATCGCGCTGTACTGTCGCCAAGTCAAAGCTCAAACTACCACTGAAATCCATCCTGGAGGAATACAAAGCAGGGAAGATCAGACTTCAAAGCATGTGGAGGACTCAGGAGACAAGGTGGTAGAAGCAATCAAGCCCCAGCTGAAGACAGGCAGAAAATGGAAAGTTCAAGAGGCGAAAGGATTCTGCAAAAGAAAGTCTCAAGATCAGGAAATAGCAGGACACACACAGACCAACAGACAAGGACTGGGGGTGACCCAAAAATGAACGGTGGTTCAAAGGCCAAGGAAAAGCCCAAAAGAGGGCATGCTGATTCAGGAGATGAGAAAAGAAGAAGACCAAAAAAGACTCCAAAAGCAGTCCAGCAGAGCCAACAAGGGCAATGGACAAGTGGGAGAATGCACTCCAAAGAAGTCTAACCCTTTGGAATGACATTTTTGGGACATGGCCCCTCTCAGGATCAGCTTCATTCTCAGTCTGCATATGACCTTCTGCCTCAAATGCAAACCTGGTGAAGTGGGGGAAAAAAGACGATCCTGCATGCCCCCCTGCCATGAAAAACAAACAGTGTAGCATGTTCTAAGCTCTTTTAAAGTAGCCCTGGGTCAAGGAAGGGACACATGGGGGCACAACCAAGTGCTCAAAGAAATTGTACAAGTAGTCTGGGCTAGTACCAACACCACAAAAGGGAGAATCAGGACTCCAAAAGCACCCGCAACATTCTTCACGGCAGGAGGCAGCAAATCATGGCCAAGAACAACAGTGCCACTCGAAACATGCAGGCAGAGTCTGCTGGATGGGGCAGATGACTGGGAGTGCACTGCAGACCTCCCAGAATGGAAGAGTCACCCAGAGATCATCAGCAAGAGTGGCATGAGACCAGACATAGTAGTCCACTCTAAGTCAACCAAGCAGCTGATCATGATCGAGCTCACGGTGCCATATGAGAACAGAATGGAGGCAGCTCAAATTTACAAGACTGAAAAGTATGCTGATCTGGCAAACAGCCTGAGGAGAGAAGGCTATCAGGTCAAAGTCCTCACTGCAGAAATTGGAGCTAGGGGATTTGTAGGAACGTCTGCATACAGCCTCATGAAACAGCTCTCAGTTGCAGGGAAGGAAAAAACCAGAGCCCTGAAAGCAATGGCAGAAGCGGCAGAGAGGTGTTCAAGCTGGATCTGGTCAAGGAGGAACAAAAGTGAACTTCATAAGGCTTAATTTCCCTACAGATATCAGGTGTCCCTGTGGCTCAGTGGTTAAAGCGTGAGTCATTAAGTAGAAAATGAGCATGTCCAGAGGGTCATGGGTTCGAATCCCAGCCATGGCTCGTCCCAAGATGGGGAAAAAAAAGGGGGCAGCAGAGGGACATCCGGAGTCATGAACCGGGTGTGGCCCAACGCCCCTAGAGTGTCAGGAGATAGGGGCCGAAACACTTGCTTGAAGGGGGCTTCCCTTCTGAGGACTCTCTGCTGCCACGCTCTCCACGAGTTTCTTTCTACACTGCACTACACTACACTGCACTGCACTGCACTACACTACACTACACTGCACTATACTGCACTACACTACACTGCACTACACTACACTGCACTGCACTACACTGCACTGCAC
>CM031628.1:20424439-20448726 GCA_018398815.1 Conus ventricosus
ATCACTATACAACCCATGTAAGCGTCTTGAGGTGTAGCATACAATTGAGCGAAAAATTGGTATTAAATAGATAATAGATCAATTGAAAACTACAACCATCACCACAACCACCACTACCACCACCACCACCACCTCCAATCATTTCACTTGCTGTCAGGCATATCTCCCAATGAAATCATTCACAGTCTAGAAATACATCAGCTACCCCTTACCTGGCGTCACATGCCAGGCCTTCGCACTCATCCATGAAACTAACTTTGCGCCAGGTGGTTTCTTTAAAATAGTCCCATTCCTTTCATTTTATTCTGTCTGCTTGGAACCACGTGGCATGTACCTTGATGGGCACGTGAAAGAAAAGAAGGTCAGTCATCTTTCAGACACAATAACGATTCTCAAAACAATTTAATAGTGCCTGTCTATAAATACTCGTCTCCCTAAGCTAAGCCAAGGAGTATTAAGTTTCAGTGTGCAGCTAACCCTTAGTTTGAACTGTAGCGTGTGACACTGGAAAACTGAGCCCAGTTGTTGTGTTGGCCAAGACTTGGATCAAGCCCCGGAAGAATGCTCCTTGACTAGAACGATCATAGCATTCCTCAAGTGGTCAGAATGGTTTCTTTCTACTCTTACACATGAGCAGACTCACACCCACGAATTCCTGCATGACTCTGGCGTGTGTTCATGCACACACACACGCACACGCACACACACACACAGCGATAGAGGAAAGTGGGGGGGGGGGGGGGTTACCAAACTGATTACACACAAAAATGTCCGCCTCAGATGCTATTTGTCATTTCTTGCACAGTCACACAAGAAAGGAGGGGGGTGGGTGGGGTGGATAAAATGGTCGGGGGGAGGGGGGGGGGGGGGGGGAGCAAAGGATTTTTGTTTTGTTTGTTTGTTTGTTGTTCTTTTTTTCTTTAATACTGTCATCCGTTTTGACTTTAATTGATTAGTTAGTTGTTGGTTATAAGTATTTTGTTTCATGTTAATCTTCTCTTATGACTTGTGTAAAATATTCACACACTTACCATCCCATAAACTCTCTCACTCACACACACACAACACACACACACACACACACACACACACACAAAACCACACAACACACACACCACAACACACACACACACACACCACCACACAAAACACACACACACCCCAACCACACACACACACACACCAACACACACACACCCACACAACACACAACAACACAACCACCGCGGAAACGCGCAACCCATCATAAAACACATACACACATTTGCACGCTCCAATTACTTCCGAGTGGGCTAAATCTATTGTTATACTAATTTATAAGAAAGGGGGACCAAACAATCCCGACAACTACTGAAGCATCACTTACCACATTTTTAAGTAAAATCTAACACCTACATAATAAATACTGAATGGGCGAAACGGAAAAAAAAAGTGGGAACAACAGTTTAAACCCATTTTCACACCATAGACAAATAAATTTACACCACATTCTGGGTTATGAACCATCAACTCTATAAGGTCGAAGCTCACTTGCATTTTAGATTCAAGATGCCTTTGACTCAGTGAATCGAAATGCTTTGTGTAGCAACTAAAAGTGGTGTTAATAAAAATTATTGGCTATTAAAGGGTTTGTCAAACAACTCGGTTTTGCATGTTAAAATGCGGGTGAAGATGAGTTTCAGATCAGTTAAATTCCAAATGGGGTAAAAAAGGATGCTTGTGAGTCCACAATTATTTTCTTTTTTATAAGCGAACTGGCTGAATTGCCCCCCGCAAAGAGACAGGCATCCAATAATCCCTGGAACAGTTGAATAGTATCTGACTTTGTTTCTTCGTTCAAACAGTTGTAGCTTGCAAAACCAACTAAATGTATTGAAAGAAGAAGCAGGTCGCTTAGGTTATCATTAACTTGGATAAAGACGAATATAGTAGTCTTTAGAATAGTGGCCACTATCAGTGCATGAAAAACGGTCTTATGGAAATGCAGATGTTCAAGTAGTTAATTCATATAAATATCTTGGAATTATATTTTAAAAACAAAATTAATTTTGCGTTATGCATGGAAGAATCTCTTTTAAAAAAAAAAAAAAAAGGGGGGGGGGGGGGGGGGGGGGGGGGGGGGGGAGGGTACTTTTAAAATTTCTGAAATCCCGAAAAAACTGAATTGTACAGACTGGGTATTTTGGAAAATTTTTGATACACAGATAAAACATTTTCTTACATAGAAGCTGAAATTTGGGGCTTAAAAGAAAATTCGCAGAGGGAAACGGGCATACGTAGGAATGAAGCATTTCCTTCAACTACCAAATTCATCCAACCACCGTTTTATTATGGAGAGATGGGTAGATACCCTTGTAATAAGAACTTTTGTGAAATGTATTAAGTACTGGTTGAAGATCTTAAAGCTACTCCATCTCGTTTGGCGGGCAAGCTATGATATGATGCTTTTAGAAATGGAAAAAGTAGAGAAAACTGGGCTCATAAAGTAAAGAAAGTCCTTTCAGAACAGGGTTTTGGTACAGTGTGGATGACCCAGGAAGTAGGAAATGAGCAACAGTTCATGGGCGGAATTTAAAAGACAGGCTTATTAGCTCTTTTAAACAGAATTGGCACTCAGATATGGAAAGTAAAGAAATTATCGCTGGTTTTTCTTATTCAAAAATGTGTTTCATTCTGAAAAGTTTCTCAAGTCATAACAGATAAATGCACAGAAGATTACGCAAGTTTTTAGTTTGAGAATTTTTGGTTTTAATGTGAACAAAAGATGGTTTAAAATGTGAAACTTTCACAAATCCCCTTTGTCCTGCTGTAGACACATTATTGCCCGATGAAGAACACTTTCTGTTCCACTGCACTGTTTTATGAGAAGTGCGGACAAATTGTTCACTTTTCCAGTTAGATAAAACCCATAAAAACAAAATTGTCGCTGTCGGGTTATCATCAGATGATGAACTTGTAATCAAATCAGTTGCGAAATCATCGTGGAAGCATTGAAAATTAGACAGATAAAGGTTAGAAACTTTAAGGTAATGCATTATAAGAGATATATGAATGACTAATATTATTCATTGCATGTGGAAGAGATCAGTAAGATACAATGTCATCATTTGATTGAGGGGATGGTCGACCGCTTACGATTTTTTTTTGTTAACTTTACTGCATTACTCCTGTGCGTGAGGACATAAGGAAATGTTACGAACTTTTTTGTTCTGAAAACCCTTTGATTTGGTACACACTAGGAATAATGTGCATTTTTTTGTTTGCAGGAAAGAAAGAAGGATAAGTTATTGTTCGTTACCCCCTCCCCCTTGTCAAAAGACCTCTTGGTAATGACAAGATATCAAAGTGTCAAGTGTCCCCTCTGATGTGTTACGTGTGTGTATGCGGTGCAAAGTGGAAAGTTCGTGTGTGCCCTTACTTGACTTAGTCCTCTGAATTCCCTGGAGAACATAGGGCCGCAACCACACTTTTCCATGGACACGGTTTGGGAGTTTCTTCTTCAGCTCGGCCCACGTCATCTGGCGGCCTTCACTTCCGTGTCGGTATTTTCCTTCGCCATGCTGTCTTGGTCTTCCCCCACTTTTCTTTTCCCCTGAGGGTTTCCATTCAAGGGCTTGTCTTGCGATGTTGGATGGAGACTTTTGAGGGTGGGCCAACCCATCCCCAACCGTTTTTCTGATTTCTAATTCTTTTTGGAACTTGCATGTCTTGTTCCACAGTTCTGTGTTGGCAATAACATCTGACCATCTGATGTTCACAAAGTTTCGCAGACATCTGTTTGATAAAGTTTGGAATTTGGGGGTTTTTGTCTTTGTTGTTCGCCACGTTTCAGAACCTACAGGACAGATTTCACATTGAATGTGCGGATGTGTGCGTATCTTTAATATGGTGTTTTATGTTTTGTACGGGATATGAATGTACCTTGTGTGTGTGTGTGTTTGTGTGTGGGTGTGTGTGTGTGTGGGGTGTGGGGTGTGTGTGTGTGTGTTGTTTTGTGTTATACCCCTGCTTCACACACACACACACCACACCACACACACACCACAAAACACCCCCACACTCACACACATACACACACACACACACACACACACACACACACACCCCCACCCACACACACCTGAAAGGGGTGAGTGTTGACGGACTCCTTGTCTTGTGTCATGGTGTAGCTATTGCGCCTTATTTCTATATTCCTATGTGTTTGCATATTACTTTTTCACACGGTTCATTTTGTTTTGTTTTGCAGATGCGTGGATGGAAAAAAGGGGAACATTTGCTTAGTCAAAATATACTCTCAAAACAAAATTTTGACGACTTCACACACACCACACAACACAAAACACACACACACACAACACACACCCCCACACACACACACACCCCCCACACACCCCACACACACCGCCCCGCGCGCGCACCCGCGCGCGAGCACGCACACACGCACGCACGCAAACACATATCATTCCCCCATACAATTATTTTCAGTTCTTTCCTATACTTTTTTTTTTTTATTCACTTCCCTGGTGAAAAGATGTTAAAACTGAACAACAACAACAAAAAACAAGAAGAAGAACAATAACACCACACACACACACACAAAACACAACACACCACACACACACACACACACACACACACACCCCACACACAAACCACGCACACACGCACACATGCACGCACGCAAACACACACACACACACACACACAACACACACACACCACACACACACACACACACACACCACACACCACACACACACCACACAACACCACACACACACACATTAAACTGTCTTCACTATTGTCATAAAGAAATTTGTGATATTGTTACTGTCTTCACCATTGCCAACAGGAATTTGTGATGTTATAACCTGTATTCGCTATTGTCATAGAGAAATATTTGAAATTGATATCTTCAAGATTGTCCGAAGAACCTGTAATAGCTTTACAGTTTAATAATTTGGCATCAACAAATCTGTTACAAATTGCTGTCTTCACAACTGTCGTAAATTTTAATTTCTGAGATACAATAACTTCTTCATGTTTGTCATCAAGAAATATGTTGTGATATTTTCTTAACTACTGACATCAAGAAATTGAAGTAAATTTTTGTTTTTACGTGAAAAAAAAATTTATGAAAACTGTTAGGCGATTAAATTAGACGGAAGCAGTAATTTTCCTAGAAAATGATTTCTCCTTAAACCCCAAATTTGTCGCGCCGAATTTGACAAGTGATTGCTCTTCTTGTTTTCATTGGTCCTGAACGTTGTTCATCTTGCCTGAAAAAGACCCATGAGGTCGAAACGCGTCCTGCTTGTCTTGTAATTCATTTGCCCATAGTTAACTGGCGGTTTACTGTAGATTCATTGCGAGATTTGGTTTCCTGGTTTGAGGCCGCAGAAAAATTTACCTACGAGTAAAAAGACAGAAAACTACCTGATGATCCCAACAAGCAAATGAGCAGTGAACATATCAGATAAGATTTCCGGAGAACATTGTCTGATGATCCCAAACAAGCAATGAGCAGTGAACATTTTAGATAAAGAGTCCGGTGAAACATTGTCTGATGATCCCAACAAGCAATGAGCAGTGAACATATCAGATAAAGAGTCCAGTGAGAACATGTCTGATGATCCCAACAAGCAATGAGCAGTGAACACATCAGATAAAGAGTCCGGTGAGAGAAAAACACCTGATGATCTTATAAGCCGTGAGCATAAAAACATCAGACAATGAGTTTCCCAAGGGCAGAAAAACCACCTGATGAACATAAGAAGCCACAGCCAGCTAAACAACCAGTAATGACACCTATTGCCCGCTCCCCAGCATTTAATGCCTACCTGATAATCTTTGAAGAGTTTCTGTAATGATCACAGTGATACTGGCGTGCATGCACATACATCAAGTTTCTTTGTTTCAGTGTTAAATTTTGTTTTCAAGTTTTGTATTTACCCCGTTTTTATTATTTACCAGTTATAGTTCTTTAGTTGTCAATACATAATTTTCAGTTTAGTGAGTCATCATAATGTTCAAGACTCATCATTACTATTTCATGCTGATCGAGTTTCAGTGCCGTATTAGAGGAAAAAAGAAAAACATAAAAATAAATAATATAATTATGATATCAACAACATCAGAGATAACCAACACAACCAGTAAGTACTACAGTTTTTTTTTCTCAAGAAAAGTGCCGGTTTTTTCCGAAAACAAGGAAGCAACCAACAACCAACCACACGAATCCAACCAATAACAGCCACTTTTAACAATGGGGTTTTGATGCTTGTGAGATTCCACAGCACTTGGCATCACATACATCTGTCACAGATGTCCAGCATCTGAGCATTTGACAGATGGTTGCCGGAATTTCCCATTACATGGTGGTGGCTTGATAACACAGTGCGATTAACAAACAATTCAACCCCCCAAATAGTTTGTCTGCACCCGCTTTGATATGGAAACATTGGTATCACGCAGGCGGCAAACACGAGCATACATTTTTTTTTTTCTTTAATCATCTGGGTCATCAGACATACGAAAACTTTGCTATCGCAAGGAATCACCAAGATTACCCAACCTCCTGTCACATGATGTTGAACAAACCGTTACCCCGTTTTGCATGACCGAAATGGGATTTTCATTAACTCATTGTGAAAATATATTTTTAAATCATGCTGTCAAATTGCTAGCAGGAAGAATTGTCCAGACTGTTACCCCCCCTGTCACCATGATATTTAACCCCCAAATGAACTCTGTTTTTTTATGACTAAGATGGAATTTTTCATTCATTATGCTAAATATAACTGAAAAAACAACAACAACATCCTTGAGCTGAGCAGATGTATGCCGCTTTAAATCTTTACTCGTTGCTGTCAATTTCAGGTATCTCAAAATCACCATCATTGTTATCTTCATCGTCAATCAAAAAAACAAGAGAATCATTTCAACTGGGCTGCCTGGCAGTCTTGTAACCCCCACATGTCTGGCAGTCTTAAACCCACTTCGTACATTTTATGCAGATCACACAGGGACAACACACATCCTGCTCCCCTGACTACAAGCACTCAACAACGCTGAAGAGCAGGGCAATGCCCCTCCTGTCCACAAGAATGTTTTGGTCGTTACACGTTCCACCTTCCATCCACTCTGGGTCTGGCACTCAGGTCATTTACACGGCTTCACTCCACAGTCCCTTTTGGGTGTTCGCTCTCATGGCCCTCTTGTTGAGGCAGTCACTGGACAGTGCCAAATGATGAGCTCCACGTCACGTCTTGTTGAGGCCAGTCACTGGACAGTGCCAAAGGATGAGCTCCACGTCACCTCTTGTTGAGGCAGTCACTGGACAGTGCAAATGAAAGGCTCCACGTCCCCTCTTGTTGAGGCAGTCCCTGGACATGCCAAATGATGAGCTCCACGTCACCCTTGTTGAGGGATCACTGGACAGGCCAAATGATGAGCTTCCACGCACCCTTCACGCTGCGAACATCCGTATCTGAGTTATTCACAGGTCAGTGTCTGTCCTGCACGTGAAACCTTCCATCTTCTACACGGCTCGTCAGTCAACATTCATCTCTTGCCCTACCAGAACATGTACTCTTTCCCTTTCTTCTGTCCCTTCACGGTCTTGAGGGCGTTGAGTTACCTTTGCTTGCAAAGGCGCTGACCATGCTGCAGTGCATGTCAAGGTGCATACCAACAAGGCTCGGGGTCAGGCATCGACTCTCTCCCTTTTGTCCAAATTGTTCTATTTCTGTCAAGTTTCTATGTTTGGTCGTACTGATGAGGCTGTAGCCCCACTTGACCTGGAGAAGGGTTCACTGGGACACACACCTCAAACAGGCGACGCCAGCCCTGGCACAGTTGTGAGTGAGCTGCTCGAGGGTCCAGTCAGTACCTGTGTTCCCCTGCGTCACCTCCTACTGGACAGGTGGGTTCAGGTCAGTCTTTTGCTGTGTGGGTGGGGCAGCCTTTTGTATTTGTACGTTCAAAATTTCCAGGTCATTTTGCGTTTTGATCCTTTCTTTTCCAATTATCAAAAAAAGCTATCACAGGGAAAATGTGTCTTTTTCTTGTATTTCTGGGCTTCTGACCAGACCTCTCCTCTCCCCTCTGATCTTCGAGCAAATGAAGAAAGAAACAAAACAAAAAACAAAAAAAAAAAGAAAACAGATTTATTTAACATTAGACAGTTATGAAAGGGACATAGACCAGAGGAACTGAGCTTGCTACAGTTCCATCGTTTTGCCCTGTCCTTATTATACATCACCAGCGTCGGATGAGCGCTTATCCCCTTCTCCTCTGCTGGAGGAGTCCCCTTCCACCCCCCACCCCCCCCCACACACACCCCCCACTCACACGCGCCCACCTCCTCTTGTGCGGCTAGCGTGTTGGGAAAAGCGGTGTGGCGGAGCCAGTTCCGAGACCCGAGTGTACACTTCTGGTAAAATGGCACGTGATACTGGTGAGCAGCAAGGAGAGAGCTTTGTGGACTCAGAGGAGCAATTCTCCTCAGGCTGATGTTTGTGGGGTTGGGAAAAGAGTTCAGTAATGAAAGAAAACCCGCAGGCCTCTCTCAGAACGTTGTGGTGTGGGAAAAGAGTTCAGTATTGAAAAGGTCCGCAGCGTCCCCCTAGAAACTTTGTGGTGTGGGAAAAGAGTTCAGTTTGAAAAGGGTCCGCAGCGTCTCCCTAGAAACTTTGTGGTGTGGGAAAGAGTTCAGTATTGAAAAGGGTCCGCAGCGTCCCCCTAGAAACTTTGTGGTTGGGAAAAGAGTCATATTGAAAAAGGGGCTGCAGCGTCCCCTAGAAAATTTGTGGTGTGGGAAAAGAGTTCATATTTTAAAAGGGCCGCAGCGTCCCCCTAGAAAACTTTGTGGTGTGGGAAAAGAGTTTCAGTATTGAAAAGGGTCCGCAGCGTCTCCCTAGAAACTTTGTGGGGTGGGAAAAGAGTTTTAGTATTGAAAGGGTCTGCAGCGTCCCCTAGAACTTTTGTGGTGGTGGGAAAAAAATTCAGTATTGAAAAGGGTCTGCAAGCGTCCCCCTAGAAACTTTGGGTGTGGGAAAAGAGTTCAGTATTGAAAGGGTCGCAGCTCCCCCTAGAACCTTTTGTGGTGTTGGGGAAAAGATTCAGTTTGAAAGGGTCGCAGCGTCCCCCTAGAAACTTGTGGTGTGGGAAAAGAGTTCAGTATTGAAAAGGGTCTGCCAGCGTCCCCCAAGGAACTGTGTGGGTGGAAAAGAGATTCAGTTACAGTATTGAAGAGGGACAAACAGGTCCCCAGGAACTGGTGGTGTGGGAAAAGAGTTAGTATTGAAGAGGACCCTCAGCGTCCCCTAGAACTGTGTGGTGTGGGAAAAATTCAATGGAGAGGCTGCATCGCCCCCAAGAACTGTGGGGTGGGAAAGAATCAGTTTTTTGGGGAGGCCCTCACTCCCCCTAGGAAATGTGTGGTGTGGAGAAAAGTGACATTTTTGTCATGCGAAAATAAAGACGTCTGTCGTTGAAAACGTTGGCTAAAGCTGGGTTCTTCATTGATAACTTTCGAGCCTGATTTTTGTTTTTTCCCTTTTCTATGAGTATGGTAAAGTATTGTCCTTAACTACTGGAAGCTGGATGTGGGCCAAAGTTTTATATGGATGCAATCCTGTCTAAGATTTTGAGGGATTCCCCCCCCCCCCCCCCCCCCCGACCCCTGACCCTCTGAAGGAAAATCCAATTACAAACAGCCCTAATCTGTAAGACCCCCCCGCAACGTCGACAACAACCACCAAACAAAAAAGCCCTTTTAATTCACTGACTTTTTTTAACAGCATTTAATACAAAAACCTTTACTTTTCTCCCCAACATGTACTGAGACATACTATAACATTACAAAACAGGTCCTCTTTTAAAATAACCCGACATTTTTTAATTTTAAAAATTTTACCCCATTTTCCACACAAACGGGAAAAACTACACACAACACACACACACCCACACACACCCAACACACCAAAGAAAACACACCCACCCGTCTTCAAACCACCCACAAACAGCCCACACCCCCACACCCCCACACCCCACCCAAAAACAACACCCTTTTAAACGTTTCCTGGTCCTCCAAGACCATGACATGGGTTCTTCACCCTTCCGCCGCTGCCCTCTGTTGCTTTCACCCCACCGCCTGTGCCCCTCTCTGCAAAACTCATGACGGGGAAAATTCTGACAGGTCTTCTAGGCCACCGTCCTTCTTGCTTTACGGTCACCCCCTGTCCTTCCTAAAACTTCCTCCTTCTCAGCCCCATTTTAGGTTCGTCAACAAACTTTTTCTCCCCCCTCCCCCGCTCCTCTCTCCTCTTCTCTCTCCCCCCTCTGCTCACCCCCCCATTCCCTTTCATCCTTCGGCTCTCTGTTCACCGCCCATGCTTATCTCCCCCTCCAGAAACAGGTAAAAAAAAAAAGCCCTGAACAAATGCGCTTTTTTCTTCGTAAACCTAGTCAAAAGTTCCTGTTTTCCTGCAACCAACCTTTCTTCCAACAAACGAAAGTTAAAAATCCACCATAAATTGGGGAGTGTTTCTTTGTGAAGCTAAATTTTTAAACAGTTTCACGCAACAACTTCATAAGGATCATACTTTGTGTACATTAAAGCAAATTCTACCTGAGCAACTCCTCTACTCATTCTATCTCACTCAGACAGGAACCCCAGAGGCACTGACGAAGGTTGTTGTACGGCGGAGGCCCTCCAGTGATCCATAAAGCTTTTCCCTCATCGGTGTTGTGGCAGGCCAGGTCTCTACCCCTAGCTTTTCATGTGTGGGACAGTCCTGCAGGAAGTGTTCCACTGTTATTGGGACTGTACCGCATGGGCAACTTGAAGACTCGCCAATGTGGAATTTTGTGAACGTGTGATGTCTCAGCCTGGAGTGCCCTGTCCTCAGTCTCACAATGCGAGGCATTCCTGAATGTAACCCCCCTTGTACTGGAAAGACGATGTGAAGTCTTCAAGGTGCTTAGACTCTCGAGTCCTCCAGACCTTGACCTTTCCGGGGTCAGTCTCCTGATTGTCGGAAATGAATGAGTGCGATTGAAGAAGTTTATTGATTTACATCATTGGTGGGTGGTGTCAAACTTGTCTTGTGTTCGGCTGTCTGTTGAGTGAGAGGTACTCTGTGAGATTTGTGTGTGTGTTCTCTCCCTTGCTTCCCAGATTGCCCTTCCACACAGGCATACATGAAACCAGACAGACAGCTTGTGACAGCCTGACAGACAGCTATGAATCCAGACAGACAGCTGGTGACAGCCTGACAGACAGCTATGAATCCAGACAGACAGCTGGTGACAGCCTACAGACATCTATGAATCCAGACAGACAGCTTGTGACTGCCTGACAGACATCTATGAATCCAGACAGACAGCTTGTGACTGCCTGACAGACATCTATGACACCAGACAGACAGCTTGTGACTGCCTGACAGACATCTATGAATCCAGACAGACAGCTTGTGACTGCCTGACAGACATCTATGAATCCAGACAGACAGCTTGGGACTGCCTGACAGACATCTATGAATCCAGACAGACAGCTTGTGACAGGTTTATAAAAAAAAGGAAAGTCTTTTTCATGACGTACACGCTCTGAGATCCATTGGACCTGGTAACACCTTTGTCCCCTTTTGTGGCCCTTTCATGAAATTTCTGCAAGGATGCGTCCTTAGCCTGCTCTTCTTTTAGCTCTCTCGGTGAAACTTTTGCCAATACCGATTGTTTCACCCTCAAGGGTGGTTGCTCTGTTCCCTGTGATGTGCTCGGCTGATCAATCGCCGTCACCGTCTCTGTTTCTCTTTCCGGAACAGGCATGGAGTCCTCGATCTCTTCTCGCTCGATCATGGTACCCTGTTTTTCTAATGCCCCTTCCTCATTGCCTATAAGGACCGGAACAGGCGCATCTTCTGCGACAAGCACCTCGACTCTTCCACTGTAGTACGGCGTTTCCATCGCCACAAATGGCAGTCGGCAAACGATCCCTTGTGTTGTTGGCGTATCGCACGACCTTACTCCTTCCAGTGTAACACCTCTCAGGAACGAGATCTTTGTGCACCTGGGTTTGTGTAGCCCCAGTATCTCGCATTCCTCGCGCTTCAGTTCCCTCGATCTTCACCGTGCAGTGATATTTGCTCTTACTGGATCTGTCTATCTGAGCGTATGCTTGTGTGTTTTCACACTCGTCCGGCACTGTATCGCCAATGATCACTGACACTTGGGCTTTGTGGTGTGGACAGTCCTTGATCATGTGCTGACCTTCACATTTAAAGCACTTTCCGTTCGTTGCTCGAGAGAAGCTCGGTGGTCCTCTCCTATTATCAAACCGGTTTTGATACGGATACCTTCTGAAATCCGGTTTCGGCCTTTCCCCCACAGCTCTTGGGGTCTCTTGGGAGCTTCTTGGCGTATTGCCCCCATTCGCGTTGCCATGTTCCTGATATGGTCTTGAGCTTACCAGCTTCCCGTTGATTAGTCTCTTCTCAGCCAAACGGGACTCCTCGAAAAGGTTGGCTGCTTTGATGACATCTTGTTTGTTCATAGGTTCTCTTTCCCTGATGAATCTCGCCTTGTCCGTGTTCTGCGTTTCCAAGAACTTTTCCGTCAAGAGCATCTCTTTCAGATCTTTCTCTGATTTGTCGGACATCTCGATCCACCGCTTCATCATGTGGTCGAGCCTTTCCCAATACACATGATTCTCTTCCCCTTCTCTAGGCTTTGCACTGTGGAACTTCTTCCTGTACATGACCGCAGTCAACTGATGCCTTCTCAAGGGTCCGCTTGATGGCGTGGTAATCAGCGCTTTCTTCTAGCGGCAACTGCACATATGCGTCTCTTGCCTCTCCTTTTAGCAACGGTGCTAATCTCGTGCCCCATTCTTCTTCTCCCCAACGATTGAGGGTTGCGACACGTTCAAATTGCGCAAGATACGCCACGATGTCATCTTTGTCGTCCAAGTATGGCATCTTGACTTTATTGCCTGCCTGACTTGGCCCATTCTGCTTCATAGAAATTTGCATGTTCGAGTCGAGCCGCTTGAGCTCAAGCTCGTACTCACGAGTCTGCACGCGCTCTGTGCGATCCGCTTCGATGCCCTCGCGTTGCATCTCTCTCTGGAACTCGCGTTCTTCCGCTTCCAGTCTGTCTTCGCGTTCAGCTTTTCGTTCTTCAGCAGCTGCTCTCTTTTCTTCTGCCTCGCGTTCGGCTTTTCGTTCTTCGAACGCCAGGCGTTCGCGTTCGCGTTCGCGTTCGCGTTCGGCCTCCAGCTTTAGCTGGGCTCGTTCAGCATCTAATCTCTGCTGTTCCTTGATATAATCTATAAGGTCCTTTCCCTTAAGTCCTAGGGCCTCACCCTGTGCCTTGAACATCACAAACGTCGGATCCATTCCGGACGTGCTCTGTGACGTGCCCGACGCCTGTCTCTTTGACATCTTCAAAACTTTACACTAATGCAACCAAACAATTACGTATACACACTAGTCACATACAACAATCTCTCGATCCCCCCTGGATCTAAATACCTTGTCGTTATAAGACAATAATATTTCACTCTAATTCCCGGTATAGGGTAATTTCAAAGTCACTTGACTTTCACACAATAAAATAATATAATAAACGCCTATCGAGTTTTCTTTGCCTAACTATCTTACCAAAATGTACTACAATTATTCTCTCAAGTGAACTTTATGAATTTGGATTCAACTTTAGATTTAGATTTAAAGAGAAGGAAAATCAGACTTGTTTACATGTAGCTATGCAGCGCTCCAAGGAGAGCGAAGTCGCCTCCCAACCTCCCACGATGTGAGAGCAGGACGAGAAGCCACGTGCGCAGCGGGATTAGTGGAATTGGATTTGGGCTGATGCCACCGCTGCCACCATATGTCACACGGTAGGGTGTGACAGTTCCAATTCCATTCAATCCACACAACACACACGACCGATCGTCCAACTCTCCACACCGTAACAACGTGATACAACGATTTAATCTCTGTATGATCGCGCGCAAGAATCTTCCAAGAGACACTAAAGTTCTCCTTCGCCTTGTCTTTTCTAAATCTTCAAGCTTTCCGCAAATGTCCAAAACACTATACACTCATCTTTGCTTGCATCGAGGGGAAGCTTTAAACGAAATGGCCCCAAACGGTCGCAGCTGATGAAGACGACGGAGGTCTCCCTCCCGACGGTCGAGCTTCTTCCCAGCGTCGAAATTCGGCGTAGACCGGAACAATGTCGGTGAAGACACCAGTTAGTAGTTAGGGTAGAAAACCTGCACACGTGATCTGACTGGAGATCTACTCTTATACTATAATATGCCCGGACAGAAATCTGAATGTGTCAACTGACAAACAAAACACAACACAAATGTTTACATTCCTGCTGTGGGGTGTCGTGCTTGTAGTGTCTATGGGCACAATGATAAACACATATATGGCAGATGAGTGATACATCAAATGAGAGATGTCGCTTCGCTCCCCCCGGAGCCGCATCCCTACATCTGCACAAGAACGATCATAAAACATCGCAATCAATGTCTTAATAATTTCAGAATAAATCAAATCCAACTAAATATTGTTAACTAATCAATATTAATACCGCTCTCGCACTCCTAATTCATAATTCTAGCCTATGAATACCGGCTGCTAACTTACTCGATAGAGCGGCGCTATGGTCTTGATGATCCTGGCAGCACGGTTTCCTCAAATCTCGGGCTCCAGGGTCATCAAGGCTAGCCTCGCTTGGCTGGGACTTGCAGCAGTCTCCAAGCGGAATGAGTTGTGTGCGGCGTCGAACGATGATGGATAACTAATATCGTCGATTTCAACACACAGGAAGATATCTCTGGTGTTGAAAGACTTAAGGGCAAATTATTATATTCTTTTACTTCAAGCTTGGTTGCTTGTGGACAAAATGTCTCTTCTTCTTTTCCACAGTCGCAGAATCAAAATACACGTCCGCCTCCTTCCATCTGCCGTACACAACTGCCAGTTCCTGCTCCTAACGCCTACTCCATGGTTACGGTAGTCAACAAATCATCCGATTCGCTGAACTAACCGCAACCACAAAATTCACTTTGGATAAAAAAACTAATCTAGTTTTTTAACGACGATGCTCTTGGCATCAACCAAACTTCTTCACAAACTTTGAAGTAAAATAAACTACACCGAAATTGCGTCATTTGAAAGTTCAAATGACGTAACTTTACAACTACGTAAAAAGATGACATTATATTTGTCAAAGACGCCTTTCCATGTTACAGCTCCCATAGGTATGCTAATATGCCACCATAGGTTTGCTAATATGCTCCCATAGGTTTGCTAATATGCCTCCATAGGTTTGCTAATATGCTCCCATATGCATGCTAATATGCCACCATAGGTTTGCTAATATGCTCCCATAGGTTTGCTAATATGCCTCCATAGGTTTGCTAATATGCTCCCATAGGTTTGCTAATATGCTACAATAGGTTTGCTTGTATACCTCTATAGGTTTGCTAATATGCTCCCATAGGTTTGCTAATATGCCCCCATATGTTTACTAATATGCCTCTATAGGTTTGCTAATATGCCCCCATAGGTTTGCTAATATGCTCCCATAGGTATACTAATATGCCTCTATAGGTTTGCTAATATGCCCCCATAGGTTTGCTAATATGCTCCCATAGGTATGCTAATATGCCACCATAGGTTTGCTAATATGCTCCCATAGGTTTGCTAATATGCCTCCATAGGTTTGCTAATATGCTCCATATGCATGCTAATATGCCACCATAGTTTTGCTAATATACCTCCATAGGTTTGCTAATATGCTCCCATAGGTTTGCTAATATGCTACAATAGGTTTGCTTGTATGCCTCTATAGGTTTGCTAATATGCTCCCATAGGTTTGCTAGTATGCTCCCATAGGTTTGCTAATATGCCCCCATAGGTTTGCTAATATGCCCCCATAGGTTTGCTAATATGCCCCATAGGTTTGCTAATATGCCCCATAGGTTTGCTAATATGCCTCCATAGGTTTGCTAATATGCTCCCATAGGTTTGCTAATATGCTCCCATAGATTTGCTAATATGCTCCCATAGGTTTGCTTATATGCCTCTATAGGTTTGCTAATATGCTCCCATAGGTTTGCTAGTATCCTCCCATAGGTTTGCTAATATGCCTCCATAGGTTTGCTAATATGCCCCCATAGGTTTGCTAATATGCCTCCATAGGTTTGCTAATATGCCTCCATAGGTTTGCTAATATGCTCCCATAGGTTTGCTAATATGCTCCCATAGGTTTGCTAGTATGCTCCAATAGGTTTGCTTTAACTGCCCGCTATCTAGCAACCAACCAGGCCACCTTCATGGACTGTTTTAACTGCCTGCTGTCTACCAACCAACCAGGCCACCTTCACTGACTGTTTTAACTGCCTGCTATCTACCAACCAACCAGGCCACCTTCATGGACTGTTTTAACTGCCTGCTATCTACCAACCAACCAGGCCACCTTCACTGACTGTTTTAACTGCCTGCTATCTACCAACCAACCAGGCCACCTTCATGGACTGTTTTAACTGCCCGCTATCTACCAACCAACCAGGCCACCTTCACTGACTGTTTTAACTGCCTGCTATCTACCAACCAACCAGGCCACCTTCATTGACTGAAGAGAGAGGGGAGGCTTACGAAAAGTGCCTAGAGAGAGTGATCCAGTCCCTGAACCAGCATTTCCCGCAGAAAACGTGGTCTGAGAATGATGTCGACATAGCACATTGCCTTGGTTCACTGCCAGCTGTCTTTAGCAGACCATGCCTGGTGATCGTGAAGTTTTTTTCAGGTGGAGAGACCATATGATCATAATGAAGGACAGAGAAGGGAAAGATCAAATGCAGGCCTCTGAAGGCATACGAGTGGCAGCAGACCTGACCAGACAGCAGAAGGACACTATGGCGTAGTATCAGCAGGAAGGAAAGCATGCCTACTACTCCAAGGGCAAGCTGGTGGTGACGGAATCCAGGAGACGACACGAAAATGGCAGCAGCTACCGTGACAGCAGGCCCCACACCACACCCCCTGATGGCGATCCCTGCTTTCTGTCCTGTTTTCCCACACTGTCCCAGACCCACACTGACACTCGTGCTGCCATACAGGGCCAAGGTCCCCAGTGCTGTATCCTGGGCAAACTGAGGATGCTGATGATGTCAGTGTCGTGGATGACGTGTCAGTGGAGCGGGGTCCAGACGAGGGTCAGCGCCAGGACAGCACGGACACGGCCAATGCCTGGAGTGCAGAACGTGAGGGTGAGCAGCCAGGTGACAGGCGGGGAAGAGGCAGCCAGCGGCAGTCGCCATCCTTGCTGGTCTTTGATCGGGGCTCTCCTGTCAGCACCCTTACCACGCAGCCATCCAGTGCATCAAAGTCAGAGCATGATGGTGGTGGAGGGAGGGGGCGAGGGAAGTCACATGCTGCCAATGAAAGACGTTCGGCGAGTAGACAACTGTCAGCAGCCACTCCAGTACATAGTAGGCAGCAATCGTTGCACTCTGACGTTAACATCTCCACACAAGGTGAACTGCCCAATGACTGGTGTCTGAACCCGTCAACAAAAGGCACAGCAAAATCAGGGAAAGGGGGTCCAAAGAAATAGCAGTCAGGCCACAGCCCTTGTTTTGATTCTGATGATTTTTTTTTTGTGGTCCCAACTGCACCACCTGAGAGGCAGTGCACCCACGCCGCTCATTCTGACACCCCATCCACAGCCACAGCCTGGTCGGCTCCGGCACAGGCAATCCACAGGGAGCAGTCAATGTGAAGTCATCAAGAGGCAACCCACCGCAGGAGACACTGCACTGCTGTGGAGTCACTTCGGTGGTTTTCAGTGGTGCCTGTTCTGCTCTCTTCACCATGGTCCTTTACTTTGTCATAGTGGTGGGGCTTGTGTGCTTTTACGATCCCGAGAGTTATGCCAGATAGGTGCAACCATACTGGACAGGTTAAGGGGGAGAAGCCAGACGAAATTTGGACCACTCTCCTAGAGGATAATAGGTTAGCGCAGGGTTAACTGCCCAGCCTGTAAAAAAAGGCAGTTACAGAAACGTCCACGATAGACTTGTCAACTTTGCATGTCCTGGGAGAGGAAGACAATCTAGCCAGATTGCGTATGAAGCGTCGCAGTGAAAGCCAAAAGGAATCTGCTTCGCCGAGGACTCTTCTGTCACCCAAGACAACTACCCAGATCGGCACATGGAACGTTCGGACCATGTATGAGGCTGGGAAAACTGCACAGGTTGCAGCAGAGATGCAGCAGTACAACCTTGCTGTGTTAGGCTTGTGTGAGACCAGATGGATCCAATCAGGATTGATGCGGCTTGGCACTGGGGAGACCTTGATCTACTCAGGGCATGAAGAAGAGAGAGCTCCACACACCCAAGGGGTCGGGCTTATGCTCTCCAGACAGGCTGCGGCAGCACTGATGGAGTGGACCGCTGTGTCACCACGTATCATCACCGCAAGATTCTACACCAAAGTGCGGAAAACACTCATTGTGCAATGCTACGCACCCACCAATGATGCAGACAAGCAGTTGAAAGAAGACTTCTACGAGAAACTACAATCCACCATCAACCAGAAGAAGAAAGGAGATCTACTGATTTTGATGGGTGACAACAATGCCAAGATCGGAAATGACAATAGTGATAGGGAACAAAGCATGGGAAAGGAAGGCCTTGGAGACATGAATGAAAATGGAGAGCTGTTCTGTGACTTCTGTGTCTTCAATGGATTGACAATTGGCAGTCGCTTGTTCCCTCACAAGACCATCCACAAAGCTACCTGGGTTTCACCAGACAGCCACACAGAAAGCCAGATTGACCACATTTGTATCAGAAACAGCTTTAGGAGGTCACTACTGGATGTCAGAGCAATGAGAGGGGCAGATGTTGGATCGGACCATCACCTAGTTGTGGGGAAGTTCAAGTTCAAGCTGAAGAGACATGCCAGGAAGACCAACAAGCCAGGGAACAGATTTAACGTGGACATGCTAAAAGACCTGCAGACAAAAGACAGCTTCAATGTGGAACTTTCCAACAGATTTGACACATTAGCATTCCTTGTCGATGAAGAGTCATGAGTAGAACAGCTCTGGGAACAATCAAAGGCAGTGCTTAGTGAAACATGTGAGAAGATTCTGGGAAGGAAGACAAGAGTCCACAAGCCCTGGACGTCAGCAGAGACACTGAGGAAAGTGAAAGAGAGAAAAGATAGGAAAGCAACAGTCAACATAAGCAAGACCAGAGCACGTAAGGCAGAGGCACAGAAACTGCACACAGAAGCAAACAAAGAAGTGAAGAGAAGCATAAGACAGGACAAGAGAAACTATGCAGAGAACCTGGCAGAAGAAGCAGAAAAAGCAGCCGGACAGAAGAACATGAAGCAGCTGTACGACATAACACGGAAGTTAGCAGGGAGTCGACGAGTGACAGAGGCACCTGTGAAGGACAAGGACGGGAACACGCTCACCAACCCAGATGCCCAGTTGCACCGCTGGAAAGAACACTTCCAGGAGCTCCTCAACCAGCCAGCACCACCAGATCCACCAGACATTCCACCCTCTGAGACACCACTAGACATCAACACCAACCCCCCTACCATTGTCAGCAAGGACGGGGGCACAGACAAAGACATCCAAACAAGAATAGGCAACGCATCCGCAGCTTTCAAGATGCTCCGACCTGTCTGGACCTCACACACCATCTCTGCAAAAACCAAGATCCGCATCTTCAACACAAATGTGAAGTCTGTGCTTCTCTATGCCTGTGAAACGTGGCGCACCACCAAGTCATCGACACACTGCCTGCAGACCTTTGTGAACAGATGCTTGAGGTACATCTATCGCATCAGGTGGCAGGACATGGTCACAAACGAAGACTTGTGGGGAAGAGCCAGACAAGAGCCCATTGACGATCAAATTAAGCGCAGGAAGTGGGGCTGGCTTGGCCATACCCTCAGAAAACCAGCAGCCAGCGTTGTCCGCCACGCCTTGCGATGGAACCCACAGGGAAGACGCAAGAGAGGCCGACCACGCACCACCTGGAGAAGATCAATGGAGGCGGAGACAACTCGACTGGGCTATTCCTGGGGCCAGCTGGAAGTTGCCGCCCGGGACAGGCAGAGATGGAAAAGGCTCGTGGATGACCTATGCTCCACTAGGAGCCAACGGGAATAAGTCAAGTAAGTCTGTTCTGATCTAACATACGCAGGACACCACCTACTAAGCCCCCTACTGACGACAATAATTGCTTAGTCGTAGAGCCGGCGTGAGTGAGCTCTCCCTCCGGAGAATGTCTCCGCTTGAGTCAGTGGTTCAGAAGCAAAATGTTTTGATCAAATTAATGAGAAGTAGTGATGTAAATCGTAAAAGTTCTGGAACGCAAACAGATGCTCATCACCTTCCACCACGAGTTCTGGATGCCAGACTGATGCCGGTGGCCACGCTGATGCCACAATTTGTTTGCAGTCGGCAAAATATACCACCTACGCCGAATGCGTGAAGTCACCATAAAACCCCCCCATCTCTGCTGAATAAAGAAAAATTGTTCCAAAGAATGACGTCGTTCAACATCGTGACGCAACGTTGAAAACACGGGATGACAAGTATAACGTGACTCGAGTCCGAGCATTAATAAACAGTTCTGTTGCTTCGTTACTACTTAGTTGGGGCTTGCTGCTTGGATCGCCGTCCGATTGTTTATACGTTGCTCTACGTAAGCCGAAGTTCATTAATTAGTAATCAAGCATAACTTCCGATTCGTCAGTATGTAAACAATGTGGAACAGATCTACGAGATCGTAAGTCCATTCGATTCTCGTGACACAAGAAGACCCAGCCTTCTAAAGATCTACCGCGAGTGCTCATTCTGCATGACCCTGTCATCAGCAAAGTGGACAGAAAGCGACTGGGACGATCCTATGGTTTGCAGGTGGCGACAAGGAAGCTCCATACCATCGAGCAATGCAGTACAGTTCTTGAAGACGCCAAAAAAATCTGCATCCAGAACCAGACTGCATTGTTCTTCACGCTGGGTCACGATGTTGAGACGGAGAGAAGGTGCCACCCCCCCCCCCCCCCCCCCCCACTCTTAAAGAAGAGTAATACGCATTTTGATTAAAATATAGATTGTGAATAGAAATCTGTGATGTTTTTTTTTGTTCTTAAACCAGTTTGCTTTCATTTGTTAATTTTCTTTCTTTGTTTAGCATTGTCTCCAAAGTAATTGGAGTTTCTTATCACTTTGTTTATTCCATTGAAGAAGAAAAATCCTATGCTGACAGTTTAAAAAAATAAAAATCCTCATTACATATCCGTAATCCCCTCCACGCATGGACTTTTATTTTATAGCTTTGCTCTTGTTCTCAAATGATCTTGAATGCATATGTTCCCAGTCCTCTAATATTTTTTCATTGATCTTACCTAACTTTTGTAGTCCAAGCTTCGTACTGTCTTTGGTCCGATCCAGCGGATGAAAGGCCTAGGAGCAGGAAATTGATAGGCCTGCTTTCGGGACACATTGCGATGGTTCACGCATGCAGCTAGTGAAGGGCTTTTATGTTTATAATACATTTGCTTAATTTCATGTTCCCATTTTCTTCACCCCCCCTTTTTTTTTTAAAGTTAAAATCTTTGCAAAGTCATTACTGTAATGATGGAAGAATTGTTAGCCTGCACTTTTTTCCCCCACTACTTATTTGTTTGGCGTTAAATACATGTATATATTTTTAAATGGAAGAATGTGGGTTCTCAATCAAGCTCATGCCAGTCTATTAATAGGACATCATTATCAATGTGTCCATGCGCATCAAAGACATGTTCTTATAGACGTTAGAACTAGTTCTGCAGAATACCAGTGGCCCATCGTTGTTAAGCAGTTAGAGATCACTTAAGATCCCAATTTGTTCGCACAATGACCATAGATCATGTAAAAACCAAATGTGTTCGATCAATATCTGTGTAGAATCCAGAATTACCACAAATCTGTGGATTCAATTATTCAAAAAATCATTCTTTTATCTGTTGATCTATATATCTGAGGGTCGGTGAATGAAGGCACTAGCTGACTGATTAATTCTTAGATTCATTGGTTGATTTTCTTTTATATTTGATCATTGATAGTTAATATGGATATGTTACGTAGTTGTTTTAACCCTGACTGATTGAGGGTTTAATCTATTGATTGTTTTGTTAACTGACTAATTGATTCATTAGTTGGTTGATTGATTTATGCACATGCATCTGCAACTTGACACCCTCAGAACTTAAGCTCCTTCTTTCAAGTTTCGTGTGCAGACCCGTTTTATTTCCAGTCAGTCAACGTCGCTGGCTTGTTTAGTGCATCATTAATTCATTGACGTTTTCGATTGATTGTGTGACTGATGCATCGATTCACTGAACTCATTTCCTACCTGAGCCTCATTCACACCCCCATGAAAACAGACGTGGAATACTTGTCATTGTGCTGTCGCTTTATTTGGATGTTGAACCCCCGAGGCCTCCAGAGAGTCGGATCAGAGGGGTTCATAACCAGCGAAGGGCACGCGCCAATCAAAGATCAAACCAGGTAGCACAGAGGAGAGTAGAAGACATCACGACAGTTTTACAAGCAGACGAAAACGCACAGCCACTGCAGCATGGTGGCCTAGTTTTCGGAAAGCCACAAAATTGACCACCAGCAACGCAGTCCTCTTTCTTGTTCAATCTGTCAGATACAAACAAAGAGAGACTCGAATATTTATTACAGTTTGGCAGCGAATGAATGATTGGGTGCATGGACAGATGGATCGACAGATTGATGAACAGATGAAGCAGATGAAGGATGGACAAGGTATTGATGAGCAGACTAATTGCATGGCTGATTATCATGGACTTGCTGATATTCTTTTATTGTCTGTTAGTCAGTGGATGGGTAACATGATCTCTTGCCTGGCTGATTAAGTAATAAATCAATTACATTACGTTAATGCAAAATTTTAAGGTCCATACAAACAGGAAACTACTTTTATGGCTTCGTACCTGACTGACTTTAAGCACGTGTTTTCCAACAGACGCAACAGCTTCAATAATAACAGATGCAGCGGCTGCTTAAAAGAATGGCTTGCTAGCTTGGTTGCTCAGTGTATTCATAGATAGTTAACAAATTGATTTTTGAAGATTTTTGAAGATCAAAGATGAAGATTTTAGGCCCTTAACTAGTCTTGAAATCTGTCCCTGTCATCATCTACATATCATTACATGTCATTTTACTGACAAATCAACATTAAAACACCACAAATGTCATAGGGTAAAGACTACATATTTTCAAATGCGTTAATGCATTTGATTGAATAGAGATACTGGGATTTTAAAATATCATATTAGTACTTTAAAAAACAAAAACTCCCTATAGGATGAACTTAAAATTAAGCAGTCGGTTTACTATAGTATGCATTTCTTTGGACTTTGTTTTCATTTTGAGTTACATATGGTGTAAAGAGTCCCTTTTCCTATTTTGAAAAAAACATCAGTGTTCTCAGAAATAATGCGACAAACAATTGATAAATAATCAGCTGCACCACTCGGGCAAATTCAAATAACCTTAATGAAGTCAAATCAAATGGAAATTTATGAAAACCACGATGCTCAACCATCACCAGGCGATTGCAAACAGAACGCCAGCACTTTCAAAGTCCAAATATAACAGAAAGAAGCAGAGCAACACGTCTTCCTTGCTGATGTAGATATACTGACTTCCATAAAAAACGCGAAAACAAAACAGGCTGAAGGTTGGGGGTAAATTTTATTGGTCACAATTGTACAGAGTGGAAGTGAGAATTCAACGTGATTTGATTCATTACACCGGTAATGTGTGAAAATGTCATCAGCAATATGTCTTTTGTGTGGAAATCCAAGGTCACGTGACAAACCAGCTTGAAGTCCTAATACTGTGTGTGGCCACCATTTGCGTTGACAACTGCTTGACACCTGCGGCTCATTGAGTGGACGAGGTGGTTGATGCGTCCCCTTGGCACACCAGCCCACACATGGACGATGGCCTGGTGAAGTTGAGCCACTGTTGCTGGTCGTGGACGCAGGAGGTCCAACCGTCTGCCAAGTTCATCCCAAAAACGTTCTATTGGGTTTAAATCGGGACTGAGGGCTGGCCAGGGCAGCACATTGACGTTGTTATGCTTAAGAAATTGCTGGGTGGCCCTGGCGGTGTGTGGTCTTGCATTGTCTGAGTGTTGGTGGCGCCAATATGAGCGA
>CM031628.1:20449726-20457226 GCA_018398815.1 Conus ventricosus
ATTTAAAAAAAACCCCCCCCCTTTTTCCCCGTACGTCCCAAAAATTTTCGCGCTGACTTCGGGGGTGTGCAGAAACCCAGCTTTCAAAGAAAAAAATAACCCCCGCCGTACGCCTGGTGTACAGTAACCCTTGTTTTTGTATAGGAGCTACCCTCGCCGTACGCCGTGGGTGTACAGTAACCAGGTTTTTGTGTAGGAACTAACCCCTCGCCGTACGCCGTGGGTGTACAGTAACCCATGGTTTTGTGTAGGAACTAACCCCTCGCCATACGCCGTGAGTGTACAGTAACCCATGGTTTTTTTCGAGGAAGTAAGACCTTGCCGTACGTCATGCAAATTTGACTTCTATGAGATAAGAGTCTTGCTACTTGCGTCAAACGGTTGTTCGTTGTTGTTGTTTCTCAGTGAATAACTGTGCACAGGCGGCCGCATGACTGTGCGTTTATCTGTGTGTGTGCATGTGAGCATTATTGCATGTTTGTGCGAGAGAGAAAGAGAAACAGAGAGAGAGAGAGAGAAAGTGTGTGTGTGTATGTGTCATGCATGGAAAGACATATATATATTAATATATATGTGGCAGGAAGGAATTTCTTACCAACGCGACTCTTATCTCTCTGTAGCAAGCACGCGTGACGTCACATCCATAGCGTGTGGCGCGCAAGCTTTGTAAGTATGGGTGGCCCCACACCCACGGCGTACGGCGTGCAAGGTTTATTCTTTGGTAGTATGGTGTTCTCACGCCCACGACGTACTGGGACATTAATTGTTTAATTATTTCTTTGTTTATGTATAAAACAAAATAATTTTCAGTTGATATGTAGTATAATATATTAGGGACAAAGTCATGAAATTAAGTGGAAGTGGCTTCAAAATTACTAGAGTTACAGAGCAAAAAACACGTGTCTGGGTGATTTCACGCCCACGGAGTAGACGGGAAAGGTTAAAGGGTGATCTCCCTTCCTCTATCTACATTTGGATCTGGAAGATGGCGCACTATGTAATGTCTTCTTTTCGTACTTTCTGAATGCCAAAAAAAGAAAAAGTAAAACTTAAACGGATAATTTTTACCATATTGTTGCATTTTGCTCATTGTGGATGGCCAACAGAGATATGTTGGAAACTAATATTTCCAACCACATTCTTGAGGATTGTATTTACTGAGTCACAGTGGCCCTGCCACAGAAATATCCTTTGCTGAGTCTGCTGATTTGAGGAGCTTTAAGCGCCGAAACACGTGTCCAGGCGAGGTGAACAGAAGGGGTTTTTTTTAACGATCGGAGCTCCATGCCCATTAGATTGTTCCCTTGCAGGGAACTAAAACAGGCAGCTGGTCTGGAAAGCATTTAACACTCCCTGGAGGCTGAAAAAAAAAGAATATAAGACCTGCTCATCGCTCTCTCTTTTCAACCTAGATTCCTTGACGTTTTCAAACCTTTCAAAAGTGAAGGATTAGCTAGACCCATTCACACTTGCCTACCTGTTTATGACAATCTAAGATAGGAAACTTTTCCGAAAAACTCAGATAATCCTGACACTACTTGCAGTGATATTGACGAACACGCACTCGTTCGTTGTAAGTGCAAAAAAAAAAATCGATGTTGCAGATTCGGTCCAAGTACTGAAGAACTTGTTTGTACCTGTGACAGATAACAGACAAGGAGGATATCACGAGAAAGATGATTCACAGACAGTAAGTAAATACATTTGTCACGGGGCACATTGTTCAAGGACAAGTAATCTGACATATTTTAGTCCTGCTTGAGTTTACTACGTGGTTTGAATGTAACCGTTGATATCACTTTCAAAGTCCTTTTTTCCGGAAACATGTCAGCGTCAAAGCCGACAACAACTGTTGCCCTGTGTTGCTAAGGTAGGCAATTTCTTACCTAGCAAGAAAACCGCAGAATAAGGGAAATCATAATTATCGCTCTGGTTCTTACGGATCAGGGTCGTTTTCTCTGTTTCCTTCAAGGTATTAACTGTTTTCGTCATTGGACTGTAATTGTTTCCCCTGTTTTCCTTCAGATTATAATTGTTTTCCCTGTTTTCCTTTAAGATTATAATTGTTTTCCCTGTTTCCTAAGATTATAATTTTTCCCCGTTTCCTCAAGATTATAATTGTTTTCCTGTTTCTTCAAGATTATAATTGTTTTCCCTGTTTCCTCAAGATTAAAAATTGTTTTCCCTGTTTCCTCAAGATTATAATTGTTTTCCTTGAGGATCACAAGTGTGTTCCCTGCTTTCCTGGAAAGTTTTGTTTTCATTCTTTCTCTGAGAATTGCAGCTGCTTTCCTTTTTCCCCGATAGTTTATTATTTCGTCTTCCATTTGTCCTTCCGCTGAAAATAACGTCAATAGGGAAATCAGTTATCAGCGTCTTTCCTCGCTATCCCTGACATGGGCATACAATCTGAGGCTGGAAATGAGAGTCGGGAAAACGGAGCTGGCAGAGAAAAACAGTTGTAATCTTAAAGGATAGCAAAGAAAGTAACTGTTTTTCTTTAATCGCTCATGCTTGGAGGATAATAACAACTTTCCCGGAGAAGCCTATGTCACTCTTATTGGGATTATGACGGAATTACTTGAGATGGGTTGGGTAAGAAAAAAAAAAACCAGCAAGATAAAGGGAGAGGATACGGTATCTGTGCATCTGTGCGTAACTTACCCATTGCACTGATGTGTGTGTGTGTGTGTGTGTGTGTGTGTGTGTGTGTGTGTTGTGTGTGTGTGTGTGTGTGTGTGTGTGTGTGTGTGTTTGCGTGTGTGTGTGTGTGTGTGTTGTGTGTGTACATGTGCATATGCGTGCGTGTGTGTGTACATGCGTGCGTGTGTGTGTGTGGTATGGTGTGTGAGATATATATATATATATATATATATATATATATATATATATATATATATATATATATATGTGTGTGGTGTGTGTGTGGTGTGTGTGTGTGTGTGTGTGTGTGAGAGAGAGAGGAGAGAGAGAGAGAGAGAGAGAGAGAGAGAGAAGAGAGAGAGAGGAAACGGCTGCGGTCTTCCCACCTGACTTAAATTTGGTAATCCACACCTGCGCCGAATGAATAGAACATGAGAGAGAGAAGAGAGAGGAGGAGGGGGGGGGGGGCGTCGGAAATGCTGAAAAGGGGTGAGAGCTTGGGGTGTGGATATCTTTTATCTGTTAAAGGGGGGGGGAGAGGAGGAGGGAAGGTCGACTTAAATTCATTGGTGTGTGCCACTCAACGTGCGTCATGTCGTTTTCACTGCCTGTCCTCACGGGTCGTTTTTGTGTTTTCATGTGGTGAAAGACAGGTGCCGACCCTCCTCTCCTTCTCTCTGTCAGCCTGTTTCTCCTCTTTCAGTGTTTTCATGTGGTGACAGGGTGCCCACCCTCCCTCTCCTTCTCTCCATCAGCTGATTTCTCCTCTTTCAGGGGTGGGGGTGGACATTAAGCCATGATTGTAAGTCTGCCTGGAAAAGATCTTTCTGAAATCTTGTCATCATGCACAGCATTTATTGATTTGTCAGGAAGACGGAGTGGGTTAGACATGGACCAGAATTTGACTCAGACACTGAGTGTTTAAGCTTCAGATGTGTTGTTTACTTGTCAAAATGAGTGATTCACCCTGTTCTGACTTTTCACGATTGGTTGCAATTAAAGTAAAGTCAAACAGAATAAACAGAATAAAATACAATAAGATCAAATAAGATGAAATGAAATAACTGAAATAGAAAAATAAGAACGAACTGTAGAGAACACTGACTTGTTGAATGTACAGTGTTCTTCAGGCTGCACATTCTTGTCTACCTGCCCCCCCCCCCCCCCCCCCCCTTCACCTTCCTGCTCCCCTCTCCCTACCCATACTGCCTCACCTGCCTCTACCTCCCTCTCTGTGTATGTGTGTGTGTGTGATAAGATCCTTGAGCAATGGTGCAACACCAGGACTGGGACGTGAACTGACAGGTTTATAATCTATGATCCATTCATTGCCTGCAGTGCATGCAGCTTGCAGTCGTGTCACCCTGACCTGGACGCCAATAGGCACGCACACCATCAAAATCAAGAAAACGCCGCTGAAACATAACTGCCTCCCTACAGCAAATATCGATTTTTTAAAGGACAAGAGGAGAGAAAGCAAATAACTTCTGTTCAAATATCGCGCACTGTTTTTGTACTCCCAGTTCTTAAAGAACAGGAGTACTTTAGAATGGGAACGAAGAAATGGTGGTGTGTGTGTGTGTGTGTGTGTGTGTGTGTGTGTGTGTGTGTGTGTGTGTGTGTGTCTGTCTGTCTGTCTGTCTGTCTGTCTGTCTGTGTGTCCGTGGTCAAAATCTGTTCCACTCGCTCCAGACAAAACTACTGGGCCGATCTTTCTGAAAATTTGTAGGTATGTTCACTATGGGTCAAGGATGATGCCCAATGTTTTAGTTTACCGTTACAGCCGTTACTAACGGCTGTAACGGCCTGTAACACTTTTTCTCCTCCATGGACTATCTCAGAAAGTACTTGGCTGATCTTTGTGAAAATTAGCAGGTATGTCATTATGGGTCACGGATGATGCCCGATGTTTTAGTTTACCCCGTTACTAACGCTGTAACAGCCTGTAACGGTTTTTCTTCTTTATAGAATATCTGAACAAGTACTGGGCCGATCTTTCTGAAAATTTGTAGGTATGTTCATTATGGGTCACGGATGATGCCCGATGTTTATTTTACCGTTACAGCCGTTACTAACGTTAAGAGGGGAGGAGAGGCTGTAACGGCCTGTAACGCCTTTTCTTCTCCATGGAACATCTCAGAAAGTACTTGGCTGATCTTTGTGAAAATTAGCAGGTATGTTCATTATGGGTCACGGATGATGCCTGATGTTTTAGTTTACCCCATTATAGCCGTTACTGACGGCTGTAACAGCCTGTAACGGTTTTTTTTTAATAGAATATGTGAAAAAGTACTTGGCCAATCTTTCTGAAAATTTGTAAGTATGTTCACTATGGGTCACGGATGATGCCCGATGTTTTAGTTTACCGTTACAGCCGTTACTAACGGCTGTAGCGGCCTGTAACGATTTTTCTTCTTTATAGAATATCTCAAAAAATACTCGGCCGATCTTTCTGAAAATTGTAGGTATGTTCATTATGTGTCACGAATAATACCTGATGTTTTAGTTTTACCGTTTATAGACGTTAATAACGGCTGTAACGGCCTGTAATGCCTTTTCTTCTTTATGGAATATCTCAGAAAGTACTTGGCCCATCTTTGTGAAAATTAGCAGTATGTTCATTATGGGTCACAGATGATGTCCGATGTTTTATTTTACCCTGTTATAGCCGTTACTAACGGCTGTAACAACCTGTAAAGGTTTTTCTTCTTTATAGAATATGTGAAAAAGTACTTGGCCGATCTTTCTGAAAATTTGTAGGTATGTTCACTATGGGTCACGGATGATGCCCGATGTTTTAGTTTACCGTTACAGCCGTTACTAACGGCCCATAATGGTTTTTCTTCTTTATGGAAAATCTCAGAAAGTTCTTGGCCGATCTTTCTGAAAATTTGTAAGTATGTTCATTTTAGGTCACAGACGATGGCCGATGTTTACCAGAATGGCCATTACTAACGGTTACAACCAGCCCAAGACGGTTTTTCCTCTTTATGGAACATCTCACGCGTATTCAGGATAAACTGGGAGTACGTTATATGCTTTGCATCTTGTTTATTTTGTCCCTGTGCACAGGGATTACAAACGCCTTTTGTTAGTTTCACGTACCTTTGCGCTATCGACACACGCTGAAGGGCAGTTGTGCTGTAACCTGTGCGTGCAACGTAGGCCCTGTAGTGTGTGACGTGGGCAGAATCTGTATCGGGCGATACAACTTGGGGAAGGCCCACATATTGGGGGACTTGTGTTCCTCAGAAGTACTTGCCAGTCTGTTCGCCCACGTTTTTCGGAAAATTCAGTCGACCCTGCCAAATATGAGCTGGCAGGAATGAATATTCAAAATGCTTTCCCCTCTGCCCTCTTCTCCTCGCCTGAATCTCTCCCCTTCCACCTCTCCCCCTCTCCCCTTCCTTCCTCTCTCCCTCCTCCCTCCTCCTCCCCCTCCTCACTCTCACTTCCTCTCTCCCCCTCCATTAGTACTAACTTCATAGAAACCAGAAAACCGCAATAGAAAAATGCTAACAAGCTAAACTTTACATCAAAAAAAAAGAGTCGTTGCCCAATGTTATTGCATTTCATTCTCTCTCTCCCCCTCTCACTCACTCTCCCCTCTCTCTCTCCCTCTCTCCTCCTCTCACCCCTCTCCCCCTCACACCACACACACACACACACACACACACCACACACACAGAGCAATTCAGGTGTAAAATTCCAACTTCCTTTTTTTAATAAAAATAAACCTGGGGTTTGCTGCAAAACGGAAGTAATGTCGAAGTGAAAGGACAAGGTTGAAAAACAATAGGCCAAACCACGCACAGCCTTTTAAAACCCTTCCCCAACCCCATCCCGCCTAAAAAAGCAACACCCTTTGTCAGACACTCATGTCTCGCTGTCACACACTGGGCACAGTGTTTTGAAGAGGCGTGCAAGTTGTACGTAGACTCCTATTATAGCTCTTGTGCCTCGCTCAAGGCAGCGATAGCATGTGTGAAAGCGAGTGCAGTTTAAAAAAACCATCCACTGACCAGCCGCTGGTTTTCAGAAATGTGTTCCTTGACTTGGCCCGCGTAACATTTTCTCAACAAACCAGTCAAACTGCTGAGTACGTAGACAGCTAGACGAATTATTTGGAAATCTCTCTCTCTCCTCTCTTCTCTCTCTCTTCTCTCCTCTCTCTCCTCTCTTTTTGTTTGTTCCCCCCTTCAATAGGGCTGTGGCCTGACCTGAATAAAACAATTTTCCATTTCCACTCTCCCCTCTCTCCCCTCCCCCTCTCACTCTCTCTCTCTCACTCCTCTCTCTCTCTCCTCCTCTCTCTCTCTTGACTTCCTCTCTCAACTCCTCTCTCTCTCTAACTACCCATCTCTCTCTCTCTCCACTCTCTCTCTCTCTCTCTCTCTCTCTCACTCTCTCTCTCTCTCTCACTCACTCTCTCTCACTCTCTCTCTCTCTCTCTCTCTCACCTCTCTCTCACTCTCTCTCTCTCATCACTCTCTCTCCTCTCACACTCTTCTCTCTCTCTCTCTCTCTCTCTCTCTCACTCTCTCTCTCTCACTCTCTCTCTCACTTTTCTCTCTCTCTCTCACACTCTCATCACTCTCTCTCTCCACTCTCTCTCTCTCCCACTCTCTCTCTCTCACTTTTCTCTCTCTCACTCTCTTCTCTCTCTCTCTCTCAACCTGATTTATTTCTTCATTTCCTTTCACCCCCCTCCCCATCCCCAGTCCCCCTCCCCTCCCCCACCCCTCCCCACCACTTCCCACCCCACCATCCCCAGTACCTCCCCCCTCCCACCACTTCCCACCCCACCATCCCCAGTACCTCCCCCCTCCCACCACCTTCCCACCCCACCATCCCCAG
>CM031628.1:20462819-20485319 GCA_018398815.1 Conus ventricosus
CGGGTAAAAATATACAGGTTTTCTTTTCCATCCCTTTTTTTATCACTCCGGAAAAAATGTAAACGAACAACAACAAGAAGACAAAAATAAAACACCCCAAAACACACACACCCCACCACCACACACACACAACCACACACACAAAACAAAACACCAACACACACACACACACACGCACACACAATGCAGCAAGCAAACAACCACACACACACCACAACACACACACACACACACACACACACACACACACACACACCACAACACGCACGCCGCACCCCACGCACGCACAAACCACGCACCACAGCCACACACTGACGCACGCAAACCACACCCACACCACAACACCACACACACACACACCCACACACGCCACGCCGCACACCCCAAACACATGCACGCACGCAAACAACAACACACACACACACCACACATACAACACAACGCACGCACGCCACGCACGCACCCCACACCATATCATTCCCCCATACAATTATATACAGTTTCTTCCTATACCTTTTTTTATTATCACTCCTGGTGAAAAGATTTTAAAACTGAACAACAACAACAATAAAAACACACAAAACCAACACACACACACACACACACACACACACACACACCACACACACACACACACACGCACGCACAAGCAAACACCAAAACCCACACTACACGCGCGCGCGCACGCACACACACGCACGCACGCACGCACGCACGCACGCAACGCACGCACGCACGCACACACACACACCACACACACACACACACACACACACGCGCGCGCGCTGCGTGCGCGCGCCCCGCGAAAAACCACACACACACACACACACACACACACACCCCATTTTTACGACTTCACATTGTTCATAAAGAAATTTGTGATATTATTACTGTCTTCACCATTGTCATACAGGAATTTGTAAATATTGTTACGTCTTCACCATTGCCATACAGGAATTTGTGATGTTATTACTGTATTCGCCATTGTCATAGAGAAATGTTTGTAATTGATATCTTCAAGATTGTCCTGAAGGAACCTGCAATAGTATTCCAGTATTAATAATTTGGCATCAACAAATCTGTTACAAAATTGCTGTCTTCACAACTGTCGTAAATTTTTAATCTGAGATACAAAAACTGTCTTCATGATTGTCATCAAGAAATCTGTTGTGATTATTATCTTAACTACTGACATCAAGAAATTGAGATATAAATATTGTTTTTACGTGAAAAAACAACCAAAATTATGAAAACTGTTAGGCGATTAGAATTATGATCTGGAAGCAGTAATTTTCCCAGAAAATGATTTCTCCTTCATCGCCAATGTCGCGCCGAATTTGACAAGTGATTGCTCGTTTCTTTGTTTTCATTGTCCTGAGCGTTGTTTACCTTGCCTGAAGAAGACCCAAGAGGTCGAAACGCGTCCTGCTTTGTCTTGTAATTCATTTGTCATAGTTAACTGGCGGATTTACTTTAAATTCCTTGTGAGATTTGTTTTCCATGGTTTTGAAGCTGCAGACAATTTAGCTGTTGAGTCAAATGACAGAAAACAACCTGATGATGCCAACAAGCAATGAGCAGTGAACATATCAGATAAAGAGTCCAGTGAGATCATTGTCTGATGATCCCAACAAGCAATGAGCAGTGAACATATCCGATAAAGAGTCCGGTGGGAACATTGTCTGATGATCCCAACAAGCAATGAGCAGTGAACATATCAGATAAAGAGTCCGGTGAGAGAAAACCACCTGATGATCTTATAAGCCATGAACAGTAAAAACACCCGACAATGATTCCGATGACAGAAAACCACCTGATGAACATAAGAAGCCACGGGCAGTTAAAACAATCAGTAATGACACTTATTGCCCGCTTCCAGCATTTTATGCTCTTCCTGAATAATCTTTGAAGAGTTTCTATAATGATCACAGTGGTACTGGTGTGCATGCACACAAATCATATAGTTTCTTTTGTTTCATGTGTTTAATTATTTGTTTTCATGTTTTGTATTTACCTGTTTTGATTATTTTACCAGTTACAGTATAATCCGGTTATAAAAAACTCGGTTACAAGAAAACTCGGTTATTGGAAAGCAAAAAAATTTTCCCTGCCGAGCGTGTTCTATTTTCTTACTTAGGAAAACTCGGATACAGAAAACTCGCTTACGAGAAAACTCGGCTATTAGAAACACGTTTTGCTCTCCCCAAGGGAGGGTTTTGCTCGGATACAAGAAAGTTCTGGCGACTGGGAGGGGAAAAAACGATTGGGGGGGGGGGGGGGGGGGAGGGGAGGGGCAGCGGCGGCGCTATGCAGGATGTGAAAAAACCCACATCTGATAAATGACAGAGGTCACAAACACAATTGTAGTTCATGATTAACGCTGACATATGCAAACAAGCGTTCCAATAGAATTGTCCATTGTCTGACTGTCTGGAGCATAGCTGAGCATACAGTACTGTTTTTGTAACTTGTCCCTTGGTGACGCAAAATAATTATTAAAACACGCGCCGAAAAAAAACTGCGTCATAACGAAAGCAAAGTACGCTACAGTCACATGATTAAGAAACTAGCAAACTTACACAATTTCCTGTCTCCATTCTTGAGTACACAAGACCAATCAAATAGTTTAGATTTTATTTTTACAGAGTGCCTGTGGATTTCTATGACAGGAGAGAAGATGGCGGAGAAGAAAAAAGCCACGAGGCAAGCACTTTCCTTAAAACGTAAAATTGAAATAATTGATGCAGTGGAAAGCAACCCAAAAAAGAAGAGGACACTAATAGCTGAAGATTTTAAGATTCCCTTGTCCACGCTTTCAAATGTCGTCAAACAGAAAGAGAAATACACTGTACCTAAAAGAATTTCACAGCAGTGCAACCGATCCACGGCACCAAAGGAACAGAGGGCCGGAACATCAAGACATCGACAGCCGGCTTTTGCAGTGGTTCACGCATGCCAGGTAAGAATACACGTGTATTCTTGCTGCCAGTGTTGGAATTTTGATGTACATCTCTCTCTCTCTCTCTCTCTCTCTCTCTCTCTCTCCTCTCTCTCTCTCTCTCTCTCTCTCTCTCTCTCTCTCTCTCTCTCTCTCTCACATACACACACACACACCCACACAAACACAACGAAAGTCGTGCGCGCATCTACGCTATTTTGCTGATCAGAATGAAGGTATGTTTAAATCCTGTTATCAATTACTTTAATGTCGGTCAGTATTAATTTAGTTTTTACAAGGAATTTTTTTTGTTTTTGTATTACAATTAACATTATAATCACCTCACTGCATACTACTACTAGTCTCTTTGGATCAACAGATGAATATTTAGTGGGTCTGTTCCAGTCTGTAGTCTTTCTCAAACACACACATCATACACAATAACATGCATAATAACAATAAAATTTCAACTGAAGATGCATCTGGAACAAAAACAAAACAAAAACCTATGAGCTCACCTCTCTCCCTATAGCAAAGTAGGATTTTCTAAACAAATACTGAAACAGTGTAATTTTTTTATGTTCTATTTTTTAAACAAATATAGTAATGTCTGTGATAAATTAACCCATGCATGTGTGTGGACTTCCATCACAAATTGGTTAATTTTTGGGTCATGGGAAGAATACAGATTTTAGATCTAAGTCGTGCACTTCCAAAACAAAACAAAACAAAAACTGGACAAACTCATTTTTCTTGTGTAACATCATAAACACTGTGTCAAGTCTACACAATGATAACAAATCTCTACAGTTTCATGAGTCTCTCCACTGATCAGTCTCTGAATCATATCACACCCCAAATGCTGAGACAGTGAGAGAAACAAGGTGGGCCAGTCACTGAATGAGTCAGCTCTGTTTTCTCGTTCTTTTGGTGGCTGTTGGCCTCATGAATAAAATTTTGTTTCTTTTTATGTCCCTGTTTATTTCTCCTTTAGTACGTGTCGCGCGCGCGCGTGCGTGTGTGTACGTGTGTGTGTGTGTGTGTGTGTGTGTGTGTGTGTGTGTGTGTGTGTGTGTGTGTGTGTGTGTGTGTGTGTGTGCATGAGAGAGAGAGAGAGAGAGAGATGGAGAGAGAGAGATCTAAGCCTTTTATACAGTGGTCAGTCTGGTGGAGGCTGCCTGAAAACAATGAAGTTTCGGGTATGACGGATGAGCTGTTAATGACTGTGCTCATGGAAGAGAACGATAGAACACAGGGAGGCAGGCCAGGCAAGCAGAACGAACTGATGATGAAAGGAATTGTTTTAACACCTCTTTCCTTTCCATCTCTGACCCCCACCACCCCCCACCCCCACCCCCTGTCTGTCTGTCTGTCTGTCTCTCCGTGGGCTGTATGGACAGTACATATTGTAATACGATGCATGGGCACTGAAAACTTGAACACCTCTGATACATACACGGATATCAGATTTAAACGGGCCTTCTCATGTTCTTTACTTGAAGGGACATTATGCAAACATTTCTTATCAACGAAAATAGACTCAAGGTGGTTATGTATTAATACAGACGATTTTACTACAGAAATCGACCCAGAGGGTGCATGTATATGCAGCCGAACACATAAAAGCGAACAAGCTCACTGGTACAGAAGAAAAGGCGCTTCACTGAGGTCAGTTTATAAACTTCAGTTATCAGGAAAATATTCCAAAGAAACTTTCTTATAACCGAGGCCTCGGGTATAAGGAAATATTTCAAAGAATTTTCTTATAACCGAGGCCTCGGTTATAAGAAAGATATTCCAAGGAATTTTCTTATAACCGAGGACTCGGATACGAGAAAACTCGGCAAAAAGAAACAAAAAAAAATTTCCCCTGCACTTTCTTGTATAGTTCTTCAGTTGTCACAATACATAATTTTCAGTTTAGTGAGTCATCATCAGTTTTCAAGACTCATCATTACTATTTTCATGCTGATCGAGTTTCACTGCCTTAGTTTAGAGAAAAATGGAAGAAAATATATAATTATGAAATCAACAACATCAGAACACAGTAAGTTCTTTTTTTTCCAGGAAAGTACAGGGTTTTTTTTTTTCTTTCCGAAAACAAGGAAGCAGCCAACTAAGCAACAAACTGAATCCAACCAATCACAGCCACTGTAACAACGGAGTTTTGATGCTTGTGAGATCCCATAGCACTTGGCATCACATACTATCTGTGACAGATGCCCAGCACCTGAGAATTTGCCCAACGACCCTCTTCTGAGTGGTTGCCAGATTTCACACATGGCGGTGTTGATAACACAGCGACAATTAACAAATACTTCAAACCACCAACTAGTTTGTCTGTCTGCACCTAGTACCTGCTTCTGATATGGCGAACATTGGTATCACGCAGGCGGGCAAACACAAGCATATGTTTTTTTTCTTTAATCTTCTGGGTCATCAGACATACGAAAACTTTCCTTGCGCGAGGTATCACCAAGATTACTACCTCCTGTCACATGATGTTGAACATAACCGTACTCCGTTTTGCATGACCGAGATGGGGTTTTCATTAACTCATTGTGAAAATATATTTGAAATCATGCTGTCAAATTGCTAGCAGGAGAAATCACTCAGATTGCTATCTCCTGGCACATGATATTGAACATAACTGAACTCTCGTTTTGCATGACTAAGAAGGAATTTTCATTCAATTATTGCTAAATATAACTGGAAAGAAAAAACATCCTTGAGCTGAGCAGATGTATGCCGCTTTAAATCTTTACTCGTTGCTGTCAATTTTCAGGTATCTCCGAAATCACCATCATCATTATCTTCATCATCATTCAAGAAAACAAGAGAATCATTTTCACTCGGTTGCCTGGCAGTCTTGTAACCCACACATGTCTGGCAGTCTTGTAACCCACACATGTCTGGCAGTCTTGTAACCCACACATGTCTGGCAGTCTGTAACCTACACATGTCTGGCAGTCTTGTAACCCACACATGTCTGGCAGTCTGTAACCCACACATGTCTGGCAGTCTGTAACCCACACATGTCTGGCAGTCTTGTAACCCACACATGTCTGGCAGTCTGTAACCCACACATGTCTGGCAGTCTGTAACCCACACATGTCTGGCAGTCTTGTAACCCACACATGTCTGGCAGTCTTGTAACCCACATGTCTGTAATCTGTTGCAGATCACACAGGGACAACACATATCCTGCTACATTGACTAACAAGCAGCTCAACAACAGCTGAAGGAGCAGGTGCAATGGCCATCCAGTCCACAAGAATGTTTTGGTCGTTGACACGTTTTCCACCTTCCATCCACTCTGGGTCTGGGCACTCAGGGTCATTCACACGGCTTCATTCCACAGTCCTCTCTGGTGGTTCGCTCTCATGGCCCTCTTGTTGAGGCAGTCACTGGACAGTGCCAAACGATGAGCTTCCACGTCACCTCTTGTTGAGGCAGTCACTGGACAGTGCCAAAGGATGAGCTCCACGTCACCTCTTGTTGAGGCAGTCACTGGACAGTGCCAAAGGATGAGCTCCACGTCACCTCTTGTTGAGGCAGTCACTGGACAGTGCCAAAGGATGAGCTCCACGTCACCTCTTGTTGAGGCGGTCACTGGACAGTGATAAAGGATGAGCTTCCACGTCACCTCTTGTTGAGGCAGTCATTGACAGTGCCAAAGGATGAGCTCCACGTCACCTCTTGTTGAGGTAGTCACTGGACAGTGCCAAATGATGAGCTTCCACGTCACCCTTCACGCTGCAGAACATCTGTGTCCGAGTTCATTCACAGGTATCAGTGTCTGTCCTGCACGTGAAACCTTCCAGCTTCTGACACGGCTCGTCAGTCAACACTCATCTCTGCCCTAGCCAGGAACATGTACTGCTTACCCTTTCTTCTGTCTTCACGGTCTTGAGGGCGCTGAGGTTACCTTTGCTTGCAAAGGCGCTGACCATGCTGCAGTGCATGTCAAGGTGCATACCACCATGCTGCAGTGCATGTCAAGGTGCATACCACCATGCTGCAGTGCATGTCAAGGTGCATACCACCATGCTGCAGTGCATGTCAGGGTGCATACCACCATGCTGCAGTGCATGTCAAGGTGCATACCACCATGCTGCAGTGCATGTCAAGGTGCATACCACCATGCTGCAGTGCATGTCAAGGTGCATACCACCATGCTGCAGTGCATGTCAGGGTGCATACCACCATGCTGCAGTGCATGTCAAGGTGCATACCACCATGCTGCAGTGCATGTCAAGGTGCATACCGCCATGCTGCAGTGCATGTCAAGGTGCATACCACCATGCTGCAGTGCATGTCAAGGTGCATACCACCATGCTGCAGTGCATGTCAAGGTGCATACCACCATGCTGCAGTGCATGTCAAGATGCATACCTTTGCCTACAAAGGCGCTGACCATGCTGCAGTGCATGTCAAGGTGCATACCGCCATGCTGCAGTGCATGTCAAGGTGCATACCACCATGCTGCAGTGCATGTCAATGTGCATACCACCATGCTGCAGTGCATGTCAGGGTGCATACCACCATGCTGCAGTGCATGTCAAGGTGCATACCAACAAGGGCTCGTGTCAGGCATCGACTCTCTGCCCTTTTGTCCAATTGTTCTATTTCTGTCAAGTTTCTAAGTTTGGTCGTACTAATGAGGCTGTAGCCCCACTTGACCTGTGAGAAGGGTTCACTGGGACACACACCTCAAACAGCGACTCTCTGCCCTTTGTCCAATTGTTCTATTTCTGTCAAGTTTCTAAGTTTGGTCGTACTAATGAGGCTGTAGCCCCACTTGACCTGTGAGAAGGGTTCACTGGGACACACACCTCACCTCACACAGCGACACTCAGCCCTGGCACAGTTGTGAGTGAGCTGCTCGAGGGTCCAGTCAGTACCTGTGCTCCCCTGCAGTCACCTCCTACTGGACAGGTGAGTTCAGGTCAGTCTGTGCTGTGTAGGTGGACAGCCTTTAGTATTTGTACGTTCAAAATTTCCAGGTCATTTTGCGTTTTGATCCTTTCTTTTCCAAATTATCAAAAATAGCTATCACAGCGAAAATGTGTCTTTTTCTTGTATTTCTGGGCTTCTGATCCAGACCTCTCCTCCCCTCTGATCTTCGAGAAAATGAAGAAAGAAACAAACAAAAAACAAAAACAAAACGAAAATGGTATCATTTAACATTATAACAGTTATGAAAAGGGACATAGACCAGAGGAACTGAGCTTGTTACAGTTCCATCGATTTGCCCTGTCCTTATTATACATCACCAGCGTCGGATGAAGCGTCTTTATCCCCTTCTCCTCTGCTGGAGGAGTCCCCCCCCCCCCCCCCCCCACACACACACACGCTCACACGCATCCACCCCCTCTTGTGCAGCTAGCTGTGTTGGAAAAGCTGGTGTGGCGGAGCCAGACCTGAGACACTTCTGGTAAAATGTGCACGTGATGACTGGTGAGCAGCAAGGAGTGAGATTTGTGGACTCAGAGGAGCAATTCTCCTCAGACTGACTTTTTTGTGGGATTGGGAAAAGAGTTCAGTATTGAAGAGAACCTGCAGCATCTCTCTCAGAACTTTGTGGTGTGGAAAAGAGTTCAGTATTGAAAAGGGCCCGCAGCGTCCCCCTAGGAACTCTGTGATGTGGGAAAAGAGTTCAGTATTGAAGAGGACCTGCAGCGTCCCCCTAGGAACTCTGTGATGTGGGAAAAGAGTTCAGTATTGAAGAGGACCTGCAGCGTCCCCTAGGAAACTCTGTGATGGGGGAAAAGAGTTCAGTATTGAAGAGGACCTGCAGCGTCCCCCTAGGAACTCTGTGATGTGGGAAAAGAGTTCAGTATTGAAGAGGACCTGCAGCGTCCCCCTAGGAACTCTGTGATGTGGGAAAAAAGTGACCTTTTTGTCATGCAAAAAGAAAGACGTCTTGTCGTTGAAACGGTTGGCTAATGCAGTGTTTGTTTTTTCCTTTTCTTATGAGTATGGTAAAGTATTGTCTTTAACTAGCTGGAAGCTGGATGTGGGCCAACAGTTTTTCATCATGGATGGAATCCTATCCTAAGATTTTTGAGGATCACCACCCCCCCCTCCCCCCCCCCCCCCCCCCCCCCCCCCCCCCCCCGAGGAAGTTTGGTTTGTAATGACTCCTGATGAAAGGGATAATTACGGAAATGAGCAAAAAGACCTAATGACTGTAAGACTCTTGCGCAAGCAACGTCGACAGACAACCGGTCACACAAAACAAGAGAGCTCCCTTTTAATTAACAGCTGACTTTTTTTTACAGTACTTTTACACACATCCTTTCTACTTTTCTCACACATGTTACTGAGACATTCTTTAACATTACAGAAACAGGTCCTCTTGGATTTAAAAATAACCAAACATTTTTTCAATTTTGAAAAATGTTACCCACAGTTATACACATACACATGCGCGCACACACACACACACACACACACACACACACACACACACACACACACACACACACACACACACACACACCTTGTCGTTTCCATAAATGTTTCCTGGTCCTCACAGACCTATGACCATGTTTTCCCCAATCTCCAGTCTCTGCAACCTCTCGTTGACTTACAAAACAAACCACAAACTGTGCCTGTGCCTCTCTCTGCAAACAGACTACCTGGGGAGAAAGTTCTTGACAGTTTCCTTACTATGGGCCAGCGGGGGCCTTCAATGTACAATTTCACGGGTCACCGCCTGTGTCTTTGACTAAAACTATGATGGACGCTCTCCTGCGGAGCCTCGCTATTTCTAGGTGTCGTCAACAACTTGTTTTCTCTCTCTCTCTCTCTCTCTCTCTCTCTCTCTCTCTCTCTCTCTCTCTCTCTCTGCTTCAGCTACCCATCCTACAGGTAACAAATCACTCTGTGCTCTCTGTTCACCGCTGTCACGACCGACCCCCTGGAGGTCTGCCCTGACAGGATCGGTCTAGAAGGGAGTGAAGGGAGTGACTGACCTCACACGCCTCGCAAGAGACCACACAAGAAAGATTACGATACAATACACCATTTATTCACACCAACACACACATAGTCACAAATAAGCATTTTAACACACACAACATGCACAGTCACAATTAAGCATTTCAACACACACAACATACATAGTCACAAATAAGCATTCCAACACACACAACATAGCCATAAATAAGCATTTCCAACACACACAACATAACCATAACCATAAATAAGCATTTCCAACACACGTTCCTTTTTGTGCTTCATGTGGTTCCCCTCACCCCTGTCTCTCCAAAGTCCTCTGAGAGTACTGTGTCGAATCAGGTGCCCCAAACCGGGTCTGTTCTTGAACAGAGTCTTTCAATGCCGACACCCTTGACACACACACACCCCCAAATTGCACGACATAGAGCTAACCACACTGGTCACATGAGCTGTAGGAAGTCCGAGGACAGTGGAGAACGCATCCCGTGGGATGAGGCGTTGTCGCTGAAGGTCCCGGACAGGGGTTAGGACCATCCAGCAAGGTCCACGTGCTCCTCACACTGCGCGGCCCCAACAGCGCTAGCTTCGAGTGAAGCCCCCGGGAGGAGAGAAAATGGAAGGAACTGAAAGGAAAGAAGGGTACTAGAACCCCGCAGTCAGTACGGTCTGAAATTTGCTGCTTAATCCTAACAGCCACTCGCATGGTGGGCGAGGGGAGGTGTTTGCTGAATACATTAGTAACACCAGCTCAACACAGACCTGAGCATAACACAGTAAACAAACCAAATGAGGAATGTTCGCTAAAGGTCTCCTCACACGAAGCAGGTAAGAGATTACATTAACAGGCTAAACAAACGAATAGCAATTTATATCTTCATCCTTCCCTCACTCACGTTCAACATTTTCCTTTCTTAGGAACTGAACTAATACAGCAACCATTGCTTTATAACTGCCACCACAATTGCAAATAATCATAATTCAATGGCACGATTATCCCACATTTTATAGTAACATTTCAAAAATAACAATTCTCCAACCACGCATCCAAATGACTAATCACGCGTACGCACGCTCGCAAACACAAAAACACTCGTTCCCCTTGCAAACACAAACAGACGGTGGCCGAAGAATAAGAGACCAGCGATTGTGACAGGGGCGGACGAGCGAGACCAAGCAAGTTCCAACCCTAAATCACCAGGTTCTCCCCCATCCCCACCGACTACCACATCACCAGATGCATTGAAAGGAGAGAGAATTTTGAATTTAATTTTGAATGGCCAGGTTAAAGATGGAATTAACCAGAGAAAAATGGTCTCAAACAATATTTCTTTTATAATTTTGAAAACAAAAGGAAATTGCGCAAAAGAGAAGAATTAGCCGGCTAACAAAAAAAAAAAAAAAAAAAAAAAAAAACCACGAAACTGATGCTTACCAGCTACCCGTGGGTGACCCAAAAGTGGCGGGTCAAGCGACTCTCTGCCCTCTGTCCAGTCGAGAGGACCAGCAGAGCAGATGCGGAAAAGAGATGACGTGATGTCCCTCCCTACAGGCCGACTGCAGGAATGAAGGTACCGGCCGTACCTTTGGCGATGTGGTAGAGAACCAAAACCGGAGCAGGCGCTCCCAGGGACATCTTCCGCTCGAGTGAAGAGCAAACCTCCCTAACCGATGGCAGCCAACATGCCACCCTACGTCACAGAGTGAGAATACCTCAAGCCAAGAGGAATGCTGCACGTGCGGCAGGTAAAAAGACAGGTGAGAGGCCGATAGAGACAGCCAGTTCAAGCGAAAGGTACCAGCCACCCGTGCACCTGCAGGATGAATTGCACGGGCAGTGAAATTAGAGAGAGAGAGAGAGACAGTAAACCTAACCTGAGCTGAACGACATTAAGGTGCAAACACACCACAAGCCACATTAAGGGACGGATACACAACAACAGCAACGACAATAAATAAATGAATAATTCTACTACCCTAGATGGGCCAATCGTCATAGGCCTCGTGACAAACTCGTGACAACCGCTCAGCATGCATGCATACTGCATGGTTTTCTTGAACAGGTGAGCACAGACACAAGGCTCTAAAATCCTTCCTTTTCTTCTTTTCAGCCTGCTCAAGCAAGCCACGCTTTCAGTCAACACACTCCCCCAACAAACGAACGTATAAAACCACCATGAACTTGGGGCAAGGTGTTTTCTTTCCCTGTGGGAAGCCTTAGTAAGTTCTTTGCTATTTAATCAAGTTTTCTTCTACTGTCTAACAATTGTGGAATCATTTCGCATATGGTAGAGGAGTGCATTTACTGTTGTGTGTGTATCCTAATTTGAGGAGAGCAATAGAAGGTTCTACTGCTGATGCATAGCTTCTTCTGAGGCATTCATTCTTATTCTTCATGCAGACAGGAACCCCAGAGGCACTGACGAAGGTTGTTGTGCGGCGGAGGCCCTACAGTGATCCATAAAGCTTTTCCCTCATCGGGGTGTTGGCAGGCCAGGTCTCTGCCCTTAGCTTTTCATGTGTGAGGCAGTCCTGCAGGAAGTGTTCCACTGTCATTGGGGCTGTACCGCATGGGCAACTTGAAGACTCGCCAATGTGGAATTTTGTGAACATGTGATGTATCAGCCTGGAGTGACCTGTCCTCAGTCTCACAATGTGAGGCATTCCTGATTGTAACCCCCCTTGTATTGGAAAGACGATGTGACGTCTTCAAGGTGCTTAGACTCTCGAGTCCTCCAGACCTTGACCTTTCCGGGGCCAGTCTCCTGATTGTCGAAATGAATGAGTGCGATTGAAGAAGTTTATTGATTTACATCATTGGTGGGTGGTGTCAAACTTGTCTTGTGTTCGGCTGTCTGTTGAGTGAGAGGTACTCTGTGAGATTTTTGTGTGTGTGTGTGTTCTCTCCCTTGCTTCCCAGATTGCCTTTCCACACAGGTATACATGAAACCAGACAGACAGCTTGTGACAGCCTGACAGACATCTATGAATCCAGAGACAGCTTGTGACTGCCTGACAGACATCTATGAATCCAGAGACAGCTTGTGACTGCCTGACAGACATCTATGAATCCAGACAGACAGCTTGTGACAGCCTGACAGACATCTATGAATCCAGAGACAGCTTGTGACTGCCTGACAGACATCTATGAATCCAGAGACAGCTTGTGAGTGCCTGACAGACATCTATGAATCCAGACAGACAGCTTGTGACTGCCTGACAGACATCTATGAATCCAGACAGACAGCTTGTGACTGCCTGACAGACATCTATGAATCCAGACAGACAGCTTGTGACAGCCTGACAGACATCTATGAATCCAGACAGACAGCTTGTGACAGCCTGACAGACATCTATGAATCCAGAGACAGCTTGTGACTGCCTGACAGACATCTATGAATCCAGAGACAGCTTGTGAGTGCCTGACAGACATCTATGAATCCAGACAGACAGCTTGTGACTGCCTGACAGACATCTATGAATCCAGACAGACAGCTTGTGACTGCCTGACAGACATCTATGAATCCAGACAGACAGCTTGTGACAGCCTGACAGACATCTATGAATCCAGACAGACAGCTTGTGACAGCCTGACAGACATCTATGAATCCAGAGACAGCTTGTGACTGCCTGACAGACATCTATGAATCCAGAGACAGCTTGTGAGTGCCTGACAGACATCTATGAATCCAGACAGACAGCTTGTGACTGCCTGACAGACATCTATGAATCCAGACAGACAGCTTGTGACAGCCTGACAGACATCTATGACACCAGACAGACAGCTTGTGACAGCCTGACAGACATCTATGAATCCAGACAGACAGCTTGTGACAGCCTGACAGACATCTATGAATCCAGACAGACAGCTTGTGACAGCCTGACAGACATCTCATCGTAATAAATGGCGTTGAAATTTCAAGAGTGCAAAATGTCAACATGAATATGTTTTTCTAAACATGGCCTTTCCGGTCTCATACGTAAAGCATCTTAATGTTTGTGAGGTCAGTGATGCACGTATTATATTGTTGTAGGTCCTGAGGCATTCATATTTTAAAGATTTTACACGAAATAATCAGGATTCACTGATCATGGGAGGTGATGGGGAAGGTACCTCTAGAACAAAAGATTTTGCCAAAGTTGGTGTTGGTGCTCGCTTTTGGATTCATAACGGTTTATCAGAATGTACCAGCTTACTCCTTCATAGACGGGTAACCCGAATTAATTCTTGAGATTATGCTGGAGCAAACGGATAATTGTGTGTGTGTGTGTGTGTGTGTGTGTGTGTGTGTGTGTGTGTGTGTGTGTGTGTGTGTGTGTGTGTGTGTGTGTGTGTGCGCATGCATGCGTGCGTGCGTGCGTGTGTATGTATTGTTGTTGTTATTCCATTTAACGTCTCCGCACTTAAAGTGATTTCAGACGGATCGTGTAATGGTGTATATGCATGTGCGTGTGTATGTGTGTGTGTGTGTGTGGGGGGGGGGGGGGAGGGGGGGGGGTTTGAAAGTTGAAGATAAATTCCTATTGGACAGCAAAACAGATGCGGGCATAACGAGCGAAGAAAGAACATAATTATTTGACATCATAGGTAATGTCAGCGGAGTCGACCTATCATGTGATATATTTGTACCAGCCTTGCGCACTGTATTCTTTGCTCTTGGACATCTAGTATAGGCGACAATCTAGTAATCTAGTAATAGGTGATAATCTAGTAATCTAGTAACTCTGTGTGTGCGTGCGTGCGTGCGTGCGTGCGTGTGTGGTGCGTGCGTGCGTGCGTGCGTGCGTTGTGTGTGTGTGTGTGTGTGTGTGTGTGTGAGGTGTGTGTGTGTGTGTGTGTGTGTGTGTGTGTGTGTGTGTGTGTGAGTATGTGTGTGTGTGTGGTGTGTGTGTGTGTGTGTGTGCGTGAGTGTGTGTGTGTGTGTGTGTGTGTGTGTGTGTGTGTGTGGTGTGTGTGTGTGTGTGTGTGTGTGAGAGAGAGAGAGAGAGAGAGAGAGGAGAGAGAAGAGAGAGAGTGTGTGTATGTTGTGTGTGTGTGTGTGTGTGTGTGTGTGTGTGTGTGTGTGTGTGTGAGAGAGAGAGAGAGAGAGAAGAGAGAGAGAGAGGAGAGAGAGGAGAGAGAGGAGAGAAGAGAGAGGCAGTCTATTTTTTATATCCCAAAGAAAAAAGAAAAAAAGGAAAATCAGAGGTTGCTTAATTCCATATTTTCTTCATGATTATTAGCAATCAAACCCATTCACTAGACTATGTATTGTGCCATAAGCATGCGCTAATATTGTAAAGAGGAGACACACAGACAAAAAAAACTGGAGAGGGTGAACATTATCGTCCATGTGTGTGCGTGCGTACGTGCGTGTAGGTGTACGTGTGCGCGTGCGTGCGCGTGTGTGTGTGTGTGAGAGAGAGAGAGAGGGTGAAGCACATGAGGTTTTTTTTTAATAGACTTAAAGAAGGAGGGACAATTTGGTGTTTCTTTTTCCCATGCGTTCTTAATGATTGTTGGCAATCAAGCACATTCATTGACTGTGTACTGTACATGATTGTTGGCAATCAAACACAGTCATTTGACTGGGTACTGTACATGATTGTTGGCAATCAAGCACATTCATTTGACTGGGTACTGTACATGATTGTTGGCAATCAAGCGCATTCATTTGACTGGGTACTGTACATGATTGTTGGCAATCAAGCACAGTCATTTGACTGGGTACTGTACATGATTGTTGGCAATCAAGCGCATTCATTTGACTGGGTACTGTACATGATTGTTGGCAATCAAGCGCATTCATTTGACTGGGTACTGTACATGATTGTTGGCAATCAAGCGCATTCATTTGACTGGGTACTGTACATGATTGTTGGCAATCAAGCGCATTCATTTGACTGGGTACTGTAATGATTGTTGGTCAATCAAGCGCATTCATTTGACTGTGCACTGTAATAATCATGCACTGATACTGCAAAAGAGATTTGACTGTGCACTGTACTATAATGACTGTGCACTGTAATAATCATGCACTGATACTGCAAAGAGATTTGACTGTGCACTGTACTATAATGACTGTGCACTGTACTATAATCATGCATGATATTGCAAAGAGGAGACACACTCAAAGAAAAACAGCAGGGGGGGGGGGGGGGGGGGGGGCGTATATCATTATCGTCCATGTGTGTGTGATTCAAGATTCAAGATTCAATAGTTTAATGCCTTTGAAAACCGTAACAGGTTTTATATGACACAAATAAATAGAGAAAAGTAAACGAAACCAAATGACGAAATACACATTTATGCTTGTTGTTGTATCCAACTATCATCATGTTATATCAAGTTGTCCTTGTCATACATTTTACCTTATCGACACTTTGAAATAGCATGCACATATTTTGAGATCTCGCTGTAAGCATGTCATTTGATATTAAGATAGATGGCAGCGCATTTTGTATATTATATTTTGTCTTTGATGTGTTCTAAAAACTGCCACCTTATATCGTTATATTTAGTACATTTATCTAAGAATGAATTTCGTCTTCTACTTCATTACATTCCAAACACAGTCTTCTTTTCTTGGTGTCTTAGTATATCTACCTTTTTCTATTTTAAGATCGTGACAAGAAATCCTTAATTTGCATAGTGCTTGTTTTTGATTAAAGCTTATGAAAGAGTTTGCTAAATATGGTTCCATTCTGTAATCTGTAGTAATATTGTCATAAAATTTTAGTTTTGATTCTGTTTCTGATTTTTTTCTTTTCCAAAATAATACATATTCATCTTTTAGTTTATTCTTGACCACATAACAACAACTTGTTAATATTAAAAGTATGCTGGTTATTCCAAACATGCTTCAATCCCATTAGGCTGAGAATTTGTTTGACAATCTAAACCAAGGTGTTTGCTGATCTTCGTTGTTTAACATGTTTAGTGTATATGATTTTAATAAGCGAGTTGTCTTCAGATTAAATATGATGCCAAAACTTTATTATCTGATGATTATTGTTAAGCTAATTGGAAAACTTCCGAGTTCTCCAATTACAGCTAAGTTTATAGCTTTTTTGTGTACACCTACCATTTGCTTGAAGAACTTGTGTTGAGTATTGTTCATGTGGTAAACTATTTGAAAGGCAATGATTAAACAGATGATCTAAATTGAAATTATCATTTAATTTTAAGCAAAAAGGTAGCCATACATCCGCGCCATACATTAATATTGGGGAAATAAGTCTATCAAACAACTTTAGAACAAGTTTAAAATTAATATTTTGATTTTTAAAATGTCTTTTAAGGAATATGTTGCTTTATTACCTTGGTTACTTAGATGTTCCACTGCGATGTCAAGTTTTCCTGATTATGAAATATTATTCCAAGATATTTGTATTGTTCTGCTGTTTCAATGAAATTTGTACCACATTTAAAAAATAAACGACTTTTGGGTTCTGTTTTGGAAAATATTAGTATTTTCGTCTTTTCGATGTTAATTAGTAACCCCATCTTTACAATATAAATGTAATTGGTCCTAATTTTGATTGTAAACCTAGTTTCGATGTTGCAAGGAGTACAAGGTCGTCTGCATACATAAAGCGATACTCTTGTATTGCTGAATGATCCAGTGATGGTGAATCCTCAGTTGGAATCTTGTTTGTTAGATCGTTTATAAACATATTAAATAATGTTGGACTCAAGGAGTTTCCTTGCAAAATTCCTCTTCCGTACATATACCGAATAGCAGGCTCCGTTTTTACCAACTGAAAAGATTTGTGCATTTGTGTGCATGTTTTTTGACTAAATCAAACCATCTACCGCGAATGCCAAATCTTTGTAATTTTTATTAATAACCCTTCGTGGGAAATGTTATCAAATGCTTTCTGAAAAATCGACAAAGCATGTATACAATCTGCCGTTACGCGATTTTAATGTATGGTCTACTATACTTTTTAAGACAAAAATATGATCTGCAGTTCTGTGTTTTATTCTGAAACCTGCTTGTACATTAGATAAAAGATTATTTGATTCCAAATGATTGTTTATTCGAGTATTTAGTATTTGGCATAATACGTTGCTTATGCACAATTAAGAGTTATTCCCTGTAGTTGCTAGGGTTCGTTTTGTCTCCTCCTTTGTAAATAGGAACCGAAAGGCCCCTTTTCCATAATCTGGATATTGACCAGTTTTAAAAATTAATTAAAATATGTTTTTCAATGTGGGTAGCAATTCTGAAATCCCAGTTTTTAAAAATTCATTCCTTATCCCATCCATTCAGGAGATTTGTTCTTTTTTAAATTCTTGATTACTTTTAGGATTTCTATATCTGATATCTCATAATCTACATGAACGTCACTCAGAGCTGCTTTCATACCTTTTCCTCTTGATTCTCCTCTATTATTACTTCTTTATTTTTCCATTTCAACTTCTTTTCCTATTAGTTTTTCAATATGTGTCATCCATGTTTTGATTGGTAGGTGTTGTGTGTGTGTTCTTGAGTCTCCATAGTTTGTAATTCCTTTAAGGTTTTCCAAACTGCATTTGGATTTTCAGACAAGTTTCTATTCATAAAGTTATTAAATTGGCTTTGTACAGTCTCTTTTTCTTTCTAATAATTTTGTTATATGTTTTCCTTGCAGCGAAATATTTTTGGTGAAGTATTTTGTTAACTGGCTGTCTGTTTAGTGCGTTTAACAAAGATTTAGTTTCTCGACGTTGTGACTGACATTCCTTATCAAACCACTTTTTATTCTTTCTTTTTCTTTTCTTCAATTTCCTTTTCGTTCTATAGGCAATACTTTGTTTGCCAGTGTCATGCAGCATTTGTGTGAACTCTTGAACGACATTATTCACCACTGTCGTGGATTTAAAATGCTTCTCGTCATCTGTTATCATAATGTCATTAATTGACTTAATGCGCTTTTTCATTTCTGAAGATTTTAATACCCTTAGGAATTTCATATCGAGTTTTCACCCAAAAGAACATTACATTTTATCCTGCGAGTCATGGTATTCTATATCTACATGATCTTTGTCAGTTAACTGGCATTCATTTTTGTATGGAAGATGTTGATTAATTTTTAACGATATTGGGCAATGGTCTGAATAATCTGTTAAATTATGAACTGTCATGTCTGTTATGTCCTTCAATAATTTTTGTGAACACAAGAAATAGTCGACCACACTGCAGCCTTTGGGTGTGAAGCAAGTATATTGCCCCTGCAGATCGCCCAGAGTCCTCCCATTTAAAATGCACATGTTACAGTCAATGCACAGGGATGAAAGTTTTTTTCCCGTATTTATGAACATATTTATCCATTGAGCATCTGTTTGCTGTATCACTAAAAGGATAATCTTCAGGCAAAGAATATATGTTGCTTTCTCTTTCCATGTAATGAAGTCAGGAATCGTTCCTGATCTGGCATTAAATCCCCACATAGTATTACGTGTTCGTTCGTATATGATAATTTTACAAGATCAGCTTCTATATTATCCCAAATTTTATTTGTATAATCTTTTCCAAAAGAAGAATTTTCGGGTGGTATATATACACTGCCTATATAAAATGTGTTACCTGTTACTTTCATTTTTAACAAACAATGTCACTATTATTCTGAGGTAAAGAGTAATAATTCTCTTAGGTGCTGCTTAATAAAAATTGAAATCCCCCTGATGCTTTCTGAGCCTTTGCTCTTTTAGAACGACAGTAATGTATACCAGGTGCAAAATTTGGTATTTGTATTTTGCTGTAAGAGTCCTTATCCAAATGTGTTTCCTGTATGAATATGATATCGTATTTCGATATTATTTCAATTACCTCATCCTCTTCAAATTTATTGAGTTTTTCACCATTAATTGTTTCTTTGAAACCTTTTATGTTCCAAGAAATAATTTTCATATCATTAATCCTCATTGTCATTTAAGTGTGGTGTTTGTTCCTGTTGCAGTTGTGTAATATCAGGGTTATTTTTCTTGTTGGGGTTATTTTGTTTATCTATGTATTTATTGCACATTCTCAGTTGTAGTATCTATCTTATTTTCCCCATGTTTTGTAGTCGTGAAGTCCCCCTTTTCTCATATTATCTCTCATATCGTCCATGGAAGTGGAAATGCTGATTTCTGTTCTTGACTTCTTTTCTGTTGTTTCTTTCCCGTTCGTCTTGGTAACTTTCGTCACGATTATGGTCGTAGACACGTTGGTTTCTGTAATTATCCCGATTTTTGACTTGATTTCCTTCCCGTCTCCATTGTAGGTTTTCTGTTTGGCAGAGTTGGAGAAGTCTTGTTCTCTGTATTCATACGCATTTCTGCCTCGGTTTCCTCCTCTGTTTCCATGATAGCTTACATGTGGTTCATGGTTGTAGTTGTCTTGTTTCCTGAAACCCTCTCCGTTTCTGTGTCGGTTTCCTCCCCTGTCTCCATTGTATCGTTCGTATTGTTTAATGTTGTAGAAGTATTGTTTTCTGTAACCATCTCCATTTCTGGGTCGGTTTACTTCCCTGTCTCCATTGTATTGTTCGTATTGTTCATTGTTGTAGAGATATTGTTTTCTGCAAACCATCCCCATTTCTGAGTCGGTTTCCATTTCTGATGTCATGGTAGTTTTTGTATTGTTCATTGTTGAAGAAGTATTGTTTTCTGTGACCATCTCCATTTCTGTGGCGGTTTCCTTCTCGGTCTCCATGGTAGTTTTCGTAATGTTCATTGTTGTAGGAATATTGTTTTTCTATATTCATCCCAAATTATGACTGGGTTCCTTTCTCTGTAGTAGTTTTTATGTTTTACAGGGCTGTAAAAATCTTGTTCTCTGTCCTCATATCCATTTTTGTCTCGGTTTGTTTCCCTGTCTCCATGGTAACTTTCATTTTGCACAAAGTCGTGGAAGTGCTGGGGAATTCTGATTTGTCTCTTTTCGTACCACTTAGTTGTTGGTCGGTCTTGCATCATTGCATTACGTCTTTCGCTGATTTCTAGCTCCTTTGGTATTGGTGTCTGATGAAGCGCTTTTTTTCTTTCTCCCTCTTCAGTGCTGAAAGCCTCCTTTGTTCTCGGATTCTCTGTCCTCTTTTAATAGATTCTTGATGCCTCGACTCATGTTCTGTTTGTTTTCACATGCTCCTTGTGTTTCGTTTTTCCATACAACAGAATGAATATGTCGTCCAATGTTGCCGGCTATAAGACCTGATCCTCTTGGGTTGGGGTGAATTTCATCCTGCATGGCGTTTTGTCTCTTTCTTAGGTTTTCATGTTGCAGAAAGGTCACATCGTCTGTTGACTTGAGTTTCGCAAATACCATTGCATTAAATATCTCTTTCTTTCCGTCCAACTCTTCGTCAAGCGTAGGGATGGTATTGCTGATAACCACTTTCGACTTTGGACATTGCTTTTTTGATGTTACTGACGCATTTTACCATTTTTTTTGCTGGTTTTGTTTGGTGAAGCCTTTCTGAGATTGTTGATTCCTATGTGAAAAGAATCACATCAGGATCTTTTTCGTTTTTCATATCCAGTCTGTTGCATTCCTCTATTGTTGGTACTTTTGTCATTGAAACCTTTTAACCCATAGGACTTCCCCAATCGTTCTGGGTTGATTCCACGTAGGGTTGAGTCATGTATGATGTGGAGAGTGGGTAGTTCCTGACCTTGTTCCTCTCCAATAGAACTCTCCTCGTCTGAGTCAATGCTTGTGACGTCACTCTGGGAGTCTAGGCAATGACTGTCAGAAAGGGAATGGGCGTGGGTAAGGTCAGGGTAGGAGTCTTCTTTTGCATCTTTTGTTTCGGTTTCATCTTTTTTTCCCCTTTGGATGTGGAGATTCGATAAGCATCTCAGATGATGTTGTCATAAAGTTGCCATTCTGTTCTTTCTTATTTCCTTTCTTTGAGCTTCCTTTTTTGTCTGTGTTGATAGATGATGCGTCCGCACTCTTTGCTGGTTCTTTCAAAGGGGTGGTCTGTGAACATTGGCCTTTTGAGTATGACTTTGTTGGGTGAGTAACGACCTTTGGTTGCTTGTCTAGTCTTCTTGCACAGCATGAATTATTTGTGCGAATGCGTCGCCCCTCGTTTCGTCTGAATGTTGCAACTGTTCAGCAAGTTTTACAATGGCTCGTTCCATGTTTTGTAGCACATTATCTGTCTTTTGGTTGTGCGCTTCTATCAGCTCATACAGAGTGTTGTCATTTGTTCTTTGGACGTGGTGTGTTCTGACTGTTCATGCTGCAAATCAACTTTTCTTTCAGTCGCTTCCGTCATTTCTTCTTCGATGTTTTCGTCATACAAGGTCGTGCACATATCTGACATGTAAATTTTCTTTGCGTTTTTGCAAATATACAAACTTGGTATGTTGGTAGTTTTGTGCAAGAATAATGTATTTTCCTATTACAATCTGAGCATTTCAGGAATCTCTCGTTGTTCGTTTCATTGCAAGTGCATTGAACGTCAATTTGTAATGAGTGTTAGTCTGCTTGCGTCATATTGCGAGTTCTTTGCATCACAAGTTGTTCCATTTTTGTTTTCCTCTGTTTGTGTGTCGCTGTTGCGTTCTACTGACCTATTGGTCTCCTCTTGCAGTTGCGTGTCAGCAGAGTGTGGTCCTCCTCCCCGTGTGTGTGTGTATGTGT